>VDFB02049217.1:100502490-100535688 GCA_007258455.2 Sequoia sempervirens | reverse complement strand
ATGGTGTAACAAAATAATCTTGTTATAATTTACAAAAAACAAATCCATTTAATCTAGAAATATTATTGTAACTTAACAAGGCCTAGATCTCATTTCTAAAAAAAAAAAATCCAAGAAATTTGTTAAATTATAGCCTTCAGAGTGAATTTGGTAGAAACCCTAATTTCACAATAACTCCTTAATTTCTCATCCAAATGATCTTAAATTTACATTTTAGTAGATTCAATATGCTCTTGATCAACCTTATAGAAATTGAATGAAAAAACAATTTACTAATTTTGTAGCTTTAGGAGCTAATTTTGTGAACACCTTAATTTTTTAATAATTCATTTAATTTTGCTCAAATTGACATCAAAGAAAGACTAAAGATCTAGTTCAATATTACCTTGACCAAACCTCCAAAAATTAGGTTATTTTTCTAAAATGAGAGAGATATATGCCTTCCCATACAATCTCTAAAATAATAAAAAAGTTGCATTATTCCTGCCTTCACAATGTCAAGATCATGCTCTAATATCACTTGTAATGAAAAAAATTAAACAAGAGAAGAATATAAATAGAAATATGCAACAAATAATTGATAATAATATGTCACTTTGAGGGAGTACCTCTAATAGCCTTTAATAAGAACATAATACTAAATATGATGATAATGACTGTTATGGAAAATAGTAAATATGATGATAAGAGCAATGAGAAGGTCTGGAAAATCTTGATGGACGACGGTGTCACTCCTTACATTGAGAAGTTTCATGACTTTGATTCACATATTTCCAAAGCCTTTGTGGTTGGCTGGAAGGACAGAGTTCTTAAAGTGTATGGAATGGAATTTGACATCACTAAGGAGCTTACTGGTAGGATAACGGGTCTTCCAACTGAAGGAAGGAAAAATTTTAGAGACATGAAGGCCTCTAATTTTTCTGTGAAACTCTTTTTTAAAGATAATGAACGGGATAGGCTAGTTGAAGTGGCGTGCTAGGGGGGCGCGGGGGGGCGGAGAGGGTGGCGGGGTTTATGTCATGAGGTCGATCAAGCCCATTTAGGCGGACATGACCGTTGCCTTGATGGGGCACTTCTCTCTGGACAATAGATTTTCTGCGCTCTTTGGGTACCATTTCATCCTGTTAAATCATTTTAGGCATAAATGTTTAATCTCCTTTCCTTACTATCTGTTGATTTCTCTACAAAATGGGATTAAAGACCATAAAAAATGATCTAGGAACCTTATCTTACACGAGGGTGTCATTTTGTTGATAATGGAATATGCTAAGTCCTTCTCTGTTCCTGATGCGCCTAAAAAATTGCTTAAAAATTGTCTTTCCAAGGAAGCCAAGCAATTGTCTCGGTATGATACTAGTGTGGAATTGGAGGATGAAGAGTGGGAGGAGGAGGATTCTAATGATGAATTGATGGAAGTTTATTCTGATCCCTCTGTAGAATTTGAACCCAAGCCCAAGAAAAAGTCCAAGAAGAAGAGATAAACTTGCCTTCCCCTACCTCTAAAATTAAGGCTTTGAAATTTTCCAAGGACCTTGTGAAGGTTTTGTTCCGGAGCCCTCTCCTTCCCATAAAAGGAAGAGTCCTCTGTTGATCACTGATAGTACTAAGGGTAATAAGGATAAGGGTGAGGTGGTCCATTCTTCTGTTGTCAAGGGTATTATTTTAGAGCCCTCTTCTGCCCTTAAAGGAAGAACCCCATGCCGAGAATTGATAGCATCATGGGTAATAAGGATAAGGGACAGGTAATTCTTTCTTTTGTTGTTAATACGAAGAAAAAATCTGTAAATGTTGAGGAGGCTGGTAAGGGCAATGTGGATGGTAGGTCTACGGGTGAGGATGTCGGACTGATCAAGTCTTCTTCACTTGATGTGAAGGAAGTCCATAGACCCAAAATTAAACTAATGGAAACATATGGTGAGGACTATGGTAAAGAAAAAGGAAAGGAAGTTATGCATGATGACACTCAGCAAGAGAATATGAATGCTCCCCTTGATGACCTTTCTCAAGATCTCAATATTTTCAACTACAACAGAGATGAAATTTACAATGTTTTAGGTATGGCTAACCAGATGGAATTTTTATTTGTTTTAGATTTTTCAAATGGTTTTTTACCGAATTTAATCAAATCAATGTGAAATTTCGCTCCATGATTAATAAAGCTAACAAGAACAACAAGGAAGATGATTTTAGAATCTATGATTAGAATAATAAAATGTTGGGTATCCTCCAAGATGTGGCAAATGAGGTGCTTGTCATGAAGAAGGATTTTGAATCCACGTTCTCAGTGTTGGAAGAAAATACTCTTAAAGTGTATGACAACCTTGAGAAATTGGTCAAGGTTAGTGAGACGATGCTTCATAACAATGTTCAATGTCTTAACTTGCTCAATGAGAAAGCTAGAAACTAGAAAGGTGAGGTGTCTGAACAAGTGAAGGAGGCTAAGGGAGAGGAGCCGATCGTGGGACAGGGTCCCATCGTTGGTATACTTATGGAAAGCCTGGGGCCCACCGGTGGGTAATTTTAATGCCAATAAAAATTTCAAATTTGCTTTTAAATATGATATGACAGATTCATATTAAATTCACAATATGTCCTATCATAGGTTGACTTATTTTTTGCCACCTTCTCAATAGTAGGTGAATGCAAGTGGACATTTATTTGCCTATTTCACAATATGAAGTGAATGCATCATGATAATCTTATTTCCACAATATAAATAATATTTGCCACCTTCCCAATAAAAGGTTGTTGTAAAGTAATATTTTATTATCCAAAATATAAATCTTCTTGCATTAAAAGTGAGTTGGCATGTACATAAGACATTGCCAAGTGGTTTAATTTCAAATATATTTCAACATGTCTCATTTCTCATCTTCTTTTTACAATCAATTGATTCCTGGGTGTCCATAATAACCAATCTTTTTTTGAATTTTCTTGCAAAATTGAAAAACACAAACTCTCAGGCTCACTGTGCATTGCAAAATTTCATTAAAAAACTTAATTATCACACTATTATTTACAAATCCATGTAAAAAAAAATAATCATAATTTTTTTTAAAAACTGGTTACAATTCAAAAACAAATTTAATATCACTTCAAATCACCAACCAGAAATTCTACGTACCAATTAAGCTATCACTTCTACCATTAATCCATTCAATGCAGATCAAATTCCCTCCCATAATTCAAATTAATCCACTTGCTACCAATTCAAATTCTACAAACCTATTTATGCAAACAATCCTCATTTGTGCGATGCAAGTTACACATTACAGTTAATTCAAATTTCTCACTTTCTGTTGCATGCTCCTGAGCAACGATGACCTCCTCTAGATCGATGCAGTCTCCTCCTTTAGCTTCTACAATAAGTGATCTTTCCTGCCTTTGCAAAAATAGAAACCGCATTTCTATTTTCTACTATCACCAATTGTCTTCTCCATTTACATTTAAATGAATTGACACCTTGTTAATTTCCATAACCATCCTTTATGCTGTCATTGGCCAGTCTCCCTTTAAGCTTTGTTATGGTAGGAATATTTCCAACCCTTTCAAATAAAACATTACCATACATATATATGCTGCACAAAATGATACATATCCACGTATGTTTCCCATAGCCCTATCCATTTTCATGAAACTTACACATTTATCTATATCTACAATATATATAGCCTTATTCATTTTAATGAAACTTACTCATTTCTCTCTCCATATATATATATATATATATTTAGAGATAGATAGATACCTATATTGAATGTAAATGAAGAAGGTATATACATTTCTATTTTGCATACTGAAATTAATATATTAATTAACAATTCATCAACAAATATAGGTATCTACATTCAATTTATACCTTGTTCATTTACATTCAAATTAGGTATCTATCTATCTCTGCAAATATATATTATATATATAGGGAGAGAGAAATGTGTAAGTTTCATGAAAATGGATAAGGCTATGGGAAACATATATATATATTTGCAGAGATATATATAGATACCTAATTTGAATGTAAATAAACAAGGTATATATATTTCTATTTTGCATACTGAAATTAATATATTACTTAATAGTTCATCAATAAATATAGGTATCTACATTCAATTTATACCTTGTTCATTTACATTCAAATTAGGTATCTATCTATCTCTGCAAATATATATATATATATATATATATATATATATATATATATATATATATATATATATATATATATATATATATATATTGCATACTGAAATTTATATATTACTGTACAGTTCATCACCAAATATAGGTATGTACATTCAATTTATACCTTGTTCATTTACATTCAAATTAATTATCTATTTATCTCTGCAAATATATATATATATATATGGACAGATAAATGGATATGTATGTCCTCATTTACATTGAACCTAATTAGATGTATGCTTTGTTTGTTCAATTAAAGTGATTGTAAATATCAGGCCCTATCCCTTACAATCAACTGTCATAATGGCTAACTCCTTATGTTACAGAAAATAATTAAAAGGCATGACACACACACATACACACATTTATATGTTGTATGAAGTTATATCTGAATATGTTGTTTGAGAAATGGTATTAACATAAGTAGGAGTCAGACATCATCAAAGTTAGCTATAAGGGAGAGGATCTGATATTTATGTCGCATCAAAACACTCTTGCCCTACAGTGCATGTAGTTGGAACTGCTATAAAATCCATGGAAAATACCATGACTTATAAATTCTAGCAAATACCAAGAATTTAAATTTCATGGAAAATGCCATTAACTTTATACCACTTCACTGCATTCTTTGTAGGGAAAAAAAGCTCCTTTGTTTCTTTGTTTGTTCTTAATTAAATTGACAGTGTATACATGTTTCCTATAGCAGGCTTTCACATACCATACCCACCATATGTCATATGTCCAAATGTATACCCACGATCGGCTCCTATGCTCACAAATAACTCCTCTCCCTTTTGTGTATGTGTTGTTTGTTCTTCAATTTAACTAACTGTAAATGACAACCCCTCTCCCTTACAACCAACTGTGTATACATATTGCAATATATATATATTGCAGAGATAGATAAATACATAAGTTTCCTATAGATAAAATAAAAGTTGCATAATGCCAGCTCGACTGTCAAGGGATGTGGCATAAAAAAATTACCTGAAGGGGACGCTGATGACGTGGACCCATTGCTAAAAGTTACCCAACCCACCATCATTTACATTCAACTTAATTAGATGTGTGGTTTGTCTGTTCTTCAATTAAAGTGACAGTATTCTAACAATATCTCAAACAACATTATGAAACATTTACACAACTTGAAACAACAGTATGATAGAAATATTTGAAACCCTTTCTTGTCTCGTAATGTTGTTTGAAGATATACATATTTGTATCATGTTGTTGTTGCAAGTTCATATATATGTGTATCATAATGTTGTGTCTATTGTATCATATTGTTGTTTCAAGTTTATATATGATGGCATCATAATGTTGTATGACGAAGGGTTTAATGATATCACCAAAATGTTTATAAGAGGTAGAATTCTACATATGACAGTATAGCATGCATTGCTTGATTCATTACACATACCCTTCATCATTTCAAATCAACTCAATTACATGCATGGTTAGCTTGTTCTTCAATTACAGTCAATAGTAAATGTATGAATTTGTTGTTTCAGTCAGTATCATTATTTTCAATATTAAGTGTATGTTGTTTACTAATCACTATGTTGGTTCAATGCAGAGGAAGATAAATGTGCAAACAAATACCAAGCGATATTCAAGGAGGAAGCCTCCACAAAAGCGAAGGCATACAACTATGCCCACACACAAGAGAGGTGTGCATTTGACACATAGCAATGAGGAGGATGTCTTGTTCACCAACGAACTGAAGAGTGAGGAGGAGGTAGAAATTGTTCTTGAGCAGCCAACCAAATCTATAGTGCAAGCTAACCCAGCTGTATCAACCAAAAAGGTTGCACCAAGGTGGGAATGGACCCTACCCTTGAAGATGTCTAAGACTACGACTGGTCAACTAGAGGTGAAGCCAAAAAGTGGGGTATTCCCACCTCAACATTGTCCAATTGGCTAGGTGGTGTGACCACTACAAAAAGGAAAGGGCCCCCAATAGTCCTAACTGAGGAGGAAGAATCATTGATCGTCGAATGGTGCAAGGAGATGGTTGTTTTTGGCCAAGGTTTGGAGATCAACAATCTGAAAATAGAAGTGGCCCAAATATGCAAAACAAGGAATAATCCCTTCAAGAATGGGTTTCTTGGAAAGTCATGGTGGACGGGATTCAAAAGAAGGCATCCTGATCTCTGCTTGAGAACAACCCAAGGTCAAGATAGAGACTATGCTATAAATCTGAAGCAACTAGTTGTAATTGCTTTCTATGACACTTTGGAGAAGGCATATGCAAGAGGGAACTATGGACCGCAGAGGATTTGGAATTGCGATGAGACAAGGCTGCAAACTAGCCGGAATGGTAACATGAAGGTGGTTTCCAGCAAAGGAGTGTTGCTTAAATTATCCCAAAGAGCTGGGAGTGGATCACTATTCTAGCATGTGTAAATGCTACAAGTCAAAAACTTCTAGGTTTTTATTTGTTCAAGAGAAAAAAAAGTGAAAAACTACATAGCCAACTGTGAGCTAGGAGCATTGATGGTTGTTCAACCTCACGCATGGATGAACAAAGAGATTTTTATCAAATGGCTCAAGTTATTTTCTATGCAATTACCTGGGGGTTGCTCACCCACCCATAGAAACCTCTTGATATTTGATGGCCATGGCAACCATGTAGCCTTCTCTACCATTACCAAAGCAAGGGCGCTTGGTATTGACTTGCTCACCCTACCCGCCCACACATCACACAAGTTGCAACCTCTTTATGTGAGTTTTTTCTCATCTTTCAAGTGTAACTTCAAAAAGGAAAGAACAGATTGGAGTATTAGACATCCAAATCTAGAGATAAGAAGGGAAAAATTGGCTACACTTGGCAGCCTAGATTTTCAAAAGTCATTGACTTTTTCAAACATTACAATTGGCTTCAAGAGGACAGGTATTTGGCCATTTGATCAAAATGCTTTGGATAATGACATGAGGGTTAGCAAGACATTCCACTTTGCTGTCCTAGAGGAAGCATCAGCTGCTGCAAAACTTCTAAGCCTTTCCAACAATGGTTTGGCAGTGAATGAGGGTGAGTGTAATGTTGGAACTGCAAGAGTTGGAGATCAACAAAATGGGATGCATGGTTAGTATGTTCTGCAATTGTTGTATGAAGTTAAATTTCAGTATGTTGTTTGAGAAATGGTATTAACATAAGTAGGAGTCAGCATATGGTTAGTATGTTCTGCATTTGTTGTATGAAGTTATATTTCAATATGTTGTTACACTATGTGCCTTGTTTGATATGTTGCTAATTTCCAATCACCTCAATTAGATGCATGGTTAGTTTGTTCATCAATTACACTCAATCTTACATGTATGAATTTGTTGTGACACTATGTACCATTGTTTGATATGCATATGCATATGTAATATTCAGATGAGTATGCAATATGCATATGCAATATACATATGCATATTTCATATGCAATATGCAATATGCATATGCATGTATGCAATACAAATATGCAATATGCATATGTTGTATGAAGTTAAATTTTTGTATGATGTTTGAGATATGGTATTAACATAAGTAGGAGTTGGCATATGCAATATGCAATATGCATATGCATATGTTGTATGAAGTTAAATTTATGTATGTTGTTTGAGAAATGGTATTAACATAAGTAGGAGTCGGCATATGCAATATGCAATATGCATATGCATATGCATATGCATATATGCACATATATGCATATGTTGTATGAAGTTAAATTTCAGTATATTGTTTGAGAAATGGTATTAACATAAGTAAGAGTCAGCATATGCATATGTATGTGGACACTGTTAGCAGTTTCCTTCTCCATTTGCATTTAAATTACATGGATTGGATTCATTTGTTCTTCAATTACTCTCAAACTTACATGTATGAATTTGTTGTTTCAGATTCTAATGAACCACTTGAACCAACAGTATTGGGAGACCAAAATACTATTGGAGACATATCTCTTTCCCTACCACCTCCACCTGAGCAGCCCTCCTGGCTCTTAGATGGTGCTACCAATCTTGGTATGGAAATGCATGTGGACGAAGAACAAAGTATTTCAATGCCATCTCCATCGCACAATATGGGTCCGAATATGTTAGTACATTTCTATGTTGATTGAGGAGACAGTGATGGTGAGCAGTTAGGAGATAGAATGGATGCTACAGATAGTGAGATGCCAGAAACAAATAATGTCAATTTGATTAAGCTTTTGTGAGGCCAATAAACTTCACACATCTCACAATTCTTGAAGCTACCGGTTCATGTGGTGAAATACAAGTCTAATAAGGTAGCTGAATGTGGGATCAAATTGCAAAGAGGATCCCAACTCCTAATTGTTGATGAATTCATGGCAATGCTAAGTGAGCAAGACAAAAAGAAGAAGGAACTAGAAGAACTGAAATTGAGGAAGAATCAATAGCTTGTAGATTGCAAGATAGAAATGATTGTAAAATTGGAGGTGAAAAGTCTTATGAGAATTGAAAAGGAAAAGCAACGAGTAGAAATAGAGGCTAAAAAGGAGTTGCAAAAGAAGGAGAAGTACAAAAAAAGAGAGGACCAACAGAGAGAAAAGGAAGCTGCAAAAAGGTAAAAATATTTGGAGAAGGCACAAGCAAATGCTGCAAAGGGGAGGCGACTCAACAACCCTCTAAATCCCTTGCCTGACCACCATAGGATCTTCACAGATTTTGTATCTATTCAATGCCCCTAATATTGTCCATCACCTATCCAAGCTAACATCCAAACATTTTAGAGTTGGAGTCCTTCTCACTCGCTCTCCTATAGAAAATCACCTAGCCCAACAAGTAGCCAACCATATGAGAGTTGGAGTCCTCATTTACAAGCCTATCAAACCTCACCCACCCCAAGCATAATCCAACCAACTCAATCATGGAGTCCTCCATCACAGGCCACATCGAACTCACAGGATAGCTTGCCATCAAATTTCACTTTTCCTACATTTTTCGATTGATTTGAATGTTTGGTTGCTAGTTTTTTTGTTGTGAACTTCTTGATGGATTCGAAATGATGTTTGAATTTTTTTTGTTTTGAATGTTTGTAACTTGAAACATCAGTATGGATACCATAGAGACAACATATTCCATCATGTTACTATCTATCTCTGCAATATGAAACATATGTATCTATCTATCTCTGTGAGAGGAAACTTATGTATCTATCTATCATAATCTATACATATATGTATCATAATGGTGTATCTATCTGTTGTTTTAAGATAATTTGAAAATTGAGTATGTTGTATCATTCTGTGTAGCATACATATATATGCTAATGTTGTATTCAAAAGGGTTGGAAACATTTCGACCATAACAGAGCTTAAAGGGAGATTGGCCAATGATAGCATAAAGGATAGTTATATGCACATGCATATGCATATGCATATATTGATTCGTACTTATGTTAATGCCATTTCTCAAACAACATAATGAAATTCAACTTTATACATCATATGCATATCAAACAATGGTACATAGTGTAACAACAAATTCGTACATGTAAGATTGAGTGTAATTGATGAACAAACTAACCATGCATCTAATTTAAATGTAAATGGAGAAGGCAATTGCTGACAGTATGCACATGCACATTCATATGCACATGCATATGCTGACTCCTACTTATGTTCATACCATTTTTCAAACAACATACTGAAATTTAACTTCATACAACAATTGCATATATGCATATGCATATGCATATCTAACAATGGTACATAGTGTAAGAACAGATGCATGCATGTAAGATTGATTGTAATTGAAAAACAAACTAACCATGCATGTAATTGAGCTGATTCAAAATGAACAACATATCAAACAATTGTACATAGTGTAACAAGAAATTCATACATGTGAGATTGAGTGTAATTGAAGAACAAACTAACCATGCATGTAATTGAGCTGATTCAAAATGAACAACATATCAAACAATTGTACATAGTGTAACAAGAAATTATTACATGTGAGATTGAGTGTTATTGAAGAACAAACTAACCATGCATCTAATTGAGCTGATTGGAAACGGGCAACATATGAAACAATGGTACATAGTGTAAAAACATACTAAAATATAACTTCATACAAAAAATGCAGAACATACTAACCATATGTTGACTCCTATTTATGTTAATACCATTTGTCAAAAAACATACTGAAATTTAACTTCATACAACAATTTCATATTGAAAATATGCATATGCATATCTAACAATGGTACATAGTGTAAGAACAAATGCATACATGTAAGATTGATTGTAATTGAAGAACAAACTAACCATGTATGTAATTGAGCTGATTTGAAATGAACAACATATCAAACAATTGTGCATAGTGTAACAAGAAATTCATACATGTGAGATTGAGTGTAATTGAAGAACAAACTAACCATGCATCTAATTGAGCTGATTGAAAACGAGCAACATATGAAACAATGGTACATAGTTTAACAACATACTGAAATATAACTCCATAGGACAAATGCAGAACATACTAACCATATGCTGACTCCTACTTATGTTAATACCATTTGTCAAACAACATACTAGAATTTAACTTCATACAACAATTGCATATTGAAAATATGCATATGCATATTGAAAATATGCATATGCATATTTGCATATATGCAATATGCATATGCATATATAACAATGGTACATAGTGTAAGAACAAATGCATACATGTAAGATTGATTATAATTGAAGAACAAACTAACCATGCATGTAATTGAGCTGATTTGAAATGAATAACATATCAAACAATTGTACATAGTGTAACAAGAAATTCATACATGTGAGATTGAGTGTAATTGAAGAACAAACTAACCATGCATGTAATTGAGCTGATTCGAAATGAACAACATATCAAACAATTGTACATAGTGTAACAAGAAATACTTACATGTGAGATTGAGTGTAATTGAAGAACAAACTAATCGTGCATCTAATTGAGCTGATTCGAAATGAGCAACATATGAAACAATGGTACATAGTGTAAAAACATACTGAAATATAACTTCATACAACAAATGTAGAACATACTAACCATATGTTGACTCCTACAATTGTTAATACCATTTGTCAAACAACATACTGAAATTTAACTTCATACAACATGTGCATATGCATATCTAACAATGGTACATAGTGTACGAACAAATACATACATGTAAGATTGATTGTAATTGAAGAACAAACTAACATGCATGTAATTGAGCTGATTCAAAATGAACATCATATCAAACAATTGTACATAGTGTAACAAGAAATTCATATATGTGAGATTGAGTGTAATTGAAGAACAAACTAACCATGCATGTAATTGAGCTGATTCGAAATGAACAACATATCAAACAATTGTACATAGTGTAACAAGAAATTCTTACATGTGAGATTGAGTGTAATTGAAGAAAAAACTAACCATGCATCTAATTGAGCTGATTGGAAATAGGCAACATATGAAACAATGGTACATAGTTTAACAACATACTGAAATATAACTCCATACAACAAATGAAAAACATACTAACCATATGCTGACTCCTACTTATGTTAATACCATTTTTCAAACAACATACTAAAATTTAACTTCATACAACAATTGCATATTACAAGTATGCATATGCATATGCATCTAACAATGGTACATAGTGTAAGAATAGATCGCATACATGTAAGATTGATTGTAATTGAAGAGAAAACTAACCATGCATGTAATTGAGCTGATTCGAAATGAACAACATATCAAACAATTGTACATAGTGTAACAAGAAATTCATACATGTGAGATTGAGTGGAATATAAGAACAAACTAACCATGCATGTAATTGAGCTGATTCAAAATGAACAACATATCAAACAATTGTACATAGTGTAACAAGAAATTATTACATGTGAGATTGAGTGTAATTGAAGAACAAACTAACCATGCATCTAATTGTGTTGATTGGAAATGAGCAACATATGAAACAATGGTACATAGTTTAACAACATATTGAAATATAACTCCATACAACAAATACATAACATACTAACCATATGCTGACTCCTACTTATGTTAATACCATTTGTCAAATAGCATACTGAAATTTAACTTCATACAACAATTACATATTGCAAACATGCGTATGCATATTGCAAACATGCGTATGCATATTGCAAATATGCGTATGCATATCTAACAATGGTACATAGTGTAAGAACAGATGCATACATGCAAGATTGATTGTAACTGAAGAACAAACTAACCATGCATGTAATTGAGCTGATTTGAAATGAAAAACATATCAAACAATTGTACATAGTCTAACAAGAAATTCATACGTGTGAGATTGAGTGTAATTGAAGAAAAAGCTAACCATGCATGTAATTGAGTTGATTCAAAATGAACAACATATCAAACAATTGTACATAGTGTAACAAGAAATTCTTACATGTGAGATTGAGTGTAATTGAAGAACAAACTAACCATGCATCTAATTGAGCTGATTGGAAACGAGCAACATATGAAACAATGGTACATAGTTTAACAACATATTGAAATATAACTCCATACAAAAAATGCAGAACATACTAACCATATGATGACTCCTACTTATGTTAATACCATTTGTCAAACAACATACTGAAATTTAACTTCATACAACAATTGCATATATGCATATTTGCATATATGCATATGCATATGCATATGCATATTTGCATATATGCATATATGCATATGCATATTGCATATCTAACAATGGTACATAGTGTAAGAACAGATGCACACATGTAAGATTGATTGTAATTGAAGAAAAAACTAACCATGCATGTAATTGAGCTGATTCAAAATGAACAACATATCAAACAATTGTACATAGTGCAAAAAGAAATTCTTACATGTGATATTGAGTGTAATTGAAGAAAAAACTAACCATGCATCTAATTGAGCTGATTGGAAACAAGCAATATATGAAACAATGGTACATAGTTTAACAACATACTGAAATATAACTCCATTCAACAAATGCAGAACATACTAACCATATGTTGATTCCTACTTATGTTAATACCATTCTCAAACAACATATTGAAATTTAACTTCATACAACAATTGCATATTGCAAATATGTAATATGCATATGCATATCTAACAATGGTACAGTGTAAGAACAAATGCATACATGTAAGATTGATTGTAATTGAAGAACAAACTAACCATGCATATAATTGAGCTGATTCGAAATGAACAACATATCAAACAATTGTACATAGTATAACAAAAAATTCATACATGTAATATTGAGTGTAATTGATGAACAAACTAACCATGCATCTAATTGAGGTGATTGGAAATGAATTAGGGAGACTTAAATTTATGAATGCTCGTCTAATGGCAACTATGTTGCATGGGTCGACAATTCCATTTGAATTGTTAAGTGTTGCATAGGTAACCATTGAAAGCCTTCACAAAATCAAGTCCCCTAAGTGATTCAAATACAAAGCTACAATAGTTGTGTGATTGAATCAAAGCACCTAAAAAATATAACACACTTGCAATTAATCAAAGACACCTAAAATTGATAGAATTGTTGTAGGGCTGATTTGATAACCATGCATCTATTCGAGTGTATGAGAAATGGTATTAACATAAGTCGGAGTCAATCATCATAGAGAATAGTTGTAAGGGAGAGGGGCTGATATCTACAGTCACTTTAATTGAAGAACAAACAAAGCATACATCTAATTAGGTTCAATGCACATATGTATATGCATATGCATATGCTATGCATATGTATATGTACATGTATCTATGCATTATATGATAGAGACTGTAATGCTGCTGCTGGTTATGCTTATGCATCATTCCTTCCTTCATTCCACTCTCCACCTAAAATAACAAGCTCACTTTTTCCTTTGCATATGCATATATACATATACATATACATATACCTATACATATGCATATACATATGATCACTTGAATAAACATGTAATTGTAGACTTGCAACTTGCATATATATGATGGAAATATTAGAACATTATCATACACTCCATAGTTTTGGGTGGCATGGACCTATGTTTTGGCCAAAGTATGTATGTATGTTTGTATAGTATACACATACATGTATGTATGTGTGTATAGTATGTATACACATATACATACATGTATGTGTGTATAGTATACTATACACACATACATCTAGGTATGTGTGTATAAGTATGTATGTCTATGTATCAAATACATACATACATACATAAATAATTATTATGTATGTATGTATGTATGTATGTATGTATGTATGGGTGTATACATGCATACATAATATTTTATTGTTTAGTATAATACAAAGATGTTGAATATTATATCAATTTAAAAAGAAATGTTTTGTCAATTAAAAATTAAAATGATTACTAAATTGACTAGGAAAATTATATAAATGATTAGTCAATTAAAAAAATAAAATGATTACAAAATTGAATAGGAAAATCCTATAAATGGATATGACTGTATTCCCTAAAACTCCATGATTCAAGCAAAGACGAAGGACAGGGAAGAGTGGACAATGGGGGTCAGGAATTTTTGAGCGAGGTGTTCATGACAATGGTCGAAAGAGCCGGCTAAAACATAGGTGCATAAAACCCTTCACAGTCAAGCTACAAAAACACACAAATGGTATGTATATGTATACACACAATCATCAAAAAATATACACATACTGCCACTATACATTTGCAAATTACAGAGGTATAAAACACAAACAAAGCTCTATATGAATGGCAGACTATGTGTATATGTGTGTAAACACACATATATATGCATATACAAATTACAAAGGTATAAAACGAAGACAAACACATATATTATGGTGGTGTGTGTGTACACACACATATATGGATATATACATACATATACACATAGTCAGTCATATATACGCATAAATGTAATTGTATACACACAATGGGCCATTTATATGGATATATAAAATTGTATTCTCACATATACACACAGTCTGCCATTATATAGTTCCATTATTGCTGGAAAATTACATTTGCTGGCCATTCTTGTGTGTATATGTGTGTATACATAGATATATATATGCATATATATACATTTATATGCATATATATCTATGTATACACACATTTACAAACAATCAACCATATATATGCATATATATATATATATATCTGTATAGTCACATATACACACAGTCGGCCATAATATACATAGTAGCGACCATGAATAAGCTGTAAGAAAGCTTCATTACACGATGAAATCATTACAACTTTTTCTTGCTATTTTAGCAAAAGAAAATTGCAAGAAAAAGCTTGAAAAATCTTGCAATGCATAGTTACTGCCTGAGTGAGGTTAGAAGACAACCTTACCTATGTAGCAAGAAGTTATATAGTTTCCTTTTATTGAATATGGTGTTGATAAACACAGAAAGCATGAAAAATGTATCACCGCCACTCAACCATGGCCTCGCCACCGTTGACGTCCATCCTAACTAGAGTTGGTTTTGAATGCAACCGCTAAAAATGAATGATGTCTCATGAATGGATATTTCGTGAACACAAAGCAAGACCAAGAAAATGGTATGCATGCCAAGGTGGTAGGCGTTAAGACCGATGACAGGTAATGTGTAGTAGTTAATGTGCATTAACTAGGACTGCTAGTTGCAAGTAATGGTGTGGCGCCAAACAACTATTGGTCATATAGATGTCTGTGATAGGTATACGCCAAATTTTTAGACATTTTTTGGCAGTTTTTGGAAATCACCCCCAAAACTTTAGAAAATGTGCTCGAAATCTCCCCAAATTTTTGTTTCAAACTGCTAGCTTGACAGTGAAGGGATGTGGAAAAAAAAAATTAGTCAACTCAGACGCTGATGACGTGGAACCCTCACTCAAAGTTACCCTACCCACCATCGAGCCCTCCCCCTTACTTGCAGAGGTGGATTTGATGAAGGGAAAACAAGGATCTACTACTGACATTGGTCTAAGTACATGTACTCGAAGTCAGGCCAAGAAACATTTGAAAATCCCAAGAAAAGAGTTGGTCAAGGTGGTGGCATGCATGAGCATATTGTATCTCAAGATCTGGAAGCAGTGAAGATTTTGAAAATTTTACAATAGGTTGTTGGTTTCTATTGTTTTCTTTGCTGATGTTTTGTTGATGGTGTGTTGTTTGTTTTTTTTTTACTTTATCTTAGCAATGTTCTTTTTGTAAATGGTTTTGGGTCCCTTACAAACCTACTTTATCTTTAATCAAAAGCTAACCTCTACCCCCTATATATACCACCTTATACTATCATCAGAGTATACAATTCAACTATGGTACCACCCAAATTATCAAGGTGTGTGTTAGAGAGGATTATATTTTTGGAGGTATTGTGACGATGCACAACCCAAATCAAGTGCATTTTAGAAGCTAAAATAAGGGAAATTTCCTACACCCATAATTCTAATGTTCGAATTTCACCATCTTAGGTAGAGAGGGGTATGATAGATTGGGATATTTGAATAAAAAATTGGAATAAAAAATAATGATGCTAGACTATATGACCTAGAGGGCCTCATCAAAACCATGGGGATAGAGGTTGGGAGGTTTGGCTATGAACACCAATACTTAGGAAAATAATATTTTGTTATAATTACATTAATAAGTCAATAAGGATTGGGGAGGGAGAAGTTGAAGTGCATTGAACAAGTGTAGAGAAGAGAAGAAGCATGAAATATCCTCAACATAAATGTGTATTTCAAGTTAATAATTTCTTGAAAGGGTGAAGGTGAAGTTGAATCATGTTGAAACACTAGGAGTGATGCCACCTAAGGTAACACATATAAAATTTGATATTCAAAGAAGAAAAATGGAGGAAAATATTGTGGTTAGATCCCCATCAGCTAGTAAATTAGTTTACTAGTCTATATTACATGCCACTAGTACATATTCACTATCCAAGGAAGTTTTTCCTTAAATAACCTCATCAAGGGGTAAGACCTCTGTTATTGTAGTTCTTCCCATTGTATGATCAATCAATTCAAAATTATAAGAGAAATTTTTTTTTGAGATCCCACCTTAGATATTGGTGAGTTATGATGATATAGAGGTCTTTGAGAATTCTTCCTTTTCCCATTTATGTGTTGCATTGTGTGAATATCAATAGGTGGTGATGCAGTATGAGGATTCTTCCTCATGCTCCCATTCAAATAATCTATTAATTGTGTCTATCTTTGGAGAATAAAAAATGAATAAAGTGGTAGTGACATGGTATCTGTTCCTATTGAAAAGAACTCTACAGGACGTAACAAAATCTTTATAAAATTATCTGAGTCCTACATGAATGTTCTTCATAAATTGTTAAAAGATGTTGTAATTTCCCTTCCAGAGATAAGACCACTATTCGATCCCTACCCTAATTCATATAACACACATAAATTTTGTCAATACCATCGAGAGTTCCATCATGATACCAAATGATGTGTGTGTCTTAGGCATGCTATCCAAGACCACATCGATAATGGTACCATCTGACTTGATGGTAAGAAACAAAATTCTAATAAATCTATAGCCAAGCCTAACAACTAATTGCAAATATGCACAATTCCTTTCCCTTCCCATTCTACTAATCTCATCAAATCCGCTTCTTCATCTATCGACCCTAGCCCATTTGAGTATGTGAACATGGTTTCACTCACTCATGTTCCTACTTCAAGTCATGTGGATAAAATACCTAACATAAAAATCACACCACATGACTTGCCACTAAATAGGAAACCTTCTCCATTGTACATGTTGGCTCGAGTCAATGATAACGTTGTAACTAGGATTATGGTTGACCCTATGAGGCAGGTCAATGCCATCATAGAGGAGACCCTTTTCATAAATAATCTACACAAGGAGAAATATGATGAGTCACAGACCATGCTCTTACCAATGATGGTCTTTATGTTCTGCCTATTGGCTCTATTTCTTTATCAACCCTTGTTGGGCCTCAGTCTCTCGAAGTCCCATTTGTTGTGATACCTGAATCTGACCTATTCAGTGTCAGACTAGGCATTATGTGGCTAGTCTCCATGAATGCGATAACCTCTATTATACATAAATGTTTTAATTTTCCTCATGATGGCATGGTGTATACTATCCAAGATACTAGATACAAATCACTTGTGTCGCATGGGGGCTTTTTCCTTGATCATTTTTGGCATGCTCTAGTTGGACCCTTACCGCCTAGAGGGGACTTGCTCTACAAGGAATACTAAATAGGTATAAGACTGGAGGTTCAGTCCCTAATGTTGTATTCTCACCTTCATCTCATGCAATTTCTATGAAGGTCTCCATGTGTGGAAAAAACACGCCTTGTCCTATGCACCTTGGAAGGCTAAGGAAAAGAAAGCTCTCACCCATTGGACTTATCCTTCGCCTTCTTCTTCTGGGATTTTGCAACCTTCAGTTGTGTCTTCAGTTCCTCATATTGTTCTTAGCATAGGAAAAGGAAAGACACCATTGTTGCAAAAATCTAAACCTCAAGTCAAGTTCTACTCCCCATCTTACCCATGATTCCCCAACCCACCCTTTATGGTAAGGGGAATAATTCATGTGAATTTGTTCATACTTATTGACCTCTAAGGCCTCCTCCTATTCCTCCACCTATTTCTAAAATAGATAAAGAAAAGAGATCCATGTTTGAGACCCATGTCTTTGTTTTTGTGCCTCCTCTTATTGCTCCAAAGTCTACTCTTCTATAAATTATAGTTGTGAATATCACTTCTCTAGTAGAACAAGACCCTTAGGAGCCTTCTCTTCTTTCGACAATAGCCATGGAGACTACTCCTCTAGTAGAATAGGATCTCCTAGAATCTTCTCAAGATGTGCCTTCTAGTGCCCATAGTCATTGTAATCAGCTTGTGCATGAGCATAAGTGCCATTGATAGACATTGGCTTGGGGGTGCAAGGACTCATAGAAGATTGGGGAAGACCCTCATGTTTCTATCTCTACTTATGCTTTTTTCTTTGTTTCTATTTTTGCTCCTATTTTTATCTTGGCTGCTACTTCTATTTTTATCACCTTTTTTTTTACTTATGGATTCCTCGATGGATCCCGATGAGCCTCATGCTAAGTGGGTGCAAGTGTTTATCACTCCTTTAGAGCATCCCTTGATCACCTCTTTTCCAAATCTTCCTCCTTTCCTTGAGCTCGTCAACATGTCTCACACAAAGGTTGTGTTTGCTATGGCTCCTCCTTCTCCTCCTTTCGCTTCTAATGTGAGGATCTCACATCCTTTACTTAAGTGCAAATTGGAAAAATGATCTCATTCCAAATGGTGGTCACAAGAAATATTATTTTCCTTCTTCATCTTATTCTTCTTTGGCTTATGATGTCCTTGTGACGAGTGCATCACCTCCTTCCTCAAAGTTTGTCACTACCTATCTTCCAAAGGTTAGAAATGAATCTATGGTTCACATCCTCCTCTCGTCTAGTCACAACACTTCACTTCGGAGAGGTGTATGTTTGAATCGGTGGAAATTCCAAATCTTTCTTCCATTTTTTCTAAGTTTGTGATGCTCGCTTCACAAGAGCTCGTTGATGAAGACATTGAGGCAACTTCCTCCTTGGCTCTTTCTATAGGTGAGATGACTAGTATTTCCCTTGTTATCCCCCTTGTAGGCTCATCTTCCCTCCCCTTAAATGATGATATAGATTGGGAACAAGACAAATTATTAGAGGTGTCGGATTAGAGTGGTACCTCTTCTTTACTGTAGATTAGATTTGTGTGTTTGTTTGTGTTCCCCCGTGCTTGTCTTTTGATGTTTGTGCTCTCACTTGGAGTTCCCTTGATACCCATGTAGGTACTTGGATACATGAGAGAAAATTTGTTATAAACCTTATTCTATTTTTCTCATCATTCTTCTATGTGTCTTACATTTTGTCTTTCATGTTGGGAACAATGCAAAGCGTTGGGGCATTTAGGCCTCTTCCATGTTGACCCAAATTTTTATTTTTCCTTCATGTTCTCTTCTTCTCGTTCCAATCTAGTTTGGGGGTGATGAAAATTCATATATATTCTACTATATTTACTTACATACATCTATGACTAGTTTTGACCATGAATAAATGGATCCCCCTGTGATCTTGATTTCTTTGTCTCTACTTTTCTCAATGTTGTGGATTCTATGTGTCGTCCCTTGTGTGACAACATCCCACAAATACATCTAGCTATGTATATCATGACACAACATCTCACTTTGTCTTTCTCTTCTCCTTAGAATGACATATGCTCCTTTGCATAACACACATCATTCTAAGGGGGGGCTATCATATCTTCTTATTCTCATTTTTTAAAAATTTATTGGTGTCTCTTGATCTTGTCATCTAGCTTGGGGGCAACGTGAATAGACTTGTCTTATCTTTTTGTCATAGGGGTTCTCCTCCTTGTGAGGTTTGTTTCTATCACACATCTATATTCTCTTGCCATATGGAATCTAGCATAATTAGACATACCTATTAGTGTTGTCTTTTATCTGATCCTGGATTATATCATGTCATGTCTTCAAATTTTATGTAGATATTTTTCTCTTTTTCTCCTAACGTGTTTGTATAAAGCTAACATATTTAAGGTGAGATTGCAGTTAGCTTTGTACACTAGAAGACCCATGTCCTCTTTATGAATTGACTCAGCTTCTCTATTGCATATATAGGATCAAAGACTTGCATCCTCTTCATCTTGGGTATATTCTCTTCAACCTCTTTCTATCTACTTTAGCTTGCACATGTTGGAATACATATGCTCACTAAAGTGGGGAAAAAATATAGAGTAAAATTACACCCATGCAATTTCACACTACATAACCTCCCCCTTAGCTTAATAAGAGATGATAATGCAATTTCCCCTTTCCATAACTTAAATTTCATCCTTGAAACCTTTACTTTTAGCCTTAAAGTTAATTTTAGTGAGGACACTAGTGTGACATGTAGGTGTCTATGTGTCATGCAAAAGTCCCGAAAAAGATTCCCGACTCTATGGCCATTGGAATTTAACACTTTCGCCTATCAACAAAGTGTAACGCCTTTGTGGGTTGTAAATGCACCGAAAATACCTTCTTGCATTCCTTTTCTTCATTCGAACTCCTCATTATTCATTCTATTGACTTCATTCAATCTTTTATTCACTCTAGCTCATTCTTGTTCTCCTCTACACCATTTTTCTTTCAATTTATCAAGCTCTCAAGCTCATTCTTGGCTCTCTACATCAACTCTTGGCTCTCTTGGCTTGTCCCTAGAGTGTTGCATACTCTCCTTCAGCATCATGAGCTTTCTAAAGGGAGGTTATCTATGCTCTCTCCATTGCATTATCTTCTTTTTGTAGTAGCATATTGATATTCTAACATGTGTATCTTCTTTATCCTGTCAATCTACTTGTCTATTGTCTATTTTCTTTTCTATCGATCTATCTGGCTGTCTATGGAGGTGTGAAAACCTATGCGAGGGTTTGATTGAGGAAAACCCTTATAAAACCCCAACATTTTTTCTCATTCTATGTGTGTAGGTTGTTGACTTGGAGCATTGCAAGAGGATTTATAGCATTGAACCTCTTGTGAGCTTTTTCTCTTCCTTTTCCTCTTGCCATTTCAATAAATTATTTCATTTATATCCATGCATGTTAGTTTTCTTTACATTATTTTTGTTATTTTTATCATTCTTTTACCTTAGCATAATTTCCAAATTTTAGTTTTCGAGTAGCCAGTAGACTCCTTGTGTTTTTGTGAGCATGTTTTGTTCTCGGACCGTACAAGACTACAACGCACCGCAAGGATGTCTACATGCTACACTGTCATCCTTTTGTTGGCTAAGATCCAGTCAACTTGCTCACAAGACCTCTAAAGTCTACTCTTTTAGTCTCTAAAATCTTCATTCTAAATTTTTTTATAAAACAAAAAATATAACCAAAAATCTCTTGTCCTTCTACCTTTGTCACTTGAGCTTTGCCTTTAAGGTAGTTGAGGACCATTTTCTCCCTGCAGATTCTTCTTGTCCTAGAGACTCGGGAGTAGCAAATCTCCTCCTCTACAAGCTGACTTTAAGCAAGTTTGGAACTTATAAAAGATGGACCCTCATGGAGAATAGTACACCCAAATTGAACAAGACAAGGGTAAATGCAAGAAGATGAGTCCATGAAACGTGGAAGTTTTTGCCTTAGGCAAAAAAATGAAATTGGCTTGCAAAAAATGAGATCCCGCTTTTTAACAAATGAGATCCTGTTTTTAAAAAGCGGGATCCCGTTTAGCTTCATGATCCCGAGCCTAAATTTAAAAAATAGGATCTCGTTTTTTAAAATTTCCATTTTTGGAAAATTTTCAAAACGGGATCCTATTACAATTCAAAACAAAAATTTCAAAAATGGAAAGGGATCCGTTTGAAAACTTTCCATTTTCGAAATTTTTCAAAAGCAGATCCGTTTTGAAAACTTTTCATTTTGGTAATTTTCAAACGAGATATCGTTTACAAAACGAGATCTGTTTCATAGAACCATAAAAAATATTTTTTATGAAATGGGATCCCGTTTTTTAAATTACGAATTTTTGGGCAGGTTTTTGGCTTTTTTTTGGTTCAAGAAATGGCTTGGGGACTGAACCTAAGCTTTGGACCTGGTTTGACCTGCAACTTGAAGGTCTTGTTAATGTCACAGGAAAATAGTGACTTTGGACATATGTCTGAAGACCTATTTTGCAGAATTTTTTATGAAATTAAAACCCATTATAGATGAGATAGTGTAGATTCAAATATGTAATTTTTTTTATAATTTGATTAATTTTTCTATTTTTCAATTAATTTATAATGAAACTAGTCCATAAACTTGAATTATAAGGTTTTTAGTATTTTAATAACTTTTGATCAACATAACATTTTGAGCAGTTGCACGAGAACAAACTTTAGACCATTCTTTTCAATTTAAAAAAAATAAAAAATGATAAGTTTAGGTCATCTTATGCGTGTCGTACACGACGATTTTTCAAAACGATAAATATGTCTAATAAAAATTTAACAAAAAATAATAATTCAATAAAAAATTACAAAAAAATATCGAAAACAAGCTTCAATGAGTCATAAATCTTTTTCCAAAAAGATTTAGAAAAATATGACAATTTAGGTCAAAATATGGATGTCGTACACGTGCATGGTATGGTATAAAAAAGTGACTTTTAAACACTGGTTTTTAGAAACGTCTATTGAAACTCAATTTGTACAATTTGGGTATTGAAATAAATTACATATTTGGAAACTAGATTCTGAGTACTACATTTTATGATCAGTGACTTTTTTTAAAATTCCATCTCTAAGTGCTTCAAATTTTAAGGTCAAATGTGTCAAATTTTGAAAATTAAGAAAAACACTTCCACTTTTTGACCAAAAAGCGGACTCAACTTCTTGCTAGCACCCACAAATTTGTGGGACACTTATTATGTTGTATGATAGATTGAGAGTTAATTGGGGTTGATATATGACAAAGTGGGACACCTAGATAGAATGGGATGCCATATTCTATAAAGATTTTTTTGTTTAAGATACATAAATAAAAAGGAATCAATATCTTTACTTGGTATCTATAATATGTGTAATAACATCTTTTTAAAGCATCTTGATACATGCAAAAATGTGTTGGAATTTGCATCACCTCATTATAATGCCCTAGTTAAGGTGTCACATGGTTTCTAAGTTAACATTTGCCTATATATACAAGCCATGGGTTAGTGGTTTGAGCATCATAGACTTCAAGTGTGGCCCAAATTATATTTTTGTTGTGTCAAGTTTATTAGATCAAACTCATTATATTTGTAATCGTATAATTTCAAGTTAATATAACTAGATATCCACATTTACGACTAGTTTTTTTCCTAATAAGATTTTCCCTAAATAAATATTATGTTTGATTTATGTACTTTATTTAGTTAATAATTTATCCTTTCGTATTTTAGATTTATTTATCATATTTCTAAGTTAAGTAGGTTTTTCAACAATTACATGTGTGCACCATTAGTATCTCCCACTCTACTTAACTATCTCCTCATGTCTAAACCTAGGAATAGTTGTAGATTAGTTATGTATACTTTGGAATTAATCATTTTCCCCATTTAAATTTAGCATTGGAGGTGTTGGTATTATTCGGTTTCGACAAATTATTTCTTTTTTATCTTAGTTTTGTAATCAAATAGTGGATGCAAAAATCATTAAATTATGGATTTTGTCAACAAAAAATGTTAATTTTTTTGTCTTAACTTTATGGTGAAGGTGATAATTTAATCGTAAAATTTTATTTATTGATCTAATTTTGTTATTACCTTTTATTACTTATTATTTTTAATTTCTAGAATGAGTAGTTTCTCTATTTTATGAGTTTAGAGTTAGTTATCCTTTGATTTTGAGTTCTATCTTAACTTTGTTCTACTTTTAAAAATAGATCAATCCAACTTTAATTTCATTAGTCTATTTGTTTTTTATTTGTTTGTGATATATTATTTTTAAAAATTCTAATAGATAATTTAAATTGTTATCTAATTTCATATCAATGCATAATTTTTTTAATAAAATTTATAGATATAACAAAAGATAATTGATAGGGGTAATAAAATAGAAATGTTTATAGATTATCTAAAATAGAGATTTTATTCTAACATATTTATATTGATTTGATTTCTATAAGCCTTTTGTTGAATAAGGGATTTCAAAAAATTTATTTAACAATCTTTTATATAATTTTGAAAAAATCTAAATCTTTGTTTGTATTGTATTTTTAGTAAATTGAAATAAATAGATACCATTTATGAACACTTTCAAACATCACCATCACATCTGTAGTGAAAATTATATGCAATTATAATGCAAGTTCATAAATCAAGATATATCTTTCAAGCTCAATTCACAACCCAATTTTTTTTTGAAAACATACATAAGATAAAAGAACTATCAATCCTCCAACTTGCCTTCAAAATCAAATTAATTCTATTCTATATTGTCATTACCAATATTAATACAATATATTTTGTAAAAAACATTTAAATAATACATAAATGATATGATTATATAATTTTCAGATTTAAAAATATAAAAATATTACAATAATAAATTAAAGATAGACATTTGTTACATAAATTTTAAAAATTGAATTATAAAACCCACAAATTTAAATCACGCTCATTTTAAAACTTTTAAAATTTCAAATTTATCAAACAAGGTGATATTTAAATAATACTAATTAATTTTATGTGTGATAAAGAAAATATTAAATGTAAACTTAATCCAGAACATCAAGAATCAAATAGGGGAGAGACCCTCCTCTTTGCTGGCACTGCGGCCGCTTAATGGCCCTCTTTTTATATGTTTTGTAATCTTGGACTTCCGGGCTCCGCCCATATGATCTTTTATTTTTTGCGCTGCCCATATGACTCTTGGGGTGTGCCTTCTTACCACCCATCTTTTTTTGTGAATATGTATCTTTATCTTAATTTAATATAGATAACTCCTATTCATCAAAAAAAAAGGGGAGAGGATTGGGTAGTTGAGAACCCTAACTTGGCACTTGTCAAAATCCTACTTGAAAATTTCAAAAAATTCCCAATTTTTTACAGCAGCTTTCTTGGCAAAGCCCCTATTTATAATTAAGGTTTTAGGGCAACATTATCAAATATGATGTCAAATCAGCATGCTTTTTGGCAAGGTGTCCAAAAAGGTCCAAAAAAAAAAGTCAGACCAATACTTGTACACTAAATCACGTTTTATTGGTGTGCTGAAACGAGAGCATAAGGAGTAAAATCAACAAATATCCTTACTCTAATAAGAGGACCAGGGCTTAAATTTGACGGTCGAGCTTGCCTGTCAACAAATTTTTTAATCACGGTTATCTATTCAAAGGTGCCCTGAAAACATTATGATATATTTTAGTGTAAGTAAAATTATATATAAATCAAATATATATATCGTTATAATTCTATAAATTTTGACACTCTATCCAAAATCTCTCCTTTCATTTGATACAATCTTCTTAAAATTTTGATTGTATTTTACGGCAAAAATCTCTAAATACGGTCATACGACCATCAAATTTAAGCCCTAAAGAGGACCAACAAATATTGGACATTAAATCAACAAAATGCTATAACAACTATTAGAACATGCTCAACTACTCAGTCTTTTCCTCTAATAAGAGGACCAACATAAAATAGGTATATTGAGAGAAGGTAGAGCTGTAACTGAGAATGAATTTTAGATATACTAATGCCTGAGAATAAGAAAAGATACTAGAAAGAGCTATTTGGCTTATTGAGTCTACATTATTAAATAAAGATATCTGGATTGATGTAACGCCACATGACTTTGGCATACTCTGTTAATTTACCACCATCTTGAATTATTGACTTCACCACTTCATCTGTGAGCAAGTTCTGAATCCATCTGTGCAAGCGCGGACATTTCTCACTCTTAGGTAAATGTAAGCCCAGCAACTCTTTAGTGGGGGTAAACCATGGAATAGATGGGGCAAAGAACACATCCATGTACTTGAGGTTTCCTTCCTGGTATACACACCCTCTCTTCTCTAGCTCTTCCAGCCCTCGCTCCAGAGCCAATCCCATTTCAATATAGTCCCCCTGCACCTTCTTCAGCACTCTTTCCTTCTCTTCTTTACTCTTAAACTTATGGTTGAAAACTTCCCCCATTATCTCCGATGACTGCAACATCAAATCAATATTTAGGTGTTTTCATGTGTTAGAATTCTTAATTTTTTTCATAATGTATTAAATTATGTGATTATAAAAAAAAATTATCCAGAAGAATCAAGTTTTGAAGTTTATTTCTTTACAGGGCGAGTCCCTTCTACAACCTCTCAAGTCATGTGTAACAGACCATTATCCATACCACAGAAAAAATAAGAGTTAAATCCACAAATTGAACTACCCCAAACCCACAAATTGAACTACCCAAAACAAAAGTGAGACCCAATGAACTAACCCCAAAAATCAAATAAATAATACAGTATTGAGATGTTATATGTTGTTTCTTTGATAAACACATTGCTATATTAATTTCATCACCAAAAGAGATGATTTATAGTGTGTATTGAGAGTTTGTTGAGGTTGATCGATCAAACCTATCTATTCAATATACCACTATGCTCAATACCATGATGAATAAGAATCAAGTTGATAATAAATCTCTCAATTTTTTAAATTTTTTTAGACTGCAGAAATCGGGTAGGCCCCCTATAAACTACTGTGCTGGTAATTTTTTTTCATGTGATCCGTCATGTTGGCACAACACACCCTCCAGTACCAAAGAGACAAAAGGAGACTAGACGTTGTTACCTCTCGCCTACAACAGAATATTTTACCTAATCAAACTAACCTCCTCGCCCAAACAAATCTCTCAATTTACTTACTGAATTGAATTCCTTTATTCAAAATAAAATAGATGTTTTCCTTACCTTTTTATCAATGAAGTCTGACCAGAAACGCAGGAGATAGCGATCATATGGATCTTGGGGCAGCAAGCGAGGCTCCACAGGCCATGTCTCATCTATGTATTGAATTATCAAACAAGATTCACAGATGGATCTGCCATTGTGAATGAGAACAGGGACCTTTTTGTACACTGGATTGCTGCTCAGTAAAAGCTCACTTTTATTAAGAATGTCTTCTTCCACGTACTGAAATTCTATACCTTTGGCTCTGAGAGCCAGCTCTACTCTCTTGCTAAATCCGCTAGCCCAGAAGCCCACTAATTTTACCTCCTCCATTTTATTTTTTCTGCGCCTGTTGGACAAGCTTTTCCTTGAACATGTTTGTATAGCCGACGCGGCCTTGGTCTTGGCGGACTGTGCTTTAAATAATATAAAATAAGTTTGACGTTATCTGCATAGGTTTTCCTTTCTTGGAGCGCAAGAATAGCACGCCACTTTGAAAAAATGTTAACGGTACATTCTTTTTATTGATTAGGGGAGTAGTTGAGGATTGTGATATTGTTATCAGAATTCAACCTTGTAAACAAACTCATTGACCTATGTTTCATGAGTAGTGGTTCACAAGAACCCATCTCTTACGATAATGAATGGTCCACTTAGCACTTATTGCATGTAGGTGATGCTCACAGAGGTGAAGCACGGGGCCTTCCTAGGCAATCATCCATCCCAGTACTACTCCAACTCAAGCGCACTTAACTACAGAGTTTTCTCCAAGGTTAAGCCCACTTAGCTTGCAACCCCATTTGCAAAACCTTCAACAAGTGTTGTGCCTTATGAACCATTCATTATAGTGCCCCTTTAGCTCATCAATTGATAAGTAGGAGGTATTTTCCACGGCATGTCAAATTGTGATATTGCTATCAGAATTCAACCGTATAGTTTATGAGTCAAACTCATTGAATCAATAAATATCAATAAAATATCAACGGTGATGTTAGAATCCATTAAAATATCAATAAATATTTATTTTTGTGTCAATAAGTATTATTTAATTAATTTTTTAAATTTACTTTATATATTATTCATATATCAAAATTTATGTAACTATCACTAATCATTTTAAAAAATATATATATTTATGGTTCATTACATATTCCACATGAGACAAAATACAATTGTTATTCATAATAAATATATTTTATTTTTTAAAATATAATAAAATTTTATATTACAATTTGATTACTTGTTCAAACACATAAACAAAATTGTCAAATCACTACATGTTATTTAATAGATTATATACAAATGTACAACTTTTAGTCATTCAATAATTAAATATATTTTCAATTTGATATAAATAAAAACTCTTATTTTTCATAATTATCTCGTCTCTCATAAATACTCTATAACTAGCACATATATATTTAATAATATATATAAAATACGCTGAGAGATATCCTTCTCGAGGCACCAATTGCACTTTTATGTGAGAAATTGATTTAAAAAATAGGCGCCTCGAGAAGGATATCTCTTGACGTATTTTATATATATTATTAAATATATATATGCTAGTAGCAATCACAAAGATGTAATATCTTAAATAAATTATTTTTATATTTATATATTCTATATTAAATTATTATAATAATTTATATATTATAATATGATAGTATAATATTTGTAATTCAATTCTAAAAAATAATATATTTAATTTAATATTTAAATGTAAAGTTAAAATATATAAATATATTTTTAGTATATTTATAATATTATAATAAAAAAATATTATATCATCAATATTTAGTTAGGATTATTAAAAAAATATTTATTTAGGATTAGGGTTAGGGTTAAGGTTAAGAGATATAGTTAAGGTTAGGGTTAGGTCTAGAGATATAGTTAGGGTCAGGGATAGAGTTAATATATAGTTAGGATTGAGGTTAGGGTTACTATTAGGATGAGAGATAGGGTTTGCATCAAAATTAGGGTTAGGGTTATCATTAAGATTAGCTTAGGATTAGGGTTTGGCTTAGCATGAGGATTAGAGTTACAATTAGGTTTAGGGTCAAGTTTAGGGTTAATAGATATAGTTAGGGTTGGGTTTAAGGTTATTAGGATTAGGGTTATAATTATGTTTTGGATCAAGTTTAGGGTTAGGATTATGGTTAGGTTGGGGTTAAGAGATATAGTTAGGTTTAGGTTAGGATTAGGGCTACATATATAGTTAAGCTTATGGTTAGGGTTAAGATATATAGTTAGGGTTAGAAATATGGTTAACATTAGGATGAGGGTTAGGGTTTGCATCAAAATTAGGGTTAGGGTTAGCATGAAGAATAGTTTAGGATTAGGGTTAGGATTACCATTAGGATTAGGGTAACATTTACATTTAGAGTCAAGTTCAGGGTTAAGAGATATAGTTAGGGTTAGGGTAATAGTTGGGGTTAAGGTTATAGCTAGGATTAGGGTTAGGGTCAAGGTTAAGAGATATGGTTAGGGTTAGGGTTAAGGCTAAGGTTAAGGTTAAGGATAGATATATAGTTAGGATTAGGGTTAGGGTTTCAAGATTTAGTTAAGATTAGGGTTACAATTAGCATTAGAATGAGGCTTAGAGTTAGCATCAAAATTAGGAACCTTAGGGATAACATCAAGATTTGCTCAAGATTAGGGTTACAATTAGGTTTAAGGTGAAGGTTAGGGTTAGGGGTTGCATAATTGTTATGGTCATGCTTAGGGTTAGGTTTTGAGAACTTTAAAAATATCATTAGGTTTAGGGTCATTATATAATTAGGTTTAGGATTAGAGATTTAGTTAAGAATAGTGTTAGGGTTAGGGTTAAGAGACATAGTTAGGATTAGGGTTAGGGTTAACACAGATTTAGCTTCCACTATTATGTGACAAACTGATTAAAAAATAGGCGCCTCCAGAAGGATATCTCTTAGATTGTTTTATAAATATTATTAATAAATAATATATATATGCTAGTAGCATTCACAATGCGACATGGAAGACAAAATTATAGTTAAGGTTGAGGTTAGCTTTAGGAATAGGATTATGGTTACAATTAGAGATATTTGGTTCACAAATAGGGCTAGGTTAGGTTTATGTTTTGAAATTATAGTTAGGGTTACGATTTTTTGATAGAATCAATATAAGCCTGGTTATAATTGATCCCCAACCCTAACCATAATTACTAGTTGTTCATTACATATTTCATATGAGACAAAATACAATTGTTATTCACAATAAATATATTTTATTTTTTAAAATATAATAAAATTCCATATAACAGTTTGATTACTTGTTCAAACACATAAACAAAATTGTCAAATCACTGTACATGTTATTTAATAGATTATATACAAATGTACAACTTTTAGTCATTCAATAATTAAATATATTCTCAATTTGATATAAATAAAAACTCTTATTTTTCATAATTGTCTCATCTCTCATAAATACTATGTAGTTAATATTCAGATTGGAGTCTTTAACTACCAAATATTTAATACTTATAAAATAAACATGTAGATGTAAGGCTCGCCAATTGAATCAAATGAAACAATTATTACACCAAATTTTAAAATGGTCTCTCTAGCAATCCACACCATCCCTTATCCAATAAAAAAACATGATTTCAAATCCACATATCAAATATTTTCAAAAATTAGAAGGGAAATTTTTTATAAAATTAACCTAGGGTATTAATAAGACATTTACAATTTGATTGTATACAATCCATACCTATAAAAAATATCAAACTTGATTACTTGATTTTCTTGCATTTTTCAACAATTACATTTTAATTATAAAGAATATCAGACTACAAAGAATATTAGATTTTTGTACAACTAAAGTACATTTTCTTATAATTAGAAGATACAATGTAGAAAATAAATAAATAAAATCTGCATGAATTTATTAAACAAGTAGTATTTCAATATGGAATCAATCCTTTATTCAAGTAGCTCTCCATAAGCTTGACTCCACATTTCAAGGGCCAAAAAATACTTCATACATTGCTCTTAATCATGTAAAAAATTGTTCATGCTCTTTTGGATAAGTGCATGGAAATAGGGGATCAAAAAGGGGTTTTAAGTGGCCATTTTTTTCTAAAATCAGGAAAGATTGATCTTGGATGAGAAATTGAAGATAGTAGCACTTAAAATTTGAAGATGCAATGAAAACAAGAGTCATAGTATTTCGAATCTACTTTCTAAAATACTTGCTTTTTTTAAAACGGTAGACATTAAGGAGTTCAAAAAGGGGGGCCACACAAAGTGGTCCCTTTTTTTTCAAAAAACATAACATAGCATCTAGTGTGGCCCCCCTAAACTGTTAATTGTTTTTTAGTATTTCAAAAATTGCTTTAGTGAGAAATTAACATCATGTATTTTATGCTCAATTTTTCTACTAATTTTTTAATGAATATATGATTTTTTACTAATTTTCAAAGTGGATACATCTTGAAAAATAGAAAATTGAGCATGCTCCCTCCTAAATTTTTTGAAAACCAATCGAAAGTTATTATTTTGAATACGCGTAGAATGGAGTATAGTTTCTAAAAATAAAATTAATTTCAAAATTTGATGAACAGTTAAAAAATAAAGTCAAAATACCACACATTGGTTTTTGACAAAAAATAGATACACTAACAAAAGAAATTAAAAATGAAAACCTTAACATACTCAAAACGTGAAAACATTGCATGGTTACAAAGTTAATAGAGATTAAAATTATCATGATATTTTTTTGACTTGATATTGAAACACGTGCAAGCTTAATGGAGAGCATGTCCAAGATTATGTCAATTTTTTTATAATTTACAAAAGCACATCTTTTGATGTCAAAAGGTCACTCCAACCCTTTGGGTTGGAAATCCAAGGTAAATCCAAGCCAAAGACTTGGAAATTTCTAAAGAAAATTAAAATAACTCGAGCGCGTTATAATGCACTAGTGTTTTTGTGAAGAAAAAATATTTTTCTCTTTGTCTTCCAATCCAAGTATAAGTGACATTTATATATGGATATTTACTTTCTTGTACTTTAAGTTATATTTCATGTATACAGTTTCAGGATGTTTGAGATTTCTAGGATTTATAATACAAATTCTAAGTTTTGGAAGATCTTATAATTTTTCAGACTTGGTCAAAATTCAGTAATCAGCAGGTCAAATTTCAGTAATCAAAAGGTCAAGTTTCAATAATCAACAAGCTCTATCATCTTTCTCTCTCTTTCTCTCTCTATTTGAATCTTTGTATATCCCTTACACTCTAGACCTCTCTCTCACTATCTCTATCCCTTTCTCTACCTCTCACTCTATCTGACTCTCTCCCTCTCCCTTGAGTTCAAGAACTACATCTCCATCCTTCTCTCTCTATTTCTCTCTCCCTCCCTTCCTCTCTCTCCTTCCCACTCTAATTCTTTTTATATCACCTCTCTCTCCCTTCCTTCCTCTCCCTCCCTCTCTCTCTAATTCTCTCCCCTCTCTTCTCTCTCTCTCTCTCATTTATTTCCTCTCTACTTCTCTCTATCTCACCTCTCTCTCCCTCCCTCCATCCCTCTCTACTTCTATCTCTTCC
>VDFB02049217.1:100477591-100494525 GCA_007258455.2 Sequoia sempervirens | reverse complement strand
TGGATTGTGTTCCGCCTATTTCAGTTCATGAGGTTGAGGCCGTACTTAGCAGATTTGTTGAGTTGGCAGTCAGAGAGAAGGCCAATGGGAACACGCTACTGGATGAGGATCTTCTAGAAGACTGAGTATGGAGCATTTATTGCATTTGCTATTTTGGGAGTGAGTGGGAATCTTTGATTCATTTAATGTACCACTCCCTATTCTGGCAGTTTTTAGGGTTAGGGCTGAGGTGGCACGATTTGGCCACTCTATTGATTGTAACCCTAGCCGCCTTTTGGGACTTGGCTAGCTATAAAGGGGGAGTCCCCCTCATTTGTATTCATTAGAACAAGAGATTAGATCAGAGTAGAATTGGAGAGAGCATTAGAGCTAGATAGTGTAGTATTGTAGAGCATTTTGCATAATTTGGAGAAGAGAGAAAGTTTTCCCTTTGAAAACTTTTGAGGAGATTGTTGTGTAACACATTTTATGATAATAGATCTTTTCATTGATGATGGAATTCGTCTTGTCATGAAATGCTAGCAAGGTTTCTTCTTCCTTTCGTATCCAAGTAGCTTAATTCATGCAAATAGCTTACTTCGGTGTGTGGTGTTTTATTGAGATAGCTTCGTTTTATTCCATACCACTAGCGGCTTGTTGATGATAAGTCCGCCTTGCGTGGTCAACTGGACATTATCTTGTGTTTAACTTCGGTTGTGGTTTACATACCTATATGCGTTGTTCTGATGGTGTATGTATGTTAAACTATAACTTGAATACCTTTTGCTATCCCCTTTGAAGATTGCACCGATTTTGCTGAGGCTGTCCGACGGAGGCTAGGCGAAATCCGGTTGAAGCCTATTGAAACGAAGCCCCACACATCCTGCATTTAGAATAGAATATAAATTTCTTAGGCTCTATACCCCTTTACTTTCCGTACATGTCTTATTAGTCTAGGAAAAGATACACATTGCCAAATCATACACGTGAGAATTCCCCTTCAAAATCCTATATTAGCTGCTGACTGCAAGAAATCTGGACAATTGTGTAAGTCCCCTCGTACGAACACAGCAATACACATCAACCAAACTGGGTCTATTCGCACTTAAGGAACCTTGGAGTTGAACATGCGAACTTTCTCGCAATCTTAGCGCATGGAATACTTTGATCAAGAGAGAACGGAGTAGCCCCAAAACTATTTTGTTCTGCTGTTTGGTATGGTCACAAAAACCACATCAACACCTCCACGTTAGACTATGTAGTCTTGACTATCCAAGTCGACTCTAGGAAGAGTTGTTGTAGGTTAAGGAAATGTATCGCCATCATATAATGAATTGTAATGTCCCCATTTGGCACTTATCCAATTCTTGCACATTTAGCTAGTTTGCAAGTCTTCCGGAGGCTAATTGGTTAGTTAGGGAGAACAAAAACATTCTTGGAGAAGCATTTGATCAATCTTGTAGAGCAATTTTTCTTGGGTTTGAATTTAGTTGGTTAGTTGGATCCCTTTGATGTTTTCAAATTTGATTTTTGACCTTTTGGGTGCTCTCCAAACTTATTGGAGGAGCAAGCTATTTTTAGAAAGTCACCACGTTGATTTCAATCATCTTTCTATTGCCTCATTATCATATTGGTGCGGTCAAATTTGGATTTTGATGTGTTTCAAGATTTTTCGCAACTTGGGGTGAAATAATTAAACTATTCACTTAAGTTATAATGCTTTATCATTATTTTTGATAACTTAAGTGTAATATCTTTTCGAAAAGGTATTTTAATTCCCCTTTTGGACACCTAGGAGAAATAAGGGGGGGTCTTAAACATGAAAAAGGTTTATTTTATTTTAAAAAGGAATTTGATGAAAAAGGTGATTAAATGTTTGAACATAATGGATTATTTAATTTAAAGAAAAAGTATTTTTTAGAACAAAAAATAACATAATAGCAAAAAAGGGCATTTTTTAGAAAAAAGAAAAATGTTTTTTCAAAAAACAACAAAAAAGCAAAAGTGCTTTTTTGGAAAAAAACATCAAAGAAAACTATAAAAGTAGGTTTTGGGAGCTCATTTGTATATGTCGAAGAATGATAATGTTATGTTGCTGAAATGGCTTTGGTTCTCTTCAATCTTTGAGGATTAAATTTGTAATGTTCCTTTCCGAATGATCGCTCTAGGAGGGCTTGTTAGCCTATTTAATTTCCGTAGGCTATAGTTGAGATTAAGGGAATTAATTAATTTAATTGTTTGATATTGTCTAGCTGTTGGCGTTTCAATTCGCACCTTTGGAATGTGGATTAGAAATGGACAGCTATGCACAGTGTAACTGCTCTTCAAATTAGGAGGGGAAGCTCCCTCTTCACTGATGATGCTTAAAAAAGAATACTAAACTATTGCCAATCCTTTTTTGTTCTGAGCTAAGAGCACAAATTTATAGAACTCTTTGCATCGTAGCTGAGATTTTCTCTTTTCCAGAACATCAACTATAACTAGGCCTAAACTAAAGGCACTTTTGACAACTGAAGTAAACTCAGAGCTTGAGAATTAGAAGTAAACGAGTGATGATTTGATAACACAAAAGCGTAAATATACTTACTCCCAGATCACACCCGAAGACTCATTGTACTTATAAGATGTAAGCTGAAATAAAGATTATATAAGTAAAATACATAAAACAAAATACTGAAAGAGAATGAGACAGTAGATCAGAGCAAAGTAGGCATGAGATTTCCTTCCTCAAATTTCCAACAGTAATTACACTACTGGGACAGCCGATTTGTAGCAATGATAGGCTTATAGTTTAGCGATCAAACCATATTACGCTTGGCACAAATTGAACATTAATTGAAATAATTTGCAGCAAAGGTAGGCTTGCAAACTTGCTCTTACACAAACTGAACAGACACTGAATAACAAATTTGCAGAAAAAGTAGGCTTGGCAATTTGTTATCACAATAATGGTTGAAAAATATGGGCAAGGCTGCCCTTATTTATATACAAACAAGGAGTAGGTAACCCTAAAATCTCCTTGCTTTATGCTAACTAGACTTGCCAACTCGCAAGATTTATTTCTAAAACTAACACAAGATAACTAACTAACCACCTGCTAAAGAATAGATAAGCATGAAATAAGAATAAAAAGTTAAACTCGGAAAAGGCATCAAGTTAACTATTGCTTTTAGTTCCATTCTTGGAAATCTCCGCTGCCCCAAAAGATGACTCACTCATTGATAATTTGGGAAACTATATCCACCAAAAGCTGGTAACAACACTGATTTGGTCCTAATTTCTATTGGAGAATACTGCATGTTTTAAAACTTGAATTTTGACCATAAACATGCCTATGTTCGGAAAAGTTTTGTGCAAACTATTGAAAATAAGTTGTTTTTTCTCCAAAAAGCAGATTTTTGGAAAAAAGCTAAGGTTTGGGTTTTATAGACAATCATGTTTTGAAGAGACCCAATTTGTCAAATTTTGAAAAAGCATTGAAAAAGCAGATTTTTGGAAATATAAAATTTCCAATCTTCAAGAGGAGCAAAAAGTAGATGGACTTAGATCGATGAAAATTGAAAAATTTGACCACTTGTTTTTGAAATGCGATGCCCTAGAAAATTGGACCATGAAAAAGCGTGCCTCTGTGCTTCCCAATCTCGAATTCACAAAGAACACTGAAAAAGCACTCTAATTGAGCCTCCAAATCTTGATGAGAAGAAAATTCTCTTTCTTCCTCTGGATGCCAACTTGCAAAATATGAATTTTGAATGCCAGAAGCCTTCTTAAATGGAGTTTGAAGATGAAAAAGTACTTTCTTCACAAAGCCTTAGAATTTTGAAGTCTATCCGTGAAGATAGAATCTTTGTTTGCAAAAATCTAAGTCCATTCGCACGTGCAATGATGAATTCCTCCTTTGTAGGGAAAAAAGGCACACACGTGAGGATGTGTTCTTGAACAACGAACAACGGAAGCTCAAAAATGACCAAGGCATGAGATGCTAGGCGCCTTGACTGGACAGGGGCGCCTAGACATCCCAGACTTAGAGATTTTGTTCATTTTTTCAACTTGTGCTTGCTTCTGCTTCCAGCGAGGCTTGCCTTTGACTTCGACGAGCTAGAAATCTGACGCTACCAACTGATAAAACCTATTTGGCCATGACAATCTCATGTTTGACCACTGTTGCAGTGATCCTCAACTTCATATCGGCATCCGACATCATTTGATCTTGATTGCGAGCCCTTGAAACTACTGATGGAGGCTGAACCGTGAACAAGGTGACTCAGAGTCAAAAATATTCTAAGGCATGAAGACTTGGGCGCCCCTGGCTGACAAGGGTTCCTAGCATTGCCAACCTTACCTATTTTTTCATGATTTTCAAATTTTTCTGTGTGTTTTCATCGGGATCCAGTGACCTCCAGTTCAGGCATGTTTCCTTCTAGTTGGTGAAAAACAGAGACTGGAAGGCAATTAATCAAGCAAGCCTGATCATAACTGAGATGAATTATACCCTCTGCCAATCCCCGACACTGCATCTAATTGATTTTATGAGAAACCAAATCGGGGTGATGGAGGAGTTTGATGAATTTTTGAACGAGGCAAAAATTGACTAAGTGTTGAGAAGCTAGGCGCCTAGACATCCCAGCCTTAGTCATTTTTTGATGATTTTCACTTTTCTCCACTTTTTGATCTCCGCCTTTTCGAACTACGTCTTTTGATCACTGTTTTCTGCGTGACGACGGACACCTACATCCGGATGTTGAGCATACTAACTTGTCTGAACATCATTGATATATTTGCCAGCTTTTCCTATCCTCAAATGTTGCTTTTATCTTGTTTTTTGAGCAATTGAAGGTCACTGACGAGCAAGATTCACGCATATCAGCAAAAGAGGGAGCTTCCCCTCCTAATTCGAAGAGCAGTTAATACTATGCATAGTTATTCATTGCCAATACACACTCCATAGGTGCAAATTGTAATGCCAACAATTACCATAGGGTTTCAAATCCTAAGTTTGAGCACCACACCTCAGAGGTTCGTTTTCATCATTTGAAGGTCTATTTGCATCTAAATTGTGTAATGTCCTCGTTTTTAGCACTTCACTTTTCAGTGATTGGTAGCCTATTCCCAGTGTGTTGTCGGCAAGTCAGTGGCAGAATTAGGGTTTCCAGCTGTTTGATGGGTTCTCTTGAAGATTCAGGGTGCTACTTGTTGGAGTTTGGATGTTTGGATTCGGGATTCCTTCTGGGTTTTCAGAGAGCTTCGCAGAGGTATGACTTGCAACTACTTCGGGCAACCTTTCCGAACTTACTATTTTTAGTAAGTTATGACGGCTGCATCTCTGAGTTTGGGATTTTGGATTGCAGACTCTTTCTGGGTTTTCAGAAAGCTTCGCAATGGTGTCGCATGCATTGCATTCTGAGCAACTTCTTGAATTTACTATTTTTAGTAAATTCTATTTTTAGCAGTGATCCAGTCAGCACCAGCTCCGTCAACTTTCCTTTGGCAGTTCATTGGGTAATTCTAATTTTTGGCTTACGGGGTTCATTTTGGAGAAATAAGTCGTTTAAAGTTAATAATGTTTTATTTTATAAAATAACCCCTTGTCCTAGTAATATGACTTTAAGTTGTTTTAAAGAAGGGGACCTTGAGGGTTATTTTCTCATGAAGAACATATTGCGAATTTCTCTAAAGTCTAAATGCTCAAGTGAAGTTGGACGCCTTTTTTATGAAGAGTTGATTTTAAATAAAATCAAATTTAGCCTTGGAAAAGGGGGTCGCCCAAACTTGGAGGGAAAAGAAGTCAAATTCAAATATGGAATTAGGGCGCATCTTCTAGAAGTTTCTGGAGAGCCTTCTCAAGTCTATATAAGGAGGCAGTTGCTCTTCATTTTGGTATCTTTGGTCTATGCTATTGTTATGCTGCCGAAATGGTTGCTGGATTGCTTCGAGGAATGAATGCCTCCTAGCCTTGGCTCGACTTCGTGCTTGAGAGATAGCACCTAGTGGAGATGTTTGCTTATTTTGAGTGATTTTGTAGTGAGGTTTGCATTGTAGTGTTGTTTGTCATTAGAAGTTCAGTTTATTGCATTTTATGTCATTTTCTGGAGTTGCTGATAACAGGGCTGAATTTGTAGTTTCACTCATAAATCAGAAAATAAAAATAATCTCATTCTAGGTATTGTGTCATTGCATCTTATTGGTAAGGGCGCCCCTTCATGAATATTTGCAGATTTTAATATGAAGTTTATGATTTTATAAAGCAAATTCGTCATTCCTTGAAGGCCGTACTTTCTGGAGTGCCTAGGGATTCGTGCCAGTAATTAATAAACACTTTTAGTTGCCATTTCTTATTACTAAACTAGGCGCCATCATTTTGAGGGTCTATTGCATCAAATTTGAAGTCATTTGGGTCAGTTTTGAGTGTTATATGAGCATTTTAGTGAGTTTCTGTGTTGCTGGTTTAGCATTTCAAGTTGCTGGTCTGTTATATCAGTCTTGAGTAATTTGCATTTTGGTGATGATTTTGTGTCTGGAAGGTCATAATTAACCTTGGAATGATCATATCTATTACTGCAGCAATGGAGAGCTTCTAATCTTGTCATTGCAGGCATCTTATGATATTTTGTAAGCTAAACAGTAGTACTGTCAGCATTCTCTCTTATGTTCTTTACTTTACTGTATTTCCCACTGGATAAGTGGAAGAGGCTGGCTTGCCGCCTATTTACTTTGAATTGCATTGTAACATCTTACATCTCCGCCCTATGGTAGCTCCATTCCCACTCCGGATTTGAAAGCACATTCTGGGTGTTGAGTTTACTTTCAGCATATTAGATGATAGGGATCCTCTGACCATATGCTCGTCGTCCTCCGGCGCATTCTTGGTTAGAGTTCTTATTTCGCTTTGTATTGAGATCCTCTGACCATATGCTCGTCGTCATCCGGTGCATTCTTGGTTAGAGTTGAATTCTACATTGTTTTGGTTTTAAGCACTAACCCTAACGGGTACATGTTGTTTGTAATCGGATTGCAAAAATCGGAAAAAATTGGCTCGGTATATTTCAAATTGGCATGTATAAAACCTAGGATTTATAACAGATTATAGTTGGGCATGTTTGCCCATGCTATGTGATGTATTTGAAGACTTCATATTTTTGATTTATGACAGTAGACTTCTGATCTGAGTTTCCTAGTATTTTGTTACCATTTTGGTGTTGAATCATTGTGTAATTCAACTATGGTTTTGGCACATCTATTGGCACAATTGTTATGATATTTTTGGCATGTTAAGTGGCTGTTATAAGTGTTTGATTAAGTCTTGATCCAGGAGCATCCAGTGGTGTGAGGGCAATCTTGCATCACCCAAAAATATGCTTTCCATTTATGTTCCCGTTGATTGCTTTTTGTAGATGTTTTTGCATTTCTGGATACCCTTTTCGTCAAATAAGAGTTTCCAACTTTCAAAACTGCTTTTCTGCTTAATTTGCTCAACTGCTATTTTTAGCAGGTGTGAATTTCAAGGTGTGGGAAGACAGAAATTTATGGGAAGGTTCAGGACGGAAAAATAAGCACTTTGGCGAAAGAATCAAGTCAAGATCATTCACGGTTTGAAAGTTATTCAAGTTTCAGTTTCTGCTTTTTGCCTTGAAAAACCTTCCGAGTCCAATTTGAGGCACTAAACGGTTCCGAATGGGCCCAAAAATTTGTGGAAACCCCAAAACAAATGCCACATCATCTTTTCGAGAGCTTTCCGAAAAGGTATTAGCATTGAAAATCCGACGGTCGGATTAAAAGTTATGGCTTCCAGAAGTTTGTGCTAATTTTCGAATGTGAATTTAAATTTGAATTTGAATTTGTAATTTTGGCACCAAACCGCCAAAAATCATATCTCGAATGTTGTTTTTGGCTCCAAACCAAAAAGGGGTTATTTATGGGCTAGTTTATGATTTTTGGGTAGCTTTTTGGGGAAAGAGTTCGCATGTTGCGAAAAGAGGATTTTCTGTAATTTCTGTAAATTTTTTTCTGAAACTTCTGTAGCTTGCATGTATCGCAAAGCTCGAGGATTTAGGATCCTCTACATGTAAGATTTTCATTATTGAATAATAATAAAGTTTGCTAGTTGTGTGCATTATTTTTGTGTCTCGGGTTTGCTCCCTCGTCAGGTGGTATCAGAGCGGGTTTTCTTGAGCGTGTGAACAGATCGCCAATCGTGAGGCAGTTTGCACCAGGACCATGGTTGTGGGTTCAATATCTTCAAGATGCCTCCAAGAGTGATTCCTGGTAGGCGTGGTGGTGCCAGAGGTGGCAGAGGTGGCAGAAATGTTGGTGGAAGAGATTCATTGGCGGCCGAGGGTTTCAGAGCCCTTCAGAGACGAATTGATGCATTGCAGGAAACAATGAGAAGAGGGTTAAACCCGGAAAGGAGAGGAGAAAGTGAGGATGGAGAAGAGGTGGAAGATTTAGACATAGAAGAGGAAGAAGAAGCAATTGATCAAGATCAGATGCGGCTGATAAGGGCCATTTCGAAGATCGAAAAAAGATCTAGAATAGAAGTCCCCAGTTATTCCGGAAGTCTGAACCCGGAAGAGTTGACCGACTGGATCAACGAGCTAGAAGAGTATTTTGAGTATGAAGAAGTAGAGGACCCAGATCGGGTTAAGTTTGCAAAAACGAAGTTGAAGGGCCATGCCAATATTTGGTGGAAAGAGGTTCAGTTGGAAAGAAATCGAAGAGGAAAAGGAAAGATCAGCAGTTGGGATCGCGTGGTGGAGAAACTGAAGAAGCAGTTCATACCAGTAGACTACGAGTTAGATCTGCTGAAGAAATTGCAAGGGTTGAAGCAAGGAAGTAGATCTGTGAAAGAATACACAGAAGATTTTCACAAGATGATCATCAGAACGGGCCATGCAGAGGCCAACAAGGAGAAGGTAACCCGTTATCTTAATGGTTTACGACCGAGCATTCAAGAGGAGCTAAGCTTGGTCAAAATGACCACCATTGAGGATGCATACCAATTTTCTCTAAAAGTTGAGGAGAAGCTGAACAAAAGATTTGACAGCAAGCAAAAAGGACGAGGAGGTCAAAACAAAAGGAGTAGTGGAAGATCTTCTGGAAGCCGAAATGAGGATGAAAGGAGAAATGAAGATGCGGGTACCAATCGAAGCCAGAAGAAATGATAACTTCTACCACCCTCGTGATCAAAACAGTGGTGATCAAAGAGGTAGAGGACGAGGAAGATCTGGGCTAGGACCTGGAAGAGGTGGTTTCAGAGGAACTTGTTTCCATTGTGGTGAAGAAGGGCATCGAGCCTATGAGTGTCCACAACACCAAGGAAGGACAGATAGAAGGACGGAAGGTCGTGGAAGGGTTGTGCATGCAGATGAGGAGGCTCAATCCGAGCATTCAGATGATGCTGAAAGGGGAGAAGCCCTAGTGGTTAGAAGAGCCCAGGTGACTGAAAAGAAGGAGCCAGAACAGAGGAAGAATCTGTTTCGCACAAGGTGCAAGTGTGAAGACAAATGTTGTGATATCATTATTGACAGTGGGAGGACCGATAATCTAGTGTCAGAAGAGATGGTTACGAAATTGAAGCTGAAAAGGGAAAGGCATTCACATCCATATCGGATTGCCTGGTTGCAAAAAGACCACAAAGTTTTGGTCAACGAGCAGTGCCTGGTGAAGTTCAAGATCGAGATCTATGGTGATGAGGTACTCTATAATATCATCCCTATGGATGCATGTCACATGTTGTTGGGGAGGCCGTGGCAGTTTGATAGGCGTGCTGTACATGATGGCCATGCGAATACTTATTCCCTAATGAAGGATGGAGTCCGCCAAAAGTTGAAACCCCTGAAGAAGGACGAAGAAAATGTATGCAGTAGTGCTAGAATTTGTTTTGTTGATGGAAGGAAACTTTAAGAAAGCATGAAGCATGAGCGTATGTGTTATGCATTGATTCCTAGAATGGAAAAGGAAGATAGTGAGAAGGTGCCAGTAGAAGTTTCTGGACTATTGGATGAGTTTCAGGAGATTATTTCTGATAACATATCTGAGGGTTTACCACCAATGAGGAAGATCAGTCATCAGATTGACTTGATCCTTGGAGCCAATTTGGCAAATAAGGCAGCTCGTAGAATGACTCCTGCAGAAAATGAGGAGTTGAATAGACAAGTTCAGGATTTGTTGAGCAAGGGTTTGATTCGAGAGAGTTTGAGCCCATGTGCAGTACCTGCAGTACTAGCACCAAAGAAGGATGGGGAGTGGAGGATGTGTACAGAGTCCCGAGTCATAAATAAGATAACAATCAAGTACAAATTTCCCTTGCCAAGGATGGATGACCTGATGGATTGTTTGAGTGGAGCCTAGTACTTCACAAAGATTGATCTGAAGAGTGGATATCACCAGATCAGGATTCGCGAGGGAGATGAATGGAAGACTGCCTTCAAGACCAAAGAGGGCCTGTATGAGTGGTTAGTCATGCCTTTTGGGCTAACCAATGCATCGAGCACATTTATGCGGCTCATGAATGAGGTACTGAAAGAGTTTCTGGAAAGTTTTGTCATTGTGTATTTAGATGATATTTTGATTTTCAGTAAGAACTTGGATGAGCATTTAATGCATATTCTTAGGGTTTTTGAGAAGTTAAGAGAGGAGAAACTATTGATAAATTTGAAAAAGTGTAGCTTTGTTAAAAAGGAGTTAGTGTACTTGGGGTTTGTTGTCTCAGCAGAGGGTCTAAAGATGGACCCAGAGAAGGTGAAGGTAATTATAGAATGGCCTACCCCAAGAACTGCTACTAAGGTGAGATCATTCCATGGTTTGGCCAGTTTTTACAGAAAGTTCATTAGAAACTTCACTAGTATTTGTGCACCCCTGACTAAAACAATGAGAGTGGATAGAAAAGAGTTCAAGTGGAGCACTAGAGCAGCAAAGAGTTTTGATCTGTTGAAGCAGAAGGTGATAGAGCAGCCAGGTTTAGCCCTCCTGGATTTCAATAAGGTGTTTCAGGTGGATTGTGATGCCAGTGGTTGCGCCATTGGAGCAGTGATGAGCCAAGAAGGTAAGCCCATTGCCTATTTCAGTGTAAAGTTAAATGATGCAAAGAGAAAGTACTCTGTATATGATCAGGAATTTTATGCAATAGTTCAAGCATTAAAGAAATGGAGACATTATCTGTTGCGGAAGGAATTTGTTTTGTTTACTGATCATCAAGCATTACAGTATCTGAGTAGTCAGGGAAAATTAAATCAGAGGCATATGAAATGGGTAGAGTTTTTGCAGAGTTATACTTTTGTTTTAAAGCATAGGAGTGGAAAGTCGAATAGGGTTGCAGATGCCTTAAGTAGGAGGCAAACATTGTTGACAGAGATGCAGATTGAAGTGGTTGGGTTCAATGAACTCAAGACATTGTACCTTGAAGATCCTGATTTCGCAAAGGCTTGGAAAGCTTGCAAGGAGCCTGTTACGGTTGACAGGACGAAGTGGCTGGATTTCACAATCCAGGATGGCATGTTGTTTAAGGGAAGCCAATTGTGTATTCCGAGGAGTTCCATGAGGGAGAACCTGATAAAGGAGAAGCATAGTGGAGGAATGGCAGGACATTTTGGTCGGGATAAGACCATTTCCATTATCAGTGAGCATTATTATTGGCCTCAGTTATCACAGGATATGAAGAAGTTTTTGCAGAGTTGCAGGGTATGTCAAATGGCTAAAGGAGTGAGCCAGAATACTAGGTTGTATCAGCCCTTACCTGTACCAGAGAGGCCATGGGAGGATATAAGTATGGACTTTGTTCTTGGTTTTCCAGGGACGCAAAGAGGGAATGATTCGGTATTTGTGGTAGTTGAGAAGTTTTCGAAGATGGCGCATTTCATCCCATGCCAAAAGACCCATGATGCACCATTATCACACTTGTTCTTCGTGAGAGGTGGTGAGGGCTACATGGTCCTGGCCAAAGAGTATGGGCCTCAAATCGCGGACACGTGCTGTTGGGTACTTTTGGAGGACCTTGTGGAAGAAGTTAAAAACATAGTTGAAGTTTAGTTCTGCACACCATCCACAAACTGATGGGCAGACTAAGGTTGTGAATAGAAGTCTGGGTAACCTACTGAGATGCTTGGTAGGAGATAAACCCAAAGGATGGGACTTGATCTTGCCCCAGGCAGAATTTTCTTACAACAATTCTGTCAACAGAAGCACTGGTAGATCACCATTCCAGATTCTGTATGGAGGCAGTCCCAGGACCGCTTCAGAATTGAGGAAGATGGACCAAGAGAAGAAGACTAGTGCTGAAGCCGAAGACTTTGCAGAGCACATCAAGAATATACATGAGAAGGTAAGAGAACATATTAACAAGATGAATATGCAGTATAGGGCTAAGGCAGATCAGAAGAGGAGGTATAAAGAGTTTCAGATTGGTGATGAAGTGATGGTCCACTTGACGAAAGAAAGGTTTCCAGTGGGAACCTATAACAAATTGAAGATGAAGTTCGGTCCCTGTAAAATTGTGAAGAGGCATGAATCAGTGGAATGCATTTCCCCTGTGTTCAATATTTCAGATTTGACAGAGTATCATGAAGGTGGCACAAAAGAAGTACCAACAATGGAACAGTGTGGCATTCCAGCACCTACTTCAAAGAAGGAGAAGATTGAAGAAATCCTAGATAGCCGTGTGGGAAGGAGTACTAGAAACAGACAGTATGAAGAATATTTGGTGAAATGGAGAGGAAGGCCTGTGGAAGATTCATCCTGGTTGTCTAAGGCAGAGGTTGACCGTTTGAGTTTTCCTCAACCATCTGAGACGTGACGGGGTCACTTCTCAAATTACCCTGGGTGTCTGATGCAGAGCATCCAGTGGCGTGAGGGCAATCTTGCATCACCCAAAAATATGTTTTCCATTTATGTTCCCGTTGTTTGCTTTTTGTAGATGTTTTTGCATTTCTGGATACCCTTTTCGTCGAATAAGAGTTTACAACTTTTAGAACTGTTTTTCTACTTTTTCTGCTCAACTGCTATTTTTAGCAGGTGTGAATTTGAAGGCGTGGGAAGACAAAAATTTATGGGAAGGTTTAGGACGGAAAAATAAGCACTTTGGCGAAAGAATCAGGTCAAGATCATTCACGGTTTGAAAGTTATTCAAGTTCCAGTTTCTGCTTTTTGCCCTGAAAAACCTTCCGAGTCCAGTTTGAGGCACTAAACGGTTCCGGATGGGCCCGAAAATGCCACATCATCTTTTTGAGAGATTTCCGAAAAGGTATTATCATTGAAAATCCGACAGTCGGATTAAAAGTTATGGCTTCCAGAAGTTGGTGCATATTTTAGAAATGTGCTAATTTTCGAATGTGAATTTAAATTTGAATTTAAATTTGTAATTTTGGCGCCAAACCGCCAAAACTCATATCTCGAATGTTTTTTTTGGCTCCAAACCAAAAAGGGGTTATTTATGGGCTAGTTTCTGATTTTTGGGTAGCTTTTTGGGGAAAGAGTTCGCATGCTGGGAAAAGGGGATTTTCTGTAATTTCTGTAAAAAATTTTCTGAAACTTTTGTAGCTTGCATGTATCGCAGAGCTCGAGGATTTGGGATCCTCTGCATGTAAGATTTTCATTATTGAATAATAATAAAGTTTGCTAGTTGTGTGCATTATTTCAGTGTCTCGAGTTTGCTCCCTCGTCAAGTCTGAAACAGAAAATCAGAACTGCAGAAACTAGGGTTTTGGATCAGATTTGGAAATCAAAAAATTAGGGAAAAAATCAGAACCCTAAAATTAGAAAAATAGCAAAATATCTAATGTGGGATATTACAAAATCATTATTGTAAGATCCTAGATGGTTCATCGCCAGATCCTTTTGTTTGCATATTTTATTTGCCAATTTGGCATAATTTAGAATTGGATGATATAGTTTGCCATTTTAACATTGACACATTTCCACCTATTATATACCAATTTGGCATGATTGGAATTTGCATATCATTATTCGCCATTTTAGCATTGATCAATTTTGTTTGTTTGATATTGTTTGTAAATTGGTCAACTAGCCACCAATAAGCTACATTGTAATGATTAAATATCCTTAGTCTAGTCTCCATATGTTCTCACCTTGCCCACATGAGGATTTGGGTGATTAGAGAGAGCTAGAATTTGTTGATAGTTAAAATTTTGGTGGTTTTTGAGGTAACCATTTTTCCAAGAAAATTACACTAGGGTTAGTTTAGATCTTTAGGAGTTTCCCCTCATAATGTGAAGCATAGTAACGAGACTTAGACTCGGCTCGGACTCGGTTAGGGTGACTCGGCTCGGACTCGGTTAGGGTGACTCGACTCGTGACTCGGGACTCGGCGCAGACTCGGCAAAATGGAAAAAGTTGAAAAAACCCTAGAAATTTAGAGATTTTTAAGGATTTAAAACTTGTTTCAAGCACCCTTTATTGAATAAACCTTAAAGACACAATAACATCATTAAATAGAAGCAAATTTGATCACATACACAAGTATATAACGATTACATAAGTATAAAGTACACAAATTGTAGTTGAGTTGTTGAAGGAAATAGCATACTTAGATATATAAATATAGTCAAATGTATACAAAAATATGGAATATGAAATCCATGACATCAAATGTTCCATATAAATATGAAATATCAAAAAAATAGCCACAAGTCTATGGCTTAGTGGAGCCAACATCCTTCCTACGAAGGGTTCTAAGGGTCCTCGATGATGTAGCAGCTGCAGCCATAGTCTCTGCCTGTGTCTCCATGCCACTCTCTTCAACAACAGTTGTGTCTCTACCTGTGTCTCCATGCCACTCTCACCAACAGCAACGGTGTCTCCTCGTACTCTAGCCTCCTCTTCAACCATGGCTACAACCTCAGCCTCTCTTTCTACGTGGTCCAACCAATCAAGGTCCTCGTCACTAAAGACTGCATCTGTAGCCTCAGTGATCCACTCAGATTGTGGATCAACATCCTCTAGCTTGATCGGGGTGGAGTCATGGTAAAAAATCTTCTTGTATTTTAGGCGAAGGTTGTAATGAACATACACCAAATCATTCATCCTCTCCACTGATAGTCTATTGCGCTTCTTGGAGTGTATGTGCTCAAACATACTCCAATTGCGCTAACAACCAGATGAATTGCATGGCTGGCTCAATATACGAATGACAACTTTTTGAAGGTTCGGTGTATCGGTTCCACCAACTATCTGAAATGAGAAAAATAAACAAAATCAATCTCATTTCCAACTTTAATTTTCAAGTTTCAAGTTTCAAGTTCAACATTTAATAATAAATTATAATATAAAAAGATGAAAATTATGCCCTTAAATGTATTTTTACCTGGCAGTAATGTCGTCCTACTCTCTTTGCACAATTGACGTGCAAAGAAGTCTCCTTGTGCCTTAGTGAAGGAATCTATCTCGTGCACTATCTGTGTAGTAACAGCAGGCAACATCTGCTCTATTGTTGAGTAGAGCCCACTAAGAATCTCTCTATCTGCACGTAGATCACGGCTGAATTGGAAGGCCGGATTTAGGAAACATGCAGTTGCATGGATGGGCCTATGAAGTTGGTGGTGCCATCTTTGATCAATGATCTCCCAAATGGGACGATACTTCTCCTCAACTCCACCATAGATGGATCTAATGGCCTCTTTGGCCCTATCCATGCCCTCATACATGTAGCCCATTGCGGGCTTCTCCCCATTAGCAACTCGTAGGAGAACTACCAAGGGCTCGACAAACTACAAAGTGCAAACATTGTGAAACATTAACTTAAGTAAGTGTAAAGTTGTGAATGAAAATAAACAATAAAAGTAAAATATGAATAAAAATTAAAACTTAAAAGTAAAACATAATGAAGAATTAAATTTTACCTTCACAGTCTCCTCCGCTGGTGTCCAAAACCCTCGCTCATCAAAAATGCAATCAGCCACAACAATCTCTGCAATGCTTATAGCATAGGATGAGGGAGACCACTCCTCACCAACAAACATGCGCCTTAAAGCTTCCCTTGACCGAATCAAGGATTGCAATGTAATAAAATTAATTGCAAACCTAGTGATGCCAAGAGGAGCCAACTCCCTCAACCCCGTGTATTGCCTCATAAGGTTAAGCACCCATGTGTGATTGTATACAAATTTGCAAATTTTTTTGCGGAATCCACACATGTTTTGATCCATGGGAGTTTCCCAAGATCCTCCAATATGAGGTCAATGCAATGGGCGGTACATGGAGTCCAAAATATAGTAGGGTGCCTCTCCATCAATAATCTACCAGCAGCAACATAATTTTCTGCATTATATGTCACCACTTGAATTACATTCTCTTCTCCCACCTCAGCTATCACCTCCTCTATAACCTTGCAAAGATATGTGGCATTTTTGATTTGGGTGGAAGCATCAATGGATTTGATGAAGACGGTGTCACCTGAAAAAATAAGCAAAAGTTAAAACCAATTATTCAGTAAATTAAAAAACATAAATCAGCCATATTAAATTATTAATCACTAAATCAAATTCAAATTTCAAATTATTCAATGCATTGAGAGAAGTGCAATTACCTCTAGAGGAAACTAGAAAATTCAGCAGCGTCCTATTTCTCCTATTGGTCCAACCATCAGTCATGATGGTGCAACCCGACCTCCTCGACTGCAAGCGCTGCTCCTCTAATTGTGTCTTCACATCTGCCACCTTTTGAGTCAAAAGTGGGCCCTTTAATTCATCTTCAGTAGGGGCTATGAACCCCGCCCCACATATTGTTATGGCATCGACCATGTTTTGCCAAAAAGGAGACCTAAAACATGTCATAAATAAATTAATAAGTTACTTAGATAGGTATTGTAAATGTAAAATGAAAAGTTTTAAGTTTTTAACTTTAAATTTGAATTCGATAATGAGATACATCTAGATTCTAAAATTTAAATATAAATTTTAAAACAACTAAACGAAAAAGAATTACCTTGCTACATGGAAGGGAATGGT
>VDFB02049217.1:100447654-100477491 GCA_007258455.2 Sequoia sempervirens | reverse complement strand
AGAAATAAGTCATTTAAAGTTAATAATGTTTTATTTTATAAAATAACCCCTTGTCCTAGTAATATGACTTTAAGTTGTTTTAAAAAAGGGGACCTTGAGGGTTATTTTCTCATGAAGAACATATTGCGAATTTCTCTAAAGTCTAAATGCTCAAGTGAAGTTGGACGCCTTTTTTATGAAGAGTTGATTTTAAATAAAATCAAATTTAGCCTTGGAAAAGGGTGTCGCCCAAACTTGGAGGGAAAAGAAGTCAAATTCAAATATGGAATTAGGGCGCATCTTCTAGAAGTTTCTGGAGAGCCTTCTCAAGTCTATATAAGGAGGCAGTTGCTCTTCATTTTGGTATCTTTGGTCTATGCTATTGTTATGCTGCCGAAATGGTTGCTGGATTGCTTCGAGGAATGAATGCCTCCTAGCCTTGGCTCGACTTCGTGCTTGAGAGATAGCACCTAGTGGAGATGTTTGCTTATTTTGAGTGATTTTGTAGTGAGGTTTGCATTGTAGTGTTGTTTGTCATTAGAAGTTCAGTTTATTGCATTTTATGTCATTTTCTGGAGTTGCTGATAACAGGGCTGAATTTGTAGTTTCACTCATAAATCAGAAAATAAAAATAATCTCATTCTAGGTATTGTGTCATTGCATCTTATTGGTAAGGGCGCCCCTTCATGAATATTTGCAGATTTTAATATGAAGTTTATGATTTTATAAAGCAAATTCGTCATTCCTTGAAGGCCGTACTTTCTGGAGTGCCTAGGGATTCGTGCCAGTAATTAATAAACACTTTTAGTTGCCATTTCTTATTACTAAACTAGGCGCCATCATTTTGAGGGTCTATTGCATCAAATTTGAAGTCATTTGGGTCAGTTTTGAGTGTTATATGAGCATTTTAGTGAGTTTCTGTGTTGCTGGTTTAGCATTTCAAGTTGCTGGTCTGTTATATCAGTCTTGAGTAATTTGCATTTTGGTGATGATTTTGTGTCTGGAAGGTCATAATTAACCTTGGAATGATCATATCTATTACTGCAGCAGTGGAGAGCTTCTAATCTTGTCATTGCAGGCATCTTATGATATTTTGTAAGCTGAACAGTAGTACTGTCAGCATTCTCTCTTATGTTCTTTACTTTACTGTATTTCCCACTGGATAAGTGGAAGAGGCTGGCTTGCCGCCTATTTACTTTGAATTGCATTGTAACATCTTACATCTCCGCCCTATGGTAGCTCCATTCCCACTCCGGGTTTGAAAGCACATTCTGGGTGTTGAGTTTACTTTCAGCATATTAGATGATAGGGATCCTCTGACCATATGCTCGTCGTCCTCCGGCGCATTCTTGGTTAGAGTTCTTATTTCGCTTTGCATTGAGATCCTCTGACCATATGCTCATCGTCATCCGGTGCATTCTTGGTTAGAGTTGAATTCTACATTGTTTTGGTTTTAAGCACTAACCCTAACGGGTACATGTTGTTTGTAATCGGATTGCAAAAATCGGAAAAAATTGGCTCGGTATATTTCAAATTGGCATGTATAAAACCTAGGATTTATAACAGATTATAGTTGGGCATGTTTGCCCATGCTATGTGATGTATTTGAAGACTTCATATTTTTGATTTATGACAGTAGACTTCTAATCTGAGTTTCCTAGTATTTTGTTACCATTTTGGTGTTGAATCATTGTGTAATTCAACTATGGTTTTGGCACATCTATTGGCACAATTGTTATGATGTTTTTGGCATGTTAAGTGGCTGTTATAAGTGTTTGATTAAGTCTTGGTCCAGGAGCATCCAGTGGTGTGAGGGCAATCTTGCATCACCCAAAAATATGCTTTCCATTTATGTTCCCGTTGATTGCTTTTTGTAGATGTTTTTGCATTTTTGGATACCCTTTTCGTCAAATAAGAGTTTCCAACTTTCAAAACTGCTTTTCTGCTTAATTTGCTCAACTGCTATTTTTAGCAGGTGTGAATTTCAAGGTGTGGGAAGACAGAAATTTATGGGAAGGTTCAGGACGGAAAAATAAGCACTTTGGCGAAAGAATCAAGTCAAGATCATTCACGGTTTGAAAGTTATTCAAGTTTCAGTTTCTGCTTTTTGCCTTGAAAAACCTTCCGAGTCCAATTTGAGGCACTAAACGGTTCCGAATGGGCCCAAAAATTTGTGGAAACCCCAAAACAAATGCCACATCATCTTTTCGAGAGCTTTCCGAAAAGGTATTAGCATTGAAAATCCGACGGTCGGATTAAAAGTTATGGCTTCCAGAAGTTTGTGCTAATTTTCGAATGTGAATTTAAATTTGAATTTGAATTTGTAATTTTGGCACCAAACCGCCAAAAATCATATCTCGAATGTTGTTTTTGGCTCCAAACCAAAAAGGGGTTATTTATGGGCTAGTTTATGATTTTTGGGTAGCTTTTTGGGGAAAGAGTTCGCATGTTGCGAAAAGGGGATTTTCTGTAATTTCTGTAAATTTTTTTCTGAAACTTCTGTAGCTTGCATGTATCGCAAAGCTCGAGGATTTAGGATCCTCTACATGTAAGATCTTCATTATTGAATAATAATAAAGTTTGCTAGTTGTGTGCATTATTTTTGTGTCTCGGGTTTGCTCCCTCGTCAGGTGGTATCAGAGCGGGTTTTCTTGAGCGTGTGAACAGATCGCCAATCGTGAGGCAGTTTGCACCAGGACCATGGTTGTGGGTTCAATATCTTCAAGATGCCTCCAAGAGTGATTCCTGGTAGGCGTGGTGGTGCCAGAGGTGGCAGAAATGTTGGTGGAAGAGATTCATTGGCGGCCGAGGGTTTCAGAGCCCTTCAGAGACGAATTGATGCATTGCAGGAACAAATGAGAAGAGGGTTAAACCCGGAAAGGAGAGGAGAAAATGAGGATGGAGAAGAGGTGGAAGATTTAGACATAGAAGAGGAAGAAGAAGCAATTGATCAAGATCAGATGCGGCTGATAAGGGCCATTTCGAAGATCGAAAAAAGATCTAGAATAGAAGTCCCAAGACCCGAAGTCCGAACTTATTGAGCTTTAATCGGATCAACGAAGCCAGAAGAGTATTCTTTGAGTATGAAGAAGCTAGAGGACCCGTGATCGGGTTAAGCCGGTAAAACGGTTGAAGGGCCATGCCAATATCGCAGTGGAAGAGGTCAGTTTTGGAAAGAAATCAAGAGGAAAAGGAAAGATCAGCGCTGGGATCACGGGTGTGGAAGAAATCAAATAGCCAGCCTATACCTGACTACGAAGTTAGATCCTCTAAGAAATGGTAAGGGTTGAAGTAAGGGAAGTAGATCCGCGGAAAGAATACACGTAATATTTTCACAAGATGATCATCGAACGGGCCAGCGCAGAGGCCGCTAATAAAAGAGAAGGTAACCTATATCTTAATGGTTTACGACCGAGCATTCAAGAGGAGCTAAGCTTGGTCAAAATGACCACCATTGAGGATGCATACCAATTTTCTCTAAAAGTTGAGGAGAAGTTGAACAAAAGATTTGACAGCAAGCAAAAAGGACGAGGAGGTCAAAACAAAAGGAGTAGTGGAAGATCTTCTGGAAGCCGGAATGAGGATGAAAGGAGAAATGAAGATGCGGGTACCAATCGAAGCCAGAAGAAATGATAACTTCTACCACCCTCGTGATCAAAACAGCAGGATCAAAGAGGTAGAGGACGAGAAGATCTGGCCAGGGACTGAAGAGGTGGTTTGCAGGAACTAGTTTCCATTGTGGTGAAGAAGGCATCGAGCCATGAGCGTCCACAACACGCAAGGGAAGGATAGATAGAAGGACTAAGGTCGTGGAAGGGTTGTGCATGCATGAGAGGAGGCCTCAATCCGAAGCATCCGTGATGATGCCGAAGCGTATAACTCTACGTTAGAAGAGCCTGTGATCGTGGGCTATAGCTATTTCTAATAGAGGAAGAATCTGTTTCGGCATGCGCGCGTGAAGACAAAATGCTGTGATATCATTATTGACAAGTGGGGAGGACTGATAACGAAGCGTCGTAAGATGGTTACGAAATTGAAGCTGAAAAGGGAAAGGCATTCACATCCATATCAGATTGTCTGGTTGCAAAAAGACCACAAAGTTTTGGTCAACGAGCAGTGCCTGGTGAAGTTCAAGATCGAGATCTATCGTGATGAGGTACTCTATAATATCATCCCCATGGATGCATGTCACATGTTGTTGGGGAGGCCGTGGCAGTTTGATAGGCGTGCTGTACATGATGGCCATGCGAATACTTATTCCCTAATGAAGGATGGAGTTCGCCAAAAGTTGAAACCCCTGAAGAAGGACGAAGAAAATGTATGCAGTAGTGCTAGAATTTGTTTTGTTGATGGAAGGAAACTTTAAGAAAGCATGAAGCATGAGCGTATGTGTTATGCATTGATTCCTAGAATGGAAAAGGAAGATAGTGAGAAGGTGCCAGTAGAAGTTTCTGGACTATTGGATGAGTTTCAGGAGATTATTTCTGATAACATATCTAAGGGTTTACCACCAATGAGGAAGATCAGTCATCAGATTGACTTGATCCTTGGAGCCAATTTGGCAAATAAGGCAGCTCGTAGAATGACTCCTGCAGAAAATGAGGAGTTGAACGCATGTCTCGATTTCCGAGCGCGGTTTGATTCGAGAAAGCTTGTTCATGCGCATTCGCAGCATTTCAGCAATTCAAAGAAGGATGGGGAGTGGAGGATGCAGCAGTCCCGAAGTCATAATGCGATAACAATCATACAAATTTCCTTGCCAAGGATGGATGACCCATGGATTGTTCGAGTGGAGCCTATAGTATCACAAAAGATTGATCCTCAAGAGTGGATATCACCAGATCGATCTCGCGAGGAGATGAATGGAAGATCACCAAGACTCAAAAGATGGCCTGTACGAGTGGTTAGTCATGCCTTTGGGCTAACCAATGCACCGAGCACATTCATGCAGCTCATGAACGAGGTACTAAAAGAATTTCTGGGAAGTTTTGTTATTGTGTATTTAGACGATATTTTGATTTTCAGTAAGACGTTGGATGAGCATCTGATGCATATTCTTAGGTTTCGAGAGCTAAGAGAGGAGGAAACGCTGGATAAATCGAAAGCAGCTTCAAGCGTTAGAGTTAGTGTACTTGGGGTTCGTTGTCTCGGCAGAAGGTCTAAAGATGGACCTGGAGAAGGTGAAGGCTATTCTGGAATGGCCTACCCCAAGAACTGCTACTGAGGTGAGATCTTTCAATGGTTTGGCAAGTTTTTACAGAAAGTTCATTAGAAACTTCAGTAGCATTTGTGCACCCTCACTAAAACAATAATGAGGAGTGGATAGAAAAAGAGTCTGGCGGGATATAATTAGAGCAAAGAAAGAGTTTTGATCCATAGCCGCAAGGTGATAGAGTAGCCAGTTTAGCCCTCCGGATTTCAATAAGGTAAGGTTTCCGTGGATTTCAGATGCTGCTGGTTGCCTATTGAGCGTTTGATGAGCCAAGAAGGTGTGCTCCATTGCCTATTTAAAAGTTAAATGGATGCAAAGAGAAAGTACCTATATATGATCGTGTAATCTATGCAATAGTTCGCTAAGCATTAAAGAAAATGGAGATTATCCGCTTAGCAATTTGTTGGTTTACTGATCATCAAGCATTACAAAGATCCGAAAGCAGTCGCGGAAAATTAAACCGCAGGCATGTATGAAACGGGTGAAGCTTCGCAGCTATACTTTATTTTAAAGCATAGGGAGTGGAAAGTCGAATAGGCCTGCATTCCTGAAGTAGGAGGCAAACATTGTTGACGAGATGCAGATTGAAGTGGTTGGGTTCAATGAACTCAAGACATTGTAATCACCTTGAAGATCCCGGATTTCAGCAGTTGTTTGAAAGCCGGTAAGAAACGCTGATTGTGACGCTTTGAATGGATTTCAATCCAGATGGCATGCGTTGTTTATGTTTCAACGGTGTATTCCGAGGAGTTCCATTGAGGAGAACCTGATAGCGAGAAGCATAGTGGAGGAAATGGCGTGACATTTGTCGATAAGACCATCTACTATCGCGAGTTAATTATTATTGGCCCCGCTTATCACAGATGTACAGTTTTGCAGAGTTGCGTGGTATGTCAAATCGGCTAAAGGAGGAGCCGTATCACTAGGGTTGTATCAGGCCCTAATTCGTACTGCAGAGGCCATGGAGGATATAAGTATGGACTTTGTTCTTGCCTTTCCAGTGGACGAAGAGGAAATCGATTCGCATTTGTAGCAGTTGGCAGAAGTTAAGATGCATGCGATTTCATCCTGGCCAAAAGACCCATGATGCAGTCCACATTGCTGACTTGTTCTTCAGAGAGGTGGTGAGGCTACATGGTCTGCCAAAGAGTATAGTCTCAAATCGTGACACAAAAGTTGTTGGGTACTTTTGGAGGACCTTGTGGAAGAAGTTAAAAACATAGTTGAAGTTTAGTTCTGCACACCATCCACAAACTGATGGGCAGACTAAGGTTGTGAATAGAAGTCTGGGTAACCTACTGAGATGCTTGGTAGGAGATAAACCCAAAGGATGGGACTTGATCTTGCCCCAGGCAGAATTTTCTTACAACAATTCTGTCAACAGAAGCACTGGTAGATCACCATTCCAGATTCTGTATGGAGGCAGTCCCAGGACCGCTTCAGAATTGAGGAAGATGGACCAAGAGAAGAAGACTAGTGCTGAAGCCGAAGACTTTGCAGAGCACATCAAGAATATACATGAGAAGGTAAGAGAACATATTAACAAGATGAATATGCAGTATAGGGCTAAGGCAGATCAGAAGAGGAGGTATAAAGAGTTTCAGATTGGTGATGAAGTGATGGTCCACTTGACGAAAGAAAGGTTTCCAGTGGGAACCTATAACAAATTGAAGATGAAGTTCGGTCCCTGTAAAATTGTGAAGAGGCATGAATCAGGGAATGCATATGAGGTAGAGTTGCCAGATGGAGTCAACATTTCCCCTGTGTTCAATATTTCAGATTTGACAGAGTATCATGAAGGTGGCACAAAAGAAGTACCAACAATGGAACAGTGTGGCATTCCAGCACCTACTTCAAAGAAGGAGAAGATTGAAGAAATCCTAGATAGCCGTGTGGGAAGGAGTACTAGAAACAGACAGTATGAAGAATATTTGGTGAAATGGAGAGGAAGGCCTGTGGAAGATTCATCCTGGTTGTCTAAGGCAGAGGTTGACCGTTTGAGTTTTCCTCAACCATCTGAGACGTGATGGGGTCACTTCTCAAATTACCCTGGGTGTCTGATGCAGAGCATCCAGTGGTGTGAGGGCAATCTTGCATCACCCAAAAATATGTTTTCCATTTATGTTCCCGTTGTTTGCTTTTTGTAGATGTTTTTGCATTTCTGGATACCCTTTTCGTCGAATAAGAGTTTCCAACTTTTAGAACTGTTTTTCTACTTTTTCTGCTCAACTGCTATTTTTAGCAGGTGTGAATTTGAAGGCGTGGGAAGACAAAAATTTATGGGAAGGTTTAGGACGGAAAAATAAGCACTTTGGCGAAAGAATCAGGTCAAGATCATTCACGGTTTGAAAGTTATTCAAGTTCCAGTTTCTGCTTTTTGCCCTGAAAAACCTTCCGAGTCCAGTTTGAGGCACTAAACGGTTCCGGATGGGCCCGAAAATGCCACATCATCTTTTTGAGAGATTTCCGAAAAGGTATTATCATTGAAAATCCGACAGTCGGATTAAAAGTTATGGCTTCCAGAAGTTGGTGCATATTTTAGAAATGTGCTAATTTTCGAATGTGAATTTAAATTTGAATTTAAATTTGTAATTTTGGCGCCAAACCGCCAAAACTCATATCTCGAATGTTGTTTTTGGCTCCAAACCAAAAAGGGGTTATTTATGGGCTAGTTTCTGATTTTTGGGTAGCTTTTTGGGGAAAGAGTTCGCATGCTGGGAAAAGGGGATTTTCTGTAATTTCTGTAAAAATTTTTCTGAAACTTTTGTAGCTTGCATGTATCGCAGAGCTCGAGGATTTGGGATCCTCTGCATGTAAGATTTTCATTATTGAATAATAATAAAGTTTTCTAGTTGTGTGCATTATTTCAGTGTCTCGAGTTTGCTCCCTCGTCAAGTCTGAAACAGAAAATCAGAACTGCAGAAACTAGGGTTTTGGATCAGATTTGGAAATCAAAAAATTAGGGAAAAAATCAGAACCCTAAAATTAGAAAAATAGCAAAATATCTAATGTGGGATATTACAAAATCATTATTGTAAGATCCTAGATGGTTCATCGCCAGATCCTTTTGTTTGCATATTTTATTTGCCAATTTGGCATAATTTAGAATTGGATGATATAGTTTTCCATTTTAACATTGACACATTTCCACCTATTATATACCAATTTGGCATTATTGGAATTTGCGTATCATTATTCGCCATTTTAGCATTTATCAATTTTGTTTGTTTGATATTGTTTGTAAATTGGTCAACTAGCCACCAATAAGCTACATTGTAATGATTAAATATCCTTAGTCTAGTCTCCATATGTTCTCACCCTGCCCACATGAGGATTTGGGTGATTAGAGAGAGCTAGAATTTGTTGATAGTTAAAATTTTGGTGGTTTTTGAGGTAACCATTTTTCCAAGAAAATTACACTAGGGTTAGTTTAGATCTTGAGGAGTTTCCCCTCATAATGTGAAGCATAGTAACGAGACTTAGACTCGGCTCGGACTCGGTTAGGGTGACTCGACTCGTGACTCGGGACTCGGCGCAGACTCGGCAAAATGGAAAAAGTTGAAAAAACCCTAGAAATTTAGAGATTTTTAAGGATTTAAAACTTGTTTCAAGCACCCTTTATTGAATAAACCTTAAAGACACAATAACATCATTAAATAGAAGCAAATTTGATCACATACACAAGTATATAACGATTACATAAGTATAAAGTACACAAATTGTAGTTGAGTTGTTGAAGGAAATAGCATACTTAGATATATAAATATAGTCAAATGTATACAAAAATATGGAATATGAAATCCATGACATCAAATGTTCCATATAAATATGAAATATCAAAAAAATAGCCACAAGTCTATGGCTTAGTGGAGCCAACATCCTTCCTACGAAGGGTTCTAAGGGTCCTCGATGATGTAGCAGCTGCAGCCATAGTCTCTGCCTGTGTCTCCATGCCACTCTCTTCAACAACAGTTGTGTCTCTACCTGTGTCTCCATGCCACTCTCACCAACAGCAACGGTGTCTCCTCGTACTCTAGCCTCCTCTTCAACCATGGCTACAACCTCAGCCTCTCTTTCTACGTGGTCCAACCAATCAAGGTCCTCGTCACTAAAGACTGCATCTGTAGCCTCAGTGATCCACTCAGATTGTGGATCAACATCCTCTAGCTTGATCGGGGTGGAGTCATGGTAAAAAATCTTCTTGTATTTTAGGCGAAGGTTGTAATGAACATACACCAAATCATTCATCCTCTCCACTGATAGTCTATTGCGCTTCTTGGAGTGTATGTGCTCAAACATACTCCAATTGCGCTAACAACCAGATGAATTGCATGGCTGGCTCAATATACGAATGACAACTTTTTGAAGGTTCGGTGTATCGGTTCCACCAACTATCTGAAATGAGAAAAATAAACAAAATCAATCTCATTTCCAACTTTAATTTTCAAGTTTCAAGTTTCAAGTTCAACATTTAATAATAAATTATAATATAAAAAGATGAAAATTATGCCCTTAAATGTATTTTTACCTGGCAGTAATGTCGTCCTACTCTCTTTGCACAATTGACGTGCAAAGAAGTCTCCTTGTGCCTTAGTGAAGGAATCTATCTCGTGCACTATCTGTGTAGTAACAGCAGGCAACATCTGCTCTATTGTTGAGTAGAGCCCACTAAGAATCTCTCTATCTGCACGTAGATCACGGCTGAATTGGAAGGCCGGATTTAGGAAACATGCAGTTGCATGGATGGGCCTATGAAGTTGGTGGTGCCATCTTTGATCAATGATCTCCCAAATGGGACGATACTTCTCCTCAACTCCACCATAGATGGATCTAATGGCCTCTTTGGCCCTATCCATGCCCTCATACATGTAGCCCATTGCGGGCTTCTCCCCATTAGCAACTCGTAGGAGAACTACCAAGGGCTCGACAAACTACAAAGTGCAAACATTGTGAAACATTAACTTAAGTAAGTGTAAAGTTGTGAATGAAAATAAACAATAAAAGTAAAATATGAATAAAAATTAAAACTTAAAAGTAAAACATAATGAAGAATTAAATTTTACCTTCACAGTCTCCTCCGCTGGTGTCCAAAACCCTCGCTCATCAAAAATGCAATCAGCCACAACAATCTCTGCAATGCTTATAGCATAGGATGAGGGAGACCACTCCTCACCAACAAACATGCGCCTTAAAGCTTCCCTTGACCGAATCAAGGATTGCAATGTAATAAAATTAGTTGCAAACCTAGTGATGCCAAGAGGAGCCAACTCCCTCAACCCCGTGTATTGCCTCATAAGGTTAAGCACCCATGTGTGATTGTATACAAATTTGCAAATTTTTTTGCGGAATCCACACATGTTTTGATCCATGGGAGTTTCCCAAGATCCTCCAATATGAGGTCAATGCAATGGGCGGTACATGGAGTCCAAAATATAGTAGGGTGCCTCTCCATCAATAATCTACCAGCAGCAACATAATTTTCTGCATTATATGTCACCACTTGAATTACATTCTCTTCTCCCACCTCAGCTATCACCTCCTCTATAACCTTGCAAAGATATGTGGCATTTTTGATTTGGGTGGAAGCATCAATGGATTTGATGAAGACGGTGTCACCTGAAAAAATAAGCAAAAGTTAAAACCAATTATTCAGTAAATTAAAAAACATAAATCAGCCATATTAAATTATTAATCACTAAATCAAATTCAAATTTCAAATTATTCAATGCATTGAGAGAAGTGCAATTACCTCTAGAGGAAACTAGAAAATTCAGCAGCGTCCTATTTCTCCTATTGGTCCAACCATCAGTCATGATGGTGCAACCCGACCTCCTCGACTGCAAGCGCTGCTCCTCTAATTGTGTCTTCACATCTGCCACCTTTTGAGTCAAAAGTGGGCCCTTTAATTCATCTTCAGTAGGGGCTATGAACCCCGCCCCACATATTGTTATGGCATCGACCATGTTTTGCCAAAAAGGAGACCTAAAACATGTCATAAATAAATTAATAAGTTACTTAGATAGGTATTGTAAATGTAAAATGAAAAGTTTTAAGTTTTTAACTTTAAATTTGAATTCGATAATGAGATACATCTAGATTCTAAAATTTAAATATAAATTTTAAAACAACTAAACGAAAAAGAATTACCTTGCTACATGGAAGGGAATGGTGCAATAGTACCAGAAGTTTGCAATTGTTTTCTTTGTTGCATCATGTGCGTCCTTGTTCCAACCCATGCTCTCAAGCGACGGTTGGGAACTAGGAGTCGTGCGTGGTACAAAATATGAGTCTACCCTAGATTTACGAACTCTAGGGCCAATGCTAACACTCCCACTACCCCTAGCAGTTGTTGGAAAATGAAATACTCTGAGAGGGGGGGGAGGGCGGGGTGAATCAGAGTATTATAAAATTTTCACTTGCTTACAACTTGAACTAAGACTTTGAAACAATTTTATGTAATCTTTTAATTGCAAAGTGCACATGGATAGGTCAACAAACTTTAACAACAGAATGACTGATCACAAAGACTTTACTTAACCATGTCAAAGCATAATCGTAATTGTTCATATTATACTGCTTTAACAATTCTTTTTCAATGCTTTATTTTCACATAACTTTATGCATAAGTTTGAACACTTTTATGACAGATTTAGACATTTATACAAGTATCAGAGCATTTGCACTGACATGTGACTGAAATGAGAAACATAAACATTTTAGCACATGGACTGAAAAACAGAATGCACAAATTTCATCACATAACACAATATTTTCTTGAGTGGAAAAACCCTCTTGGGGTATAAAAAACCACTCATAAATTGATCTTTTATTCATTCAAAATAGCACCAACTCTGTTACAATGGTGGAGCACCAACTCAACACCAAAAATTATGAAGCACCAACTTCAATAGGAGCACCAAATCCAACATTACAAGATTATAGGAGCACCAACTCCTTTACAAATTTAGGAACACTCATTCCAAGGAGCACCAACTCCTTTTAACACATCACAGTTATAGCATCCTATCAGAACCCTAGAAATGCAGATTTTGCAACTCTAGAATTACAATAGAAGACTATGATAGATTTTCAATAAGCCCATTGAAGAATGTTGTATATCAACATCTTCTCAAATAATAAATGGATTTTCAATATAGAACAACTTTCTGTTTTTCTTAAAGAGTACTCATAAAATCTCTCCTCTTCACTAATAGATTCACAAAAATACCAAAGACCCTTCTTTACATAATCTCTGCATGTTCCCTTTTTTTCTTTTTCTTACAACACAATTGTAACTCTGTAAATTCCCTTTTTAGTCTCTAACCAAGCAATGGCAGAAAGCCATGCTTTAAATAAACAATGAAACTTGTGTAAATAATCAAAACTCTCGACCTCAAACTTGAGTAACCAAAACTGAGAACGCAGTGATCTATAATTGTTTTAATGCAAGCTGAACAACTGTTTTTCAATCTTCATTTCGAAATGACAAAGATATTGTCAAGATTTTACCTCATTTTATGTCGTCCAGATGTCAAACAAAAACTTATACAATCTACCAAGAATGTGAAGAACCCTGCTGGTTCAACTTCAAACCCCTGATGCTTAAACTGATTTGTTTTGTGTTTTTGTAGGTTTTTGACTTTTTTGGGTTTTTTTTCCAATAAGATAGTGGTGCGATTTTGAAAGAAAATATTTGGAAAAATAATATCAAAATCCAGATGCTTAAAAATTATAGAATGCAGATTGGATCTCGATGCTAAATGATTTATTAATCTTCCTGAATGATTACAACTGTAACTTTCAAACATTCAAACAAAAAGGCAAGCTATTTATTGAAAACCTGGATAAGCTTGCAGGCGCCAAAAAGAACCCTGAGATGGTACGACTGAAAGAAGATATGCAAATATCCCACCTCGAAATTGTTGCCGAGGCTCCAGGAACGCTAGGCGTCCATCTTGAAGTAACCAGATGATGAAAAAACAAGGCGACTTGCTCTGAAGAAGTATGGCCCTTGCTGCAGCAAAAGTACGGCCTGTACCAGCAAGTACAAAATCCGTACAACCTTGAATACTGTGCCAGATAAAGCATTAACCCAGTCGCTAAAGATTTCACCCTTCCCTTGGCGATTATTGAATCAAACCCTGACAGATAACTTCACAATAGGCTCTGTAATAACTTCTGAATGAAGCTATTCAACTGGTAGGCAATAAATCAGCTGATATTTCACAGCGTCTAAACTGCAAACACTGAAGATGGCTCGTTCTCCAATGCAGAAGAAAACTCAAACCCTTGGCTTCGTTCTCTGAGAAGGAAAATGGCTAAAATCGATTCTCATATGCATAATGATCAATTCTTCTCAAAGGAAAACTTATATCTTCTCACTTAGGTCGACTTCCTTCAAAAAACATCATTTAAATAAACTTTAAATTTCTCTTTTAATTTTCCAATAGTTTGGACGTCCTTTTAATTATATTTATTAATTAAAATGTGGCCCCTTCTTCATAATGGTCGACCCCTTCAATAAGTCACTTAAGTTATAATATTAAATTACATTATAACTTTATAATATAAGCTTCAATTAAATTAATATTTATTTTGGCAAATAAATATTAATATCTCTCTCAAAATAAGTCCAATTGACAAACCATCTGAAGCCGGATGATAAGTGACTGAATCTGCATATGACCAGACCATACTGCTAAAAATAGCAGGGGGGCTCCGCTGAGTGTCTCCACTTACTAAAAATAGTAAGTCAAGAAAGTGATGTCCGAAAGACCCCGAACGAAAGCCAAATTGAATAATTCGGATAACTGAAGCCAAGCCATGCCTCAAAAAGACCCTCTATCCACCATATGAGCCTATGAGGGCCACATAATAGGCTAATCATAAGTACTGAGAGATGTCAACTGGAAGGGGACATTACAGTCCGCCCCTCCTGAAATTGCTTGTCCTCAAGCAATCTCAACTCAGGATGCTGCAAAATCTCCTCACTCTCCCACGTAGCATCCTCCACTGGTAAATCTCTCCACTTTAGCAGATATTCCCTGATAGTCCTCCTGCGTAGTTGTCTCTCTCTGTACTCTAGGATAGACTCAGGTACTAAAATGAACTTTCCCTCGTCATCTAAGGGAGGCAATACTGCTGAAGGTACCACACGATGTCCTAACGCCTTCTTGAGACGTGACACATGAAAAACATTGTGGACCTTACTATCCGCTGGAAGCTCTAGCTCATAAGCCACCTCTCCCACACGCCTGAATTTCCTGAAAGGACCATAGTACCGTGGCTTGAACTTCTCTGATCCACTCTTCCTGAGAGTAGACTGTTGTAGGGCTGCAACATGAGATATACCATGTCTCCCACCTCAAAAGATCCCTCGGTCCTCTTCTGATCTGCATACTGCTTCTGCTGATTTTGTGCCTTAGCAATATTCTCCTTAAGAGCCCTCATAATGTCCTGACTCTCCTGCAATAAGTCTCCCGAACTAGGCACTCTACTATCACTCAGTAGCAAATCAAGAAAACTAGGCGCCTCATACCCATACAACGCCATGAATGGGGACATCTGAATGGTCATGTGGTAGGTGGTATTGTAACAATACTCACATAAGTATATCCACTTGACCCATGCCTTTTGCTGCCCTGCAATGTAATTCTTGAGGTAGCCTTCCACCCATTTGTTCACTATCTCCATCTGGCCATCGGTCTACGGGTGGTAACTGGTGCTCGGTGTAAGCTCGGTCCCACAGAGTCTGAACACCTCTTGCCAAAAGTGACTCAGGAACCGACTATCCCTGTCGCTAACTATGCTCCGAGGCAACCCATGTAATCTGAAAACCTCACGGAAAAATACCTCTGCTACCTGTGTAGCTGTGTAAGTAGTGGTGATCGGAAAGAAGTGGGCATACTTCGTCAGCCGATCCACAACTACGTATATTGTAATGATCCGGACAATTTTTTTTTTTTTAGCAATGAGATTACAATTCAACACGCACCCATTAAGGTTAGCTCTAAACCAAAACGATGCGGAAAGTAACTCTAACCAGAATGTACACCAGGATCCCGATGTGGGCAAGGTGTGAGCATTGGTCAGAGGATCTAATGCAAATGCAAACTGAAGGGAACTCTATCCAAGAATGCACCTGTGTAGACGAGCATATGGTCAGAGGATCAATGCATGATGAACAGAATGTAACCCTAACCAAGAATGGCGTCGAGTGATGGCGAGCATATGGTCAGAGGGTCCCTAAACTACTTAACTGAAAGTAAATAGGCGGCAAGCCAGCCTCTTCCACTTATTCAGTGGGGAAGTACATGTAAATTCAAAGATGAGAAGGGAGAATTGCTGATAGTACTACTGTTCAGCTTACAATAAGTTAGAGAGCCTACCAATAGCACAAGATTAGAAACTTCCAAAGCTGTAACAAATTAAGAAACCTCTCCAACACTCTCAAACTCTTTGAATAACAACTTCTCACTCAACTGCTGATTTTCTTAAATCTGGTATGACTGATTTTTGACAGAAAATGCACAGAACAACACAGCAACTTACTAAAATGCTCACAAAACGCTCAAAACTCACCCAAACCATATGAAACTAAATGCATTCATCTCCTAACATGATGGCGCCCCCTAAGAGACTGAGAAACCAACCCAAAAAGCTCCTATTTTTTTGGCACGAATTTCAAGGCACACTCAGAAAAGTACGACCCTCAAGGAGGGGCGATTTTGCTCCATTAAATTCATTTCACAAGATAAAAATCTGAAACTTTGCATACATGGTCGCCCTCAGCAAGGAATCTGATTGGTCCAATACCCAGAACTGCAATATTTTTATTTCAATAGATACGAGCAATTCTTACAATCAGCTGTGTAAATCAGCAACTACAAAATGAGACAGAAAATGCAAACTGCAACTCCAAAATGCAAGATATTCAATTGAAATGCAAAACCAACCTATTACAACCTATCCTCTCAACTAGTTGCTATCTTTCAAGCAAGAAGATGAGCCAATGCTAGGAGGTGTGTTTTCCTCGAAGCGAGTGCCTGAAGACAATTCAGCAGCATAACGATGTAGTAGACAAAAGATCCCAAATGAAGAGCTGAGGCCAGAATAAGTAGATGTGAGAAGAGCCTTCTAGAACCTTCAAGAAGGGCGCCCAAACCCTAATTTTGAATTCAAACACATTCCCTCCAAAAGTGGCGTCCTTTTTCCTTTTAATCAAATATTTCACTTTTTAAATAAAAGTCAATCTCCTCAAGTAGGCGTCCATTTCACTTAGCTCAATATTTGACTTTTAAAACATAATTTATCTCACAATGACGCCTTGACCCTTTAAGTCCCTTTTTTAAAAACAACATGAAGTTGTACTGCTAGGTAAAGGGGTGTTATAATATTAAAATATAATATTATAATGAAAAATACTTATCTCTCCAAGAAAAATGCACCCAAGGCCAAAAACTGAAGTGCCAGCTGAACCAACTGAAGAAGAAGACCAACTGAACTGAACCCAACCTGTCCACTGCTAAAAGTAGAATTTACTAAAAATAGTAAATTCATGAAGTTGCTCAGAATGCCAAACTGACCATACCATCGTGAAGCTCTCTGAAAACCCAGAAAGAATCTGCAATCTGATTTCCAAACTTCAAGCAATAACCTCCTCAAAAATAGGAAACCCTAATTGCACCATCCGAGTAGCCTACGGGTCTCCGGAATAGGCCAACGGTCAACAGAAACGATCACATTTGAGAAGGGGACATTACAGTCCGCCCTCCGCAAGATTGCTTGCCCTCAAGCAATCGCAAGTCTGGATGCTGTAGAATCTCCTCATTCTCCTAGGTAGCATCTTCCAAAGGTAAATTCTTCCACTTCACCAAGTACTCTTTGATTGTTCTCCTCCTCAAAGAACGTTCTCTGGAATCAATAATCTCTTTTGGAATCAAGGTCAATTGCCCTTTTTCATCTAAGGGAGGCAACTGAGATGAAGCAACAACATTGTGTCCAAGTGCCTTTTTGAGGCGAGACACATGGAAAACGTTGTGGACCTTACTACTCGAAGGTAGTTCCAACTCATAAGCCACTGTTCCAACCTTTCTGACAACTTTGAATGGCCCATAGAAGCGAGGTTTTAGCTTCTTAGCTCCACTCTTCTTGAGTGTAGACTGTCTGTAAGGTTGAAGTCGAAGATAAATCATATCACCAACCTCAAATGAACGCTCAACACGCTGCTGATCAGCGTACATCTTCTGCTGATTTTGTGCCATTTGAAGGTTGTTCTTCAAGGATTTCAAAATATCTTGACTTTGCTGCAACCAATCCTTAGCTTGAGGAGCTTTGCTATCACCAAACACCAAATCAGCAAAGCTAGGAGCCTCATAACCATAGAGAGCCATGAATGGAGACATCTTAATTGACATGTGGAAGGATGAATTGTAGCAATACTCTCCAATGTGGAGCCATTTCACCCATGCTCTTTGCTGCTCCGAGACATAATTCCTGAGATAGCCCTCCAACCATTTGTTCACTATCTTAGTTTGACCATTTGTTTGAGGGTGATAGCTAGTGCTCGGAGTAAGCACTGTACCACTCATCCTGAAAACTTCTTGCCAAAAGGTGCTTAGGAACTTGCCGTCCCTATCACTCACAATGTTTTTTGGCAACCCATGCAATCTAAACACTTCATGGAAAAACAAATCTGCAACTTGAGCTGCTGAAAATGTGCTAGTGATGGCAAAAAAATGAGCGAACTTGGTCAATCTGTCCACTACAACATAAATACAATCTTTGCCTTGAGCCCTAGGCAATTCCGTGATGAAATCCATCGAAATGCTTTCCCATTTTTTATTTGGAATGGGAAGTGGCTACAGTAGACCAGCTGGAAGGGAGTGCTCATTTTTGTTCATTTGACAAGTGCTACACTCCTTGATGTAGCGTTGAACTTCCTCTTTCAGCCCCTTCCAAGAGAACCTCTCTCGAATCTGCCAATATGTCTTGAAATATCCTTGATGACCAGCAAGTGGAATGTCATGAAAGGTCATCAAAATCTTCTTCTTAAGTTTGGAATCAGCCACCAAAAAGATTCTTCCCTTGTAATGTATCAAACCATCAATTACCTTGTACCTTTCATCATGAAAAGTACCTTCAATGATGCTGGTTGCAAACTGATTTTTGGCATAATCAGCAAGCAACATCTCCTTCCAATCAGCAGTAAGCTCACACAATGAGCTCAAATGAGGTCTTCTGGATAAAGCATCAGCCACAATATTGTTCTTCCCTTTGACATACTCAATGTCAAAATCGTAAGCTTGAAGCTTACTCACCCACTTCTGTTGTCTTTCATTCAAATCCTTCTGATGCATGAAGTGCTTGAGACTATTGTGATCAGTCTTGACCACGAATTTTCTCCCCACCAAATATTGTCTGAACTTGGCTAATGCATGCATGATTGCAAGCATTTCTTTGTCATAGATAGAATAGGTCCTTTCAACGCCCCTTAGTTTTCTGCTTTCAAACACAATGGGATGCTTATCTTGCATCAAAACAGCCCCCAACACCTTCCCCTGATGCATCACACTGTAACTCGAAAGGTTTGGAGAAATCTGGTATGTCCAATACTGGACAAGAACTCATGATTTTCTTGAACTTATCAAACACACTTTGAGCCTTTTTTGACCACATGAAAGCCCCCTTTTTAGTGAGGTCAGTAAGAGGAGCAGCACTTTGAAAGTAGCCCTTTACGAATCTTCTGTAGAAGCCACAAAGACCCAAGAACCCCTTCAAATGAGTCAAATTTTCTGGAGGTGGCCAATCAACTATTGCCTTGATCTTTTCAGGATCAACCTTCACCCCATCAGCGCTGATTATATGACCAAGGTAGAGCAGCTTCTTCATTCCAGATTCACATTTGGACTCTTTGGCAAACAAACTTTCTGATTCAAGAATGCTAAGCACTTCCTCCAAGTGCTTGAGATGTTCTTTCCACGTCTTGCTGAAGATGAGAATGTCATCAAAGAAGATCAACACAAACTTCCTCAACTGTTTCTAGAAAACTCTGTTCATGCAAGACTAGAAGGTGGCTAGAGCATTAGTCAACCCAAAGGGCATGACTAGGAACTCAAAATGACCATAATGGCATCTGAATGCCGTCTTCTCAACATCTGAACCTCTCATCCGGATTTGATAGTAACCCGATCTCAAATCAATTTTTGAAAAGAACTTGGCACCATGTAGCTCATCCATGAGCTCATCAATCCGAGGAATAGGATACCGATTCTTTATTGTGCTTTAATTCAAGGCACGATAATTCACACACATGCGGATGGTGCCATCCTTCTTCTTCACAAGAACTACAGCTGAAGCAAAGGGACTCTTGCTAGGACGAATGAAGCCCATCTCCAGGAGTTCTTTTATGTTCTTCTCAATCTCATCCTTCTGCTTCTTAGGATATCGATAGGGTGTTGTGATGACTGGTTTGGCCCCTTCCTTGAGTTCAATGACATGCTCAACTCCCCTTTCAGGAGGTGGCCCAGGAGGTAAATCAGCAAACACCTTACTCCTCTTGGTAAGTATAGACTGAATATCTGGAGGATAGTCCCTCTTTGTCTCAACTGGACTAGCTGGAAGGACCATGCATTCCGCAGCCCACTCAACTTGGTCATGCCGAATCAGCCTCTCCATTCTTTTGAATGAAACTATTCGAGGACCACCATTGGACATTCCTCTCAACACCACCTTCTTTCCATCAGATTGGAACTTGAGCTCCATTGTTTGTAGATTGAGAGAGATTTCACCAAGTGAACGTAACCATTGTATGCCCAGTACTGCATCTGTGTCACCAATAGTAACCACATAGAAGTCATCTTTGACTTCATAGTTGCCTAACTGCAAGGACATGTTAGGAACTCTTCGGTTGCAGGAAATATGAAACCCATCAGCCACCATGACTTTGAAGCCTTCAAATTCTTCAGTTTTGAGACCTCTCTTAGCAACCACACCTTCATCAATGAAGTTATGCGTTGCACCAGTATCAATTAAGGCAACAATACGATGACCTCCAACTCCACCACGAACCTTGAAATATTCATTCTTTTGGAAACTAGAGAGTTGGGCAATAGGGCCCCCAACTCCTTGCTCATGATCGGACTCTTCTGTGGCTCTTTCTTCTTCGCTGTCCCCAAAATAAGACTGCTGATCAGACATATCAGATTCTGATCCATAATCAGAATAGGTTCCCATTTGATTATAACGTCCTCTTCCAGGACATCTATGACCCTTAGTCCAAGGCTCTAAACATGTGTAACACTTGCCCTCCTTTCTGAGCTGTTCACGTTGCTCTTCAGTCAACTTAGGTGGAAACTTCTTGTGCTGATTAGAAGAATGTCTCTTATCCTTCTTATGGCCAAAAGGCTTAGGCGGGAATTTAGGCCTAGGGGCTGATAACTCCATACTTCGAGACTTCTTGATTGCTTCTTCAAGACTTGGTGGATCGAAAGCTTTAACCCACCCTTTCAAGGGTTCAACCAAACCTTCAGAGAACAAAACAACCAATCTTCTTTCAGTGATGTTGGGCACCATCACAGAAAGTCTCTGGAAATCAGCAATGTAAGAATCCAAGGAGCCATGCTGCTTCAGTTGTGCAAGCTCACGAAATCTTACTTCAGGATCCTTAGTGTCGAACCTATCGATCAGCTTGTTGGTGAATTCTCCGTAGGTTCGAATAAGGTTATGGCCAAGTGTGACCAAACCATGGTACCACCACTCATGGGCAGCTCCCTCTAAATGAAGTGTTGCAAACTTGATGGCATCTTCTTCTGGCATGGGACGAAGTGAAAGGTAGTTGTCTAACTTCTGAACCCACGATCTTGCTGAACACTTATCACTTCCATCGAAGTGAGCCAACGACACCTTCCCTAGGGTTTGTTGATAATCAGTTCTAGGAGCCATATGGGCACGGTTATCAACTCTTCCTCCGTTTCTTCTGTTTCTTTGGTTCAAGAATTGATCAAAGGACCATTGGTCTCTAAAATCAGGGGGTAAGGTGGCATACTCCAAGTAGGCTTGCCTGGCATCATCTGCAAAAGGAATGGCAGCTTCAACTTGTGGTTCTTCGCTCTGAGTGAATGTAGGAAAGAGCGGCCTAGAGGCTGATCCGCTAGAGGTGGCCTCATGCTGACCAATAGTTCTACTTCCTCCATTACCATTGTTCCCATTGACTCCACTGCTTTCTCCTGTAGCATGGTTTTGATTAGGAGTATGATTCTGAGGAGTTTGCTGGTCCATTCGAGCAAGTAATCGGGACATCATCTCAATCATCCCATCAAACTTCTTTTCCATCCTTGCATCTTTCTCATCCATGGCCTGCCTAAGATTGTCTGACATGTTCTCAACTGTTTTACCAGTATCTACTGCTCTTCCTGTTTCTCTCAAAGCTTCTGAAAGAGTATCTGCTTCTGGCACTGGCGGAAGTTGTGTTTGTTGTCTTCTGGCTTGACCTTTGGTGAAGTATCTGCAACCATTGTCACTCATTTGACAACTGAATCACTGTAGGGCACAGGTTGGCAGAATCATGGCTCTGATACCACTGTAATGATCCGGACAATTTTTTTTTGTTTTCTAGCAATGACATTACAATTCAACACGCACCCGTTAAGGTTAGCTCTAAACCAAAACGATGCGGAAAGTAACTCTAACCAGAATGTACACCAGGATCCCGATGTGGGCAAGGTGTGAGCATTGGTCAGAGGATCTAATGCAGATGCAAACTGAAGGGAATTCTAACCAAGAATGCGCCTGTGTAGACGAGCATATGGTCAGAGGATCAATGCATGATGAACAGAATGTAACCCTAACCAAGAATGGCGCCGAGTGATGGCGAGCATATGGTCAAAGGGTCCCTAAACTACTTAACTGAAAGTAAATAGGCGGCAAGCCAGCCTCTTCCACTTATTCAGTGGGGAAGTACATGTAAATTCAAAGATGAGAAGGGAGAATTGCTGATAGTACTACTGTTCAGCTTACAATAAGTCAGAGAGCTTGCCAATAGCACAAGATTAGAAACTTCCAAAGCTGTAACAAATTAAGAAACCTCTCCAACACTCTCAAACTCTTAGAATAACAACTTATCACTCAACTGCTGATTTTCTTAAATCTGGTATGACTGATTTTTGACAGAAAATGCACAGAACAACAACACAGCAACTTACTAAAATGCTCACAAAACGCTCAAAACTCACCCAAACCATATGAAACTAAATGCATTCATCTCCTAACATGATGGCGCCCCCTAAGAGACTGAGAAACCAACCCAAAAAGCTCCTATTTTTTTGGCACGAATTTCAAGGCACACTCAGAAAAGTACGACCCTCAAGGAGGGGCGATTTTGCTCCATTAAATTCATTTCACAAGATAAAAATCTGAAACTTTGCATACATGGTCTCCCTCAGCAAGGAATCTGATTGGTCCAATACCCAGAACTGCAATATTTTTATTTCAATAGATACGAGCAATTCTTACAATCAGCTGTGTAAATCAGCAACTACAAAATGAGACAGAAAATGCAAACTGCAACTCCAAAATGCAAGATATTCAACTGAAATGCAAAACCAACCTATTACAACCTATCCTCTCAACTAGTTGCTATCTTTCAAGCAAGAAGATGAGCCAATGCTAGGAGGTGTGCTTTCCTCGAAGCGAGTGCCTGAAGACAATTCAGCAACATAACGATGTAGTAGACAAAAGATCCCAAATGAAAAGCTGAGGCCAGAATAAATAGATGTGAGAAGAGCCTTCTAGAACCTTCAAGAAGGGCGCCCAAACCCTAATTTTGAATTCAAACGCATTCCCTCCAAAAGTGGCGTCCTTTTTCCTTTTAATCAAATATTTCACTTTTTAAATAAAAGTCAATCCCCTCAAGTAGGCGTCCATTTCACTTAGCTCAATATTTGACTTTTAAAACATAATTTATCTCACAATGACGCCTTGACCGTCTAAGTCCCCTTTTTAAAAACAACATGAAGTTGTACTGCTAGGTAAAGGGGTGTTATAATATTAAAATATAATATTATAATGAAAAATACTTATCTCTCGAAGAAAAATGCACCCAAGGCCAAAAAATGAAGTGCCAGCTGAACCAACTGAAGAAGAAGACCAACTGAACTGAACTGAACCCAACCTGTCCACTGCTAAAAATAGAATTTACTAAAAATAGTAAATTCATGAAGTTGCTCGGAATGCCAAACTGACCATACCATCGCGAAGCTCTCTGAAAACCCAGAAAGAATCCGCAATCTGATTTCCAAACTTCAAGCAATAACCTCCTCAAAAATAGGAAACCCTAATTGCGCCATCCGAGTAGCCTACGGGTCTCCGGAATAGGCCAACGGTCAACAGAAACGATCACATTTGAGAAGGGCACATTACATATATGCTATCCCATCCTTGGGCTCTAGGCAAGCCCGTAATAAAATCCATCGACAGGCATTCCCACTTCCTGTCAGGAATCGGAAGTGGCTGCAACAACCCTGTCGGAAACGTGCTCTCCTCCTTGTTCTGCTGACAAACAGGGTACTCACGTACGTACTGAAGAACATCTGCCTTAAGACCCTTCCATGTAAATCTCTCCCGAACCTGTCTGTAAGTCTTAAAATACCCGGGATGCCCTGCTGTAGGTACATCGTGGAAAGCTCGCAGAATGGTGTTCTTCATCTCTGACCCTGGGATGAAGAAAATCCTGTTCTTGTAAATGATCAAGTCATTTACAAGTGTGTACCTGGTGTCCACAATAGATCCCTCAACAATACCAGATGCCCATGTATCCTTTGAATGCTCTGCCACAATCAAGTGCCTCCAATCCTCTGCATTTTGTACCATAGAACTCAGATGGGGCCGGCGTGAAAGAGCGTCAGCAACAACATTCTGTGTACCTTTGATATAGGTGATGTCAAAGTCATATGCCTGTAACTTACTCACCCATTTCTGCTGACGGTCATTCAAATCTCACTGTCCTAGGAAATGCCTCAAGCTATTATGATCAGTTTTAATACAAAACTTACTGCCCACTAAATATTGCCTGAATTTGGCCAAGGCATGCATTATGGCCAGCATTTCCTTATCATATATACTGTAAACCCTCTCTGGTCCTCTGAGTTTTCTTCTCTCATAAACAATTGGGTGCTTGTCCTGCATAAGCACCGCTCCAATGCCCTCACCAGAAGCATCACACTGAAGCTCAAAAGGCTTCGTAAAATCTGGCAGTGCCAACACTGGACATGTAGTCATAAGCTCCTTGAATCTCACAAAACACTCCTGTGCCTCAGGAGTCCAAATGAATGCACCATTTTTCAACAAATCCGTCATAGGTGTTGCATGTCGTGAATACCCACTTACAAATCTGCGATAGAAACCATATAACCCAAGGAATCCTCGCAGCTGTGTAAGGTTCGCTGGAGTAGGCCAATCTACGATAGCACGAATCTTCTCAGGATCCATTTGCACTCCCTCTGCACTGATAATATGGCCTAAGTATAACAACTCAGTCATCCCTAAATCACACTTAGATTCCTTGGCATACAAGGACTCCCTCTCCAAAATGCTGAGTACTGTATCCAAATGAGCCAAGTGCTCCTGCCATGTCCTGCTGTAGACCAAAATATCATTGAAGAAGACAAGTACATATCTCCTCAAATGTGAGTGGAAGACCTTGTTCATGGTGGACTAGAATGTCGCTAGAGCATTGGTTAGCCCAAATGGCATAATCACAAACTCAAAGTGTCCACAATGACAGTGAAATGCGGTCTTCTCAACATCCTGCTCACGAACTCTAATCTGATGATACCCCGATCTCAAGTCTATCTTCGAAAAGTAACAAGCATCATGGAGCTCATCAATAAGCTCATCTATACGGGCTATGGGATATCTGTTCTTAATAGTCCTCTTATTCAAGACTCTGTAATCTATACACATACAAAGAGTACCATCCTTCTTCTTCACTAGAACAACTGAAGAAGCAAATGGCGAATTACTCGGTCGAATGTGACCCATAGCAAGCAGCTCCTTGATAGTCTTCTCTATCTCATCCTTAAGCCGCTTTGGGTGCCAGTAAGGAGTAATCATGATGAACTTGGTGCCCTCCTCAAGCTCTATGATGTGCTCAATACTTCTGTCTGGAGGTCTCCCTGGTGGAATGTCACTGAAAACCTTCCCATGCTTAACTCTCAACTGCTGAATGTCAGGATGATATTCGGTCTTATGTTGTCCCTCCTATGTAGGCGTCAAAGTGCACTCAGCAGCCCACTCAACCATATCATGACGCACAAGTCTCTCCATCCGTCGGAAAGAAATAGTCCTGACGTTACTGTCTCGAATGGCCTTCAGTATATGAGTCTTCCCATCCACCTCGAACCGGATCTCCTTGTCTTTGAGACGAAGTGTAACTTCCTCGAGGGAATGAAGCCACTTCATGCCCAAAACTAAATCAATATCACCCATATTCACCACATAATAATCAACCTTGAATTCATAATTATTCAGGTGCAAAGGAAGATCCTTAATCATACGGTCACACTTGAGAATGTAACCATCGACCACCTTAACCCGAATGCCTTCAAACTCTTCGGTTATGAGCCCACGCTTCTCCACAAATCTGGCATCTATAAAATTATGGGTGGCTCCTGTGTCTAAAAGGGTGATAACCTTTTGAACAGCCAAAACTCCACGCAGTCTGAAAGATCCTTCCTGCTGTATGCTAGACAACCGTGCCTCCTGAAACTGGATCTCTGACTTTGCCTCCATCTTAGGCTCTGAAGCCTCTGATTCTGACTCCTCAGAACTCTCCTACTGTCCGAAATTTTCAGATTCCGAATCCTCATAGTAAGCCCACATAACTCTATTGGCCTTACCGTTAGGCCGCAAAGGACAATCATGGTTAGCATCATAGGGACCCTTGCAGTAGAAGCAAAGCTTCTTCCTGTGCAAATCATTAAGAGTCTCACGATCCAAGGGTGCTGCTGATTTTCCTTTTGAATCACTCTTAAAATCATATTTCTCTCTATTTTTATTGAATCCCTTGTCCTTAAATGAAGAAGTACTCCTGGAATTGAGCTTGCTAGATGGAGCTGCAAGTTCCATGCTGCGTGCCTTCTTCATCGCCTCCTGGAGTGAAAGAGGATCAAATGCTTTGATCCAACCTCTCAATGGTTCCAACAACCCCTCCACAAAAAGCACAACTAGACGCCTCTCTGATATGTTGGGAACCATCACGGATAACCTCTGGAAGCCTCCTATGTAGGCCTCCAAGCTACCAACCTGTCTCAAGTGGGCCAAATCTCTGAAATAAGACTCAGGATCCTTCTTGTCGAACCATCCCACCAATCTGTCCATGAACTCCTGGTAAGTGGTGATACGATCGTGCTGGAGTGTCACCATCCCATGATGCCACCAGTCATAAGCTGCCCCCTCAAGATGCAAAGTAGCATAACTAATAGCATCCTCCTCAGCCATGGGACGCAATGTGAGGAAGGTATCCAGCTTACTGATCCAAGCCTATGCTGTAACCTTACCGCTGCCGTCAAACATAGCTAGAGTGAGCCTGTTTGTGGCATGCTTCAGGTCACTGTTCTGATGTCTAGGCCTCCTATCCTGCCTGTTCCTATAATTCTCTCTCCTCTGTGTGAGAATCCTGTCAAAAGTAAGTCTCTCTTTGACCTCTGGGGTCAATAACTCCCACTCATCGTTCGCTGCCATAAGAGTATCAGCGAACACTCTCTCAGGCTCCTCATATGCAATAGCCTCATCAGGCTCCTGTCTCACAAAAGTAGGGCGGGTAGGCCTATCTGTTGTCCGTGAAACAGTCCTGGGTGCCCTCCGTGAACCCGCATCACTCCTATCTTCATCACGACGGGGTGACGCTCTCCTAGGCGAAACTATCCTCTGTATAACCGTGGTCAACTGCTACAATACATCAGTTACCTATTACTGACCTATCCGTAAATCTTTAAGAGTCTATTTGACCTCTGCATCGTCATCCCGAGGATCTCGAGGAATCTCTGTTCTGTCAGCCATGGTACCCAGCTGCCTGTTCAATTCCCATTCCCTGTCAAACAAAGCTCTCCTGCGAGTGTAATATCTGTGAGGCCCAACCTCCTATGGCTGCATATGAATCCCAAACCCTCAGGATGGCAGGAAACCGCTCTGATACCACTGTGAAGAACCCTGCTGGTTCAACTTCAAACCCCTGATGCTTAAACTGATTTGTTTTGTGTTTTTGTAGGTCTTTGATTTTTTTGGGTTTTTTTTCCAATAAGATAGTGGTGCAATTTTGAAAGAAAATACTTGGAAAAATAATATCAAAATCCAGATGCTTAAAAATTACAGAATACATATTGGATCTAGATGCTAAATGATTTATTAATCTTCCTGAACGATTACAACTATAACTTTCAAACATTCAAACAAAAAGGAAAGCTATTTATTGAAAACCTGGATAAGCTTGTAGGTGCCAGAAAGAACCCTGAGATGGTACGGCTGAAAGAAGATATGCAAATATCCCACCTCAAAATTGTTGCTAAGGCTCCAGGAACCCTAGGCGTCCATCTTGAAGTAACTAGATGATGAAAAAACAAGGCGACTTGCTCTGAAGAAGTACGGCCCTTGCTGCAGCAAAAGTACGGCCTGTACCAGCAAGTACAAAATCCGTACAACCTTGAATATTGTGCTAGATAAAGCATTAACCCAGCCGCTAAATATTTCACCCTTCCCTTGGCGATTACTGAATCAAACCCTGACGGATAACTTCACAATAGGCTCTGTAATAACTTCTAAATGAAGCTATTCAACTGGCAGGCAATAAATCAGCTAATATTTCACAGTCTCTGAACTGCAAACACTGAAGATGGCTCGTTCTCCAATGCAGAAGAAAACTCAAACCCTTGGCTTCATTCTCTGAGAAGGAAAATGGCTAAAATCGATTCTCATATGCATAATGATCAATTCTTCTCAAAGGAAAACTTATATCTTCTCACTTAGGTCGACTTCCTTCAAAAAGCATCATTTAAATAAACTTTAAATTTCTCTTTTAATTTTCCAATAGTTTGGACGTCCTTTTAATTATATTTATTAATTAAAATGTGGCCCCTTCTTCATGATGGTCAACCCCTTCAATAAGTCACTTAAGTTATAATATTAAATTACATTATAACTTTATAATATAAGCTTCAATTAAATTAATATTTATTTTGGCTAATAAATATTAATATCTCTCTCAAAATAAGTCCAATTGACAAACCTTTTGAAGCCGGATGATAAGTGACTGAATCTGCATATGACCAGACCATATTGCTAAAAATAGCAGGGGGGCTCCGCTGAGTGTCTCCACTTACTAAAAATAGTAAGTCAAGAAAGTGATGTCCGAAAGACCCCGAACGAAAGCCAAACTGAATAATTCGGATAACTGAAGCCAAGCCATGCCTCAACAAGACCCTCTATCCACCATATCAGCCTACGATGGCCACATAATAGGCTAATCATAAGTACTAAGAGATGTCAACTGGAAGGGGACATTACAAAGAATACCTTCATTTCCAGTTGCGCATCAAACAACTACCTTGCAACTTCTTCCTTCATTCCAGCTAGCTCGAACAAGAGTTCACCAAGTCTTAATACTAGCTCTCCAATTTTTGGATGGCGGCTAGGGTTTCTCAACTATCTTCTTCGAAAAACTTTACACTTCCCTTTGTCAAACAAAACAATCATTTGGAGTCCGAACAAAACACAATGAATATGTTTTTTAATTCCGAGATACCCATAATGGTGTCGCTGCCAAGTCAACCTATCCACATGTTCATTATGGTCCACGTGAGTCATGAATACCATAGTGTCATTATCTGCCCTCGACTGCCCAAGACAAAATATTCACCAAGAGTTCACCAAGTCTTAATACTAGCTCGAACAAGAGTTCACCAAGTCTTAATACTAGCTCTCCAATTTTTGGATGGCGGCTAGGGTTTCTCAACTATCTTCTTCGAAAAACTTTACACTTCCCTTTGTCAAACAAAACAATCATTTGGAGTCCGAACAAAACACAATGAATATGTTTTTTAATTCCGAGATACCCATAATGGTGTCGCTGCCAAGTCAACCTATCCACATGTTCATTATGGTCCACGTGAGTCATGAATACCATAGTGTCATTATCTGCCCTCGACTGCCCAAGACAAAGTATTCTATACTTTATGATTAGGCCGACACAAAATAGTGCCAATGTGAAATATGTCATCGATTGTCCATGTTTCCCAATGCCTAAGTCAATACACATAAATATAGTGCCAAATTGATAATCAATGTTAACTATCTTTCAAAGCTTATACAAATAAAATGCATATGAACTTTATGTAATATATAAAGCAAACCATATTTCATTTGAAATATGAAGAACCCGATTACTAACAACGCCAAGTCAAAGCCATGTGTGGCTTTATCTTACTATCAATGCCACTAAATATAGCATGTGTAACCTGAAATAATATTGAACTCATGTGGAATGTGAGTAACATGATTACCATCAAATGTAAGCCAAAACCATATATGGTAATATGAAACAAAGATAAAATGTAAGTATGATGATTATATGTAGAATGATAACCTGGAGATCACC
>VDFB02049217.1:100264499-100447554 GCA_007258455.2 Sequoia sempervirens | reverse complement strand
CTTAACAAATTCTTGTGTCTCTCTTGCTTTGGTGGTGCTTGGTTTTGCTTCTTCAATCTATTTGGTAATATCTTTCCTTCAAACAATTGCTCATTTATTAGTTCTCTCCATTGCTCTTTTCTATTTCCTTTCATGGTATCAGAGCTTGGTATTACTAATATTTAGTGAGCTACATTGTTGAAGGTTTACCAGATTTTTCAGCACACCATTGGAGACACTCTCAAAGAGGAGAGAAGAGCCAGAAGTCTAATCTTTCTTTTTGTTTGATATATTTTTCTAACTCTTCTGTAAAATTTCTTATCTAAATATTTCCAAGTTTTTCAAATTTCAAATTTGTGCAATATATTTTGCATGCATGTTTTTTTTTGCATCAAAATTTAAAAATCCTCTAATAAAGGGTTATTTTTCAATTTTTTTTTAGAAAAGTTCATTAGTTCTGTAAAATTTTTTGGAATATAAGATTATATCTGTAAAAGAAATCTCTACATTTTGCATTTTGTAAAAAGAAAAATCAATTTTTTTTTAAGGCTCTAGTCCTATTTTCACTCAGATTTGATCTTTAATCTAATCAAATATTTGTTATTTTTTTTTTAAATAAACCCTATCGTTTTCTTTTGCAGAGCTTTTATTTCAAAATAATATTCAAAGTTTTTTATAAATAATACAAAAATAAAATATAAATCTAAACCCTTTCTTTTTTTTAGGGCTTCGGCCCTTACAGGTTTCAAACCACTGCTCCGTAGCCTAGCCTCAGCCCCTGCTGCTCCGCCATCGCAGCCTCCTGTAAACGCCACCACTACATTCTCGTCTCTGTGCTCGCCCAACCTTTTCAATTTGTTTTCTTCTTGTAAATATCTCCATTTGTTAGCTTCATTTTTTTTCTTTCTTAAACCATCGCCCATTTTTTTTGGTAAGTTTTTCAACATCAAAATCCCACCCGATTAATCTTATTCCTCTCCCGCCCACTTTTTAAATGTGTAAATTCAATTTTATTTTTTAAAGTTTCTTTTAAATCTTCTTTAAGTATCAAATTCTTTAAAGGAATGAAAAGGTTTTAAAACTAAGGAAATAACTTAAGCTTTTATTGTTTTTTTATCCAAAAATTCGTTAAAGCTAAAGAATCTTTTACTTTTTTTTAAGAATCTTCTTTCTAATAAAGAGTTGCCTACTTTTAAGGTTTTAGAAAAACTTTAATCTTTTAATTATTTCATTTCATATTTATTAGTGTATAACTTTAAAAACTTTAATGTAATTTTATTTATTAGTTTTCAATTAATATTATATACGTTTAGTAAATTTTCATAATTTATATTCTTAATTTAATTTTAAATTTAAATCAATTAAATACTCTTTTTTTTATATATATTTTTTAGATTGATTATTTTTCAAATATAAGGGCATTTATTTTTCTTTAATTAAAAGGAGATTAGTTTAATCAAAAGGTTTTTTTTTTTTTTTTTCCAGCATCTACTTACAATCATTCTATTTCATGTAGAAAGTCTTATTGTGCACTTAAATTTATTTACAATGTCAACTTTAATTCCTGAAATTAAATTAACTAGTTCCAACTATCATTCTTGGAAAACTCATATTTCTTTTATTTTTCGATTTAAACATTTATTGGATGTTGCAACGGATCCTAAATCTAAACCAGGTTCGTCTGCATCCAAAGATGAAATCGAAAAATGGAATCTCAAAAATGAGGAAGCCCTTGGCCTCATAGGTATCTCCATGTCACCCAAACTTTATGTTCATATTGGGACATGCACAACTGCCTATGAAGCAAATGAATCAAGAAAAATTCAAATTCAAGATCAACTTGAGGATTTGAGGTATTCCGATTTTAAATCTATGGATGAATTTTTATTGAAATTTGATGCTTTAAATAGTCAATTGGATGGATGGTTTAGGAGTTAAATTAGATAATCTTAGATTAATTCATCTTATTCTTAAAAAGTGTCTTCCTAGACAATTTCAGCAATTCATTACTAATATTCATGCTCAATTACCTATTCCTTCTTTAGCTACTCAATTAACTTATGATATTTTTCATGATTTATTAAGACAAGAAGAGGCTAAGTTAATTCAGTTTGGTACTCTTAAGTCTAATGAACATGCCTTCTTGTCTAATCATAAGCAAAATTTTAAACCTCATTCTAAACAACAACATTATAATTCCAAACCTCATTATAATAATGGCAATGATCCTAGAAAGTTTAACTCTACTAAGAAACCACATTGCACTTATTGTAATAAGGATGGTCATTGGCAAAACACTTGTTTTAAAAAGCAAAATGAGAAAAAAACTATGAAGCAAAATAATCAACAACAAAATAAACCTAATAATAATAAGTTTAAAAATAATGCAAATCAATCTAGACGTGCTTTTACTTGTAGTTCTAATGTTTCTCAACCTCTTGAATGGGTTATTGATTCAGGTGCATCTCAACATGTTACTTCACATAAAGAAGTTTTTGAGTCTATGGAACTTGATATATCTAATGTTCCTCTTCAACTTGCTAATAATCATACTTGTAAAGTAGAAGCAATTGGAGATGTGAATGTTCCTAATGGTAAATTGCATGATGTTTTATATGTTCCTGAATTAAAGACTAACTTACTTTCAGTTGCTAAGCTTTGTCAAGATTATAAAATAGAATTTTACAAAGATATGTGCTATGTTATTGATCCAAAACAAAACAAGGTCATTGCTAATGCTAAATTAGACAATGATAATTTGTTCAAATTTTATGAGTTTGCTCAATCTAGATGCTCTTTAATATCTACCATTGATTTCAATGTTTGGCATGAAAGACTTGGTCATATAAATGCTAACAATATTGCTTTAATGCAAAAGCTTAATATGGTAGATGGATTGCCTAGTATTGTTCCATCTAAAATTGTATGCACAGGATGCATGAGTGGTAAGATGCATAGGGAGCCCTTTCCACATGGTCAATCATGGAGGGCAACTCATAAGTTGCACCTAGTTCATAGTGACCTTTTGGGACCCATGGAGAATAACTCCATCCAAGCATCAAGGTATGCCCTTACTTTTGTTGATAATTTTTCTAGAAGAACTTGGATCTATTTTCTTCATAGTAAGGATCAAGTTCTTGATATATTTAATGAATTTCATAAATTTGTTGAAAGGTAATCTGGTTTTAAACTTAAAATTCTTATAATTGATAATGGAAAAGAATATGTGAACAATGCTTTTAATAGTTATTTGAAATCATTTGGTATTAAGCATGAGCTAACTATTCCCTATACACCTCAACAAAATGGTGTAGTGGAAAGGAAGCATAGAACTATTGTTGAAATGGTTAGATGTATGTTACATGCTAAAAATATGTCTTATAAATTTTGGGCAGAAGCTATGTTTTGTGCTACTTACATTATTAATAGGACTCCTACTAAAGCTTTAAAGGATATAACTCTTGAAGAAGCTTGGTCTGGTAGGAAGCCCAATCTTAAGCATTTAAGGATTTTTGGTTCAATTGCTTATGTTCACAAACCTAAACAAAAGAGGCAAAAATTAGATGCTAAATCTTCTTATCATATTTTTGTTGGTTATGATGAACATTCTAAAGCTTATAGAGTTTATAATCCTCTTACTAACAAAGTTAAAGTTGCTAGAGATGTATGCATTGCTGAAAATGGTGTTCATGATTGTTCTAAAGTGCATAATATTGATTCTTCTCAAAATAAAGTTATTGTTGTGGAGGATACTCCTCAAGTTGAAACTCCTCTTAACCCTCCTAATGCATCTCTTACTCATAGTGATAGTGATGATGAAAATATTGAAATTTCTCCTCATGATTCTTCTTCTAGTGATGATACTCCTACATCTAAAAGAAAACCAAAATGGTTTAAAAATTTGTTGCAAGAAAGTGAGGATTATTTAGCTAAAAATCCACCTAAAAGAAGAAAGGAAAATTATTGTAATTATGCTTTGATGTCTAACATTATGAATTCAAATGATCCTCAAACTTATGAACAAGCTAAAGATCAACCTCATTGGCTATGCAAGAAGAATATGATACTTTAATTGCTAATAATACTTGGGATTTAGTTCCATTACCTCAAGGTAAGAATCTTGTTTCATGCAAATGGTTGTATAAAACTAAGGTTAATGCAACTAATGAAGTTAGCAAGTTTAAAGCTAGATTAGTTGCTAGGGGCTTTTCTCAAATTGAAGGTTTAGATTATAATGAAACTTTTGCTCCAGTAGCTAAGATGCCCACTATTAAATTAGTTCTTGCTTTAGCTTCTCATATGCATTGGCCTATTCATCAAATGGATGTTAAAAGTGCATTTTTAAATGGTGATTTACATGAAGAAATTTATATGTCTCAACCTTTGGGTTTCATTAAGGAAGGAAATGAACATCTTGTTTCCAAATTGAAGAAATCAATTTATGGTTTAAAGCAATCTCCTAGAGAATGGTATTCAAAGATCAATGCTTTCTTTCTATCTCAAGGTTTCATTAGAAGTAAAAATGATCTAAATTTATATATTAAGCATAGTGAAGATGATATTGTGATTATTATTTTATATGTTGATGATTTAATTATCACTTCTAGTTCTAACAATTTGATTAAAGATGTTAAGTCTCAACTCAATCAACAATTTCAAATGACTGATTTAGGCCTATTACATTATTTTTTGGGTATGCAAATTTGGCAAACACCTAAAGGTATTTTTCTTTCTCAACATAAATATGCTCAAGATCTCTTAGATAGATTTAAAATGAATGATGCAAAGTGTGTTTCTACTCCTTGTGAATTAGGAACTAAATTAATGGTTGATATGGAAACTCCTTTTGTTGATCCTACTTTATATAGGCAATTAGTAGGAAGTTTAAATTATCTAACTCTTACTAGACCTGCTATTTCTTATAGTGTTGGATTGGTTTCTAGATTTATGTCTAAACCACAACAAACACATTTTAAAGTTGCAAAAAGAATTTTAAGATATGTTAAAGGCACTCTTAATCTTGGTCTCTTTTATGATGCAAATTGTGATTTTTCTTTAAAAGGTTATACTGATTCAGATTTAGGAGGTGATCCCAATGATGGGAGATCCACTTGTGGTTATTGTTTCTTTGTTGGATCAGGTGCAATCTCATGGGATAGTAAGAAACAACAATCTACTTCTCTTTGCTCTACAGAAGCTGAATATAAAGGTTGTACAAATGCATCTAAAGAAGCATTATGGTTAAGAAGATTACTTGAAGACTTGGGTCTACCTCAAAAGGATCCTACTCCTTTATATTGTGATAATCAAAGTGCTATTGCTTTGGCAAAGAATCCAATTTTTCATGCAAGGACCAAGCACATTTCTCTTCAACATCACTTCATTAGAGAGCAAATTGAAGACAAGTATTGTAAAGGTGAAGATCAAGTTGCAGATATTCTCACCAAAGCTCTTTGTAAAGATAAATTTCTATTTCATTGTAAAAATCTTGGATTACAACCCATTGAAGGGTTTGATGTAACCTCCCCAAGTAAAGCTTAAGGGGGGATGTTAGAAGATTAATCTTTACTTGGTAAAGGTTATTCTTTAATTGTAATTATTTATTAACTTGTAGGAATATTCCAAAGGAATCCCTAAGAGTCTTTTGTCTTTTTTTGTCATCTCACACATGTGTGAGGATGGCTTATTTTTAATTCCTTTATTAAGGAATATTTGTAACCACCTCCTTAAGAGGTGACACTTTGCACACACATAGATGAATAGTGGCATTCATTAAGTTGGGAGTTACATTCTAACTCCTTCTCACCTCTACTTATTGAGGTGCCTCTCCTCTAATTCTTCAAGATTCAAGCAAGCAAGCTAAGGCTGAAGCTCTCTCTCTTTGTATTATTCTTTAGGCATTTTTCCTCCTTTCATAATATTGGGGTTTTTTCTTGTTTCCCCTTAACAAATTCTTGTGTCTCTCTTGCTTTGGTGGTGTTTGGTTTTGCTTCTTCAATCTATTTGGTAATATCTTTCCTTCAAACAATTGCTCATTTATTAGTTATTTCCATTGCTCTTTTCTATTTCCTTTCACACCCTTCACGTGGCTATGCCAAGGGTTGAGTGTGATCAAGATGAAGCTGTTCCAGAAAATTATGTGATCACCACCATGGAGTTAGGTCGCCCCACAGGAGCACAGATAATTGAGGAGTGTGATAACTCCTACCAGGCACTCAAGGACAGATTGCTCCGAACTGAAGGAAAATACAAGAAATTGAAGAAGGAGCACAAGACATTGATAGGTTAGGTACAACATTTGTCTTGTCCTTGTGGGCAGAAGAATCCGACGATTGAGCTTCTAGCCGAGCTTTCCAGAGAATCAGTTAGTGGCTAGGAAGATTTGAGAAAGATGGCACAAGAAGCAGATAAGTGGGTTGCTAGTGTTCATGCTGAGAAAAAGAAGTTTATGGAGGATCTTGCTCATGCTTACCAGCAGGCTTCCAACATTATGGCACGGATGGATGCAGTTGATCAGGCCTGGGGTGATGCTCATATCTATCAGAGCAAGGTTATTTAGCGTTTGGAGGCTTTGATGCATACGCCCTTGCAGACTTTGGTTGAGGGAGGCATAATTTAGGAAGGTGATAGGTATAACTTTACTAGATGGTACTCATCAGTTGTCACAGGTCGAGGATTCTTTGATGCAGCACAGGCAGATTCGGCAAGAGTCAGAAAGGCCATGACGAACATTCTTGATGGAGTCTTGAACACATTGGAGGCTATATTTGCTAGGAGGATGACTTTCGAGGAGGTGACTGTTGACGGTTTGAGGAGTAGACTGCCACCTTTCTTTTCAAAGGTGAAGACTTTCGTCCAGAATGACTTTGAGAACACCTCAACTTTCTCAAGCATTATTCAAAACACTTAGGATGCTCTAGTTGCTTGGAGAAAGTCTTGTACGTGGCATGGGCAGGCAATTACAGTATTGGAATTCTAGCTCGATCACATTTCGCCGATCTCAGTTCAGGAGGTTGAAGCTGTGCTAGCTAGATTCATTGATTTTGCAGCCAAAGAGAAGGAGAACGGAAACGCCTTTCTAGATAATGACCTTCTAGATGATTGATAGTGGGCATTGATTGCCTTTGCTATTTTGGGAGTGAGTGGGAATCTTTTGGCTCATTTATTGTACCACTCCTTATTCTGGCAGTTTTTAGGGTTAGGGCTGATGTGGCTTGATCTGAGCCCTCCATTTGATTGTAATCTGAGCCGTCCATTGGACTTGGCCAGCTATAAAAGGGGCATCCCCCCTTCATTTGTACATCATTAGATCAGAGAATAGAGCAAAGAGATTGATAGTATAGTTGTGATAGCTTAGCATAGTTTGTTAGCATAACATAGTTTGAAGGAGGAGGAAAGTTTTCCCTTGAGAACTTTGTAAGAAATTATTGTGAAAACTATCATAATAAAAAGATCTTTCATTGATGGTGATTTCGTCTTTTGTTATGAGCAACTAGCAAGATTTCTTCACCCCTTCTACTTCAAGTAGCTTAGATTAGAGTAATTTTCATTTTCATGCAAGTAGATGTTAGTGTTGTGACTTTTTCACACATCGCCCCATTCAAGATGGGGACCCCCTAAATTTTGGCTCCGTTCCGGTCTTTTGGCTTAGGTTTTCTTCTCTCTCCCGCTCTGTCTCTTTCCTGATGTCTGCCTTTCGGGGGGTTGTGTCCGTCAGTGAGCTTAAACGCGAAAATTCTGACCAAGTCTGAAATTAGGGTTTCATCGTTTCTGGCCAATTCAGGGGCAAATGAAGTGAATAAATTGAAAATTGAACTTAATGTTGTTGTCAGCAGACATCCAGCAGGCTTCCCGCCAAGTTTCATCAGAATCTGAGGTACTTACTATTTTTAGTAAGTGTGAAATTCAAGGCAATTTGTCAGCTATTTTGAGATTCCGACAGTCACACGGCATTCAGAGCACATCGGACTGCTTGCATGCCAAATTTGAGCGAAAACGGATAACTTACTATTTTTAGCAGTCCGGCTTCCGGCACAATTTCAGGGTCCAGATGCAGGAGATTTTCTTTGCATGTCCGGATATTCCTTCTGGGTTTTTCAAGACCTTCGCGATGATATAACATGCAAGCGAGGACTCACCCGAAGGAACTTGCTATTTTAGGTGTGTGTCCCAAGCACGCCTCCCGTTATTCAGATTCACGGTCGCAGCGATTAAACTAAGGGAAAGGATCTTTTGATACGCAGATGCAATGCAAATTAGGGTTTCCAACCCGAGCCTAAAAATAGGCATCAAAGTCAAAATCTTCAAATCCGGTGTAAACCACCTCGACGGCGCTCTTCGTGCTATCACGGTGAAATTTCGAGTCAAAGGAAAGCACTTACTATTTATAGTAAGTCAAATTGGAAACATGCTAAAAATAGTAAATCGCTTGCATGCACCGTTATGAAGGTCACGTGGTGAGGAGCGCCATCCAAATTTCAACTCGATCGGAGCTTGGGAGCTATCAGAAACATGAGCTTACTATTTATAGTAAGCCACCTTCAGAAACAGGCTATAAATAGCAGGGTGACTAAAAGTGGCAGTGCCGACAAGTTGATAAAGTTGTGAAGAAGCTATGTTTAAAATTTCAAGTTGATCCGAGATTCAGAGGCGCAAATTCAGAGAACTTACTATAAATAGCAGGGCACGATACTGGCGAAGGATGATGAAAATTTGCCTAAGTCTGGAACTTCATCCAGCAGGCCTGGCAAAATGCGCCCATCTCAGCTAAAGAGGCATAAAAATTTCTAAGTGTGAGTTCATCCTGCTTAGGGGTCAAAATGCGCCCAAGGCAAGAAGTCAAAGAAAGTCAAAGATGTTTATCCTGCAGCAGGGGCAAAATGCGCCTGTAATGTCCCCTTCTCAAACCTAATCTTTCTAGTGACCATTGGCCTTTTCCTTGGGAACCCGAAGGCTAGTCGGAAGATAAATTAGGGTTTCCTATATTTGAGGAGGTCATTGCTCAAAGATGATGGATTCAATGGCGGATCCTTTCTGGGTTTTCAGAGAGCTTCGCAGTGGTGTGTTCATCTCGGCATTTTGAGCATTTTCCGGAATTTACTATTTTTAGTAAATTCTATTTTTAGCAGCTTTCCAATTGAGTTCAGCTCGGTTGACTTCCTGCTTCAGTTTGGTCAGATGTTTTGCTCAGTATTGGCTTCAGGGCATATTCAGAAGGATAAGTTAAGTCATTTAATTAAAAAGTCACGTTTTAATTATTATATTTTAACGTTGACCCTTGGCCTAGAGTTAATGACTTAAGGTTGTTTTAAAAAGGTGATCTTTTGAGGGTGGCGCCTCATTAAGGAATATTTTAATTATTACTAAAGTCTGAGCAAGCTTTGTTGGGCGCATTTATTAAAGTATGATATTTATTTAAAATATCAAATCTAAAGCTTTGAAGGAAAAGTACGCCCATCCTTGAGGAGATTGGGTTTTGACCTAAAAGCGGACTTTAGGGTTTTGAGAAGTCAACTGGAGAATTATAAAAAGGAGTCTTGGAGCATCATTTGGTATCTTTTATCTACAGGAATGTTATGCTGCCGGATTGGCTTTGGGATTGCTTCGAGGAATGAAGGCCTCCTAGCTTGGGCATTGCTTCTCGCTTGAAAGACAGCGACTAGTGGTGATTTAAGATAGATTTGTGAGTTTGCATTTAGTTTTGAGCATTGTTTCAGCTTGTGCATTATTAGATCTGTTTTGCATATTAGTGGGTTTCAGCATTTTGCATTTTAAGCTACAGCAGATCCGTGTTTTCATTTGTAAATCAGAAAACAAAAATAATCTCGTTCTGGGTATTGTGTCATTGCATCTTATTGGTAAGGGCGCCCCTTCATGAATATTTGCAGATTTTAATACGAAGCTTATGATTTTATAATGCAAATCCGTCATTCCTTGAAGGCCGAACTTTCTAGAGTGCATTGGGATTCGTGTCAGTAATTAATAACCATTTTTAGATGCCATTTCTTATTACTAAGTTAGGCGCCATCATTTTGAGGGTCTATTGCATCAGATTTGAGATCATTTGGGTGAGAAATGAGAGAGTTATGAGCATATGAGTAAATTCATAGGTTGCTGGTTTTATGACAAAAAGTGCAGATTTGTATGACAGTTTAAGAAATCTGCATCTTCCTTATCTGGTTGGTGTTGAGATTTCATTGTATACTTTGCAGAAGCTTCCTTGTTGAATGCATCATTTGAAAGAGCATCTTAAGTCTTGATATTGCAGGCAATGACATCTTTGTAAGCTGGCAGTAGTACTGACCAGTTGTTCTTATTATTGCTCATCGTTATTGTAATACTTATTCTTCCTTCAGTTCTTGTTGTATTAGATAAATCTCCGCCCTATGGTAGCTACTCTCCCATTCTGGGTTAGCAAGCACATTCTGGGTGTTGAGTGTTTTCAGCTTTCAGCATTTCTCTTTCAAGCATTGTTATTGTAATCACTCCGTCATATGGTCGCCCCTCACTCCGCATTGGATTGGGTAGCACATACTTGACGTTGAGTTCCCTTTCAGTATTTAGAGTAGAAGATCCTCTGACCATATGCTCGCCATCATCGGCGCCATTCTTGGTTAGAGTTGCTTTTTGCATAAGCAGTTTGATTCAGATCCTCTGACCAATGCTCACACCTTGCCCACATCGGGATCCTGGTGTACATACTGGTTAGAGTTGCTTCAGTACGTTTTGGTTTATCATCTAACCTTAACGGGTGCTTGTAATTTGAAATTGTAAAAAATCGAAAAAATTTGGCTCGGAATATTTCAGCGCCCAAGAAGGAAGAGGGAAAAGTTGAAAAGTTTCTAAGGCATGGAAATCCGCCACCCCCCTCCTAAATGCGCCCATCCTGTAGTAGGGGTGAAATGCGCCCGAAACACAAGTAAGTCAAAGCAAATTCAAACGTGTTAATCCTCCTCATGCATCAAAATGCGCCCAAAGTCATGCATGTGAAGACGAAATTTGGAAGGCGAAGAGTCACTCTTGAGGCGTTGGAAAAAGTTCATCCACTAGACACATCAAAATGCGCCCAAGGGGAAAGAAAAGTCAAGAAGTCAAACAATCTCGTCCTCCTCCATAGGCAAAATGCGCCCAAACTTGTGCATGTCAAGACGAAAACGGGAAGTTGAAAGGTCACAGGGGACGTGGTGGCAAGTTTGTCCTCCTCTTACATGGAAATGCGCCCATGTTTGGATGTGAAAAGTAATTAAGGGTGGTAATTGAGGTGAAGAATATTACCAGAGCATGGTGAAAGGTGTAAATGCTAGGCGCTCAAGGTGTTAGAAAATATTTCAAGGTGTGTGGCGTGATTTTCCCTCATGTGTATGCTAGGCGCCTAAAGGCCTATAGGATGGAAATATTTCTAAGGCGTAGTGTGTGTTGAAAAATGGGAGATGGGAGGCATAAGGTTTTAAAATATTTTCTAAGGCATATGCCAGGCGTGACTTCCTTCAAGTGTGATACGCCTAAGGTGGTGAAGTGTTAGAGAAATTCATAAGACATGTGAAATTTAAATCTTCTAAGGCGTTAGAAATTTTAATAGAATTGCCTTTCACGTGTGAAGTCAAATCCAAAGTGGCAAGAGAAGTAAGAAATAAAAGTGTGCTTGATGAATAAAATTTTTTCTAAGTGAAGATGATACTTCTCTCGCTGGCAGATGATCAAAACTTTCTAAGGGAAACTTTTCAAAAATGCAAGATGATTTTAAAATATTTTCTAAGGCAAATTATTTTCCCTTGGAAAATACGCCTTGAGATCAGAATGATAAATTTTCCGAAGCAAGAACAACTTTTCTCAGTGATGGAGTCAGAGACGATGATAATGCAAGATGATTCAAATTTTTCAAGAAGTCAGAGCAACACAGAGTGATCACGGGCGAAGAACGAATTTAAATGATGAAAATAATATTTTTCTAAGGTTCAAAATTGAAAAAATTAAATGAACCCGTTCGTTGGGTACCCATGGATTCGAGGCGTTCTAAAGAAAATTTGCTTCTGGGTACTGAACATTTGCAATAATGAATGGATTTCCAAGTCTTTCAAACTTCGCCAACACTTTTTCAGTGAGGAATTTAATCAGTGCTCAAATTGTGAATTTTCCTAAGGGAGAATTTTAAATTTTCTAAGGCAAAAACGAATAAAATGTGCTTTCAAGATGAATTTTCTTCGAATGATGAGTCCAAGAGGAATTGCCTAGATAATTTTGTTTGAATCCTTCGAAGATGAATTTTCCAGAGCAGAAGAGAATTTAAATTCGAATTCCAATAACAGAGCTCCGGCTGGTGAGTAAAAAAATGATGAATTTAAATTAAATTTTCGAAAGCAAAATCCAAAATGCCAGTCAAAGTCAAGTTTCTAGAAGAATAATATTCCCGACAACTGGAGACAAGTGTCAGAAACACCAGAGAGGGAAAATTCGAATTCGTGAAGTGGAGTAGTGGAGTTTAATGGCACTGGCTAAAATTAACTTCTTCTAGAATTCGAATTCTAGCTATAAAATGAGCAAGTTTTTCACTTGTTTTCACAGCTGGAAGTCGAACTTGCTCTGAGAGTGAAGCATTGCAGTGAGTTGCTGAAGTTTGAAAGAGTTCGAAATTTTTGCTGAGGAGTGCAAGTTGCTGAGGGAGGTACGCCTTGGGTTGATGAGAAGTAAGTGCTAAAGTCAAGAGGTGCTCACTTGCTGGTTGGAAAAGGTACGCCCTTGCTGATTAGAGAAATTGCTGAAAGCTTGAAAGAGGTACGACTTTGCTAGTGACTGAAATTTGATTGAGCTTAGTTGAAGTTGCCAGTTGAAGAAAGACGCCTTGAAGCAGTGAAGTAGTTGAGAGTTTTAAAAGTACGAACTTGCTAGTTTGCTGATTGCTGATACGAAGTCATAGAGGTTGAAATTGCTGATTACTGATTGTGAAGTAAAGTCATCAAAGTCTACTTAGAAATCTGTTCTAAGTATTGGAATTCGAACTTATTCAAGAGAAGAAGCTGAGGTTTGCAAACACGAAAGTTATTGCAGCTTCTAGAATTCGACTGCAGCCCCTATACAATGCCTTATTTTATTAAATTTAATTGCTGATGAATGTTTGTTGTTTGCAGATGGCTGAAGCGAGGACAACCGGAAAGGACAATGGTGCCTCCAGACAAGCTGTGATCAAGAAGCTGAGCAAAACGTTCATGCCAGAGTCAAAGTTTATTTCAAAGCTGGGCAAGTTGACAGACACTAACCTGGGCTCTGTCAACCTGGAGACCTTCAAGAACAGGCTGTTTGGAATTGGAAGTCATCGGGCTTCGGTCACTTCGCACAACATCGTCCGCAGTGGATTATATGCAGCTGCTGGTTTTCCGCCAGCTATTCAGTGTTCGGAGCTGATAATGGAGTGCGCCAACTGCTACGAGAAGGAACACCGGTCGATCACGACACCAGATGGCCAAGTGCTTGCCAATCTCACTCCGACAGCCATTGGTGAGGCTTTCGGGATCCCGGTGCACAGGAATATGATTTACAAGTCCAGGGAGCGAGCAGAGCGGATGTATGCTTCTGCTTTTGAACGGTGCATGGAGACAATTAACACTCACTGGATGAGCACTCCAAAGCCATCTCGTGCGAAGTTGCCAAAACAGATCATAGCAGAGGACCTGAAACAAGAATATTGTGATCTCATCATGATGCTGAGCAGGGTTGGTGGTTGCCCACAGTCCTACATTTTTGAGCTTTGGATGTTTTATTACATCAACCTGGTGCTAGAAGGCAAGGATTATGTCAATTGGGCTGAGATGATCAGCGATAATATACATGAGCAGCTCCTAAGCTTGAGGAGGACTAAAACGTTTTACATGAGCTCCTACCTTATTTATATGTTGGCACGAATGACGAGGTACAGGGGGATTTCTTATAAAGAACCTATTGGATGCGGCCCTCATCAATTCAAAATCCATGAGGCATGTACACAGTTGCACCTGTCAAGCACAACCCACTACAAACGTGTCAATGATTCATTCACCATGTATATCACGAGGCTGCTTCAGGAGCGGTTACACCACAGAATCTCTAGAGATGCCCAGGAGCTGATCGAAAGGTATGGGTGCTGGTTTATTCAATTTCCGAGATTTTCATACATTAGGCTGCAAGGATTTTCTTCATACCCATATAGGCTGCCTAAGTACCAAACAGATAAGATATTAATGCTAGAGATATCTAGACAGTTGCTAGCCTTGACAAAATCCAAAAGAAGAAGAAGAAAGGAGGGATAGAGTTTCCAATTGTGATGGGCAACCTCGGATGAGATGTGTCCTTCGATACAGGCAGCTAGAGAAGTTGAGAGTGAGATTCAGTTTTATCACTTCTCATATCATACAAGCCGACAGCACTATGACCCGCACTATAACATCAATTGGGTCTGTTGGAGGAGTTCAAACATAAGGCCACCATAGAAGATTATTGGGCTGATGCAGTTGATGAGATTGAAGTAAGGAAGAGAATGTTCTCTCGGTTGCCGATTACTCTGATCAGGGAGTGTGAGGTAGTTCCAGTTCCGGACCAGGTTAATGAGGATATGGATGTAGTCCATCCAGATTATGCAGCTGTTTGGGATACTCCACTTCCACCTGTAGATTGGTCAGAGCCCGAGGTTGCTGATTTGGATACTCTCTCTATCCCAGTTATGACATTCACCAGGGCATGGGTTGACAGGAGAATTAACAGATTGAAAAGTAGGTCAATTGCTTTGACTTACAACTTGATGGGAGATCACAGGACGCCCACCACAGGACGAAAGAAGCAGATCACAAGAGGGCCAGAGTCCAGAAAGAAAGAAATAGTTCAGCCAGAGCCTCCACGAGTCACAGTGGCAGTACCTTTGGAGACACGTTCTCCAAGTATACAGGAGGTGTCCTTGTTTGCTGATCAGAGGATTGCAGTGAGTCAGGTATCGGTGATACAGGATGATATTCAGCCTCCACGGAGGGAGTCGATTGGCCAGAGTGCCAACGTACCTGTTAGGATTGATCAGCATGATGATGAGGGACCACCGACCCTCGGTTTCATAGGAGTTAGAGGCGCCATGAACGATGGCGATGATGATGATAGTGTCGGTGACACTCAGCCACTTGAGGACGATGAGCCTCGAATGAAGAAGAAGTTGAACAAAGTTAGGAAGTCGAGGCACAGGAGCAGCAAGCCCTTCGATATCGTATGAGGTGCCCGATTGGCTTAAAGATAGAATGAGAAGAAGCCCGAGTGAGGAGATTGATCCAGCAGTTGAGATGGAAGAATTTTGAACCGGATCAGTGCTGCTCCACCGAAGAAGGCAAGAAAGTTTCGAAGATCTCCACTGATGAGGGTGGCTCTCGTACTCTTCACGTTGCTGTCCCACGAGTCGAGTGTGACCGGAATGAAGCAGTTCCTGAGAATTATGTGGTCACCACTTTGGATTTGGGACGCCCTACTGGTGCTCAGATTGTTGAGTGTGATAACTCCTTCCTTGCCCTCAAGGATAGGTTGTTCAAGAAAAGAAGGAAAGAAAGGTTGAAACGAACATGCGTTTTGGATATGTTCAAGCTTGTCTCTGCTCGAGGGCGTGATGTACTGTTGATAGAGCCTCAGCAGATTCCTAGAGAGTCGATCAGGCTTAGTAGAGTTGGGGAGGATGGCACAGGAGGCAGATAATGGGTCATAGGAGTTCCAGACCGAGACAGAGAAATTTATGGAGGACCTGCCTCGCTTTCAGAGCTCTACTATTTTGTGGATGGATGTGGTGGATCATGCTTGATGCCTCCCTATTATCGAGGCGGATCCAGCGTCTTGAGGTGTTGAGGCATGTGCCATTGCAGCTTGCTGATTGATGGAGGTGTCATTCAGGCGAATGACCGATATGATTTCTCTCGATGGTATTCTTCGGCTATCACAGGGCGTGGCTTCTTCGATGCGGCACAGGCAGATTCAGCCAAGGTACACAGGGCTATGGCCAACATCATAGATGGAGTTCAGAACACCTTTGAGGCCATATTTGCTAGGCGGCTGAATCCAGATGAAATAAGTTTTGATAATTTGAGGGGTTTGCTGGTGCCTTTCTTCGCAGATGTTAAGACCTTTGTACAGGATGACTTTGAGAATACTGCTACATTCTCCACCTTGATCCAGAACACGCAAGACTCCTTAGCTGCTTGGAGAAAATCTTGTACAAGGCATGAGCATTCAGTCACGGTGTTAGAGTTTCAGTTAGATTGTGTTCCACCGATTTCAGTTCAGGAGGTTGAGGCCGTACTTGCAGATTTGTTGAGTTGGCGGTCAGAGAGAAGGCAAATGGGAACACTCTGGACGAAGATCTTCTAGAAGACTGAATATGGAGCATTTATTATCTTTTTCTATTTTGGGGGAGTGAGTGGGAATCTTTGATTCATTTAATGTACCACTCCCTATTCTGGCAGTTTTTAGGGTTAGGGCTGAGGTGGCACGATTCTGGCCACTCTATTGATTGTAACCCTAGCCGTCCTTTGGGACTTGGCTAGCTATAAAAGGGGGAGTCCCCCTCATTTGTAATTCATTAGAATTAGAATTAGACATTGGAATAGTAGATAGTAGACATTGAGAGAGCATTAGCATTAGAGCTAGATAGTGTAGTATTGTAGAGCATTTTTGCATAATTTGGAGAAGAGAGAAAGTTTTCCCTTTGAAAACTTTTGGGAGATTGTTGTGTAACACTTTTCATGATAATAGATCTTTTCATTGATGATGGAATTCGTCTTGTCATGAACTGCTAGCAAGGTCTCTTCTTCCTTTCGTATCCAAGTAGCTTAATTTCATGCAAGTAACTTACTTTGATGTGTGGTGTTTTATTGAGATAGCTTCGCTTGATTCCATACCACTAGCGGCTTGTTGATGACAAGTTCGCCTTGTGTGGTCGACTGGAGGTTATTTTGTGTTTAACTTCAATTGTGATTTATATGCTTATATGCGTCGTTGTGATGGTGTATGCATGTTAAGTCATAATTTGAACATCTTTTGCTATTTCCCTTGAAGATTGCACCGATTTTACTGAAGCTGTCCGACGTGAGACTAGGTGAAATCTGGTTGAAGTCTATTGAAACGAAGCCCCACATATCCTGCATTTAGAGTAGCATATAAGTTTCTTAGGCCTTGCACCCTTTTTACTTTCCGTACATTTCCGATTAGTTTTAGGAAAACGAGCTATATTGCCAAATCATACACGTAAGAATCCCCTTCAAAATCATACATTAGCTGCTAACTGCAAGACATCTGAACAATTACGTAAGTCCCCTCGTAAGAACACAGCAATACACATCAACCAAACTGGGTCTATTCGCACTTAAGGAACCTTGGAGTTGAACGTGTGATCTATCTCGCAATCTTAGCACACGGAATACTTTGATCAAGAGAGAACGGAGTAGCCCAAACTATTTTGTTCTGCTGTTTGGTATGGTCACAAAAGCCACATCAACAGTTAGTTGCGGATTGTGGTGTTTGATCAAGGCAACTTCGTTTAATCCATACCACTAGCAACTTGTTGACGGCAAGTTTGCCTTGTGTGGTCAACTAGAACACTTTATAAACTTAACTTCGGTTATGATTCACGTCTTGGCATGCGTCGTTGTGATGGTGCCTTTATGCTGAATCGTGACTTGAACACTTGTTGCTACTCCCTTGAAGATTGCACCGGCTTTGTAGAAGTTGTCCAACGCGAGGCGAAGGTTGAAGTCTGCTGAAATTGATCCCACGTCCTACCTTAGGATAGAACTTAGACTTTCTAAACCTTGCACTCATTTCAATTCAGTACATTTCTGGTTAGTATAGGAAACACGTACTCCATTGCCAAATCATTTGTGTTGCACGAAAATCTCCTTTCATCATTAACCTGCTGTTAGCTGCAAACTTTTGAACAATTGTGTAAGTCCCCTCGTGAAAACATCAAATCACAACGAACCAACTGAGGGTATTCCATTGCATTTTAGGAACCTTGGAGTTGAACGTACAATCTCTCTCGCAATCTTAGCATACGGAATACTTTGATCAAGAGAGAATGGAGTAGCCTATGGATACTTTGTTCTGCTGATTGGTGCGGTCACAAAAATCACATCAACAAATCCCAACTAATTTGAGAAATTCTCTCAACCACCAACTACTTGCAATTGACTTATTCCAAATTACAGTCCTAATTTATCTTGACTTGTAATTTGATTACATGTAATTACAATTTTTGGCTTTACATGTAATTTTTCCAAAAGGAACAAAACTGAAAATAAAACAATACTTTAATTATTTCCATGACCATTCTTGAAACATTGAAATTTATGAATGGAATTTTGCAGTTCATCAGGATTTGGCCCTTGAGTGTTTTTGGCAACAACAATTGTTTTAATGATGGTGTCAAAACATCTGATGATTGACAATCGATGCTCTTCCAATGCAATCTGCATCTTATTAAGAAATGCATGATGATCCACAAATCTGCTGATGGACTGCATGGAGAAGGTTTCAGCTTCTAACTCCTGATGAAACTTTGTTGTTAATGCTGAAAGTATAGCATCCTCAGGAAGTACCTCACCATCTTGATCTTCTAGCTTGCAAGACTCCTTTTCAAAGTTTGAAATGATATCCTGTTCTGCTTCAACCACTCTCTTGAGCAGCCTGTATATCTGAAATGAGCTATTTGAATACCAATGTTTTATTCAACAGGAGCTCTTCAGTCTCAATATACATTTCTCTGTTTGGTATTATTGCATTGGTACATAAGACTTCCAAATGTTCTTCATTCAAAGCATACCAATTCTTCAAATCACTTTCCATAGATTCTAGGCTTTGTTTGAAAGTGTTAGAAGCTTGGCGTGGTTTCAGCTTTACTGTCTTGACATTAACCATCAAATCAAGAACCTTTTTAACCACTTGAGTACTCTGATTTATCAACTAATCAACCCAAGAATCAACTGCTCTTGCTTTTTTTCCAGCTTTCTCAACTTGTTTAATAGACTCTTCAGAAATAGAGGAACACAATTAATCAACTATTTCTGAAGATTTGGTAATCTTTTGAATAACTGAAACAAGATGTGCATTCTCTTCTTTCAACTTTTCTTTCTTGGCCAAGAGTTCATCATAACTTTGTGCTAAGACTGCTACAGAACTGTTGTACCCCAAAATTAAAAATTTTGTTACACTTAGACATTTTGAGGAAATGAGTAAGAGTCTTGATAAATCAGTCAAAAAGGTCAAAATTTGGGTGTGCATGTCTTGCATGAGGGGTTAAAATGCAAAATTTTCAAAATTTGACGATCTGGGTCTGCTCAGAGCAGCTTAATCTACAAAACCCAGATCTCAGTTTTTCATCACTACTTTTTAGGAAAACTGCTTTTTTAAATTTTTTTCTAAAATTAGTAACTTTTTCTGGGTTTCTTTTGAAACAGATACTAGCAAAACTTTCTAAAAATAGAAAGTCGGTCTGATAGGGTTCAAACTGATTTTGATTTGCTCAAAATACTTCCATATCAGGCTGGTGCAGTCATAATTTCAAAATAATCAGTTTTGCCCTACTGGGTCTATTCTTCTTTTTCAGAAGCATAACAGGAGCTTTGAGGTCATCAATGGAGGTTAGTCAGCTGCCAGGTGTCAGATTCAACATTCAGGCATTCAACAGAAGGCGAGTTGGTGAGCAAGCACGAAGAACGAAGAAGGTAAAATTGTGAAAATTTTCTAACACTGCCAGCCATGGGCGCCCCAAGAGAGAATAGGCGCCCATCTTTTTAGGGCACTAAAAGTTGAAATTAGGGTTTGAGCCTCCAACCAAAGTTGCTCAGTTCTTTTCCAGTTCCGCAACGAGTCCAACGGTGCAACCAACAGATCATCCAGTCGCCCGGGATTCAGAGTTAAACAGGGAGGATTCATACAAAAGTCAGAATGAAAAAGAATGACAATTATCAAAAATTGACTAAGTCTGGGAACTTTGGGTGCCCCTAGCCAAGAAGGGCGCCCAGCTTTCTGGAGCACCTAACTCAACAGTTAGGGTTTAAGAATATGCTCAATCTCTTTAGTATTCAGCCAGCTTCGTCACGCCTGTCTCCGTCAGATCATCCGACTGTCCAATCTCCAGTAGATTCAGATCAAAGAGGAACATACAAAATGAAGGTTTCAAACTCTGAAGGATGGTTATCAAAAAATGGCTAAGTCTGGAGGTTTTGGGCGCCCCAGGAGAGAAGAGGCACCCAAGTTTTCAAGGGCCTAAAAAGATGAATTTGCAGATGTGGCTCTAACATGATCTCTTCACAGTTGATCCAGCTCTCCAACGAGATATTCAACACGTCAATTGGAGTTTGCAGTCGCCAAATACAAGAAGCTGAACAGAGGGTTTGATGAGAGCTAAGAATCAAAATTCAGAAGCAAGTAGCAGAAAGTGAAAAATATTCTAACTCTGGTGAGCTTGAGCGCCCCAGCTTGCCAGGGGCGCCCAAGCTTTTGAAGGCCTAAACTCAATCATTTGATGAAGTTTCTCCCAGGAGACCCCTCTCAATATTTCCTCAGCTTCGCAACGAGCATAACCATTAGTCCATCCGATACTCGGACCACCAGATTCGACAAGATCATCTGTAGAAGAAGAGTTAATGAAGAAATTGAAAATCATAAAAATGGCTAACTCTGGACAAAATGGGCGCCCCTGGAGGAGAAAGGCTCCCATGAATTCAAGGGTCGAAATGAAGTTTTTAGCCAGAGACGCCTCCAGAACAATCTTCTCAGAACGGGTCAGGCTTTGCGATGAATCATTCAGCTCGCTCATCAGATTAGTCTGCAAGCCGGAAATCGAGATCAAAGTAGGGGGTCAAAGTTGTGAAAAGTTGAAAATATCAAAAAAATGACTAACACTGCTTGAAAGTTTTCAAACTTGCAAGAAGATGAGGACGTCCAAGTTCAATGAACAAGAGATTTTTAGGGTTTTGAAGATGAAAGCAAAAGAAAGCAGACCTGTTTCAGACCCTAAGTCTATTTAACACCTCTTTTCAATGTAATTTTCAGTCTATTTAACACCTCTTTTCAATGTAATTTTCATTATTTTTGCAAGTAGCATTCAAAGGAGAAAGTTGGAGCAGCAAGTTTGAAGAATTTTTATGATTCAAAAATTCAAGTTTGCTGGTTATTCATCAAATTTTTCAAACCAGCAAGCATAAGGCCTTGCTTTTTCAAGCTTTTTCATCCAGAAGATCAAATTTTTCAAGAAGGCCAAGACTTTCAAATTTTCAGCCATCTAGGTCTTTTCACCTCATTCTTCTGAAGAAATTTTCAAGAACTTCATCAAGTTGTAGCAGCTGTTTTTTATTTTTTTTATTTGCATGTTAGTGAAATCCTCAGGGCATTCAGTTTTCAATCATCTGGGTCCTCTCAAATCAATCCTTTGAAGAAAACCCATATCATAGCTTTTTTCAAGAAAATTTCAAATCCTAGGGTTGGCTGCTTTTTCGATTAGTCATCAGGGTTTTGTGAATCTAATCAACTGGGTCCATTTCTAATCATATTCTGAACAAAACCCAGGTGCCAACTTTTTTTCGTGAAAAATTGAAGAAATTAGGGTTTGCTGCTTTTTTAGTATAAATTCGAAATTTTCAAAAACAAACGATCTGGGACGAAATTCTGAGCAAAACCCATATCTCAGAATTTTTTTCAAAATTTGTCCGTTTGAGACCAGAAAATCAGCATTCTAAAAATAGTAAGTTGCTCAAAACTTGTCTGAACCTAGGCGAGTTTACAGTCATTCTTCAAGGTTTCCGAAATGGAGTACACTCCCAACCTTTTCAAGACTGAATCAGCTCTCTATCATGATTACATCAAAACAGCTGAGACAAACTTGCATCATATTAAGCCGGTGTTTGATCTACACGCTTTGGAGAGCGCAGGCAACACTTCAATCAGGAACCTGGGACACTCTGGACTCCTCGCAGCAGCGTCAATTCCTATATTAGTTCAAAGTCTTGAGTTCGTAATCACTTGCATCAAGCATTACAACCCGGCTACAAGGGAGATTCAATCAGTTGATGGCAGATTGATTTGCAGTTTGAAGCCTGATATGATTGAGAAGTGTTTTTCCATTCCCCTTTGGCCTGAAAATGTCACTATCTCAAAGGGTGAATGTGAAAGGATATGGGAAATGCACAAAGACAAATATAGCAAGAAGATTGTACTTAAATGAATGAAAGAAAAACATAAGACTCTGCCAAGTCTCACTTTGATGATGTCAGCAAGGTTTGAAAAAGCGGCCAACGAGGTCGAAGATTTCCTTAGGTCAGTTGCAGATGGTGAAGATATTTTGGAATATCGGTGTTTTGCTATTGATGGGATAGATGCACTGAACCGGGACGCAATTTCCTACTTTTTAGTGGATGTCATAGAGATTTAAAGCAGCTTTCTTCTAGAAGCTTTCTTCCCGCTTTCTTTCTATTCTTGGAATAATGCTTATCCATTCTTTGAGAAGAGAAAGAAGATAAATGTAATAGTTGGCGTTTCCTGCTTTTTCTGCTTTCTTAGGTGTTAGATGTTATCTTCTTTCTAGATTTAGAAATAAAGCTTGCTTGCTGAGCAAGCCCTAGATTGTGAAAGCAAGGAGATTTTAGGGTTCCCTACTCCTCTGCTTGTCTATAAATAAGAGCCTTTGCTCATTAGTTTTCTTTAATAGTTATTGTGATAGCAAATTGCTGAGTCTCTTTTAGCCAGCAAGCTGTTATTCAGTGTCAGTTCACTTTGTGTTAGAACCATGCTAGTGATAACAAAACGCTGAGCCTATTGTGCCTTCTATTTGTTATTCAAGTGTTGTTCAATTGTTTTATGATAGCGAATTGTTGAGTCTCTTTTAGCCAACAAGGAGTTGTTGTAATTGCTGTTCCTTTTGTGTAAGAACAAGATTGCAAGCCTCTAGCTGCAATTTCTTGTTCCAGGCATGTTAGAAGTAAGTTTTGTTCTAGAAATTTGAGTAATAAAATCATGAGCCTCCTTTGCCTTGATATAACATCTTAGATTTCCGTTATTTGTGTTTTGCTTTTATGATCTTGATTTCAGCTTACATTGAAGTGTGTAGATGTTTGTTGAGAAAGAGTTTATTGAAGCATTTTGTCAGAGAATCAACCTTGTCCATTTCTAGTTTCTCTTGCTCTGTGTATTACTTGAGAAGTTAGAAATGCCTTTAGTTTAAGTTAGTCGTAGTTGAAGTTCTTAAAACAGAAAATCTCAGCTGCGACATTTGTGTTTAATAAACCTTGTGCTCTAAGCTGATCAAAAAGATAGGCAACTTAGTTCTTAGTTTACTTTCTTTCAACACCATCAGCAAGAGGGAGCTTCCGCTCCTAATTTGAAGAGCAGTTTTACCGTGCATAGCTGTCCGTTTCAAATACGCATTCCAGAGGTGCAAATTTAAACGCCAACAAGAACTTTGGGCATCTTGCATCAGATTGGTGTGAGTCTGCTTTCCCAACTCTATCCTGGTGAATTTGTAATCAGACACTTGCATCTTCTCTTCTGGCTTGTTTGAAAGAGGCTCAGCTACTTTTGCATATTTCATTTTATCGCTGTCCACAACCACCCGTGAAACCATTTTGGTTTTCTTTGCAATCTTTGGCTTAGACTTCTTTAGCTGCTGGAAATCAGACACATCTAGAGAGATTGCCTGTTTCTTCCTCTTTAAAGTGATTGAACTCAACCATGGAGGAAGATCCAATGTATTCACATCTGAAACAACAACCGCGGTTTGTGTAGAAACAGATTCATTATGTGCCTTTCTTATTACCACTATGAACTTGTACATCCACTTCTCAAAAAAATTAGAGAATTTTAATCCCATTATCTTGCTCAGGAGTGTGATTATATCATTAATCTCTTCCTTGAATTCATACCAGTATAGCTTGGGTCATCGAGACAAACAAGTTGACGCTTTAGAAGCCATTTAGTGTTGATATGTTGTACACAATCTGCTTTCTTTTGCTCATAGTGATCAAGAGCACTCTTTATTGAGATGTTTGAATACATAGGCGCATCTAGAACTCTGAAAATTCTATTAATGGTTTCTGGATCAAGCCTAATGACCACATTACCATCATCATCTCTGATAGTTTTGGATTCTCTATCAAAATGAGCTGCACTTGCAAGGACAAACTCTGGTTCTAGGGCAGCAATAGGAAAAGATGAAACCAAATGGATATGATTTCTCAGGAACAATTGCATATCATGTGAAGTTGATTTCTCAGCTCTCTTAAGAAACTCAGACATATCAACATGTCCAATCTCTGTATCTCTGATTTCTTCAATGTTTGAGACCACATGAGATGGAGAAATCTCATTCTGATATTTGTCATACTTGTACTTCATCTTTTTATTTGGTGGAAAAGCTGGTTCCTCTGTCATTGAATAAGAATCTACAAGGCTGCGATGAAAACTCCATAAAGTTAAGACATCATCAACATCAACATGTGTAGACATGGTGAAGACTCAAACTCAGAGTGGTGTTCTTGTTGTATGAGGGCAGAAAATGAGGATTATAACTCATTTCGGATCTTGGGAGGCTAATTGCAAGTGAAAGCGACATGTGCTTTTCATGGAAAATGGAAAACTTGGTTTACATCTTTGAAAACTGCAAGTCAAAACCTTTAACTTGCAATTGCAGTTAAGTCCAAAAAGTCCGACTTTTAGACACTTTTGAAGCATTTCAGGATTTTGGATGTTGGTTGCAAGCAAAGTGTAAAATCGGGATTTTGGAGACATATTGCAAATGAATAAAGTGCAAGGTAGGAGAATTGAAGGGAAACTGCAAGTTATCATTTTAACTTGTAATCTTGGTCAAAATTTCCTACTTGCAATCAGATTATGAAAACCCGATTTTCAACCAAGGGCATCATTTTTGCAGAAAATGACATTTGATAATGAAGGAAAATGAGGTGAATGAAAATGAAGTGGAAGATTAATGGGATGAAGGCAAGGGAATGAAAAGGTGAATGGAAAGTGAATGAAATATGAAGAAGATGAATAGATGAGGGAACGGCGTTTTTATGTAGAAGAGAAAAACGCATTCTCAGCCCAAAAAACGTATGAATGAAAGGTGAGTAAAGGGCGAATAAAGTAAGTAAATGAATGAAAGAGAGAGACATCTTAAATGTAAGAAGAAAACACGTTTTAGAAAGCACATTTTTTCTTAGCTGAAAACGTATGAAATGGGCAAGTGAATGAAGATGGTGAATGGATGGAAAAGCGCGTTTAGAAGCTGAAAGTGTTTCTTAAAACGTACAATCTTTGTTCTCTAAGAACGGTGACTAAGGGATTTAAAGTAATAAAGATCGAAAATAAAAAGAAACAAAACGAAACATACCTGAAACAAGAGTTCACAAGCCAAAAATGGAGAAGAAAACCCCTAGGCGCCTTCAACAAAAGATGAAAATTTGATTATTTAAACTGAGAGTCCGACTTTCTTGCTTGAAGATTTATGAAGTCTCCATAGAATGAGGTAAACAAGCAAAATAGAACTCAAACTGCTGCTTTCATGGATGGCGTCGGATTTTTGAAAGCCTTTTGCAAGTGAAATAAAACGCCATTCTTCAAAAGAAAGTATTTTAAACTTGAATCGGGTTTTTTAAAAGACTTTACAAGTTATTCAAGTAATATTCGGGCTTTTTAAAGTCTTCTACAAGTGATTTTAAGTGAAATCACTTAAATCGGGCTTTTGAGAGCACTTTACAAGTTCACTTAAGTCAAAAACACTTAAATCGAACCTTTTGGGGTTGATTACAAGTTTACTTTATCACTTAAAGGAGAAATTGGACTTTAAAAGACTCAATACAAGTTAATTTAAGTGAAAAGACTCAAATCGGAACTTTTCAAGTTCATTACAAGCTATTCAAGTGAAATTGGATTTTTGAGAACACATTATAAGTGACTTTTTAAAAAGTAACTTGTAACATGAACAAAAAGTTCCTATACTTGCAAGTCTAAGTAAAAAGTTCCTAAAAATGACTTAAAAAAAGAAATTTAAAAAAAAATTAAAAAAATCACTTGCAATAGAGATAAAAAGTTCCTATTACTGACTTGCAATAAGAAAATAAATCCCCTACTTGCAGTGATGCCCCAAAAACTCGAAATTGACCAAAAACATAAGTAAAATGACTCAGAAATTTATGAAAACAAACAGGAGTTAAAAAGGATACCTAAGGGAACCATGGATCTAAAACTGAAAATTTTCAACCTTTGCACCTCGTAAAATGTGCTTTAGGAGAGAAAATCTTCAATTTTATTTAAAATTTTAATAGGTTATCCTAATTTTTACACACCTGGCCATAAAATCTTTGCATGCCCCTTGGAAGTCAACTCTTGACCTGCAATAACTCATTGATCTCCAACTCTTTGATGCTCCTCCTTGTTCTTGCAATTGCTCCACCTTGATTTTCATCTTCACCTTTGGCTTGGACTTGTCCATGCAAAGTAGTCCTCTTCTTGTCTCATCATTTTGGATCTGCACCTTCATGCTCTGTCTTGTCACCATCCGCTTCATCCATCTACTTCTACTTCCACTTTGTTCTTCAATTTCATTCATTGCAAAATAGTCCACACTTTGTCTTTCCTCTTTGATCTTGACCCTAGGTTTGACTCCCATCAAGATTATTATCAAAACAAGGAAGTAATAAAAGACTTCCTTCACTCTTTGCCTCTTACCTCTTCTCTTCACAACCTTCTTCAGGTTCTCCATTCTGGGAACCATTGTCATGGTAGAATACAACAGCCCCTCAACCAACCTTGTCATCCAAGGACAACTCTCTGTCCTTACCACAACAACATCACTCTTCTCCATTTCATTTGGAGACTTCACAAACACTCTTTCTTTAGCCTTCTCTTTGTCTATCACTGTCAACTTCACAACTTCACCTCTTGGGGTGACTGCAACTTCCCTTTTCTCTTCAATCTCTACAATCTCTTTCACTACTCTTTGCCATTCTCCTTGGCTCACTGTACTCTCCATCTTCTTGTCTTGCACTAGACTCTTTGCTTTCACCATCTCTGTATTTTCAGGTTCATTAACTACTTGTCCCATCAATGGACAATGAACTTTACCATCCATGTTCTCAATTTGTGTCTCTTTCCAAAGTTGCCTTCCTACAACCAAGTCACTCTTAACCCTTTCTATATCAGGTTTCAAACTTTTATCCTTACCTTCTACCTTTGTCATCTTGACTTCTTCAAGCCTTAGAACGGCTTCACACTCTTCCTTGTCCCTTGACACAATCTCTTTCCTACTCAGCCTTACTGTTTCTGCTTCATTCTTGAGCTTACCCGTTTGCTCTTGGGTCACCTCTTCTCTTGCTTTCATCACTGTCTTTAAACCATTTTCCCTTAATACCACTGTGTTTTCAGTCTTCCTCATCTTTGTTATGACAGTACTTATCTGCCCCTTGTCTTCTTTTGCTTTTAATGGACAATTCAGTGTCCCTATGATGATCTCTGCCTCTAAGACCTCTTTGCCATTAGGTCTTCCATCTTCTTTGCTATCAAACACCTGCTGCACTTTATCCTCTTGCCCAATCAATGGACAATACACCTCTCTTATTGTGACCTTGCTAGGCCAATCTTGCCTTTTCTTAGGAAACTCACTTGCATTCCTCTTATCCCTTGCTCTCATCTCTGTCATATTAGACCTGCTCATCACTATTTTGACAGTGCTTGACTGTCCTACATCCTCCTCTTTACTTTTCAACATTGTATCCCTGTCTATACTTGCTGCCTCAACACTTTCCTTTTTGTTAGTGGCTGCACCTTCACTGTACTTGTCTTTCTCATGCCTCATAAACTCTTTCCTACCTTGCATAATCACTCTTGCTTTCTTGCTCTGCCCCTGATCCTTTTCCACCAATGGAACCAATGTAAAAGAAACTCCATCCTTCACAATCTGATAACTATTATGCCTTCCATCATACAAAGCAAATATTTCATATTGCCATGGTATCCCTAATAACAAATGGCATATACTCATAGGTACCACATCACACAAGATTCTATCTTTATAACCACCTATTTGGAACTCAACCCAAGATTGCTCCTTGACCAAAAGAGTATGTTCACCACTCAACCAAGAAACATAATAAGGTATCTCATGAGGAATCCTTGCTAAATGCAACTTATCAACCATTTCTTGTGATACCATGTTATCTAGGCTACCAGAATCTACCATTACATTACATACCTTACCATTACACTTGCAAGTGGTTTTGAAAAGTGCCTTTCTTTGCAGCATCTCCTTTTCTTCAGTCAATTCTCTAACCAAGGCATTCATCTTGTCCTTTCTCCAACGCAATTCTTCTTTCCTCAGATCAGTACTGTGCTCTGATACCAACTGATGCAATGACAGGGAGGTCTTTGACGTATCAACACCTTTTGAGTTCTTCCAATCACCTTTGAAGACTTCAAACCCTCTCTAGGGTTAACTTCTTTGTAACCAACCTACTTGCCTAGTAGGTAACTAGACCTTGCTTTTAGGCCTTATCTCTCAACCACTCTGACAAATCCACCAACCACTCATATTTTTAGGGACCCATTAACCCTACACAAAACATATCTCAAAATCCTATTAGGCCTCTTTGGACCATCATCACAAAAACAGGCTTCCAACGCTATTCAACTTGACCAATTAGATCACTTTTACAAAGGAACACACCTCAAATCTTGCTACCAACACAAAATATCACTAGACAGACCTTAAACTGCCTCCAAAACCATAGATTCTCCAATCTTTGAGTCAATACTCGCTTCCTATGTCTCACTTTCATGAAACCCTTGCTTTTCTCCAAATTGACAAGGGTTTATTGAAAAACCCATCTCCAAACCTCTCACAACCTTGAAACCACTTCCAACATACCTCATTCTGCCCGCACAAGCTTAATTGACCACCAAATTATGCTGTCCCCTAACTTTACCCACTTTGTCACTCTAAAACCCCACCTTTCCTTTCAAAAATGCTCTTCACTCAACTAGGGCTTTGTTGGCGTAACAACTAACACCTCTGGAGTAAGAGTTGGTACGTACAGCCTATGCACACTACGCAATGAGTGCTCTTCAAATTAGGAGGGGAAGCTCCCTCATTGTGCTTGACAAAAATACCTGCAAAGGGAAATAAACTAAACTAATTCCTGTCTTTCTGTTTCAGCTGTAGAGGTACAAGGCTTTCTCGAAAACTATATACGTTGCAGCTGAGAATTTTCTCTGGTTTTGCAGATTCACTAACTACAACTAAACTTAATAACTTAAATTCTATCCAGTTCCCTCAAGAAAACAAAGCATGAGGAAACGGAGCAAGGTTTTGACTATCAGACGATAAACGGATTCAAATTCTCTACTTGAAGGCAAGGTGGCGCAACTATTATCTCAATCTAAATAAGTTTATTAGGTACGAAACAGATTTTAAGAATTTACTATGATAATCTCCTGAAACCCTATGTGGCATAACACTTGATTATAATAGTAAAGACTTCACAAAACAGATTTATCGTTACAATCTTATGAAACCCTATGTGGCATAACACTTGATCATAACGGTAAAAGTTCACAAAAACAGATTTATCATCACAATTGCATGAAACCCTATGTGGCATAACAATTGATCGTAATGATAAAGATGCACAAAACAGATTTATCTAAACTATGGAAAGAGTTCACTATCACAATCGCATGAAACCCTATGTGGCATAACAATTAATTGTAATAGCAAAGACGCATGAACAAATACCAAAAGAGCAATATTGAGGGCAAGGTAGGCGCAGCATATATTTCTCTCTCAAGCAAAAGTTAATTACAAATGAGCAAAAGCTCTTATTTATATACATCAAGGTGTAGGGAACCCTAAAATCACCTTGTGTTAACTACAGTCTCGCAAATGCATGCAAGATTAATTATTAAACCCTAATGAAGTAAACTATACAGTTAACTGGAAAGATACCATCAGTTAACCGGTACAAATAACCTAAATGGACCATGTGCAAGCATGCACGTCCTTATTTAAAGCAAAGTTAACTGGACACTACCTTCAATTAACTGGAAACCCTAACCCTAACTCCTGTAATGATAATTCCAAGAATGAGATAAGCATGTGTTAAGTCAGCAAGTAAACTCAAGACTGAAAGTCGAGTTAACTGCTGCTCATGACTCAACCCTTGAAATTAACTGCAGGTTCCAATTGGCAGATCACTCCATGTCAACTCGGTCTAACACTTCGACCAAGAACTCATCGATCTCTTTGTCATTTGGCACTTTGACACTGCTCAAAACAACAGTCTGCTTCTTCAGTTCTCTGCCACTTTCTGTGATCGTGTGCATGCCATCTTTACATTCTTCAGTCACCTTCCTGAGACTGGCTGCAATCACTGAAACATTCTCTAACCTAGGCGCCATTGGTTCTCCTTCAAGGCTGTCACGAATCAGCTTCTCGAACTCTGCTTGTACTTTGTCCAACTCAACATACGTGCCATCTTCAAGAAGATAATGACACGGAATTTGAACAACGAAACCGCTGACAAGTGCAAGTACTCCAACCACATCATCCTTGAGTGAAAACAACTTAGTAGAAATCTTCTCACATATTTCCATCCTGAGAAGGTGCTGCTCTCTCCAAGTAAAAACTTTGTCTTGATCCTCATCGATCTCCAAGGCATCATATGCAACTGACAACTGAGACACTAGAACACGATCCTTTGCCAAACTCTCTGCAACCGCAATCTCAAGCAACTGAATACCCTGACGGAGTTTATGTGCATCACTCCTCAATTGATACATATCTGCAAGAAGACGCCGACCTGTAGCAACTAAACTTTCAATCCAGTTGTCAAAAAGTCTACCATGACCGACTAACTGATCCAGTTTTCGTTGTTCTGCAGGTGTATGCTGAGGAAGAACAGGTGCTCTACTCGAATTTCCATGAACAAGATCAGAAATGTATTGACGAAGTTGACTATTTTCAGCCTTGAGTAAGGCCTTATCTTCTCCATCCTTCGTGATTCGCTCTTCAAGATTATTAGTGACGATCTTAAGAAGAGTCACATCTGTCTCTCGAGTGGTCCTGCCTAGATTTGCCTTAGTGAATGTAAAGTCACCAACTTCGACTTCATCTAAGCTCTTACCCTCTGGAGGAATTGCAACCTCGATAACAATCTCTGATTCTGGAGTCTTTTCAATATGCACTTGTTTCTTTATCTTCTTGTTCGATCTTCTTTGATAAGGTTCACCGAACTCAGATAAATCAAGGTTGTATGACGGTTCACGCCTCTGTCTTCCCAAAGACTTTTCGAGCCAACAAGACTGAACAATATTTTCAATTTGAGGAGAGACTGTCCCTGATGTATCAACCTGTGGTGATTCAGTTGTCTCCGATTCAGCTTGAATTGGTGTCTCAGGCTCAGAATCTATGTCAATAGGTTGTATGTGAGGCGAATTAGGAGGTGAAATGTGAGGCTCAGCCTGAATAACTGTCTCTACTGGAACCTCAGGAACATTCTCAACTTGTTTCTGCTTCCTCTTGCCAGTAGCTCTTTTCCCCGTGTTTCCACTGAGTCTAACCCCTTCAGGAGGTATTATAATAGCCTTGACTCTGGGTCTTGTCCTAGAAGTAGAAGGCAACAAAGAGAAATCCTTTGGCGGCTCTGCTATAGGAACTAACTTTCGCTTCCGTTTGCTCTCCAAGAATAACTTGCTAGTCTTGATAACTGATCTGGAGACCTCCTCGACAGAAGTATTCTCCTTAGCACACCAATCAGGTGAGCGAAGCGGCTGCCGAGCAACTTGATCCTTAACATATGAATTGAGAAGAACTTCTCCATCATCATCCGATAGACCATCAACATCTTCTGATAGGTAATCAGAGAGCTGACCAATAGTGAGTCTACAATAGTGACGACGACGAACCTCGAATTCATCTTCACAATTAGCCCAGAAATCTTCAAGTGCTGGCGTATGTGCAATCCCTCGCTCTAACCGATTTGCATAATGACCAAGAGGATCATAGGAACGCCTCTCAGTATAAGTCTTGAGTTTAAACCTTTCTATCTCAGTAGACATAAACCTGGCATCTGTTGCCGCATTGCATGTGAAAATTCCCAATATGAATGGAAAATTAGCCGCAGTCTTATGACGACTACGAAGAAAGAAATGAACATGCTGCATCTGTCTGAGGAACTCCATAAAGATAATCTTGTCTGACGGGTACCTCGGCAACATCAAGGGCTCTCCAACATATCCATAAACCTGGATAAACCAATCCGCCCAAGTCTCCATTGCTGATTTGGCCTCGGTAGAAATACGAATGTGCATCTCGTTGTCAAGATCTCTAACGGTTCTCATGGAAAAGTGATCATTCACTGCTCGAAAGTCCTGCTCGGATTGAGAAAACTCCAACTGAGGATAATAATCGTGAACTCGTTGAACACCGAGAGTGCCATTAGTTTTAAGAAGCCTGAAGCTACCTTGAAACGCAACCAAGTAAACCAAATAGGATATCATATGAAATTCATGATACTTGAGAAAGTTAGTAATTTGCTGATGTAAGCAATCACTAATCAACATAGCCCAGTCAAAACGCTCTGTACCATCAAGAATTCTGGTAATCAGGTAAAACATCCATGAACGGAAAGTGCTAGCATCTGGTTGACCGGCAACTCGGTTGAGTAAAGTTATCAAAACAGCAACTTCCTCCTTGAATTCACCACGACCAACCTTCTTAGGCATGTTAGTCTTCTGAACTTTCAGCCACTTCTGAGCCACTTTCCTCTGCGAACGTTGTTGATCAGCATCCCATATCTTCTCACAAGCTTCAAGAACCACAGTAAAGTTATCTGAACGAGGAGGAATAGCAAAACATTTCTCTATGTCCTTTGGTTTGATACTGCAAACAACCTTCCCATCTGCTGATCTGATTTGACGTGAAGATGAGTCAATGCTTGATGCAAGCAAGAACGAACTCAAGATCGAAAGTAGTAACAGGGATGGATGCTGCTGCCAGCAACCCGGAACGCTCAAGATTCCTTAATGAAATTCTGCTAACACCCTCCAAACTGCTCAGATTGACCACTGGGTAAACATGATTCAGGTCTGTATCTGAAGTTTTGATGAAATTATGTGCAAGAGCCGATTTCACCTTGTAATCAATGAGATTGAACTGCATTTTGAAAATGAGGACTTTTGACTGTAAAGTCGAATATACTTGAAGAACTTTCTGAAAACCTCTGGACAAGGCTAAAAATAGCCTCTGATAAAAGAATTTTTCGAAGTTTTCTGGAACATGGGTTTTGTGCACAACTAAATTCTGAACAAACCCAGATAGCTGAATTCTTGAAAAAATGTGATTTAAGCCCACATGCAAAGAAATTCTCGAAAAAAAGCACAGAGCTTTAGAATGAAGGCTACGGGGCAATTTTCTCGAAAAAATCTAAGACGTGGGTTTTGCTGCAAATGCTGAAATATGCGAACCCAGATGATCAGATTCTGAATATGTGTTGAATTTCTTTGACATGCGAAGAAAGTACCTAAGGTGAGAAATAGAAGAAATAAGACAGAAGATAGAAAGTTTTGCTTGTCTGCTTCTGAAAAATCCGCCAACTTCTTCCTTGGAATTTGATGAAACCTGCATGCAAATTGAAAATAAAGTCTAGAATCGCCTTCCTCTGAAAAATCTGAACTCGTTGCTATGAAGAACGCTGAATTCGGACACTCGTAGCACCTTTAGCTTGCTGGTCGCTCAAGAAGAATATGAACTTCGAAGCCAAAGATGATGAAATAATGGACGCCATTGCTTGGTTAAATAGATTTTCATCTATGAAATTCGCATAAGGCATGAAATCCTTGAGAAGTGCGCTTGGCTTATGATTGGACCTCATTCCAGTTAACTGAAACTCAGATATGCTAAATAAGTCGCCATGCATTAGGGTTTCCCTTTTCAATCTTCAGTTAACAATTTCATATGGTTTGACTTCAGTTAGCAAATCTATATTAAGTTCGCCATATTCACACTTGCTTTAGATTCACAAATAGAACCAAGGCGTCCCTTTTGATAACTAAAGTTAACAATCTTGATTGAGATGAGTTCGCCAATTTCATGCAATTCTAAAAATAGCGACCCTTTCATGACTTCAGTTGGCCTTCAAGAGGTGAATGCGCCAACTTCACACTTATGCTAAAAATAACAACCCTTTTGGAACTCAAGTTGCCATTCTTTATAAAATGCGTAGCTTCACAAAACTATGCTTCATCCTAAATATGGCGACCCTTTTGATAAGTGAAGTTAACAATCTAATGTGCCATACTTCACTAATTTATGCTTCATCAAACATGCCGTCCCTTCTTGAACTTCAGTTAACACTTAATGAAGCGCCATCTTCACACAAACTTCACAATTGCAACCAAATTCGCCATGCATGTAAACTCCAGTTGACATTCAAGAATAATCTTCAGCTAAGTGAACATGCAATCAAGTTAACTCAACATGCAAGATAGTTAATTGAACATGCAAACTAGTTAACTTGACATGCCAACTGAAAGATCACTCAACATGCCAATATATGAACTGAAGATGACAACCCAGAAAACGTTTAGTCTAACTACAGTCAGAACTCCAGTTAAGGCGTCCATTCAACTCTCTTTCGAAAATCCAACTTTGAGCTCTTAAGGCGAATTCCAGACTAAGCCAAATTTCATGAAAATTTAGGCTTAAACCTCTGTTCATCCTCTGACACTGGCTAACTGACTTCTCCGATTGACTGGCTGACAGGTGCATCGCAGAGCTGAGTAAAAACTGATCAAAAGGTATCTTGAGACTGAAAACCATAAAACTAACATTTGAAGGCTCAAAAATCCAAGCGCCTTTTTCAAAAGCTGCGCTTTTTCTCAGACTTAGTCAAATTTTGACTTCTGCATTTCGTACGAAGGGAAAAATAAATCCTTCATAACTTCTGATTTACCAACTTTCAGGACTGGATCGCAGGTTTACCGCGGAGCTGACTTCATTCTGGACGACAGTTGCAAAGGCACATTTCTCCAGAAAACATCATCTGAAGGGTGAAAATCAAGGGCGCCCTTTTCAAAAGTTGCTCTTTTTTCCTCCAGACTTGGCCATTTCTGGATCTGACCAAAATAATACAAAAACTCCGACTGCAAACTGCTGAATCATTTTCTGATCTGACGAAAACAGGCAACGAAAAGCAGAGCGTAACACAGACACATTGAACATCTGATATCATCAAAATGAAAGCATTAAAGGCTTGAAAAGCTCAGGCACCTTTCTCAAAATGTGCTCTTTTGCTTTTTCCTCTGATATTCTGACTAAGATTTGACCCTACATTTGACCTTAGGTTCAGACATTTCTGCAACTCAGATTTACCCACTCACGGATGCGTTGCGAAGCTCGAACAAAATTGAGACAAACATCTTGTGTGGTATTTAGCCAAAAACCTACATTTGGCACCTCAAAAAGATGGGCGCCTTTTCCAAAAGCTGCACTTTTCTCCAGTGTTAGTCAATTCTCGTCTTCGCCTCGTTTTGCACTATATCTTCCACAACTTGCTCGAAACAGGTCCGTTTGATAGGCTTGATAGCTCACTGCGAAGCTAGCGTGATGCCGGACAAATGTCTGCTGGAGGTGACAAACCCTAAAAACAGGATCTGAGCCCCTAAAAGATAGGGCGCCTATTTGAGAATGTGCTCCCTTCTCCAGAGATAGAAAATTTTGGTGATTTTCCTTCAGATTTTCATTTTTCTTAAATCTCCTCAGTAACAGACTAACATAACACTGACACCAACTCCATATTTGAAAACCCCAAAAACGACCTTCTGATATCACTTTAACAAGATTAAGACTCAATTAAGCAAAATGCCTTAGTGAAGCAAAAATTTTGGTTTTGGGTACAACAGGCTTCAAGCCTAGACCTGCAATTTGACCTTCGCTGCCTATGCAAACCTTCTAACACAACAAAATCCACATACCCACACTTTTCCCAACCAGTTCTACCTTGTTCTCAAGCAATTTCCTCAATTCTCCATCTCTAGCCTTGTTCTTAAGGCCTAAATTCAGTGTTTCAACAGGGGCAACATTGAGAATCTCTTCAAAGGCCTTCACCAACGCTATTTTCGTATTCCTACACCCTATCCTACTTACATCAGGCCCATTCCACCGAGACACAGCCTGAACAATAGGTGGAATGGCCTGTTTCAACATATTACACTCAAACCCTTGTATGAGCAAGTTTAGACCAGTTTTCAGAAATCTACCTCTAAGTTGCTTGGAACTTAATGGAATTCCACAAGAATGGATTCAAATCAAAGCTAAAACCATCCTACAACAGATTTAGATCATCTTAGATAAAACTCCTGCTGTACGGACCCTGTACACAGGATGGAAATGAAGAAAATACACATAAATTAACAAAGAAGCAGAGATATTTGATTGATATTCTCCTTCAAACTCTTCAACAACCGCTAACTTCGAGTTTCCAACATATTTATAACTCAACCAACCCGTCACAATGCCTAGAACTACCTTTCAATTGCCCATGACCGTTGGGCTTCTGAAAACTTGCAAATTTTGCATCTTTTCAACAATATTTGAAATGACAACATTTTTGCAACATTACATTATTGGCATCATGACCCCACCTAGTCAAAACTAAAACCAACATTACAAAATGGGCTAACATGGCCTTATTTGACAATATCATGACTAAATAAACCTAACTAGAATCATTTCACAATATGTAGCAACAACGTGCTCTGCACCAAAACTACAATAGGTATCGTCCTTGAATGGATATTCTGTCACCCCAAACTAACCTACCACCATTTAATCTACTTGGAATAAACCTACATAACAAGTAAGTACACAAGCTCCCTCCCATGCTTATCCTAGGAGTAAGACAAGCTTTCCTCGTTAAATTAAGAACTTAGCTAAGTGTATCTCAAGTGACTCTTGCATTCAATCAAGCCTAGTATATAATAACTATGATATACACCAATCTCCTATTATGGAGTCCTTACAAACACATTATGAAAACAGCCTAAAAGCTTCAATTCCCTTTTTCAAAGACACTCTCAATTACTTCTATTGCACATACTGAAAAGACATTTCAGGCAAACATAGAAAACATAATAATTCTAAGTAAATAACAAGAAGAAGAGATCCTAATGCCTACTATCACTTTTCCAAATTATTGGCAACAGTGCAGCCTTCTCCAATAGCAATTAGCTTCTCTCAAACAGCTCTATCTCACTTGTTGATAGCTTACTTCTCTCAAATAGCTCTATCTCACTTGCTGATAACTTACTTCTCTCAAACAATAATGATACCTCTTACTCACAATAGATCACTCTATTTCTCACTCACAAAACAAGACAAATATGGCCGGTAATAAGTAATGAATTGCAAAAGACGTATATCTCTTGGGAAAGAATGCGTCCCTCTCAAGCGAAATGGTTCAACTATTTATAGAGCAACCAAGCAATCACAAAGCCTACAGTTTAGTTATGTAAAATGACAACAAGCTTCATGCAAAGCAACTCAGCAATAAGGTGGCAATTAAAGAAGCTCAGACTCAGCAAAACCTCTTATAGATCGACTTACATCTTTGACAGCAATTCAAAGACCAATTCAAAATGCACATGGAGAATTTGAATTATACTCCAACAAAGACATCTACAGGAAATTGTTCAAGAGGTGGCGCCAGAGCCTCTCTTCTTATATCAAGTTGGTGCAGTTTCAGGAGTGAAACAGTCAATAATAAGTCTGCAACACTTAGCATGTATTGACTGAATTAAAGGGATGAGTCGATTTAACCAATTAAAGAAGTTGGACAAAGTCCACGTTACTCTTTATCAATGCGTCAACCAAGTCAAAGTTATCAGTTAAAACATATTCATACGTTTTCACATACGTGACATGGCGAGTGAAATATGGCTTTACTTACATAGCCGTAACCATTTCCAAATCGACTTCCAATTTCATAGTTGTTGATGACTTTCATCGACCTTTATTGCCATGGTCATTAATGTCTAAAGATAGCCTATATAAATCGACTTCTATTGAATAAGAAGTAGTCGATCATAGTTATGTGGCTGAAGCCCACACCATATTATGCAATTTCCTATACATATTTCATATGTATACTGCCTCTCTTAAAACTGTGTCCCATGCCCTATGCGTTGGAAAATCATTATGGCAGCGATCCCTAAGTTTGGCATTCTATGTTATAAAAGAATGTATATGTTTCAACTTATCTCATGCGTAGCATATATATATATATATATATATTCCTATCCACATTATATATATTATATACCTATTCCATCGGATGTATAGTTCTTATTATCATATTCCACAAATAATAATACGTGTATATATTTATACACATACTTATATATGTACACTTCTCCAATAAGCATTAACGCTTGCAAGTGTATTTGTGTATATATACAAGCATATTCATTATATGGTAATCTGATAGTCAAGTAATCCATTCGATATCGAATGACTATGAATTTGTGACTATATTCACACACACATATATATATACATATAGTTGTTTCCTCGTGTATGTACCTCTGTGAGTATTTCTACTCACATACATGTGCATTTGCTAATGCTCTCATACACGGGTCTTATGTCTATGTATTTTTATATATGCCTATATGCATGCTACTTTTTACGTTCATATGAAATGATGTAAAGGTAACCATTCACAAAGCCCAAAGACACATAACATCATAATAGTATTTATGTACATATATGCATGTCTATGCATATGTCGTCATATTCGTATGGACATCCCATTATATCCATTATACGTGTATGCCGATACATGTATATATGCATATATCCCTATACTCAATTCACCACACAAACATGCACAGTAAAATAAGGATGGTCTCAAAAGCTCAAACAGATAAACATCACCCAATAATGCACTTGATAGTAAACAAGACCTTTACTAATGCAAATATTTCAAACTAGGGTTGACTTACCAGCTTCCCACTTCTATTTATAGACTCAACCAAACTATTGTGGTGTGTGTATGCTCAGATAGTTTACGTTACCGGTTATTCGACCAAGATCTTCTCCCGAATGATACTTCCCCTCCGCCTAGAGGAATAAACATTTACCTGCAACCACTAACACATGCCCACGGCAATTAATTGTTCATAACATATGCAGTATACATAAACATTTCCAAAGTTAGAATAATAATAATTCAATAGCCTTCCATTCACATATATGCAGTATTTCACCATGAACAACATCAACTAAGGTAACATCAAATGAGATAACATTCATATCGAAAACAAGGTACAAGCATAATCTATTCATCTCCAGAATTCACATTACATTCATATTTACCCTATGTAGTAATGGCAAATAGTAACTTCTCAATTGGGATGTAACAGTAGATGGGTTTAATATGGCTTGTACCCAACGGGTTCCACAGCTGAATATTACATTAAGGAATTACATTGTCATTGATAATTTCTACATTGTTGATTCAAAAGATACTAATGCTATATTGGGTATCCAGTGGATTCACTCCTTATGGAAGTATTCTCAGAACTTTCATACTATAGAGTTGAAATACAAACTAGATGGTAAGAAGGTTGTTTTGAGGGGTACGTCTAATGGTGCTCCCAAGATCGTGTCAGCAAAAAGAGTGGAAAGCATTTTTAGGCATGGCGATGTGGCATGGGCAACATAGTTTTTGATCTCATCTAAGACCCCTACTGATGATGGAAATTCGTATCATTTAGAGATTCAATCAGTGTTGGATAAACACAGCTTGGTGTTTGGTGAGATTCCTCTAGGGAGACCTTGAAATAGAGGGTTTGAGCATGTCATCAAATTGGATGAGGGCTCCAAGCCTGTCATCACTACTCCTTATTGACACCCTAAGAATTTTAAGGAGATAGAAAAGGACGTTAAGGAGCTGCTAGATATGGGGCACATCAGACCCAGTTCGAGTCCCTTTGCTTCTTCAATTGTCTTGGTGAAGAAGGATAGGACCATGAGGATGTGTATAGATTACCATGCCCTAGACAAAAAGACCATAAAAAATTGATACCCTATTCCCAAGATCAATGAGTTGTACCGTGCAGTGTACTTATTGAAGATTGATCCTCGATTAGGGTGTCATTAGATTGGGGTAAGGGAGAAATACATTCATAAGATTGCATTCAGGTGTCATTACGAGCATTATGAGTTTTTGGTCATGCCTTTTGGTTTGACCAATGCTCCTGCCACCTTTCAATCCTGTATGAACCATATTTTTAATAAGCAATTGAGGAAGTTTCTCTTGGTGTTAGTTGATGACATACTCATATACAGGAGGACTTAGGAGGACCATTTGAGAGATCTTGATGAGGTTTTAGGAAAAATGGAAGCACTATTTGTATGCTAAGGCATTCAAGTGCGAGTTCAAAATGATAGAGATTCTCTACTTGGGACATGTGATCAGTGCAAAGGGTGTCCAAGCTCATTAGGAAAAGATACAAGCAATTTTATTTTATCCATCATTGAGATCATTGATGTTAGTGTTTGGTAGCTTCGGGAGCGATTATTCCTTTGTCTAAGGCAGGTCGGCCTTCTTGTAACAAACAATATTTTATATTCTTTATTTCCTAAGGGAGCCGACCTAGTGGAAAGGTCACCTATCATTGTATATAAGAAAGGAGAAGACTTGCCATTTCATTATCAATTTCAATAACTTCAGTTTGCACCTTAGCAGCAGATCAACATTTGGTAGCAGCAGATCAATTTCAAGGAGAATCATATTGATTTGTACTTTACATCAAGGAGAAGTGTCTCCATTATTCATATTGAACTCATCCTTGAGTAGGGCCAGACTTGTAAAGCAGATTTCTGCACTTTTATCTGATATATAAGAGATATATATTTTGCTGGGTTTTTCTCCCTCGAGGAGGGTTTTCCCAGGGTAAACTGTGTTAATGGTCTATTGTGTTGTGTATTTCTGCTTATTTCATTTCTGATCTAAAACTAACATGGTATCAGAGCGGGTTTAAGAAAGGATCTGATCAGATTTGGTTGAGCAGTCAAGACAATTCTTCGAGCATCATTCTGGAAACTTTAATTGTTGGGAGCTGTTGAGTTATCTATACTATAACAGCTGTGTATCTTTTTGAAATCAAATAAGCATGAGCCGAACCAGTTATCCCTTCTGATTGTGGAAGTTTCCTCATTTGTGTAATGTTTTCTAGTCTGTGGGCCGACAATATTAAGAGTTGATATTTTGGCAACATTCCAAGACGGGAGAATATGGGAAAGATCCAGTGACTGTGATCGGCTAATATTTGGCAAGGACTTATATCGCTAAAGCTTATGATTCCATTAACTAACGCAGCCTGGTGGTTAACATAAGACATAAGAAGAAACATCAGAAGATTCAATAATCTTTGCTCTTAGAAACTGACGGCTATCAGACCGAAGGTTAGAGGTTGAAGTTGAGATTTCACAGAAGAAAATAGCGAGATGAGGCTGTATGTATCAATGATGATTGTTGTCCGTATAAGCTCACTTCCGCACCTGTACCTATTGTTTGCAGCCGCCATCAGAAGCTCGGTCAAATCTTATGAAGTGAACAAGACTGGCGTTGGAGAGAACACCTCTTTATCGAATTGCAAATATAGAAGTTAATGCTAGTGACTCTCTGTTCCTCCTGCATCACTCTGATATGCTTGAAGGGTCCAGAAGATGAAGTTATCTCGAGCTAGTAAGGTGATTGCTATAGACGCTTCTCGTAAGGAAAGTTCGAATGTTTCCGTGCATGCAATATCGCCGATGCTTGTAGCTTCATGATCTTGTCACTACTTCCATCGGCTAATGCAATCTCCTTTGTCGGACTGGTGATGACAATGGAGTTTACTTCACTTAGTTATTCACTGTGTTGCGACTTAGCATAATCATGAAGCACGGGAAATGTCCTATGATGCACAACTCAAATGATGCTTTCCAGTCGATGATGTCAAGTTATCTCTGGTAGGATGCGAGCTTCCCCTAAATGCCTGGCGCACTGAGGCCCGATGTTTATGCTCTTTAAGCACTTGTCGCTGCTATTAACTCAAGTTTGGAAGTTCGGCCAGAGCCAAAGGCTCAGCCTGAACGGATGTCGTCAACTCCACCAAAGTCAGTACAGTCGGATGTGGAAACAGAGAAATAATGATTTTGACTGATCATCTAAGGCGAACATCAAGAACATTTGTTGGATGTGGGCTTTGTGAGTTGGAGCCTTGGTAGGATTGTTTTCCCATTTTGGGGAGATTCAGAATATTCGACAGCAGAGGCTACAGTTCTTGTTCTTTGCTAGTGCTATTCAATTCAATTTAAATCCTACTCAATAAAGAGATAAGTATTTTATGTTTGTACCTTAAATAATGATCATGAATTTTTATGTAGTTAATTCATGCACCTACATTGGGAATAGTAAATCATGTATGATTCTAGCATTAGTCTGGATATTTCTCTTTGGGGTAGTTTGATTCTATGAACTATTAGTAATCTCTCTAAATTGCTTCCAGGACTGATCGAGGAGCAAAAAGATAATGAGAGACTGCATAAGGAATTCAAGGGAGGAAGAGCTTGAGGCATCCTGTGAGGAAGTCACGTAGGCTGAAGAAATGAACAAACATGAAGACATAGCTTGCAGCCATGGGACTGAGTTGATGGCACTTAACTTCACTAGAGACATCTCTCAAAGAGGAAGAACCTATTTAGATTGTCATTGCAATCAATTTCTTTGAAGAGAAGGAATTAACATTCAAAGGGAGTCTGACCAACCAATAGAGGCAACCTTGGACAAGGAGGTTAGGAGGTTGATGCAAGAACTTGGAGCTTCAGAGGGAGTCTCATCATCATGAAGATTTGTTGTAATGTATATTTCTTTGAGACGGAGAAATATGAGGTGAAATCCCTTGTAGTGTATATTTCTCTGAGATGAAGAAATATGAGGTGAAAGCCCTTGTAGTGTATATTTCTCTGAGACAGAGAAATATGAGGTGCGAGCCCTTGTTCATCTCTGAGACTGAGATGAGACGTCATGTTGAGAGACTCCATGACAACATCACGTTGAGAGACTTCATGATGAACCCTTTGTACTTGTGTTTTTCCACACATGGGAGTAGCCATGGTGGATGTCATGTTGAGAGACTCCATGAAGACATCATGTTGAGAGACTCCGTGATGGACACTTGTACATGTGTTTCTTTCCACACATGGGAGTAGCCATGGTGGACGTCATGTTGAGAGACTCCATGACAACATCACGCTGAGAGACTCCGTGATGAACCTTGGTGCTTTCCACAAATGGGTGTAGCCACTGTGGGTGTCATGTTGAGAGACTCCATGACGCAGATATCTGGAAAATATCTCTGTAGATAAGAGGGAGTGTTAGTATTTGGTAGCTTCGGGAGCTATTATTCCTTTGTCTAAGGCAGGTCGTCCTTCTTGTAACAAACAATATTTTATATTCTTTATTTCCTAAGGGGGCCGACCTAGTGGAAAGGTCACCTATCATTGTATATAAGCAAGGAGAAGACTTGTCATTTCATTATCAATTTCAATAACTTCAAGTTCGCACCTTAGTCTTCTTGTAACAAACAATATTTTATATTCTTTATTTCCTAAGGGGGCCGACCTAGTGGAAAGGTCACCCTATCATTGTATATAAGCAAGGAGAAGACTTGTCATTTCATTATCAATTTCAATAACTTCAAGTTCACACCTTAGCAGCAGATCATCATTTGGTAGCAGCAGATCAATTTCAAGGACAATCATATTGATTTGTACTTTACATCAAAGAGAAGTGTCTCCATTATTTGTATTGAACTCAGCCTTGAGTAAGGCCAGACTTGTAAAGCAGATTTCTGCACTTTTATCTGATATATAAGAGATATATATTTTGCTGGGTTTTTCTCCCTCGAGGAAGGTTTTCCCAGGGTAAACTGCTGTGTTAATTGTCTATTGTGTTGTGTATTTCTGCTTATTTCATTTCTGATAAAAAACTAACAATTGACAAGGCTGTGGGGTTTCTTCAGTTTGTGCAACTATTATAGGAGATTCATTTAAGGGGTTTTCACAGCTAGGTGCACCTCTAATTGATCTCACCAAGAAAGGGGCTTTCAAATGGATGGATGAGGCTCAACAAGCATTTCACAGACTTAAGGAGGTGATGAGTTCTTTTCCCGTGTTGGCTCTCCCAGACTTTATTTAGCCTTTTGTACTTGAGTGTGATGCCTTAGGTGAAGGTATTCGGGCTGTTTTAACGCATAATAGACACCAAATCACCTATGAGAGCTAGAAGCTTCAAGACAACGAGAGGCTCTATTCCATCTACGACAAGGAGATGCTTGCCATCATTGCTGTGTACTTCTAGTTCCAGATTCTTTGGAGCCCTCATTGATTTTCTATGAATTTTCCAAGCCTTGGACGCCTAGGGTTTGAATACAAGTGCAGATTTGAGTTTCAGATTATAAGGGGTTTGCTTCAGCCAGCTGTAGCTTGTGTTTTGGAAGTTATTCTTGGCATCTTTAAGGGTTTAATCAGCATATGTTCCATTGGTGATTGTTTATGCATAGGCGGCTACCTTAAGGAGCATATTTGGGTATTGTTTGCTTCAGATTTGTGATCAGACCTGCACTTCCAGTCTACATCAGTTTATATCAGCTCCATACACTCTTAGATCAGGCTTCTTCAAGTTGGATGACATCCAGGTATGATGTACTATGATTTATTTGATGTAATGTCAAGAGTTAATGATGTTTTAAGGGCTGCTATATGACTGTTATGACTGTAATTGATTATATTAGTCTTCATTTATGCAATAAAAAGGTCTTTCTTCAGTATTGTAGTGTTCATGTTTCATAGCTCTTTTAATTGGGTTGCATTATTATATATTGGTTTCAAAAAACAAGCATTTAAACATCAAACAAACTCAAAAACAAAACAAATCAGACATTGCACACCAAGTGTTTGACAAAATTCCAGTTGGAACAAATCTGAAAATTAAGGGCAGAATAAGCAGGGGTTCTTACACCCACGAAGGATGCCACTTGGGAGGGTGAACAAATCCTTCAGCATCCTAATCTACAATTGCTTGAAGGAAAGCAATTTCGGGAAGGGAAGATTGTAATGTCTCTTTTTGAGGAGTATTTGGAGTGATTTATTAGCCTATTTTATTCCCGGAGACTAAAGTCAGGCAAAAAGGGAATATTTTAATTTAATTATTTAATATTATCCGATCAAGCTCATCTTATGGATAATATTATTTAATTAATTTAATAAGTTTCATAAAGTGACTTAAGTGAAATGTTTAACAAAGTTTAATAAAGTCACTTTATTTCCCGGATTAAAAGGAATTATTAAAAGTGCAAGAATTTAAAAAGTTCTTCTAGTGGCTTCGGGGATTAATACAAAAGTGCCTTTGAAAGTCCATTTTCACGTGCTTGATTATTTTTGGATGAAAATTAGAGAATTTTGGAGGGACAAACCCTTGGACGAAAACCTAAGGGATGCTGGTTTCAGTAGTGCAAGATTCTACCCTAGCTAGTTGCTGAAGAGATCATTCAGACTTCTTGCATGGGTTATCGCGATTTAAGATTTGGAAATGTGTGAAGTCTTGTTTCAAGACAAATTTCAGACTTGTCTAGTTTAGTGCATTTAGGGAAATATTTAAGTAAATCTTATTATTTACTTCCAACATCCAACTTCAATCATGGTAGTCGTACCATACATCAATTAATTGTTGGGAGGATTTGTGAAGTTAATGAAATCATTTTATAGCCTTAAAGAAACCCACACCTTTCCTTAAGGCAACCACAGCTCTTATTAACAAAGCTGTACAGCACTAAATAAATTGCAGCTCCTTGGGAAAAGCACTATACATTCCTTTGGGTGTCAACCAAGTGACATGGGAAGAATCCAGTCAAAGAGGGAGGATCAAATTAAGTTGCAAGAGAATACAAATGCTTGGCTGCCGTCATACCAATATCTGTGGAGTCATACGAATTTAATAAGGAGTCTTGGAAGTCTTCCATACTTCCTTTGCCTATCGTAGGGCCTGGGAAAGATAGCTGGTCTGAGCCATACCATTTCAGAGGGTTTGCTGACGGTGAATTAGGTCAGAACCAATTACCACTGTGTAGGCAATTTCATATTTATTAAATCATGGCTGTGTACTTCCAGTTCCAACAACTATCAATTGCTTATTCATGATGTCTGAACATATATTATTCCATGAATGTAAATGAGTTTTATCATCTAAATGGAATTCTGGAAATGTTATTTGTAACAGTCACTGTGTAAATTAGTCCAATCTTGTCAAGTGGAAATTGTGAAGAAAAGAAATTCAAATCATATTCCTGCAAACTGTTTGATAAAATGTCCGAACAATAAACTGTGGAAATTTGCAAAGAAACTGGGTGTAAAATTGGTGAGGGATATTTCACTTCGGCAATTATTAGTTATATAGATGCGCTGTAAATGTAAAAATAGTTTTTCCTGTTCTTATACACTTACAGTGAACCTCCACCTGTTGGGCCTAAGGTTTTGAAAAGAGACATTGCAGTCATGGCAAGTCCATTTGCTGCTCCTCTTTGATCTTGAGACTGCCAAAACAAAAGGTATACTCAAACTCAGAAAGTGGTCAGAGCACATTCAATATTAAGTAAGTGTTTTACATACCAAATTAAGTCATACGAAAACACTTTCTATTAGATAAATATGTTCTCATCAGATGAACAGTTTTTCAAGCAAGGCAAATTTGAGTATGTCATAAGTAGAGATGGAGGTTACCACAGCATTATTCAGCATAAGGAATGTTCCCGTAACAACTGATACCTGTTCAGAAAACATGGATGATAGTAAGATTGCAGTGTCCCTATTTAAATGCCAGGAAGTAATATAGTGGTAAAGCATTAATCAGAAAAAAATCCCTTCAATTCCCAAAATAATAACCAATCATAAATTAAACAGTAAAAATTCAAAGTGCATTCTTAATTCACATATATGTGTTATTCAATCTAAATATCTTGTCATTACTGGATGCACTTACAACACATCATTTTACAAACATTTATGTGAATTCAGAATGCACTTCAAATTTTCCACAGTTTAAACTTCAATTTATCATTAATTATGCCCATTGTCAGTCCTTAATATATTCATATTGATATGACCATGTAATTTTTCACATTATCATCAGTTTAGATTCCTTATTAAATTCACATGGTTAGATGTCTGAAAATTAATACAATGAAATTTTCATATGCATTCCCACAAATTTTGTTTCAGGAAAGGAAAGACCTTATTAAAAGGATCCAGATATCTGTCTGGTGGGTCATCTTGAACTTTTGGGAGTATGTGGGAAGATCGATCTCCTAACTAGTGATTCACTGTCATTTAACTGTGTCTTCATTAGCATTGGTGTACAGTGTTTAAAATAAAAATAAATGTCTTACATCTGTATTTATCACTTGTGTTTTGTTTCATTATTTTCTGAAAGTTGAGTTGGCAACATGGCACAAAGACTGTTAGATCAAGAAGCTTGTAGTAAAACATTTATACTAGTTATCACTTGCATAGCCACTTCATCAGTGAGATTTTGAATATGATGCTTATGTTTAACTATAATTGAATTCATTTAAAAAACGGTTGGTGAATTTTGTATTTTAATCATGCTAAAAATTGCAAGGTATGCTCATAAGAAAAATAAGAAATTGCATGGATAAGATCACAACACTTCAATTTTGGATTTAGAATAAATAGAGATTAATATGAAAAACATTATTGGATAACATTAAAGAAACAGCATAAAATATCAAATGTTGACTTTGAAATGTAGTTATGTTGTCTCATTGTTTTTATTCTGCGAAGCCTTAGTATGCTGAGATAAGTCCATAAGATTGTGTTATCAACCAGAATACAATTCCAAATGAGTATCATTTCTTTGCCTTGAAATCCAAACAATATTTGCCTCAAAGTTTAAGGTAACAACAAGATCACTTTGGATAAACCCTAAATAACTCAATATACAAATGTCTAAAACAATCCAAAAAATTGGGAAATTGAACATATAGGCATAACTGGATGACGAATGGACACTTAAGGGGGTCAATATGTAGGCTACTTGATCAGAAACTACTTATTAGACATGCTTAAAACAAGCCACTTCAAGGTGATCACAAGGAAATGGACTTCAGAGTGTTACAGCCTAAATGATTGACGATACTTAAATTAAAAAACATGAAAGAAAAACTATTGAAGAGTAATAAAGCCCTTCAAATGGACAAGGAAACCATCAATGGATGCTTATAGAGGAAGCCATATCTTTGCAAGCCTAATCTGCATATGATGTCACCATGTTGAAAAAAAGTATGATGTTACCATGTATTATTATGAAGCATCCTAATGATGGGGTAAGTATAACTTCAAACTTTTCACCCATTTGCACACTAACATGGAAGGATCCTTGAATCATAAGAGAATTGCATTATATCTAAAGAACAGCGTTTTATTACATTCCTTAGAGCTAGATTAAATTAGTTTTTGGTTTAGGATATCACACCAATTTAAGGTGAATTGGATTAAAGAGATAAATTGTAGTAATGCCCACACATGACAAAAACTAGGTCAAGGGGGTTCCAAAAGTGAATTCAGCTACGATAGAGAAGCACTACGTTGAGAGGACAATGCATTATGAAAATAAACTAAACACCCAACACTAAAGAAATGTCATCAAGCCAATAGGGCTAAGCCTATTAGTACTTTAATTTGTCTTTTTCAAGACAATGCTAAATGGAACAATGTGTGAGGATAAACCTCTCTTCAAATCAGTGAAACGGTACTTGCCTAGACTCGCCTGGACTTGGCAAGTCTCAAGCCGAGCACCCCTGGCCGCATCTTGGCCAGACTCGCCGGACGCGCCGCATCTAGAAGAGTCCTGAGCCCTGGATGCGGCCAGTGCAGCCAAGGCCAAAAAGGCCAAAAAAAACATAACATAAAGTTTTTTATTATTTTTTTTTGACTTATATTATCTCCTTAGCCCTAAAAGCAACCTCATTTCATTCATTTGGTAAAATAGGAGGAGAAGAGAGAGTTGTGAAGAAAAAGAAGAGATCATTGTAGGGCAACCAACAAACTGTTAAAGACAAATCCAAGCTGTTAAATCATTTGGGAAGGTTCATACTAGCAAGAAGGTGCATCTCTAGCTCATTACCAGCAATTGGGAGGAGTTTGCATTGCATTCCAAGCTATATTTAGGAGGTAAGTTTGATTTTAATTGGTTTTTTTGTGTTTTTTACAAAAAAAAAATCATTGTAATTTGTAAAATCATTGTTTTTTTGAGTTTGCATTTTTTTTTACAAACCCTATTTGCAACTTAAATAATTTTAGAAACCCTACTTGTTATTGCAGCCACTTTCATTTGCAAATCAAACCATATTTCCACAATGTCTCAAAGTCAAACCCCAGGCAGAAAAGACCTTGCTTGGAAGCATGCTGAAATATTTCCCGGAATGAAAAAAGGCGAGGCAAAATGTAAATATTGCAAAACAATATACCATGGAGGACTAAACAAAATGAAATATCATATTGCCCGCATACTCGTCCATGATGCAGTGGGTTGCACACTAGCACCTCTTGAGGCTGTTCATGAAGTGCAGGCGCAATTAGAAACATTCGAATTGCAAAAAGAAATGAAAAAAAGGCAGAGGGAGGAGTTGGTGAGAGTTGGACAGCCACAGGGACTTGGTGGTGTTGGAGATGCTTCTTCCATGCCTCCATACCATCCTAGTGCTAGTGCTTGTGCTACTGCATTAGCTATGCGTACTACTAGTACTACTCCTAGTGCTTATGGCTCTGCTACTGCTGTTGGCTTTCAGTTGTTTATTGTGATTGTTTGTCCTTGATGTCAAAACAGGCTTTGGTAATGTGATTTCTTCATAGACAGTTGATGTCTATGGTTTCAACTTTCAACTTTTGATACTGATATCTTGATTGGCTTGGGTATTACATGATACACCATCATTGGTGGTCATTCATGGCTTTGGCATCATTGTGCATCATTGTGTTGCTTATTAGTTATAGTGATTGGCTCTGATTTGTGGCCTAGTTAAGTTTTTCAGATTTCAGCTACTTTGATACTTTAGTGGTTATATGGTTATTGGTTTTGATACTGATATCTGCCTTGTTGTTCTCATAAGCAGGAATATATCATCCTTTCAGGATCATTCAAAGTTCAGGAATATAACATCCTTTTAGGATCAATCAAAGTTCAGGTATATGGTGACTTATTTTTGGCATATCTGTTTTCTAGTTCTTGGCAGGCTCAAAATTCGTTCCACATGATGAGCATTTTGAGAAATTCCTAATATAAACTTCATTACATCAAAAGCACACTTGTTTCATGGTTTATGATGATCATTCTATAGGGAAACTGGTTCAGTTTGAATGATGGCACACTAAGGTGATCTCCAGGTTATCATTCTGCATATAATGATCATACTTCCATTTTATCTCTGTTTCATATTGCCATATATGGTTTTGGCTTACATTTGATGGTAATCATGTTACTCACATTCCACATGAGTTCAATATTATTTCAGGTTACACATGCTATATTTGGTGGCATTGATAGTAAGATAAAGCCACACATGGCTTTGACTTGGTGTTGTTTTTAATTGGGTTCTTCATATTTCAAATGAAATATGGTTTGCTTTATATATTACATAGAGTATTACACTCGGGCTTACCATATTACATAAAGTTCATATGAATTTTATTTGTATTGGCTTTGAAAGATACTTGACATTGATTATCAATTTGGCACTATATTTATTTGTATCGACTTAGGCATTGGGAAACTTGGACAATCGATGACATATTTCACATTGGCACTATTTTGTGTCGGCCTAATCATAAATTATAGAATACTTTATCTTGGACAGTCGAGGGCAGATAATGACACTATGGTATTCATGACTCACGTGGACCATAATGAACATGTGGATAGGTTGACTTGGCAACGATACAATTATGGGTATCTCGGACTTAAAAAACATATTCATTATGTTTTGTTCGGACTCCAAATGATTGTTTTGTTTGACAAAGGGAAGTGTAAAGCTTTTCGAAGAAGATAGTTGAGAAACCTTAGCTGCCATCCAAAAATTGTAAAGCTAGTATTGAGACTTGGTGAACTCTTGTTCGAGCTAGCTGGAATGAAGGAAGAAGTTGCAAGGTAGTTGTTTGATGCGCAGCTGGAAATGAAGGTATTCTTGGCAGATTGTATAAGTTTTTGTTTGACATCTGGCCGACATAAAATGAGGTAAAATCTTGACAAAATCTTTGTCATTTCGAAATGAAGATTGCAAAACGGTTGTTCGGTTTGCAATAAAATAGTTATAGATAACTGCATTTTCAATTTTGGTTACTCGAGTTTGAGCTCGAGAGTTTTGATGATTTACACAAGTTTCATTGTTTATTTAAAGCATGGCTTTCTGCCATTGCTTGGTTAGAGACTGAAAAGGGAATTTACAGAGTTACAATTTTGTTGTAAGAAAAAGAAAAAAAAGGGAATATGCAGAGATTATGTAAAGAAGGGTCTTTGGTATTTTTGTGAATGTATCATTGAAGAGGAGATATTTTATGAGTACTCTTTAAGAAAAACAGAAAGTTGTTCTATATTGAAAATGTGTTTATTGTTCTATATTGAAAATGTGTTTATTATTTGAGAAGATGTTGATATACAACATTCTTCAATGGGCTTATTGAAAATCTATCATAGTCTTCTATTGTAATTCTAGAGTTGCAAAATCTGCACTTCTAGGGTTCTGATAGGATGCTATAACTGTGATGTGTTAAAAGGGGTTGGTGCTCCTTGGAATGGGTGTTCCTAAATCTATAAAGGAGTTGGTGCTCCTATGTGATGTCCTTGACTTGGTATGTGTAAGTTTTGTGTTTTCCTTTGATGTGATAGTCTCCGTTTTGTCAAAAGGTTGTAATCTCAATGTATTCAAGAAATGACATTCAATAAATTGCAATTATGAATAAACTGTTTTAGCTGCAACATGTTCCCATTGCTTTCTTAACAGCAATACATTTCCACATTTCCTCAGTAAGCTGAGATAATAGCTTTAACAGTAATTTTCTGAGCACCAATTGGACTGTAATATGCTAACAACAGCTCATGAGCTCATATAGAGACATTATATAAATTTGTGCTTATCATTTTCAGACTTCAAAGACTCAGTTTATGATTGCAAATAATGTACAGCAGTAAAAGATGACTGGTAAAAGGAGGTTCAGTGACTGAAACATTTATGAAACTCCCTTCCTTGAACCCTGGTCAAACCATACTTTGCATTTCATACATAATAGCAATATTGAGACTTTACCAGCAGTTGAAACATTAATTTCTGACCATAACAGGTCTGATTACAAGAATAGAGGACTCAGATTATAACAGTAAGATTATTACAGCCCTGTAGCTTTCATAGATATTCAAACTTATTATTACTTTCAATGCAATACCAAGCAGAAGGGTCACACCTGAAATTGCAGCTCAAAGAATTAGAATAGCTTGGGTGATCATGAGACGCTGCTCAGAAATGTACTTCTAGCCACGCAGAGCAAAGAGAGCCCTCCCTCACGTCCCTCTCAGGAATACTGGCCGCACCAACACACAAAATGCATAAAATGATGAGTAACTAGTCGAACAGACCTGGGGGTAATGTCACAGACTTGAAGCGACCCCCAACTCGACAGGATGACACGCGTTTCTGCTCCCAGCATTCACGTCTTAACTCACACAAGTCAGAAGTCTCTTTGGATGCCCACGTCCCTCCTTCTTAATGATTCGTCTGGGTTTCTTGAAGCAAAACGACTTCTCTTGGCTTGCTAATAGTTACGCCTCAGGTAATGAGAGGCACGTCCTTCCTTATGCCCTGGTTTCTTCTGCCCACGACCTGGCATGAGTATAATATCTGAAACTTATGCACCTAGAGTTCGTCCATTAAGCCACGTCCTCAAAAAAAACGAATATGGAGCCCTTAGATTTGACCATTAAGCAGCAAAACTCAGAAGGTAGATGATCACGAAATTTCAAGAATAAACTTGTTTCAACTTATCAACTCTTCAGCTGTGCCACGCTAGGAGTGATCTTCCACACTCGAAACAATGGCGGTTAGGGTTCTCCAAGCCCAAAAACCAGGGAGCTCGAGTTCTTCATGAAGAATATTGTTCATTTCCAAAAGTGCCTTCAAAAATGTGCGCTTCCTTCCTTTTTAACTTTCCATTCAAAAATCAAAGTGACATTTTAAATAGAAATGTTTTAATATTTCTTAAGTCACTTTTTAATTTTTCACAATTCAAAATATAAGTGACTTTTACCATGTGATATTTAAATATTTTCCTAAGTCACTTTATAACTTGATTAATTAATTATTTAATATCCCTCTTTTGAAAATAATTTAAGAGTTAGGGAATATTAAATAATTGAGTCATTTTGTCCAATTTTTGGGGACATTACATCCTAAAATCTTGTAATGTTGGAGTTGGTGCTCCTATTGAAGTTGGTGCTTCAGAATTTTTGGTGTTGAGTTGGTGCTCCACCATTGTAATAGAGTTGGTGCTCTTTTGAATGAATAAATGAACAATTTACGAGTGGTGTTTTATACCCCAGGAGGGTTTTTCCACTCAGGAAAATATTGTGTTATGTGACGAAATTTGTGCATTTTTTTTTTCAGTCTATGTGCTTAGATGTTTATGTTTCTCATTTCAGTCACATGTCAGTGCAAATGCTCTGATACTTGTATAAATGTCTAAATCTGTCATAAAAGTGTTCAAACTTATGCATAAAGTTATGTGAAAATAAAGCATTGAAAAAGAATTGCTCAAGCAGTATAATATGAACAATTACAATTATGCTTTGACATGGTTAACTAAAGTCTTTGTGATCAGTCATTCTGTTGTTAAAGTTTGTTGACCTGTCCATGTTCACTCTACAATTAAAAGATTACATAAAATTGTTTCAAGGTCTTAGTTCAAGTTGTAAGTCAAGTGAAAATTTTATAATACTCTGATTCACCCCCCCCCCCTCTCAGAGTATTTCATCTTCCAACAATTGGTATCAAAGCGTAGGGTCCTGCATTAGGTTTCATACCTAGGATTGATTATGGTCTTGGAAGTTTGTCAAATATGTCACAAGTTCGAGAAGGTATTTCTGTCTGTTTGTACAGTCTATGTGTTTTGTGAAAACATATTTGATTTCGATTGATATTGGTGTAAAGAGCTTGACTTTTACATAAGCCTAACCAATTTAAGTTCAACCAAGTTCTTGATAAGAGGAGTACTATAGGTAAGTGCAAAAGAAACAGAAGTCAGAAGAAAAACACTAGTGTCAAGTCTAGTGAAGTTTTGTCTCAAGCAATATCCCTGCCAGTTAATACTAAATGTGATCCTGTAGTTGGAGAAGAAGAAATTCACTTAGTAAGTGAAAAGGACTATGAAGGTGATGAATTTGAGGTTGATTTGGAGGAAGAACTGTTTGCTGCCTTAGATGAACTTAAGAGGCTTAGAAAAGAAAATCAGGATCTTAAGGTATGCCTACAAGAAAGTGTCAATGTTAATAAAACAGTAATACAAGATCATAATGATGATAAAAAGATTATTGAATTTCTAAAAGGCCAAATGATTGATAGGAAAAAGACTGAAGAAGGATTGGAAGCCAAGTTAAAAGACAAGGATGAATTGTGTAATAAATTAGAAAATGAGATTAATTCATTGAAGAAAAGTTCAGATAATGATTCCTTGTTAAAAGAACTAACTCTTAAAGATGATATGATTGTAATTCAGAAAATTGAAATTGAAGAATGTAAGAGGATAGCAGATGTTGTAAGGTCTGATTTGGAGGTAAAAAAGATTGAATGTCTAAAACTTGAAGGAGAAGTAGTTACATTAAGAAAAGAGCTTGACAGTGTCAAGGTTCAATTAGATAAAAATCAGAAATTTGATCATAATACTAATCTATTCAATGAGATGATTGGCAGACAAAAGCATTCTACAGATCCTACAGGAGTGGGATATGAATAAGGCCAAAGTTGAAGAGTTCAAGATGAGTCTCAACATGAAATAGTCTTTGCAACAAAAGGTGGATAGAGTTTCAAGGTTAGGCAGACTCCTAAGAAGAAAATAGACTTGAACAATCATACTCTAGAAACAAAAAGCAAAGCTGTTAACAAATTCACAGGTTTCTCATCTATCAGGAAATGTCAGTCAACAAGGTATAATTATTCCCAATTCCATGGTTACTGCTATTCATGTCATGTTTATGGACATAGGGCTAGAGATTGTGAAAGATATGTCAGAAATAATTATAGTTCGTCAAATTAGAATAGTTGCACTATATGTTATATATGTCACAAATCTGGTCATGTAGCAACTAACTGTTGGTGGAATGATAAGAATGGTAATGAAAGTTCTTACAGAATGCCTAGAAGAAGTTATTGTTCTTTTGGCTCAGATCATAATGTCATATGTTTTAGATGTAATTGTCTTGGACATAGAGCTCAATCTTGTAGAAATAATTGATGAGATCATCTAGACATAATAAAAGGACAAATACCTTAACCAAGCAACAACAGGTTTGGAGAAGAAAGCAAGAAAAGGAGAAGGGAGGACTTAGTCTTGTGCATGATGCACAAGGATCATTTCTTAGCATTTAATGACTGTTTGGCTTTAGGGGGAGTAATCCAAAGTTTTATATTCTATCCCCAAGGAGTTTTTAGAATGTAATGGAACAAGTAGTTTTTGAAGTTTTGGTGTCTGCTTCATGGACTGTGTGTGATAAGTTTGAAAGAACAGTGGTATATCTGTGGTTAGCAATCTTTTATAACAAAGAAGTTGGATTGTGTTTGAGCTGAGATATTGTTTTCTCTTTTGCAGATAGTTTATAGAAGCATTACTAGATTGGTTTGTAAATGCTACTTTCTCTGTGATTGTTGCTACAATCTTTTGATGACTTTTAGTACACGACTGACAGCATACATGATAGTATTCTTCATGATTCTCATGAAAATATTCATGTCATAAATGGATCTTAGAGTATCAAGGATGTCATTATGTTTTGGCAGCATAACTGTGGAACAAGTGCTGTGATGTGTGTAGCAATCAGCATAACAGTAGCTTTATGATTTTTATTGGTAACAGGATCATAACAGGAACAGGTGTGAAGGTTTTGGCTAACTTGGTTGATGTTCTCAATAAGTTGCATACCTAGTAGAGTTTTGATGATAATTTCAAAGTTGAATGTAAAGGGACACAATTTTTGTGATGCACATCATAAGCAACTCAGAATTGCCTTTAGCAAGATGGAATTTGAATTTGTGTATAAAGCTTGGTACGCAATGGGTGGTCTATGAACTTGAGATGTCGAGATTTTTTCATGGTAAGTGATGATATTGGAATAGAAAGTTTATTTCACAAGCATCTACTTATCACTGCATTCTCTATACACTCTGTTAAGTAATCTGTTCTGATAACAGCATGTTGTTGGCTTATTATCCAAAGGTTTCAATGTTTGATGTTATGAAACTACATAAGCATGGAAATGGAGATGTGTGTGTGTGAGGCACACAAGTGTTGAAGAGGAGATACCTTGCATTGGAGCTAGTCTACACTGTATTCAGGTTTATGATAATAAGATATACTTATTCTGTTTAACAGTGTAATTTCATGAAGTCAATGATGCTATGTCTGATCATTTTGAGTGCTTTCTTAAGTCTATCTTTCAAAGATTTGTGATTTGGTAAGCAATATTTAATGAAAATCTATAAAGTCAGTGAAGTGTTATGTTGAAGTTTTTCTTGCATAAAAATGGACAGTGAGCTGTTTGAAGTAATGATAAAGGCAGTTAGCTGAAAGACATTAACAGTGAATGCTGCTTGACAGATACTGGTTGTTAGGAGTTTTATTATGACTTGAAACTTGTATGCAAATGTGATGTGGACTGTGTGATACAGATTTGACTACTTTATGTCATTTTATGGTGCTCAGGATGAAAGGAGCTTTAGTGGTTGTATGAAGTACAAGGTTTGATACAATGAAAATTTGTTGGCCTAATATTCATACTACCGCTTCAGTAAGTTTTGAGTATGACAGTGGTATCTACTTGTTTGATGTATATAAACCTTGTTATATTTCTTTGGCAATAGTATACTGTAGTGTTTCGTTTGTCAATAAATTTGATCGGTATATCATCATGCTGTATTTAGGATTGGACCGTATTCTATTATGATATTTCATTCATGGAGAAATGTGTAGTGAGTTGATGAATCAAAGTTATTGAAGAATTTGCACATTTGCAATAAGCTTGAGGAAAGAAATGGTGACTCACAGTTCATTGTTAATTGAACCACTACATATGGTTCTCATAAAGGAATATTTCTACTAGTGTTTATGTGAAGCTTCTTTGTAGGGGGAGCTTAGTTCTATGATTACTCTCTTATCTATTTTCGTTTGCTGCTCTATTTGTGTTTGCAGTAGGATTCATTGGTTATTTGGCTTTCAAATGTTTATCATGATTGTTTGTCTTTGATGACAACACTAGCTTTGATGACACATTTATGATTTGAGTGGCACATATTGTTTACAGTTGGTTCACATGATTCATGGCAAGCACTTAATTTCAGTTGTTTTCAGTTTTTATATGTTGGTACTGATGTTTGCCATATGTTCATTATAGCAGGGTATGCGTTTGTTTCAAGGCATGCATTTGCTTCAGGGTATATATTTTATTTCAGATATATGGCATGGTTATTCAGGATTTGATATTGGATCACATTGCATTGATATTCTCTGCTATTCTTTTCTTTGTCCTTGTGACAAGAAAGGGGGAGAAAATGATGGTTCAGTGGTTCAGATGGCTAAGTTTTTTCCATCAAGGACAAAGGGGAGTTTGTTGTCTTTCAGTTGTTTATTGTGATTGTTTGTCCTTGATGTCAAAACAGGCTTTGGTAATGTGATTTCTTCATAGACAGTTGATGCCTATTGTTTCAGCTTTCAACTTTTGATACTGATATCTTTATTGGCTTGGGTATTACATGATACATCATCATTGGTGGTCATTCATGGCTTTGGCATCATTTTGCATCATTGTGTTGCTTATCAGTTACAGTGATTGGCTCTAATTTGTGGCTTGGTTCAGTTTATAGTGATTGGCTCTGATTTGTGGCCTGGTTCAGTTTTTTAGATTTCAGTTACTTTGATACTTCAATGGTTATATGGTTATTGGTTTTGATACTGATATCTGCCTTGTTGTTCTCATAAGCAGGAATATATCATCCTTTCAGGATCATTCAAAGTTCAGGAATATATCATCCTTTCACGATCATTCAAAGCTCAGGAATATATCATCCTTTCAGAATCATTCAAAGTTCAGGTATTGTTGGCGTAACAACTAACACCTCTGGAGTAAGAGTTGCTACGAACAGCCTATGTACACTACGCAATGAGTGCTCTTCAAATTAGGAGGGGAAGCTCCCTCGTTGTGCTTTACAAAAGTACTTGCAAATGAAAATAAACTAAGCTAAATCCTGTCTTTTTGTTTCAGCTGTAGAGGTACAAGGCTTTCTTGAAAACTAATACGTTGCAGCTGAGTTTTCTTTGGTTTCGCAGATTCACTAACTACAACTAAACTTAATAACTTAAATTCTATCCAGTTCCCTCAAGAAAACAGAGCATGAGGAAACGGAGCAAGGTTATGACTATCAGACGATAAACGCATTCAGATTCTCTACTTGAAGGCAAGGTGGCGCAACTATTATCTCAATCTGAACAAGTTTATTGGCACAAAACAGATTTAAGAATTTACCATGATAACCTTATGAAACCCTATATGGCATAACACTTGATCATAACAGTAAAGACTTCACAAAACAGATTTATCATTACAATCTTACGAAACCCTATGTGGCATAACGCTTGATCAATAATCACAAATGATTCACAAGACAAATTTATCTAAACTATGGAAAGAATCCACTATCACAATTGCATGAAACCCTATGTGGCATAACAATTAATTGTAATAGCAAAGACGCATGAACAAATACCAAAAGAGCAATATTGAGGGCAAGGTAGGCGCAGCATATATTTCTCTCTCAAGCAAAAGTTAATTACAAATGAGCAAAAGCTCTTATTTATATGCATCAAGGTGTAGGTAACCCTAAAATCACCTTGAGTTCACTACAATTCTTGCAATGCATGCAAGTTATGCGCCAAACCCTAATGAAGTAAACTATACAGTTAACTGGAAAGCTACCATCAGTTAACTGGTACAAATAACCTAAAATAGACCATGTGCAAGCATGCACGTCCTTATTTAAAGCAAAGTTAACTGGCCACTACCTTCAGTTAACTGGAAACCCTAACCCTAACTCCTGTGACGATAATTCCAAGGATGAGATAAGCATGCATTAAATCAGCAAGTAAACTCAAGACTGAAAGTCGAGTTAACTGCTACTCATGACTCAACCCTCGAAATTAACTGCAGGTTCCAACTGGCAGATCACTCCATGTCAACTCGGTCTAACACTTCGACCAAGAACTCATCGATCTCTTTGTCATCTAGCACTTTAACACTGCTCAAAGCAATAGTCTGCTTCTTCAGTTCTCTGCCACTTTCTGTGATCGTGTGCATGCCATCTTTACATTCTTCAGTCGCCTTTCTGAAACTGGCTGCAATCACTGAAATATTCTCTAACTTAGGCGCCATAGGTTCACCTTCAAGGCTGTCACGAATCAGCTTCTCGAACTCTGCTTGAACTTTATCCAACTCAACATACGTGCCATCTTCCAGAAGATAATGACACGGAATCTGAACAATGAAGCCACTGACCAGTGCAAGTACTCCAACCACATCATCCTTGAGTGAAAACAATTTAGTAGAGATCTTCTCACATATTTCTGTTCTGAGAAGGTGCTGCTCTCTCCAAATAAAAACTTTGTCTTGGTCCTCAACAATCTCCAAGGCATCATATGCAACTGACAACTAAGATACCAGAACACGATCCTTTTCCAAGTTCTCTGCAACTGCAATCTCAAGCGACTGAACACCCTGACGGAGTTTATGCGCATCACTTCTCAACTGATACAGATCTGCAAGAAGAGTTTTACCAGCAGCAACTAAATTCTCAATCCAGTTGTCTAAAAGTCTGCCATGACTAACCAACTGATCCAATTTTTGTTGTTCTGCAGGTGTATGCTGAGGAAGAACAGGTGCTCTACTCGAATTCCCATGAACAAGATCAGAAATGTATCGACGAAGTTGACCAATTTCAGCTTTAAGTAATGCCTTATCTTCTCCATCTTTGGTGATACGCTCTTCAAGATTATTGGTAACAATCTTAAGAAGAGATACATCTGTCTCTTGTGTAGTCCTGCCAAGATTAGCCTTAGTGAATGTAAAGTCACCAACTTCGACTTCATCTAAGATTTTACCCTCTGGAGGAACGGCAACTTCAATAACAATTTATGATTCTGGAGTCTTCTCAATGTGCACCTGTTTCTTGATCTTCTTGTTTGACCTTCTCTGATAAGGTTCACCGAACTCAGATAAGTCAAGGTTGTATGAAGGTTCACGCCTCTGTCTCCCTAAAGACTTCTCGAGCCAACAAGACTGAACAATATTCTCAATTCGCGGAGAGACTATCCCTGATGTATCAACCTGTGGTGGTTCAGGTGTCTCCGATCCAGCTTGAATTGGTGTCTCAGGCTCAGAACTTATGTCAATAGGCTGTACATGAGGTGAACTAGGAGGTGAAACATGAGACTCGGCCTGAATAACTGTCTCTACTGGAACCTCAGGAACATTCTCAACTTGTTTCTGCTTCCTCTTACCAGTAGCTCTTTTCCTGTATTTCCCTTGAGTTTAACCCCTTGAGGAGGTATTATAATGGCCTTGACTACGGGTCTTGCTCTAGAGTAGAAGGAAGCGAAGAGAGAATCCTGCTTGCGGCTCACACTCTGAGGGGCCCGGCTTCCGTGTACATTTTGCTCTCCAAGAACAGCTTACTGATCTTGATAGCGATCAAACCTCTTGATGGAAATATTCTCATGGCATACCAATCGGGTGGTGGCGAAGTGGCTGAAACAGCTTGATCCTTGACATATGACTTGAGAAGAACTTCTCCATCATCATCCGATAGACCATCAACATCTTCTGACAAGTAATCAGAGAGCTGACCAATAGTGAGTCTACAGTAGTGACGACGACGGACCTCGAATTCATCTTCACAATTAGCCCAGAAGTCTTCAAGTGCTGGCGCATGTGCAATCCTTCGCTCTAACCGATCTGCATAATGACCGAGAGGATCATAGGAACGCCTCTCAGTATAAGTCTTGAGTTTGAACCTTTCTATCTCAGTAGACATAAACCTGGCATCTGTCGCCGCATCACATGTGAAAATTCCCATTGTGAAGGGAAAATTAGCCGCAGTCTTATGACGACTACGAAGAAAGAAATGGACGTGCTGCATCTGTCTGAGGAACTCCATAAAAATGAGCTTATCTGAAGGGTATCTCGGTAACATCAGGGGTTCCAACATATCCATGTCCCCTGATATATGTGAAAGTAGGGAACCGGATAAACCAATCCCAAGTCTCCATCGCTTTGGATTTGGCCTTTCAGCAGAAATGCCAATGTGCATCTCGGTCGAAGATCCCCTACTTGGCTCATGAAAAGTGATCATTCATCGCCGGATTGAGAAAACCTAAATCGAGGATAATACTCATGAACACGCCGAACACCGAGGCCATTAATTTAAAACTCAGAAGCAATTTTGAAAAGCAACCAAGTAAACCAAGTAGGATATCATATGAAACTCATGATACTTGAGAAAGTTAGTAATTTGCTGATGTAAGCAATCACTAATCAGCATAGCCCAATCAAAATGCTCTGTACGATCAAGAACTTTGGTAATCAGGTAGAACATCCATGGACTAAAAGTGCTAGCATCTGATTGACCAGTAACTCGGTTAAGTAAAGTTATCAAAACAACAACTTCCTCTTTGAATTCACCGCGACCAACCTTCTTAGGCAAATTAGTCTTCTGAACTGTCAACCATTTCTGAGCAACTTTCCTCTACGAACGTTGCTGATCAGCATTCCATATCTTCTCACAAGCCTCAAGAACCACAGTGAAGTTATCTGAACGAGGAGGAATAGCAAAACATTTTTCTATGTCCTTCGGATTGAGACTGCAAACAACCTTGCCATCTGCTGATCTGATTTGTCGTGAAGACGAGTCATAATGCTTAATGCAAGCAAGTACGAACTCAAGATCAAAAGTAGTAACAGGAATAGATGCCGCTGCCAGCAACCCGGAACGCTCAAGATTCCTCAACGAATTGCTGCTAACACCTTCCAAACTGCTCAGATTGACCACTGGATAAACATGATTTAGGTCTGTATCTGACGTTTTGATGAAATTATGTGTAAGAGCCGATTTCACCTTGTAATCAATGAGATTGAACTGCATTTTGAAAATGATGACTTTTGACTGTAAAGTCGAATATATTTGGAGAACTTTCTGAAAACCTCTGGACAAAGCTAAAAATAGCCTCCCTGACGAAGAAATTTTTGAAGTCGAACATGGGTTTGTGCACAACCGGATTCCCCAACAAACCCATATTGATTCTAAAAAAAATGTGGGATTCGGTTCCGTTGCGCAAAGAGATTCCTCGAAAAGGCACCGCAGCCTTTAACGAAGGCAAGGCCATTTTCTCAAAAAAAATTCCAAGACGTCTGGCTGCGAACACCGAAATATGCGAACCCCGAGTAATCAATAGATTCTCAATATGTGTTGAATTTCTTTGACATAAGAAAGTACCTAAGGTGAGAAATAGAAGAAATAAGACAGAAGATAGAAAGTTTTGCTTGTCTGCTTCTGAAAAATCAGCCAACCTCTTCTTTGGAACTTGATAAAACCTGCATGCAAAGTGAAAATAAAGTCTAGAATCTTCTTCCTCTGAACAATCTGAACTCGTTGCTTCGAAGAACGCTGAATTCGGACACCTGAATCACCTTTAGCTTGCTGGTCGCTCAAGAAGAATATGAGCTTCAGAGCAAAAGATGATGAAATAATGGACGCCATTGTTGAAATATATAGATTTTCATCTTTGAAAATTCGCACTAAGCAAGGAAACCATGAAAAGTGCGCTTGGCTTCTAATTGGACCTCAATTCAGTTAACTGAAACTCAGAAATGCTAATTAAAGCACCATGCATTAGGGTTTGCCTTTCAAGTCTTCAGTTCAACTCATCATGCAATTTTAACTTCAGTTAGCAATCTATAATAAATTCGCCATCTTCAAACTTGCTTTAAATTCACAAACTTGAACTAAGGCGACCCTTTAGAAAACTGAAGTTAATCATCTTATTTGAGATGAGAAATTCGCCATCTTCATGCAATAATCATTACTAAAAATAGCGACCCTTTTGATAAGTGAAGTTAGTCATAAGAATTCGCCATATTCATGTAATAAGCCATCTAAAAATAGCGCCCCTTTTCAATCTTCAGTTGGCCTTCAAGAATGCGCCAACTTCTCATGCTTTAATCAATAAAATCTAAATATAACAACCCTTTTGGAACTAAAGTTGCCATTCCTTGAAAAGTGCGTAGCTTCACAAAATATGCTTCATCATAATAAACACTAAATATGGCGACCCTTCTCATAACTGAAGTTAACACTCAAATGCGCCTTCAAACATTAATGCTTCATCACAATATGACGTCCCTTCTTGAACTTCAGTTGACACTCAATGAAGCGCCATCTTCATTAAAACTTCATAATTGCAACCAAATTCGCCATGCATGTGAACTCCAGTTGACATTCACTGATAATCTTCAGTTAAGTGGACATGCAATCAAGTTAACTCAACATGCAAGATAGTTAACTGAACATGCAAACTGAAAGATCACTCCACATGCCAACATATGAACTGAAGATGACAACCCAGAAATCGTTTAGTCTAACTGCAGTCAGAACTCCAGTTAAGGCGTCCATTCAACTCACTTTCGAAAATTCAACTTTGAACTCTCAAGCGAATTCCAGACTAAGCCAAATTTCATGAAAATTTAAGCTAAAAACCTATGCCGGGACCTCTGTTCATCCTCTGACACTGGTTGACTGACTTCTCCGATTGACTGGCTGACAGGTGCATTGCAGAGCTTAGTAAAAACTGATCAAAAGATATCTTGAGACTACACGTCATAAAACCGAGCATCTAAAGCTTTAACGAAAAGATAAAAGCCTGATGACAATTTACTTTCGATTCCTGAATCGGGAGAAATAATCTATCTTCACTGACCAATCTTTTCAGATTTGATTTTGCGGAAGCACTTTATTTCAGCAGGCGGTGGCATGTTTGGGGAAATTTATCTGGCGCGACGACTTTAGCGATGGAACTGGCAATATCACAAAACCTCGAATGAAGTCACCTATAGGCATCTCACGAATCGCATTGACAGCAACGGAAAGCCGAACATAACACATTGAATATTTGATACTCGCTAGAAAGAAAAGCATTAAAGGCCCGAAGCTTAGGGTTCTCTTTCTCAAAATTTGCTCTTTTTGCTTTTTCCTCTGAGACTCGACTCAAGATTTGGACCTCACGTCTCGACTCGCTCCGCTAATCTTCAAAGAACTCAGATTCACCCATCGACGGACAAGGGCCGCTTAAGCTCGGGAATAAAATTAGATGATCTTCAGTGGTATTCCAAATGGGCACCTTCATTTGGCACCTCAAAAACAAGGGCGCCATTTCCAAAAGCTGCGCTTTTTACCAGTGTTAGCCAATTCTCGTTTTCCTCTTGTTTTGCACTGTATCCACCACAACTTGCTCGAAACAGGTCCGTTTGACAGACTTGATAGCTCATTGCGAAGCTGACGTGATGCCGGACGAATGTCTGCTGGAGGTGACAAACCCTAAAACAGGATCTGGGCCCCTAAAAGATAGGGCGCCCATTTGAGAAAGTGCTCCCCTCTCCAGAGATAGAAATTTTTTATGTTTTCCATTCAGATTTTCACTTTTCTTAAATCTTTTCAGTGACAGACTGACATGATACTGACACCAACTCCATATTTAAAAACCCCAAAAACGACCATTTGACAACACTTTAACAAGATTAAGACTCAATTAAGCAAAATGCCTTAGTGAAGCAAAAATTTTGGTTTTGTGTACAACAAGCAAATTTTGACATTGTGACGTCTATGATGAAGATGAAGGTACATATCTCATAGCTGGAGTATCTACAGGACCATCCCGATCAATTGGATTGGATTCTCAAGGTAGTATAGAAGCAGGCTGTAATTCAGCCCATGTTGCTAGAATCTTCCGTACTAGCGGGAGAAAAGCCAAAGCCTTTCTACATATCTCTGTATATGGGAGGATACAAACTCAGCAACTACCTAATAGACTCAAGAGCATTAGACAACGTCATGCCTTTGCAAATCGTGAACTCTTTGGTACTATCATGCACGGAAACTCATGACAAGTGTTACTTGAGTCAAAATTGGTGCCATTGGTAGACCAACTGAAGGATGCTCAAGTAAGATTGGCGTCCTGTCCAGAGAAAAGATCGTGATGATCATCCTCATAGCTGACATTCGAATTAGTTACGGGATGCTACTGAGCAAGAGCCTCTATAAGGATCTCGAAGGCGAGATTCAATTGGATTGGTCATACGCGACAATCCCCTTAAAGAAAGGTAGCTTCAAGTTCAAACCAAAGGCTAAGTCTAGATTCATGGTGGTGAAGTCCCAGGTTCCCCAAGCTCAAGCGCTACATCAAAGTACGGGTCCCGACACATATGCCATGTTGTCTGAAGTGACTGAAGAAGAGAAGGTTGCATTTGCCACAAGCATGTCAAAAGAAAGTTCAAAAATGTGGACAATGCAATTCGACAGAAGTTGCTCAATAGTAAGCTCGGCAGCGAGAGTTGTCATTACCTCTCCTGAAGGTACCTTGTACCCATTTGCTTATCACTTGCAATTTGTTAATACAAACAACACTGCAGAATACGAGGTGCTCATACTAGGCCTCAAAAACACAAGGGATATGGGTATAAAATACCTCCAAGTTGAAGGCAACGTAGAGCTAATCGTCCAATAGATCAGAGAGCGCTATCAAGTAAGAAAAAATTTCCTTATGTCTTATCGACAAAGGGTGTGGAATGCGATCGATTGGTTTGAGGCATTCAACATCAGATACATTCTGCCCGACCACAATAGCAGAGCAGATGCCCTTGCGGTATTGGATGCTCTCTTCATGCCCCATTCTGACTTCCGTCATGATGCCTTCGCCATTGAGCTTGTCTACAGGCCGGTTGTTCCCAACATCTATGACAACTGACAAATCTTTGATGATGATAATGACATCAAAGAGTTCCTTTGCATGGGGGACAACTATCAAAAACTATTCTTTGAAGGCAGTGCTTCTCCTTTCAAAGAATCCATAGTAGAAGATTCTGAAGCAATGGAATCAGGCATCATCCAGTTAAGAGGCAACAACATCAACAACATCCCCAAGGGTCTAGTATCCTTGGAGGACATATTTGACAGGCATGACATACAGGTACAAGATCAAAGAAATTTGGCCAACAAGACATCTATCAATTACTATCAAGTCAACATCAGTACCGAAGACAAGCCCAAGCTTGTTAACTTGGGAAAGTGTTGCACCGCAAAGGAAAGCTACAACTTTATCTCCTTGTTCAGACAATACCAGGACGTCTTTGCCTGGACCTATGAAGATTTGAAAGTCTTCATGCCAAAGGAATTGTCTCATACAATTCCACTCAAGTCAAATATCAAGCCTTTTAAGCAAAAGTAGAGACACTACAATCCGCGTGTCCAAGACACAATCTATGCGGAGGTACAGAAGATGGTGGATGCAAAGATCGTATTCCCAATCCATCATTCTACTTGGGTGTCTAACATCGTTCCTGTACGCAAGAATGGAGAGATCCGGATCTGCGTAGACTTTAGGAATCTCAGCCAATCGTCACTAAAGGATAATTATCCTTTACCAATCATGGAGCACACATTGTAGACGGTAACCGGATTGGAGATGTTGTCATTACTTGACGGCTTCTCCAAATACAACCAAATTGCGATGGCCAAGGAAGATCAGATCAAGATGGCGTTCACCACCCCATGGGGAACATTCACCTATGAGAGGATGCCCTTCGGCCTCATCAATGCCAATGCCACCTTTCAGCGAGCCATGGATTTGGTCTTTGGGGACCTCAAGGACAAATTGATACTCATCTATCTTAACGACCTTGCCCCTTTCTCAAAGAAGCGGCAAGACCATATTCAACACTTAGTGAAAGTGTTCAAGAGATGTAGGTACCACCATATATCTTTGAATCCCAAGAAATCTATCTTTGCGGTGACGGAAGGAAAGCTATTGGGCCACATCATCTCCAAAGAGGGAACTTGGATTGATCTTGATCAGGTTGATTCAATCAAAAACCTATCTCTCCCAACCAACACAACTCAAGTACATTCCTTCTTTGGCAAGGTGAACTTCATACGAAGATTTGTACTTGACTTCTCAAAGCTGACCAAGGACATATCAGCGATGATGAAGAAGACGTCCGCCTTCAAATGGACTGACAAAGGAAAGGAGGCGCTCGTCAAGATAAAAGAAGCCATCAGTAAGGCACCAGTGCTGGTCTAACCCGACTTCAATAAAGAATTCATTCTTTATTGTTACGCGTCAGAACACACCCTCTCTACCATACTGACACAGAAGTTGAACAAGGAGACCGAGTCGCTGATTTCCTTCATGAGTAGTAGTTTCAAGAATAGTGAGTCTTGGTACTCCCAAATCGAAAAGAATGCCTATGCAGTTGTGAGGGCAGTCAAGAATTTTAGATTCTACATCCTGAACTCCCACACCGTTGTATATGTTACAAACCCCGCAGTCAAGAGTGTCCTTACTCAACAGGAGATGGGCACCAAAAAAGGCAATTGGATCGCAAGAGTCCATGTATATGACTTGGAGATCAAGCCAACCAAGCTTGTCCGCAGGAGAGGTCTATGTCAGCTCATAGCAGAAGACGGTGATCTAAAGCACCAAGTTGTTGATGGTATCCCAGGAACATAAATTGAAGAAGACCTTCCAATGGTCTTACTAGTTGAATCTGCAGAAGAATGGTACACAGAATTGTGGTACTATTTGACCTACAGGGAATGCCCAACACACTTAGGCAAACAGCAGAGAAGAACTCTGAAACTACAAGCACAAAGCTATGTGCTTAGAAGTAACGTTCTATACAAGCGTGGGCTTGATGGAACATTCTTGCTATGCATCAGCAGGGACCAACAACGGTGGTTGTTGTTGGAGGCATTTCACAATCAAGCATGTGGTGGCCACTTTTCATCAAGGGTTACTGCATTTAAAATCCTACGAGCACTGTTTTATTGGAAAACTTTGTTTCGGGACGCATATGACTGGGTGCATAGATGCCAATTGTGCCAACAATGGGGCATAGACTTCGTAGGACCCATCAACCCACATACTAGTAAGGGACATGTCTATGTCCTTACGGCGACATATTACTTCACCAAATGGGTTGAGGCAATTCCTACAAAGCAAGCTACTTTCAAAGTCGTGTGCAACTTCCTCAAAGAGAACATCATTACATGCTTCGGAGTACCAAGAAAGATCATGACCGACAACGCTACAAGCTTCTCGTCAAAGGAGTTAGTAGAATTCTGTTTCGACTATGGCATCGCATTGTCCCACTCCTCAGATTACTATCCACAAGGCAATGGACAAGCTGAGTCGTCTAACAGGAATATAGTCACGATCATGCGCAAGATGGTTGATTCCAATCAATGGACTTGCCACAAAACGTTGTACGACGCTCTTTGGGCTGATAGGATCACGCCTAAGAGAGCTATCGGCACTTCCCTCTTCACTATCTTGTATGGCACAGAGACTGTATTGCCTATCACTCTAGAGTTGTCTGCCTTGCAACTGGCATCCACAATAGAGGATGAAGAATTCAGAGATCCCATAGAGAAACGCATCTTGTGCCTGATGAAACTTCAAGAGGAGAGGGTGGAGATAGTTGATAAAATCACTCAACATCAGGAGCAAGTGAATAAGATCTTCACTCGCATATCTCAGTCTGATCAAAGGAATTGTTAGTAGCCGGCAGTTGTAGTTTGAATGAAGCACGGAGCACAGAGGACAAAATTAGAAAGTTGAAAAAATGGTTAAGTATGGCAATAAAGGAGCCCCTGCTGGCCAAGGGTGCCCAAGATTTTGACATGCCAGATGCATTTTTTAGGGTTTATGCCCCCTAGAAGATCATGTTCAGTTTTGATCCAGCTCCGTAGTGAACCTGTCAGCCAGCTCAGGAGATTTGTCAAGTGTCGAGAAATTCAAACTAAAGAGAGGTGAAAATCAAGTTTGAGATGATGAAAATCCTTGAAAGTTTCTAAGTTTGATGAGAAAAAGCATCCCTGCTGGCCAGGGGCGCCCAAAGTTTTGACGACCTAGAAGTCAAAATTAGGGTTTGCAACCTCAAGAAGTTCCTTGTCAGTTTTGATCCTGCTCTTCAACGAGACGGTCAGCCAGTCTACTAGATCTGTTAGTCATTCAGAATTAGTGATCAAACAAAGGCTTCAGTGACGTTTGCAAAGGCTAAACAATAGGAAATTTAAAAAAAAATTCTAAGTCTGGAGAAGTTGGCGCCCAAAGTCAACTTTGACTTGAAGAATATTTTGTTGGCCACCTTAAATCTTAGGGATTTGACAATTGAAGTTAAATTGGCATGCAATTTTCAGCATGCACCTCCAAACTGAGTTGTTAACCGATCCATTTTTCTTGCATGTTGCATCCTTTCTTGTGTGCATAGTTTTTGGCGCCTATTGAAGGGTTAGTCTTCATTTTTATTGACTAAATGGGTTCCAATGAGATCTCTTCATCCTAAATTTAGGAATTACTTGCATGTGACGCCTCAATTCATGAAAAAATCTTTAGATAAGCATTTGGGTGTCCATTTTATTCATCATAGGTTTGTTACCACGGAATCTAGCAGCGCTCGTTCCACGGATAACCCCCCTACGAAACTTGTCCGTTTCCTAGGATTCGTGAAGTTCAAGCACGCATAATGAAGTGATTTTCAAGCCACCTCGAAATGCGTTTAGAAGTCTGAATAGTCAATTGACGTTTCCCTATGTTCACCTGTGAAGATATGAAGCGGGCTCCTTCGCGAAGTCTCACTGTTCGTACTTAGCGAATTGTGAAAAATGCAGTGGCACTGAAAAAGTGCGCTCCTGCCCTGAAGCCAAAATTGGCTAAGTCTGGAAAATGCAAGGGCGCTAAAATTTAGCGCCCCTGCATGAAGTGAACTTTTTCCAAAATGTAATAGCTCTAAATTTTAGCGCCATTACACTTTTTCCTGGCACTTAAACTTTTTCTGGCCCTACGCGTTTCTTCATCTTTTTTGCGTTTTTCATCAATCGTGCCACTTTTCGTGCCTAAATTTATTGCTCGACTTGAGTTAGGTTTTTGATTTTCCTTTTTCACTTAAAAGTATCTTTGTTCGCCATTTTCATTGTTTATGGTCTTTGTTCTTCTTTTCTTCTTGCTGGGCGAGTTCTTCTCAAGCTGCAATCACGTGTTTTGGAAATTCGAAGTTCTTCTCTAGCGTTTTTCGCGTTTCATCTTTGTAAGTTGTTACCCTTGCTTTCTCTTTATTCTCCAATTTCAATGGCAACTCCATGTAGACAAACTTTGCCAACTCAGAGCGCCATTTCCATTCATCCCTACATTTGTTTTACCAAAAAAGTGCTCAAGATGCTGAAGCGCCAAAATTTAGCGCCATGACATGTTGAAAATACCAAAATAAATTCTAACTCTGAAAAGTGCAAGGGCGCTAAAATTTAGCGCCCCTGCATCAAAGATTGAAATCTCCAAAAATGTAAGGGCGCTGAATTTTAGCGCCCTTACACTTTTCACAATCTTTTTCCAGACTTAGTCATTTTTTTTGCAATGGAGCTGAATTTTAGCACCTTTGCACTTTTCTTCCAGACTTAGTCATTTTTTGTGCAATGGAGCTAAATTTTAGCACCTTTACACTTTTGGCAGTTTTTATCTTAGTCTCTTCAAACTCGCTCTATTTTCATTCCGAACCCCATTTCTTCGCTCCTGCATCGTTTTTTGTGCCTAGTTGCTCGTTTCACGCTTGCTCAACATCGTTTCTCGCTTCACGCTTCCCAATGCTACTTTTTCTGCTAACGCCTGTTGATTCAGCATCCTTGCAGTTTCTCTCCAGATCTCGTCAAGTGATCCCGAAGGTGATGTCCTTTGATCTTGGTTCTTCCAAATAAAAAGTTCATGCAGGAGACCAGGAAGAAGTATGAAGACTCCGCGCCCAAGCAAAGAAACATGAAAAAGCTTCCTTTTCTCCAGTGTTAGACATTTCCGGTGCATCCCTTTATGCATCTTGTAAATATTTCTTGACATTTTCGAATGTCTTTTTGTAAATTGTAATTACACCAAGATCAAAGATGTAATATTTTCAAAACAAATTACACTTTGACTTTGGTCAAAGTTAGGTGAGATCTCCTAAAATCGCTCACCTAACTTTCCCTGATTTTCTCAATCTCTTTCCTTCTTTTTCTCATCCCTCTTCTCATATAATGTGAGGGATTTCATTGTAAATTATCTTTAGCCTTTGCAACTAAGTGCTGCCCTTTGTAAGCAAATTTGTGAAACTTTATGCTCATACTTTTGTGAATGAGATTCAATCAATAAAGAAAAAGGATTTCAAGCCAAACTCTATGCTGATTCGACACTTTTGTAAGTTGGATTGATTTGGTAGTGATTAGTCTCGGGAGGGAATCCAAAGACTTCTAAGTGGGTTGATGTAAACTTTGTTGCTAATCTATTATTTAGATTGCATTGTTATTTGTTTATCATTGGTTGAATGATCTATAAGACTTCAGCTTGTAATTCATTCGCGCTCTTGCATGTTCCGTTGAGTGATCTACAAGACTTTGTGCTTGTAATTATTCATACTCTTGATACTTTGTCGGCGATCTACAAGACTTTGTGCTTGTAATCGCTCGTGCTCATTGGACACTTTGTTGATGATCTACAAGACTTTGGCGCTTTGTAATCATTCATGCCGCTCAAGAATTGCTGCGCTCTAAGAAGACTTTGTGCTTCTAACGTAAAACCATACGCCTAATGCGAGATCCAATAATCGATAAAGCCACGGAACTTAATTTTGTGCCTTCGTGAGCTTTCCCTTTTAATTCTATTTGGTTTGTTATTAATCACTTCTGGTATCTCTACGCTTCCGCTTTGATCTAGATAGAGCTATTGGTATTACTACTAGTTGTTAGTTTTAGGTTATCAAGAATTCGGAACTTCCAACACGTGATGCATTGTAAACATCTTCTCTGAAAAAAGAGAGAAGGATGAATGTAACACACCCCCCCACTCCATGAATTTCGTGTACATTTTGTAATTACTTGTGTGATTTACTATTGTTTCTCTTAGCAGTAAGAAGGGCGCCTCCCCTTTCCGAGAGGAGAGATTCACATCTCACATAGCTGTGGCTGAAGTCCAAGTTGTGTAATCTGTCGAAAGTTGATTACATAATTTTCACCCAACAGTTTTTTGGCGACTCTGCTGGGGACACGATACGCATTCTAAAGCCTCATGCTTTCGTTTGAAGTATACCTGTGTCCTTTTCTATTGTAATTTATTTTCTTGTAAGTTTTTCAAGATTTCACCAAGGACATGTAAATGGCTGCTCAAGGTCCTTGGGGAAATGCTTTTGGTCCGTTGAGCCTAGTTCTACCCCTACATGCTCTTCCTGAAGGCTCACGGAAGAACTTTCCCAAGTTTTTTGGTGATGGAGAACAACATCCTGACGAGCACGTTGCTGCTTTCTACATCGCTTGTGGAGTTCATGGTGTTGAATACGAAGATGTATCTGTAAGGCTGTTTGTGGAAACTCTCCAGGGCGTTGCTGCAGATTGGTTTTATCATTTGGCGCCAAGTACCATCACAAACTGGGCAACTCTCATAGCCAAGTTTGAAGGAAGGTTCAAGCCTCCTGAAGATGCTCATGCTTTGTTGGCTCAGCTCACCCAGTTGAAGAAGGAATCTCACATGCCCATGCGCGAGTTCATTGCTCACTTCAACAAGTTGACACAAAGAATTCCAACTGTTGCTCAACCTACAGCTGAGAACCTGAAATGTTTCTTTGTAAATGCTCAAGTGCCCAAGGTTGGTTTCCTATTGAGAAGAGCACCTCCAGCTACTCTTGCAGTCTTGCAGACCTTGGCGACAAAAATTGAAGATGATCTCATTCTTGCTGGGCAAATAAAAATTGACTCAGATGAATTTGAAGAAAGCTCTTCTTTGGAGTTATTTTCTTCCATCACAAGGAGGGATCCTATGGTGCAAAGGTTGGCGAATGAGCTATTTGACCTCAAAAAGCAGTTAGCTCAAGGCATGTTTTCTATGCCTTGTCAGGACGTACCAAGGAGGTCAATTTCAAATGTTGCTCATAATTTTTCTGTTGGTAATCAACACAAGTTATCTTCACCTCCAAAGAGGCTTGCTCTTGAGGTACCATTAGTAAAAGGAGCAGTGAAACATCCTGACTCCGATCCAAGTGATCTCGCTATTCTCTTCCAGGAAAAGGAAGCATACATAGCTGGCGACTCCCATTTCTGGTTTATGCAATCTCAGAAAGCCATTGATGAAAAGCAGGACGATGAAAGTCATTTTGCTGAAATTCAAGTAAATGAAGACGATCTTTTCTTGAGATCTGAAAAGATGGACATGCATGCAGGTTTCAGTCAAGTTGAAAAGAATGCATCTGTGTCACGTGAGGACCTTCTTATAAATAATTCAGATTTTCCCAAGTCTGAGGATGGTGAACATCATATTGAGGTATGCAATGCAGTCATATCTTCATTTGAGTCACATGAAGGAGATCATCCCAAGCAGCATGAGGTTACCATGGTTGATGAATCAGTTGTTCAAGTAGCAACTGGTAAGAAGCATTCAATCTTTGACCGATCAAGGGAATGCCCCATAAGACATCTTGCTTGGTTGGAGGCCAATGGGAAGACAGAGGTTCCACTTGCACCTGAGCGTGAAGATAAACTTGAGGATGCAGTTAAAAATATATTTGTAGATGCACAGGAGCAGCCTGGATTCAATGATTTATTTTGGAGCAGCAATATATCCATAATATTTTCAAAGGTAGCTGAACCTGTTCATCTCCTTCATGAAGCAATGCTTCAACCTCATCTACATGTAGCTACTAATGATCATGGAAGGCCTTGCAAGCTGCTGAAGAAAGGCAGCTATTTTGTTGAACCGGTGAATGGTTTCATTTGAGAAGATTTCATTGATGGCTAGTTTTAATTAGGTAGGTTTTTCCCTTTTCAATAAGTGCATTTGCATAAGCTTGCGTCTTGTTTTCGTAAATTCGTTTTTCGTCGTTGTCACCTGACTCCAAGCCCAATGGATAAAGGCACTTGAATTCTGGAGTTCTTCTCCCTTCATTCGTTTCAAAGAACGGTTGAAGGAAGATCCCCAACAGGAGCCTGCTGTTATCACGGAATCTAGCAGCGCTCGTTCCACGGATAACCCCCCTATGAAACTTGTCTGTTTCCTAGGATTCGTGAAGTTCAAGCACGCATAACGAAGTGATTTTCAAGCCACCTCGAAATGCGTTCCAAAGTCTCGAATAGTCAATTCGAGCATTCCCCCATGTTCGCCTCGCGAAGACCTTCGAAACGAGCTCCTTCGCGAAGTCTCACTGTTCGTACTTAGCGAATTGTGAAAAATGCAGTGGCACTGAAAAAGTGCGCTCCTGCCCTGAAGCCAAAATTGGCTAAGTCTGGAAAATGCAAGGGCGCTAAAATTTAGTGCCCCTGCATGAAGTGACTTTTTCCAAAATGTAATAGCTCTAAATTTTAGCGCCATTACACTTTTTCCTGGCACTTAAACTTTTTCTGGCCCTGGCGCGTTTCTTCATCTTTTTTGCGTTTTTCATCAATCGTGCCACTTTTCGTGCCTAAATTTATTGCTCGACTTGAGTTAGGTTTTTGATTTTCCTTTTTCACTTAAAAGTATCTTTGTTCGCCATTTTCATTGTTTATGGTCTTTGTTCTTCTTTTCTTCTTGCTGGGCGAGTTCTTCTCAAGCTGCAATCACGTGTTTTGGAAATTCGAAGTTCTTCTCTAGCGTTTTTCACGTTTCATCTTTGTAAGTTGTTACCCTTGCTTTCTCTTTATTCTCCAATTTCAATGGCAACTCCATGTAGACAAACTTTGCCAACTCAGAGCGCCATTTCCATTCATCCCTATATTTGTTTTACCAAAAAAGTGCTCAAGATGTTGAAGCGCCAAAATTTAGCGCCATGACATGTTGAAAATACCAGAATAAATTCTAACTCTGAAAAGTGCAAGGGCGCTAAAATTTAGCGCCCTTGCATCAAAGATTGAAATCTCCAAAAATGTAAGGGCGCTGAATTTTAGCGCTCTTACACTTTTCACAATCTTTTTCCAGACTTAGTCATTTTTTGTGCAATGGAGCTGAATTTTAGCACCTTTGCACTTTTCTTCCAGACTTAGTCATTTTTTGTGCAATGGAGCTAAATTTTAGCACCTTTACACTTTTGGCAGTTTTTATCTTAGTCTCTTCAAACTCGCTCTATTTTCATTCCGAACCCCATTTCTTCGCTCCTGCATCGTTTTTCGTGCCTAGTTGCTCGTTTCACGCTTGCTCAACATCGTTTCTCGCTTCACACTTCCCAATGCTACTTTTTCTGCTAACGCCTGTTGATTCAGCATCCTTGCAGTTTCTCTCCAGATCTCGTCAAGTTATCCCGAAGGTGATGTCCTTTGATCTTGGTTCTTCCAAATAAAAAGTTCATGCAGAAGACCAGGAAGAAGTATGAAGACTCCGCGCCCAAGCAAAGAAACATGAAAAAGCTTCCTTTTCTCCAGTGTTAGACATTTCCGGTGCATCCCTTTATGCATCTTGTAAATATTTCTTGACATTTTCGAATGTCTTTTTGTAAATTGTAATTACACCAAGATCAAAGATGTAATATTTTCAAAACAAATTACACTTTGACTTTGGTCAAGTTAGGTGAGATTTCCTAAAATCGCTCACCTAACTCTCCCTGATTTTCTCAATCTCTTCCTTCTTTTGCTCATCCCTCTTTCTATATAATGTGAGGGATTTTCATTGTAAATTATCTTTTAGCCTTTTGCAACGAAGTGCTGCCCTTTTGTAAGCAAACTTGTGAAACTTTGCGTTCATACTTTGTGAATGAGATTCAATCAATAAAGAAAAGGATTGCAAGCCAAACTTTGCGTTGGATTCGATACTTTTGTAAGTTGATTTGATTTGGTAGTGATTAGTTCGAGGAATCTGAAAGACTCTAAGTGGTTGATGTAAACTTTGTGTTACATCTATTATTTAGATTGCATTGTTATTTTGTTTATCATTGGTTGAGTGATCTATAAGACTTTGTGCTTGTAATCATTCATGCCTTGCATGTTCCGGTTGAGTGATCTACAAGACTTTGTGCTTGTAATTATTCATACTCTTGGATACTTTGTCGAAGGATCTACAAGACTTTGTGCTTGTAATCGTCGTGCTCATTGACACTTTTTGTTGGATGATCTACAAGACTTTGCGCTTGTAATCATTCATGCCGTTCGAAGAATTGTTGCCTCTAAGAAGACTTTGTGCTTCTAACGTAGCAAACGATACGCCGCAGATCCAACACCGATAAAGCTACGGAACGACTTTGTGCCTTCGTGAGCTTTCCCTTTTTAATTTATTTGTTTGTTGTTAATTACTTCTGGTATCTCTACGCTTTGCTTTGACGAGATAGAGATATTGGCATTACTGCTGGTTGTTAGTTTTAAGTTATCAAGAATTCGGAACTTCCAACACGTGAAGCATTGTAAACATCTTCTCTGAAAAAAGAGAGAAGGATGAATGTAACACACCCCCCCCACTCCGTGAATTTCGTGTACATTTTGTAATTACTTGTGTGATTTACTATTGTTTCTCTTAGCAGTAAGAAGGGCGCCTCCCCTTTCCGAGAGGAGAGATTCACATCTCACATAGCTATGGCTGAAGTCCAAGTTGTGTAATCTGTCGAAAGTTGATTACATAATTTTCACCCAACAAGGTTGAAGGTGAGCTCATATTTTCTCATGCAAACAAGATTTGAAGGCGCTACAAGAGGAATTTTCCAGATTTGTTCGAAGGTTCATGATCAAATTACACAAAAGAACGCATTGGCAACATTGATTTTTCCAAAGTAATTTTTTTGAGAAAATCTTCTTTTTCTTTAGTTTTCAACAATCTAGGTCCTCATATTTTCGGTTTCTCTTGAAGATCAACAACTTTTTCCTCGAAGATTTTACCCTAAATTTTATGGTTTTCTCTTTCTTTTGTCTTTTTCTAAAATTGATCAACTGGGTTTACTCTGTACAAAATATTCCAGAACTTTTAGCTACTTCAAGCTGAAAATTGGAAGCTTTGCATGGTGGCCAAAAAGACATCTTTTTCAAATCTAGTCATTTGGGTTCGTTCAGCACAGCGTTGGCAACAAAACCCATGTTCTAGAACTTTTCAGGAAAATTGTCCCATTACTTCTCTTTTTGAAGTTTCGCTTTTTTCTAAAGTTTCTTTTGCATGGTGGTGAAAAAGTCATCTTTTTAAAAAACGGACGATTTGGGTTTGATCAGCACAACATTCTCTACAAAACCCACTTCTCAGAAAATTTCCTAAAAATTGCCCCTCGACAGGGTATTTTTAGCCTCATCAAGAGCTATTTTTAGCTTTTTCTGAAGTTCGTCTGAACATATCCGAGTTTATAGCCAAAAGTCTAGTTTTTCATAATGCAATTCAATCCAACTGAATGCAAGACCAAATCGGTCTTGATTCATGACTTCTTGAAAACTTTTGACACTGACTTGTGCCATGTTCATTCAATGATTATATTGAGCACTTTGGAAGGCGTTGACAGTATGTTGGCGTTTAAATTCGCACCTCTGGTATGTGTATTTGAAACGGACAGCTATGCACAGATAAACTGCTCTTCAAATTAGGAGGGGAAGCTCCCTCTTGCTGATGGTGTTTGAAAGAAAGTAAACTAAAACTAAGTTGCCTATCTTTTTGATCAGCTTAGAGCACAAGGTTTATTAAACACAAACGCCGCAGCTGAGATTTTCTGTTTTAAGACCTTCAACTACGACTAACTTAAACTAAAGACGTTCCTAACTTCTCAAGTAATATGCAGAGCGAGAAAAGTTAGAAATTAACAAGGTAGATTTCTGACAAAATACTTCAATAAACTCTCTCCCAACCAACATCTACACACTTCAATGCAAGTTGAAATCAAGATCATAAAAGTAGAACATAAATAACGGAAACCTGAGATTTTGGACCAAGGCAAAGGAGGCTCATGATTTTATTACTCAAATTTCTAGAACAAAACTCACTTCTAACATGCCTTGAACAAGAAAATTGCAGCTAAAGAGGCTTGCAATCTTGCTCTTACACGATAGAAATAGCAATCACACTAACTCCTTGTTGGCTAAAGAGGCTCAACAATTTGCTATCACAACACAATTGAACAATACTTGAGTAACAAATAGAAGGCACAATAGGCTTAGCGTTTTGTTCTCACTAGCACGGTTCAAACAAAGTGAATTGAAACTGAATAACAACTTGCTGCAATACAGGCTCGCAATTTGCTATTACCATAACCGTTCCAGAAAACTAATGAGCAAAGGCTCTTATTTATAGGCAAGCAGAGGAGTAGGGAACCCTAAAATCTCCTTGCTTTCACAATCTAGGGCTTGCTCAGCAAGCAAGCTTTATTACTAAATCTAGAAAGAAGATAACATCTAACACCTAAGAAAGCAGGAAAAAGCGGGAAACGCCAACTATTACATTTTATCTTCTTTCTCTTCTCAAAGAAAGGATAAGAATCATTCCAAGAATAGAAAGAAAGCGGGAAAGAAAGCTTCTAGAAGAAAGTTGCTTTAAAGCTCGATCACATCCGCTAGAAAATTAGAAACTATGTCCCGGTTCGGTGCATCTATGCCTTCAATAGCAAAACACCGCTTTTCTAGAATATCTTCAGCATCTGCAACGGGTCTCAGGAAATCTTCGACCTCATTGGCTGCCTTCTCAAACTTTGTTGACATCATGGAAGTGTGAACTGGCAGAGTCTTATGTTTTTCTTTCATTCACTTCAGTACAATCTTCTTCTTGTATTTTTCCTTGTGCATTTTCCATATCCTTTCACATTCACCCTTTGAGATAGTAACGTTTTCAGGCCATGGGGGAATGGAAAAACACTTCTCGATCATATCAGGCTTTAGACTGCAAATCAATCTACCATCTACTGACTGGATCTCCCTAGTAGCCGGGTTGTAATGCTTAATGCAAGCGATTACGAACTCAAGACTCTGCACTGATATAGGAATTGACGCTGCTGCAAGGAGTCCAGAGTGTCCCATGTTCTTGATTGAGGTGTTCCCTGCGCTCTCCAAGGCGTGTAGATCGAACACCCGCTTGATGTGATGCAAGTCTGTCTTAGCGGTTTTGATGTAATCATGATAAAGAGCTGATTCAGTCTTGAAAACATTGGGAGTGTACTCCATTTCAGAAAACTTGAAGAATGACTGTAAACTCGCCTTGGTTCTAACAAGTTTTGAGCAATTTCTATGCTGATTTTCTTACTCCAATGGACAAAATTTTTGAAAATTATTTTGAGATATGGGTTTTGCTCAGAATTTCGTTACAAGACAACCCAAATCGTCCGTTTTTGAAAATTTTGAATTTTAACTGAAAAAGTAGCAAACCCTAATTTCTTCATTTTTTCTCGAAAAAGTTGGCACCTGGGTTTTGTTTAGAATATGATTAGAAACGGACCAAGTTGATTAGATTTGCAAAACCCTGATGGCTAATCGAAAAAGCAGCCAACCCTAGAATTTGAAACTTTCTTGAAAAAGCTGTGATATGGGTTTTCTTTAGAGGACTGATTGGAGAGGACCCAGATGATTGAAAACTGAATGCACTGAGGATTTCGCTGACATGCAAAATAAAAGCAACTGCTGCAACTTGATGAAGTTCTTTGAAAATTTCTTCAGAAGATTGAGTGAAAAAGACCCAGATGTTTGAAAATTTGAAAACCTTGGCCTGCTTCTTGAAAAGTTTGATCTTCTGGATAAAAAACTTGAAAAAGCAAGGGTTTATGCTTGCTGATCTGAAAAATCTGATGAAAAACCAGCAAATATGAATTCTTGGATCATAAAAATTCTTCAAACTTGCTGCTCCAACTTTCTCCTTTGAATGCTACCTGCAAAAATAATGAAAATTACATGAAAAAAAGATGTTAAATAGACTTAGGGTTTTGTTTGTACTTTGCTTTCTTTTGCTTTTATCTCCAAAACCCTAAATTCTCAGTTCCTTGAACTTGGACGCCATCTCCCTTCTCTTGCAATTTTGAAACTTTTGAAAATCTCGAAAAAATTTCTTAGGCATGAGAAGTTGGGCGCCCTTCTTTACCAGGGGCGCCCACTTTAAGCAGAGTTAGTCAAATTTTTGGCATTTTCAACTTTTCTTCATTTTGACCTCCTACTTCGCCTCTGATTTCCGGTTTGCAAACTGATCCGACAGGCGAGCTGAAAGATCCATCACGTAGCCTGACTGATTCTGAGAAGGTTGTTTTGGAGGTGCCTCTGGCGAAAAACTTCGTTTGGACCTTCGAATTCATGGGAGCCTTTTCCATCCAGGGGCGCCCATTTTACCCAGAGTTAGCCATTTTTTATGATCTTCAAATTTCTTCATTGACTCCTCTTCTACAGATAATCTCATTGAATCTGGAGCTCTGGGCGTCGGATTGTTTGCCTATTGTGCTCATCGCGAAGCTGATGAGATATGAGGAGGGGTCTTCTGGGATGAACTTTGTCAAAAAGTGTAAAGAACCGGACTAATTTTTTTGTTTTTTCAAATGCAATTACAATCAACACGCACCCGTTAAGGTTAGCTATAAAACCAAAACGATGCGGAAGCAACTCTAACCAAAGATGTACACCAGGATCCCGATGTGGGCAAGGTGTGAGCATATGGTCAGAGGATCTAATGCAGATGCAGAGCAGGAAGGGAACTCTAACCAAGAATGCATTTAGGATAGACAAGCATATGGTCAGAGGATCTAATGCAAGATGAACTGAAGCAACTCTAACCAAGGATGGTGCCGAGTGATGGCGAGCATATGGTCAGAGGGTCCCTATAACTACTAACTAAAAGTAAATAGGCAGCAAGCCAGCCTCTTCCACTTATTTAGTGGGAAGTACAATAAGCAAATGAGAGAGAGAGAGAATTGCTGATAGTACTACTAATCAGCTTACAATGAGATAGAATTCTTGCCAAAACCCACTATTAGAAGTCCATCCAATTGCTGCAAACCTAAATATGATTTCCTCAATGCTTAGCAAAACTCTCTAGACTCAAACTCCTCACAAATCTGCATTTATCTATGACTGATATAACAGACCAGCAACTGAAATGAAGTAACCAGCATCACTAGAACTCACTAAAATGCTCATGAAATGCTCAAACCAACCCCAAATGACTTGAAACTGAGTGCAAATGCCCCTAGGATCAATGGCGCCCACATCACAATGAAGAAACTCCCAAATGCAACCCTTGATATTTTATGGCACGGACTTCAATGCTATTACAGATGGTAAGGCCCTAGGAAGGGCGACTTTGCTTAGGATAAATTCATTACTTGATAATAAAATCTGCACTTTGGAGCATAGGGTCGCCCCTGTCCAAGAAACTCAATTCTACAATACCCAAAATGATAGTATTTTTATTTTATGAAATATGATCAAAAACTACAATCAGCCATGCTTATCAGCAACTCCAAAATATGACTAAAATGCAAGATAACAGAACTAATATGCTAAGAGACCCAAATACAATGCAAAATAACTCACTACAATCTACCTCTCAACTAGTTGCTATCTTTCAAGCAAGAAGAAGGGCCAAGCTAGGAGGCATTCATTCCTCGAAGCAATCCTGTTACCATTTCGGCAACATAACAATATTGAAGTCATAAGATAATGAGATGAAGACCCAAGGCTCCCTTTTATAATTTTGAGAAGACACTTCCAGATGCTTCTAGAAGGTGCGCCCACTCCACAAGATGCTTTTAGGGTTTTGACTTGACCAAGTCTTCCCTCAAAATGGCGTCCCTTTTCATAAAGGCAATTTTCTTTAATTTAAAATTATCTTTTCTCCAAAAGTTGGCGTCTCGCCTCCAAGAGCAATATTTGACCTTAGAAATATTAAAACTTTCCCTGATGATGTGTCCACCCATGAGGTCCGCCTTTTCAGAACAACTTAAAGTTGCAATGCTAAGCCAAGGGGTTATAATATTAAAATATAACATTATAATATGAAAATAACTTCTCTCCATAAAAAATACACCAAAATGCCAGAAACATCAATACCAACTGAACCACCAGAAGGAGAGAATCAATTGAACTGAAACCAGCCTGTCCAATGCCAAAAATAGAATTTACTAAAAATAGTAAATTTTGAAAGTTGCCCTGATCGAAGCACATGCGCCACCATTGTGAAGCTTTCTGAAAACCCAGAAAGAATCCGCAATCCAAAATCCCAAACTCCAAGATGTAGCCGTCATAACTTGCTAAAAATAGTAAGTTCAGGAAGGTTGCCTGACGTCGTTGCATGTCATCCCTCTGCGAAGCTCTCTGAAAACTCAGAAGGAATCCAGAATCCAAACAGCCGAACTCCAACATGCAAACCCCTAAATCTTCAAGAGAACCCACCAAACAGTTGGAAACCCTAATTCTGCCTCTGACTAGCCGACAGCACCCCGGGGATAGGCCATCAATCATTGAAAAGTGCAGTGCTAAAAATGGGGACATTATAGTGAATTTTAATCCCTCAAAAGCTTGGGCGCCCATCTTGGCTGGGGGCGCCCATCTTCACCAGACTTAGTTTATTTTTTACTTTTTGTGTTTGCTTCTGAACTTTGAAATTCAGCTCTTGCCAGACCCTCTGTTCAGCTTCTTGTATCTGGCGACTGCGACCTCCGATTGACGAGCTGAATATCTCGTTGGAGAGCTGGATCAACTGCGAAGAGATCATATTAGAGCTTCGTTTCTGGATTCATCTGTTTAGCCCTTTGAAAACTTGGGCGCCCTTCTTCACCTGGGGCGCTCAAACCTTCCAGACTTAGTTAAATTTCATTTGATTTTCTTTAGAGTTTGAAACCTTCATTCTGTAACTTTGACTTCGGTTTGAATTTGACGGAAGATGGTCAGTCGGATGATCTGACGGAGGCAGGCGTATCGAAGCTGACTGAATACTAAAGAGATCAAGTACTTTCTTAAACCCTAATTACTGGATTTGCCCCTTCAAAAAGCTGGGCGCCCTTCTTCACCTGGGGCGCCCAAAGTCTCCACACTTAGTCAATTTTTTTATATTTCTTATTTTCTCCACTCTGACTTCTGTGTGAATCCTCCCTGTTCAGCTTCGAATCCCAGATGACTGAATAATCTATTGATTGCACCGTCGGACTTGCTGCGGAGCTGGCAGAGAATTGAGCAACTTCAATTTAGAGCTCACACCCTAATTCCATCTTTTAGTGCCCTAAAAAGATGGGCGCCTATCTTCACCTGGGGCGCCCAAGTTTGGCAGTGTTAGAAAATTTTCATCTTTTTTATCTTCTTCTTCGTTCTTCGTGCTTGTTCATCATCTCGCCTTTTGTTGAATGCTCTAAATGTTGAATCTGACACCTGGCAGCCGGCTGACCTCCATTGATGACCTCGGAGCTCCTGATGTGCTTCTGAAAAAGCAGAATAGACTCAGTAGGGCAAAACTGATTATTTTGAGATTATGACTGCACCAGCCTGATATGGACGTATTTTGAACCAATCAAAATCAGTTTGGACCCTATCGGACCAACTTTCTATTTTTAGAAACTTTTTATTTTTAGAAAGTTTTGCCAATATTCATTTCCCAAGAAACACAAAAAAACCCAGAAAATGTTTACTAATTTTAGAAAATTTCTAAAAATAGCAGTTTTCCTAAAATTTAGGGATGAAAAACTGAGATCTGGGTTTTGTTGATTAAGTTGTTCTTAGCAGACCCAGATCGTCAGATTTTGACAATTTTGTGTTTTAACCCCTCATTCAAGACTTGCACACCCAAATTTTGACCTTTTTTGACTGATTTAACAAAACTTCTACTCATTTCTTCAAAATGTCTAAGTGTAACAAAAATTTTAATTTTGGGGTACAACACAGTACTACAATCAAGCATCTTGATCGCTCCGGGTTGTTCGAGGCAGTTTCTATTCCCATCATAATATCAAATCTCGAGTTTTTCATTGCATGCATCAAGTATTACAACCCTTCTACATGACAAATTGAATCAGCAGATGGGCAAATTGTTTGTAGCTTCAAGCCGAGTTGTCAAGACCAGTGTGCTTTTCTTGGATAGCAAGAGGATGCGAAAGGTAGTCCCGGTTTCAGAGCCACCAATTGTACATCCTTCACTACCTTCCTCTTCCAAGGGAAAATCCAGAGTCAAGATCATAAGCAATCCGCCTAAAGGTGTCAGGGTTAGTGGAAAGACAAAGAATTTGAAAGGAAACGCAAGTCAAAGAGTGTTTACAAAGATGGCTGAAATTAAACAAAATGTTGTCGGTGCTCTCAAGCTCGTAAGCAGATTCATCACACAGATCCCATGCCATTATCTTTATAATGATGGTACCTACATTGATCTAGGTGTCATACAAGCAAAATTCCAGAGTTTGGTTCATGATGGCTTTGATAATGATCCTGTGGCATCCAAGTTGAATCATTTTTCCGTGATGTCAACAAGTTTCGACAAAGCAGCTGAGGAGGTCAAAGAATGTCTGAAGTTGATCACAAATGGAGAGAAGACGTTGAGCAAACAGTCCATTATTTTGGATAGTATCCAAATGCCTAAAGAAGATGCAATGAACGATTTCTTGGAAGATATGATTGCTCAAGATGGCTTGGAGTAGACAACCAATTAGATCCTACGATTTTCCCAAGGATAGAGTCAAAGGCAGCAGTCAGCTCAACATCACTCTTGAGTTTAGATTGTTGATTTCATGCATGTTTATCTCTTCTTCGGGAATATCTTTTGGTGGAGGTGGAACTTTCAATTAACTGATGTTGGTTATCAATTAACTCTCATATCAATAAGACTTGCATGTTTGCAAGTCCAATTAGTTTTAGTTTTAGACCAATTAACTGAGGTAGTTTTTCTAGTTAACTATTAAGTTGCATTCATTTAGACAGGAATAAATCTTGCATGTTGGCAAGACTGATTGTTAACTCAAGGAGATTTTAGGGTTCCCTACTCCTTTGAGATTCTATAAATAAGAGCACCTTGCTCATTGTATTTTAATTGTTGCTTGCGATAACAAATTGTTTAGCCACTTTTGCCTACAATATTGCTATTCAGTGTTGTTTCAAATTGTGTAAGAACAAGATTGTAGGTTTGTTTCATCATGCAAATCCTTGTTCACTTTATTGTTTAATGTCAAGTTATAAAGCTGGTTTGATCATTTATTGTGTGTTTGTTTCCTCATGCAATTTGCTATCCCAGATGTGCTAGTGTAATCTTTGATTGAAGTTGAGATAATAAAGTTAGGAGAGCCACATGCCTTTGATCTAAAATTCTCAAAGTCTTTCATGCTTGTTTCAGTAATCTGTATTTCAGCCTATACCTCAGACAGAGCACCTCGCCTCCTTGGGAATCCTGAGATTTGGCTTACAGTTTGAGTGTTTGCTTGCATAAATTTTATTTTAGCATAAATCTGAAAAATCAATGAGCCTTCAGATGCATTATGAGAGATAATTTATCTAAGTGATCCAACCATTCCCATTACTCCTAAATCCTCTCGCTCTGATTTTACTTGAGGAAATAGGATAGTTATAGCTTTAGCTTAGTTGTAGTTAAAGATCTGCAAAAACTAGAGAAAACCTTAGCTGCAACAACACAGAGAGTTTTATAACCTTGTGCCTCTACCGGTAGAGAACAAAATGATCGGCCATTAGTTTAGTTGTTTCTTTTAAAAAGCATAATCAGCAAAGAGGGGGATTCCCCTCCAAATTTGAAGAGCAGTATATTTGTGCATAGCTATTTGTTTCCAATACGCACTCTAGAGGTGCGAATTGAAACGCCAACACAAACAAATAGAACTAAATCATAAAAATCTTCCTATTTGGGGTGAGGACCTTTACAGTGGTAGCAGAGTTGTGCATCCTACTAGCCTGAGGGGTTAATAGTGAAAAGATATTTTCATATTGCTTTTGTTAAGTGACCAACACTTATCTATAACAGTTGCCACAGATTGTCAGTTAGTTTCATTGGGAAAGGTGAAGTCCATGCAGGAGATTTTGACAAAGATGATGCAAAATTTCAAGAAATATGATAAGACTGTAACAAAGTTTTTAGAGCATTCGAAAGTGTTAGAACCACCTTTCACAGAAGAAAGGAAAGCATTAGTCGGTGACAAAGAATTGGGTAGGAAACTGTATATTGCAGGAGATAAACTTGGACACTTTCTTCGTCAAAGGATGTTCTTTTGAGCTCATCAGAGGTAGTAGATGATTATTTGCATACAGTAGACCAGTCACCTTCCCAGTTGATTCAAATAGCTATGGCTCCAATGGTGACTTCCTTGGGTGAGCACAAGTTGTTGAGACACAAAGATAAGGAGGTCAGACTCGTTGTTACTCATTGCCTAAGTGAAATTATAAGGATTATAGCTCCTGAAGTTCCTTATAATGATGACAAAATGAGGGAGATCTTGCAATTTATTATTGAAAGCTTTTATGAGTTAGGTGATATTAGAAGTCCTTTCGGTAAGAGGGTTAAGGTTTTAGAATTGACAGCAAGGGTGAGATCATGTGTTATCATGATTGATTATGATTGTGATGATCATATTATTCAAATGTTTCATCATTTCCTAGACTCTATTAGTGAGAATCATGACAAATCTATTCCTAATTATATGAGAATCATTATGGCTTCAATTATTAATGAAAGTGAGGATATTTTCCAGCTAATCTTATCTTTGTTATTGGTTGTTCTGAAACAAGAACGGGATACTTCTTTAGCTGCTTATAACTTGGTATATAGTGTTTTCAAACAATGTGAGGGTAAGTTGAAGCAGGTGGAAGAATAGGGATTCAAATCTGAAGTGGTTGATGACGAGAATGCCTTACCTCATGATGGATGTTTGACAGAACCCCAAGATGACTCCTTAGAAGTGCATGCATCTATTCATGTCGGGGATGTGTGCAATGAGATTGGTGAAACAACAGCCTTTAATACACAATTAGAGCTATCCTATGAGGCTGATAACACTAGTGCCTATGATGGACATATGAATAGTGTATATAAAGATGTTCTCCAATCAGCTAAGGATGATGATTCTTCCTAGTGATGATGCTTATGATGATCCAGGTACACTTAATCTTGATGAAGAATTGGTGTTGGATAAAATTTCTTTTGATGCTGATCTAACTTCTCAGGAGTTATGCATGAAGGATGACTGAGGAAGCTGATTTTGGGAAATATGATTGTGAATACAAATCGAAAGAATTGTATGAAGATGATAGGTCTCATGGGTCCCATCATTTGGCAGGGCAATTGAAGGTATGTGAAGACATGATTATTGCAGTTATAAACCATTTTGATAATACTCATAAGTTGATGGCAAATTATTGTTGGAGGGCCCCAAGGTCACATAAGAACTTTCCCTTGCAGACTTTCAGGCACTCAAAGAGGCATTGGGGGTAATGAAATCAAATTACCTACACCTACTTTCAGATAGAGATCATCTTCTCTAGCTTGATGAGATATATTTTGATGTGCTACAAGGGAAAGAAGAGGAAGTTGATAAGTTTACCTATTAGCTTAAGGTTACCATGGATTCCTTGAAGAGCACTCAAATGGCCCTTCAAGAATCACAAATTCAGGTTGATGAGCTTTGTTTGGAGTTGAGCTTGGTACATTCTTCATCATCCACAGCAGAAACTCAATCATCTATGACAACCATAACGCATGAGGATGATAGAGGTACTCATGATTTGAGGGGAGAGCTTCCTATGATGGTCAAGCACAAGAAGCATTCAGATTTGCAAGGACTTGAGGAGAGGTATGATTCAAAAAAATTTGTTTGCACACATAATTTGCATCATGGGGATCTTGAATCACCTCTTTTGGAGAGCCCATTGAATGGCTCAAGTCTCAACATGGATGAGATAGTTGAGCATACACCTTGTGTACCAGCCAACAGTGAAGTGCACACACATGTGAAAACATCAATCTTGGTTATAGGTTCAGATGACAATAGTGGAATGAATGCAAAGGATAAGATTAAAAGGGAGCAAAATGATTCAATGGGTTTCAATGAAAAAGAACCATTTAGTGCATCTACAAGTGAAGTGTGCACAAGTCTCTATAGTGGTTATGTAGAGATTGTTATTGATAAGCCTTATGAGGAGGAGACATTCTTTTGAGGTTAGTGTGTTAGATCATAACATTGTCTCAACATTTCAACTTGAGGATTGCAAGGCATCAACTAGTGAGTCATGTGAATTGAAGGAACAATTGAAAGTCACTGAAGATAAGGTTGTTCAAATCTTAACTCATTTTGATAGCATGCACAAGTTCGTTGAATACCTCTTTGGACAACTCAACTTGAAGAAAGGAATAAAGGATTGATGGTTGGAGCTGCTATATCAAATCTGTAGACTATCAAACATGCTCTAGAGGTAATGAAATCAGATTACCTCCATTTTCTTTCAGATAGAGACCTTGCCATCAAGTCTGCAAAGAAGACTTACAGAGCTAATGCAAAATTTTCTCTTCATAATTTAAGTTGTGAGACACCTCCTTGTTCATGCGATGGGAATGGTGAGATATGGAATCCAAGTGATTATTCAGGTATTCCTTTGGCACAAGCCAGTGAATTTCACCTTGACTGCATTGTGGGGTATGCTCATCATTTTTTTTTCATCCCCCATACAAATGATTTGACCATGTTTTTGATGACACATAAAAGTGGGTTGGATAAAAGATTACACCGATCACTATGGTATGACGTGCTCTCGTCTGTAGAAGAAGAATCCAAATGTTGCAGGTCTCCTAATTTGTTTCCACCAAATGTTTGCATACAAAATCAAGAATCAAAGACTTGGCACATTGGGATTCCAATGGTTATTAGAGTGGCATAGCAGAAGCCAACAGATATTGGGAATGGTGGACTTCCAATTTGGTTGTGGGATCTAGGAATATGAAATATGCTAACCAATTTTTTCGATAGAATTACACAACATAAACCAGCACTAGCCAACTGGATTAGCGTTAGCATCAAACTAAAAACCACACTTAAAAGAAACTCAACGCCAAGAATGCACACTCAATCCCAATGAAGGAAAGGTGTTGTTATATGGCGGAGCAACTAATGAACAATACTTGAAAATGGAACAAACTCAACGTCAAGAATGTGCACTCAAGATCCCACTGAGGGCGAAGTGCTAACATATGATGGAGTAATTGATTGAAAACTGAAAACTAATAGGCGGATAACCAGCCATAAGAGAATTTCCACGCTACCACCAAACAGTGGGGGGAAAAGACTACAATTAAAACACTTCATCTGCTGCAGCAGACATCCACTTATGAGTGGGGATTCACCACTTGAGAGTGGGTACAAGAGTAATACAAATCCAATTATCCACACTGGCGGTAAACCATCCAAGGGTACTAATGTGAAATTAAAGAAAGAATTGCAGCAATAAAGGACTAGAACAGTACTACTGTTTACAGTCTTACAATATGGAAAAAGAGCTGCAAATTACATGAAAATTACAATAGAATCAATGTACCATGATACTGGATGATTCCATGTTAGACATCAACAATAAATGATGAAGAAAGGACTAAAGATTCAAATTAAACAAGTCTGATGTAAAATAACAATTCTGGAAATTCTGATCAGCAACTGTGAAATTCAAAGAAATATTCACAACTCACTCAAAATACCTCCGTTTTGTGTGAAACGAAAACCAATGAGCTGCTGGAAGATAGGCGCCCAACATCAGATGAAGAAACAGCAACAAAAACTCATAATTTAATTCTTACACGAATCCCAATGCAACAAGAATGGTACGGCCTTCATGAGGGGCGATTTTGACAAGTAAAAATCAACAACTCAAAATTAAAATCTGAAACTCTCCAAAGATGGTCGCCTTGGGTGTAGGAATGGATTGGAAAAGTACCCACAAGCCAATTAAATTCACACAAAAAGCTGTATGCAAAAACCACTTTCAGCTGTGACTGCATCAGCAACTTCAAAACTGGAAATATCATTAAAAACTTCAACTGTTGAACTCAATCTGCTAGTCTGGATGAGAAGCAGCAATGAAAACCAACTAGGTGTTGTATTTCAAACACGAAATTGGATTGAAACTAGGAGGTAAGCATCCCTCGAAGTAAAAACCAAGTTGTCATTTTGACAGCATAACATTAGCATAAATTCATGGATCCCAATGCTGAAGCAAAGCATTCATTTTATAGAAGAGTAGAAGACTCTTCAATTCCTCAAGGAAGTACGCCAAAAGTCACATGAGACTCTTCAAATTTCCAGAAACCTTCCAACTTCTCAAAAAGGCGTCCACTTTATCAAGGCACAAATAAACTTTATTTTTTTAAAAGAATATCTTCAAGAAAAGGCGTCCACTTTTTCCCAAGGCATTAAAAGACTTTAAATATTAAATTTATCCTCCATGATGACGTCCCCCTTCATGACCACCTTTTAAGAACAACTTAAAGTTAATGAACTAGGCCAAGGGGTCAACTTGAAATTAAAACATTAATGCCTTGAAATATATTATTTCACCAAAATAATGCTTTTTAAAGCCAAAATCAAACCCAAGCAACTGCTCCAACTAAAAATGACTTAATGAAGGCTGACAACTGAACCACTGCCAAAATTAGTATTTACTAAAAATAGTAAATACCTAGAAATGCCACAAATCTCCAAGCAAGGAAAGCCTAATTTCACTTCTGATCAACCTACGGATTTCCGGAAATAGGCTATCAGTCAAAGAAGAGCGTATGGCCAAAATGGGGACATTACAGAATATATCTGATTGGTAGATTGCTTCATATTTTGATAGTGATTAACAGAGTAGTTGAGTTCAATCTTATCCAGTTGATGCAACAGAAATATGGTGGAGCATTCTTCAGGCTCATTTGGGATCCTAGCATTTGGCCATGGTATACAGGTGTGGATTGCTTGGGGACAAGCAATCTCCAGGAAGGGAGGACTGTAATGGCCCCGTTTTTCAACTCGCCACACGAACATAAATTTAATTTAATTATTTGATATTGCCTGACAAAAAGTATATCTAAAAAGGTATTATTGAATAATTAGATTATAGTGGTATTATAAAGTGACGTTGAGGAAATATTTCAAAGTATTTTATGATAACACTTTATTCAAAAGGAGTTTAATGTTTTGGTGGGAAATTTAAGTGTTTTCGGAAGTTTCCTCAGATGATGGTTTTTATTCTATTCGGTATTTTGGAGGAGCTCTTCAAAGTCTAAACCGGAGGTTGGAATTCCTACAGGTGAACCTATTTTGATAGTGAAACTATCTGGCCTAGTTGGATTCAAGCAGAATCACTTAGGTTTTGCGATTGTGTGGTATTATTTGTTCAAGGGAAGTTTTGGAGATTGCATACATGAGAATTTATGAAACTCGTGAAATCTCTTTTAGAGGTGAATTTCGTTATCAAATATTGGTTTTATTTATAGGAACAAATTTCAAAATATCTGGTTTATTGTTTACAAAGGAGTCCAGGTGAAATTTATTTAAGTATCTACAAGTATCAAATCAGCTATCTGTAATATTTATTGGGGGAAGTTATTATATTATTCCAGATAATGTGGGTCTTATTCTTATTTCCTGAAGCTTCATATCAATATTTAATAAATAATCGTTGTAGGGTAATACCACACACACCCAATATTGGGGCTCATTCGTACCAATATCTTCCCTTTTGAGAGGCGTGAATATTTCCAATAGATAAAGGGGCCCACATATGTGTTTGAATAGTCAATGTGTGGCTCCTATAGCCTTGGGAGACTGATGAGTGATACCAAAGGAGACGTGAGGGTATCAAACTCTATCTATTGTTTTTAATTCATAATCATGGGAGACCATTCAACAAATGGGATGTTGGGAAAATGTGTCTCAACCTTGCAATTACATAAGTTATTTTTCATCTGACGATGAGGGGGGGGGGGGTTGGGGGGGCGTGAGCGGGACCCCCACCCGCCGTCCCAACAAAGGGTCTAGGTGGCAACGCGCTCCCGAAAGCCAAAATTTTATATATACACTTTATTATTGTAAATCTGGACCATTCACCATTATGCCTCATATCTGACGGTTGATATTTTTGTTGGCTTGACTAGCCCTAGAAGGCAACCCTATTTTATGAGGCATTTTACTACGGCTGTGTATTATGATGTATTCTAAGAGTCTAATAGCAGTCATGTTGTCTCTGGATCTCTGAGTGGTGATACTCTTGTGAAAAGCTTGCTCTGCAAGTATATTGTAATCTTTGTGATTTCTGAATAATATATTGGGTGTCTTCTAGAGTGTAGGGTTTTTCTCCCAAAAGGGTTTTCCCCACGTAAATCACTGTGTTGTGGTATGTATGATATTTATGGTTATTTTTGTTTTAAGTTTTTGTAACTGTTAAAGATCTGTAAAAGTTTTGCATTATTCTTCTCTCAAGATTAGTGTAGGAAGTTGTTTCGCTACCTTAGCTTCCTTACATGGGAGTTGTGCAAATCATCCTTGGAAGTTGCGGTCTAATTCACAATTGCATAGGGGTTTGGGCTTGCAGTTGAGGTGATGTGGAGGGACCCCTGCATGGGTTTGTGCTCAGAATTGCCGCCTTCTCATAAGGGGCTGCTTGTCTTGAAGACCCACAACTTTACTTGGTGGTTCTTTGAGTTGGTTCAATCATAAGAGGTGGTTCGACAATCAAAGGGAATTATGGGACAACATTGGAAGATAGCCACTTAGTCAAAGAGGCGACTACCATCCCATGGAGTATAGGTGCATGATAATGTGCTAAGGTTAATGTCGTTGTCATTAAGTTAGAGCATTTTATGTATTTAATTATTGCATGTCTGAAATGTATTCACTAGAAAAGTAAAGAAAAACATCCAGAATCGCAAACTTGTGAAATGTCATAGAATGAATTATAAAGTAGGATGATATTGTTAGACCTCAATAGATCATTTTACTACAAGATGATAATGCTCACATGATGAGCAAAGTATGTTTAAAGTGTGGTCGAGGATGTACAATTTATTGGCTCTATAACCCTAGATAGACATTGGTCTCATTTCAAACATTACCTCAACCTCAAAATAGCTTTCAAAATGATAAATCTCAAGTCCATCCTAATTTATTTGTAATTATTTGTCTTGTCATACCTAGATTTAATTGAATACAAGGAATTAACACTAATTTTTGACATATTTCATAGGTTCTTGTTAAACTGTATGAGAATGTATCTGCTAGGCATCATTCAAAATTTATTGCTACATACTTTAATTGATGTCAATTAGGGGAACCCACCTAGGTTTTGTAAAGCCTAAAGTGTAGAGGAAATTGAATATAAGTTAATTTCTTGTTCATTGGCCAAGCTTGCAATGTCTTTAAGCATAAGACCTTTTTTTTTTAAGGCAAATTGCTATCAAAGAGGATAACAGTCTTTCTATTATTTTGTAACACCAAATTACATATTTCGGACTTAAATTTTGCATCAATCCCATATTGCATAGCATATTACATATCCTACTTAGAGGATCTTAAAGTCATCGGATGCTTTTGTTTTGTTGATGGCATTTTCTTCCTCTTCACCTTTGCCCATTCTTGTTCTGTTTTGGGGGGTAGGACCAGACCATCGCTATTTTCTACATTCAAGTTTTCTCCATTATTACTGGCTGCTGGAGTAACCCAAGATATGGATGAAATTTCAGTGTTTCTATGTTGCAAATCTGATTTCTCCAAAGGGGATGGAGAAGCCTTAAGGAGTTCCTCATTTGGTTTCTTATCAGGCTCGATCTCTTGAGATGGGAGAGGTGAACTTTGAACCTTTTCTTGAGGCGAAGGGGAGGGGGCATCAACTTCCTGTACAGAGGGAGAAATAACATAGTGGTGAGATTCCACCCCGTCCCACCAAGAAGGCCTATTGATGGGGGCAGCCTTGGCCCATCCTCTGCCACATTGTGCAATAGCATGTTCTGTTGCAAAACATTTTCTACACCTGAAGGCAATTTTTTCAGTCTATTGGTTGACACCACCGTCTATTACCAACTTTGAGAAAAATCTCTGCCAAAAGACCTTTTATAACATCCATTTCAACATAAAGACGAGCAAAAGTTGAATTTTTCGTAATTAATTGTTTCCTTTGAGATGTTGTGATATATACGCAGCCCATCGTCAATCAATTTCCCAAAACTGTAACAGGAGGTAAGGTAATTGTACCCACAAAAAGGCAGAAAAAAGTCTTTGTTCGTGGATCGAATGAAGGGAACCAAGGTTTCATGCCTAAGAAATCACCTTGGAAGAACCAAGGCCCAGTATTAAGAATCATTTCTTTATCTTCAATGGATTCAAATTCCAGTATGAAAAACCCTTTTGCATAGAGGTAAATACTAATTTCTTCCTCGAAAAATTCTTTCCAATTCAAACTTATCCATGAATTAAGATCAGTTAATTTTGGACATACCTTCCTAAATCTGCAAACAAGGGTGTGGGCCTATAAAAAGTCCTCTCTATCACTAGCAAAACTATCCAGACAAATCTGTGGGGCAGTCGATGAGTGGCGCACTAAGAATGGCGGTCTTTGTGTTGTCTTGCCATGAGGAGAGACTAGGTTGGAGAGCACACGCCTCGGCTCCTCAGACGAACGCATGGTTGCACTAACCCTCGAACCTAGGGCTTCACCAGTAGATGTGAGGGTAGAAGCACGCATTTTCATAGCGTCACATTGGGGCCGCCCAGAAGGGAACTTCTGTGGAGCCGAGGGAGAGCCGCATTGTGCCCTAGCATTACAAAGGGAATCTTTGAAATTAAACCCTCCATGGAAATCCTCAGTCTCCCAATCCTCCACCATATCCACGCTAGAGCCCTCCAATGCAGAATTGTCGCCATTGTGGTTACTTGCAGCAAGGGGAAGCGCACAAGAAGATGGCAGAGCAGAGTATCGCGAGAATTTTTCCATCCTATTTCTTAAACTATTTTATTTGCTAGTTACTTCCATGTTTCCCAAGCATAAGACCTTATTAATCTTTAGAAGATTATTGAAATACAGGTTTGGGAACTAGCACTCGATATTACTATTTTTTGTTGAAACCAAATTTGTACCTTTAATTTCAAGTTGTTCCATTTATCAAACAAATCAATAAATGATCAATTAGTTGTGGTTTCCATTTTCTTGAACCTTTACCTCCCTAAAAGTCATTTAAGTGTTCCAAATTTGCCTCTATTTGCTTATGAACCACTTTAACAAGAATTCACTTGAGAAGTTTGCACTCCACCAATAACAAGATTGAAGATTAGAGAGATCGATACTTTAAATCACTAGAAACTTTTCCCTTTGGTTTTATAGTCAAAAAGTTTGTTTTCAAATAGTAAGGTTATAGAGTTTTCAAGATGGGAATCAAAGTTCAAATTTTGATAGTAACATTTAATGGTGGAATTCCAAGTGGTGACTCTTAGACTTCCATTGTGATTTGAAAATTAATTTAAGTTGAACATATTTAATAAAGTCAATATTATGTTAAGAAAGGAGGTCCCCCCGTGACTACCTATATGAACTAAGCTAAAAATCCTATCTTACCAATGATATATATCCTATAAAATGAAATTTTTTAAGCTAAATATAATCTTTAAAAATTAAAATAAATCATATAAGAAGTATCAAAAGAACAAAAAACATTAAGTATAGCTACCGTAGATTTTTCTCAATAAAATTACTTGATAGAATCCACTTTTCAAGTATCAATTACATATACCTTAGCTTGCTTTAACTAGGAGCTGGAAAAGCTCGAGTATTGTTTATTGTCAGCAATATGATTAAAGAAAGTAAAATGATTATTCTTTTAACCTTTGTAATCACCTAAGTCTCGAATGCCATTTTAAGAGCTCAAATGAGCAATATGGATGAGGCCCTTCTCAAAGCACCATGGCAATTTGATTGACATGGCTCTTGGGACTTACAATGAAAATAATCAAAATTTCACTCGCTTCATGGAAAAAATAAACACAGTAGTGTGAAATGGACCATTTTTATACACGTCTGAAATTCATGGATATTAGTGCTGTTTTCAGTCATTTGAACCTGATTAGATAAATTTATTCACAAATGCCTTACTCTTTTGTTTCTGGTGATTAGGAGATGCCATCTTGTTGAGTCCAGGGTGTGCTAGTTTTGATGAGTTTGAAAATTTTGAGCATAGAGGAAAAGTATTTCAAGAGCTGGCAACATCTTGTTTGGGATCTCAACAGGAACATTGAAACAATGGGCATATAATAATGGTATAAATGCTTTGCTTTGTTTATTTCATTTCCTTTATTGCAAATTGTATGCTTTCAATATGAAGGGGAAGAGGAAACTTGTGACATCCCAATTTCCTTGAAATCAAAGAATTTCGTTGCAATTAATGGACAATAACCTGTTAGAAACTGACAATGCAATTAGAATGCATTTTTTATTTTCCACCAGGGCCTTGTCTTGTTTATTGTATGAAGAAAAAGAGACAATTACTTGTCTCTACAGAAGAGGCATATGACTTCTAAAATTTCTGTGTTATTTTTCTAAATCTGCAGCCAATTAATAGATTAAATTTTTATGTTTACTAGCATATACTTATTTGCACTGGTACAATCAAAGTTCTGGATATGAAATGATATTGCATAAAAAACTGTCATATAGTTAAATAGCAAAGTGGTAAAAATTTATTGCTAAATATAGAGTTCCATCCTTGCACTATATTCCAAACACATGAAAATTTCAAATGAAGCTTGACAAAATGTGTTTCTTCATGGGAAAATGTAATTTAAATTGTCATTTATTCTTATAAAATTATTTTGTAATATGAGTGTTCTCTTGAGGTTTGGTCAGTTCTTAAAGCATTTATTGAAATGATGAACTAAATAATATGATTTTAGTAGTATTAAATAGATATAAATATATTTGTTCAAATGGTAAATGAATGTATTATTATTTGATTAAAAATTTATTTGTATATATTAATTTATATAAAATATAATGTTAATTATAAGGGTTATCTATAAATTATTATATGATAAATTAAAAAGTATATTATTGTGCACGATGTGTTTTTGTTAGATTAAAAAAAATTATACATTTTATCAAATGTTGATCAAATTTCAAGATTTGTCATGAATATTATATTTATAGTAATCAATTTTTTAGAACTATCTAATAAAATTTGGTGAATTTTTTAATCATAAAATATTTATGATATATCAAGGATAGAGGATCTAATGAAGGGTAGCATTTTCCTTGTAACAAGACAACACAACCCCAACACTACTAGACTCAACATGTGAGGTAAACATGCACCCTAATCATATGTCAAAACACACTCCCATAGTTGAAATAACATTTAACTCAAACCTACCAAAAACGCCCATGATATATCTCAACATAAACCCCAACAAATTGACTTTTAGAGCTATTTTTTATGTGCATTCAAATATATATGCATTGCTGCTTATATCAAACCAAACACTCAAGAAAAGACAACAATCAACTAATTTAAAATCAAGAACCTATAGATATTTGAACCAAAATAGTGACACTAGCATGGAGGAACTAGTTAATTTTATTACTTTTCAAATATAATGGTTTACATCATATTTTATGGTTCTTACCTCATATTTCAACATGTTATTTGTTGATCTTACACTCTTAAGATAGCTCAACACTAATCCCAATCATATAATATGAAATGCAATATTTTATGCAATCCTATAGATATTTTGATAGAGTTTTTCCTTGCAAAACTCATTTTTCAACCTTGCAAATTTTCACAAAACTCTCAAATCTTCAAATGTAGCAATCCTTGCAAAAATAACTTCAAATATGATTCCTTTTCTCTCTCTTCTCTTTCAAGTACTCCCTAGAGCTCTCATATAAGCTCTTGATGACTTACAAGGAAAGAAGAAACTATTTCTCATTCATGCACCTCCTCACTCTGTGGAAGCCAACATTTTTTCATTTTCTAAGCAATATAAGTGAGATCCTCCTCTAATTGGGACTCAAATTTGAATTTGTGTTCATGGAGAAACTCTAAAAACTCTCAACCAAATTAGGTGTCATAGTTTGCCTCCACAAATGCAAATATTTGAAGCCAAGTCAAAGTTGTAATTCATGATTGACTAAAAATAGCCTAGTGAGGTGGCCTCTTCAACATGTATAATAAAATGTTATTTATACAAACATGCACTCACATACAAATGGAATGTACCATTTCATAAGATGAGCCAAAAAAGTTAAAGATGTCAAGCACCTCCTCGATGACATGTCATAGATGCTTTTACACATCATAGAGACTATCATATGTAACCTCACTTACTGAAAATGTGTAATAACTTTTTAAGAAATCAAATTGCAAATGCCAATAGAGTATTTTTAAAATTCATGTCAAGTGGGACATTCCAAATTACATAATAAATAATATTCAAATGCTTAAAAATAAAATTATAACATTATGACCCTTCAAGTTCCGTGGGCTACATGAACAAGTGAATAGAATCATTCCAAATATTCCCACCAAAGGTGAACATCCAAATGAGAGGAAAACTAGTTGAATAATTTGAATTGTAGAGATTACTTGCACCTAGAAACACAAAATGGTTAAACCATAAAAATCTAAAATTGCAATAAAAATATATTTCTGCTTATGCTAATGGCATGAACACTAAGATACTCCTACATCAATTTATAGTTACCTTCTTAGATTTAAATATGTAGTGAGCAAATTTTAGTGAATATGATGCAAACAAATATAATTAAGTGACGTGTTTTGCTAATGTATTCATGTATCTCTTTTACAAACAAACCTACTAGTCATCATGAAATTATACAAGTATTTGGTAATATCGATTAATTGAATAACTTATCAAACTCATTATTGTTATTGGCATGGAATTTGTGTATGGACTTTTTAGGATTTAGTTGCATAGTTTTCTTCAACTATATTAATCTATATTTTATTATTAGTTGCTCACAAGAATCCATCTCATGGCAATGGTTAAACTGACACCTCTTACAATAAGGTGATACTAATAGGGGTGAAACACAAGAATTTCTTGAGAGGTAATCCATCCTAGTGCTACTCTAACTCAAACACACATAACTACAAAATTTACCCCGCAATCAAGAATGCTTAGTTTGCTACCACATTTGTAAGCATTGTCTTATAAACCAATCATAATGGAGCTCCCTAACTCTCTATCTTTTAGGAGTGGTGTTTTTGCAATGCATCAAAGTATGTAATTCATATAAAAAAATGTTAATCTTTTAACACTATTCAAGAGGTCTTGAGTAAATATGCATTAAACCATATTTCATAAGTAGTGGCTCACAAGAACCTATCTTTTATGATTATGAATAGTCCACTTGGTACTCATTTGATCCACATGATGCTTAAATGGGTGAAGCATTAGTATTTCCCTTGAATTCATTTATTCTAATACTACATTAAATAAAAAAAAATGCTTAAACATGAATATTCTCCCATGGTGACTCTCTTAGCTTGCTACCCCATCTCGAAAAACCTTTGGCAAGTTTTATGCTTTATGAACCATTCATTATGAAACTCGCTAGCTCCTACATTTTTATATGAGTTTTTTTCTTTGTTCATCGAACTATGTAATTAATTTTCAAGATTTGATTGTTTAGTGTCAAATCAACTACATTGAACTATATGTGAGTAGTTGTTGTTTACAAGAGATCATCCATCATGAACATATTCTCTATTTGGTATCATTCAAACCAGGTGATGTTCATTGGGGTGAAACATGGAGCTTCAATGGAGGACACCCACCCTCATACAAGTCTAGCTCCATAGCACTTAACCATGGAGTTTCCTCCATAATCAATCTTGCATACCTTACCCATTTACAAAACCTTGAGCAACTCATATTATTTTCAAAAATTGGTGTCTTATGTAGTGCATGCATCAAGTATGCATTACAAATTCAAGTGACCACGATCACATCATTGTCATCACCTTCCATCTAGATTACCCTCAAAATCACTAGCATCTTCCTATCAAGCCAATAAATGCAATAACTAATTTATTCAAATTTGCGGTTGCAAGTCAATATAGAGCTCCCTACTACTAATAAGTCATGAGTAGTGGTATGCTTTGTCCACTTGGCACTCACTACTTCTAGGTAATACCCATAGGGGTGAATCACCACAACTTTAATCACATGTCTCGATACTAACCCATGTATGCTTATCCCTTCAATTTCTTTAGAATTAAACCTGATCAACTTACTATCCCTTTTTTGAAACTTTCACCAAGTATATTACCTCATGGAGGAACCTATCTCTTTCATTTTTATAGAAATGTTTTCTATGGTACATCAAATTATATGATGATGTTTCAAGATTCTTATGTAGTTTTGATTCAATAAACAATGACCTATATTTTATGAGTAGTATTTTATAATAAACCATCTCTCACAATCATGAATTGGCCACCTAGCACTTGTTGCATCTAGGTGATGCTCCTAGGGTGAAGCATGATGAGAACTAAAATAACTCATCCTAGTACTACCATGGCTCAAGTGTGTAGAATATTAATCTAGTATTTGTCAATCTAAATAAAATATTAGAGTATTAGAAATTAGATGTAAAAAAGAAAAAATTGACAATATAATTTAAAAGTCAATGAGCATATCAAGTATAACTAGATATGAACATGAGGTGGATGACAAAGTTATTAGGTGAAGAGATGATTTTACTTTCTCAAAAACTCGAATTTTTATACTTTATTTAAACACACAAATCAAGGGTAATTTTAAGGAGATTTAAATTTTTTGAAGTATATATATTGTACCAAAGGGTTGTAACTCAATTGGTGAGAATGATGATATGTTCCTTGATTTTTAAATCCACCAAGGTTCAAATCCCCTAGAGGTACAATATAAGTTATAAGGTTGAGATTGTACCTCAAGTGACTTTGGTGGAATTGATACCCCTTATTCCTTAGCCCTCAACTGAAGAGGTGTTAGCTTAGACTTATGCTTTAAGTGTCAATGGGTTGCAAAAATAATCTAAGTTTGATATAAAGCCCTCCAACAAAAACAATTATAGATATTATGGCAAATTTCATCAAAATTAAATTCTTAATTTAATATTAACCCAAAAATATTATTTTAGTTACATAACAAAATTATATCTTATGTATAGAAAATAAACAATTATGCATAAAATATCTATAAATTAATTAATACAATGATCAACAATAAATATGTGCTCCTAAACTGTAGAATTGAAATAGAAAATTTGATTATATAGACTCATAAAGAAAGAAAATTATTACTAATTTCTACTTGATCCAAAGAGGAGATCAATACGAGTAGAACCATAGGGGATTCACTACCTAATTGGTATCATACCATGTCCATTCATAAAGGCGATTTATACCACTTTTTATCAAGGGATCAAGGGAGTAAAGTAATCAAGATGTAAGGTTTGATATTAGGGGCATTCCACATGGATGGTGAAGGTTATACTATGTTGATATAATATTTAGGCATTAACATTTTTATTTTACAAGAATGGACATGGAGGAGCACTACCTAGCAATGGGTTTTGTATTTCATAAATACAAATAATATTTAATAATATTTTAAAATTAAATTAAAAATAGGTATTTCAAATACATGGTAGAAATATATATATATATATATATATATAATTTTTTAATACAAAAGATGTAGAAAATTAAGGGGCATAAAAATGTAACAAAAAAATTAAGTAGTTCATATATATGGTAAAAAATTGGTAGCTTGTATTCATGGTAAAATAGGGGTAATGTATAATTAGAAAAGTGTTAAAAAGAGAGTTATTTATAAAAAAAAATAAGGTAGAAATGGAAATAGAGGTATTATTTAATACCCTAAAAATATAAGCATGCTAGGGTATAAGTTTATACAGTGAATCTTTTGAGTAAATTAGATCTAGAACACTTTCAACAAAGTAATGATATAACAAAGAAAATAAGAAGAAAAGGAACACATATACCATAGGAAAACCTTTGTAAAGGAAAAAACTAGCCTCCAAAGCATGCCCAAAATGTATTACTATTCAAAATAGGTTACAATACATTCTAAGTTGCAGTTCTTCATAGGAGATTAACACTCTGAAGTACTTCATAAGAGATCAACACTCTAAATCTAGAGGAATTCTAGTAGCATAATGCATAGGGAATATTCAGAAGTACCCTACAACTATCTAAACACTTTCTTAATTGCATCCCAATGTATCTATCCATGGAAAATAGCCATCTAGGGATGAAACTAAGTTTGTGGTAGTATATAGGAGCCAAATAAAAATTATTAAAAAGCTTGGAAATTAATATAACACATCCATAAAAAATTTGAATCATTGTATAAGCCTAAATTAATAGTGGAGATAACTCAAAGAGCATGAACAAGTGAAAAATATGCTTTCTATGTCTTAAAATGAGACAAATAAAGGATTGTTTCATAAAATTTTAAAGAAATTTCAAAGAGAAAATGTAGTAGGTTGGAATCATATCTAATTAATGAGATTGAAATTTAATTTTTGTGGTAGGAGGATGAAAATATTTATTCATTTCCATGGGTGTATGGAAGGTGGCAAGGTCATTGGGTCCTAGAAGCCCCAATCTTTTAGGAGAGATGAATCTTAAAGGGGTTCATATAGTGGTTGGTGGTTTAAGTCAAGAAAATATTTGAGGCATAAGATTCAAGAGGAACAAAAGGGGAAAAGGGGATTTTGACATAGGTTAGGGATAAAGTCAATATTAAAAGGTTTAATTAAAAGTGGTAGAATGGTCAAGGGAAGGATAACAATGACTTGGGAGACTAAAAAATAAAGTAGAACAATATAAAAAAGAACATGACAAATCGACTAAAATGAGCACAAAAGTATAATAATTGAATTTTAGAGTGTGTAAATTATATCATTACACTTCAGACCCACTTTATCAATCTTAAAACAATTATAGAGGAGAAAGGATGCTAAAGGAATATTACAGTAACATCTTGATAATCATGAAATATAAAGGATACTTTTATCATATGATATATATATATATATATATATATATTGAGATTTGAATTTATTTTGCATCTTCATTTTTATACTTGTACTCAATTCCTACAAAGCATCAAAAAGAGTAATTTAATTGTATACCAACAAATATAAACTAGGCTAACACATATGGGAAATGGAAACACAACTGAATCTAACAAATCTACATAATGAAAAAACATAAAATCTAAGTATGACTAAAAACATATTTTTTATCATCATAAAATAAATGCATGTGAAAATTTCTAAAATAAAAACTAAACTTTTAACCATTAGCTTTTGGAGGAGGGATATATGAAGACCCACTCCATAAAAGAAACCAAGGAGAGAGAGTATAGCAGTGACCTATCCTAAATAATAAATGAAGAATATCTTGGAAAAGTGGAAAGAGGAAAGATGAAACTAGAAATAGAAAACTAGAGATTGAAGTTGGAAATAGGAAATAAGAAATGATGACAAGGGCTATAAGGTAGCCACCTAAAAATGAGGCTAGGCCAAGCCAATGGTGAAAGCTATCGATGATGATAACCAAGGCGAAAAAATGGAAAAAATAGAAAAATGACTTTGATGTTTCCAACCTTGGATATTTGGTATTTTTTACCTTGGCGATAAGGTTTCCTCCTAATTAGAAACTATAAGCTCAATAAAATGGCTTTGAAGTTGTGACCCTATATATTAATGATTTTCACCTAATGTATTGGCTATGTGGTGGTTTCACTCTACTATTAATGATTTACACCCAAACAAAGAAACTAAAAATCGGTGTAAATAATGGTTGTAGGGTAACCACCCAAATTAAATAAAGAGCCTTGGCTAGGCCCAAAGTGATAAAAAAAATTAGTCATTCGCAAGGTAAAGGATCAAGGATCAAGGATGAGAATGAGTGAGAGTGAATGATGTAGGATACATTCTCCCCTTAAGTTGATTGGTGAAATAAGAATAAAATGAGCCAATCAATTAAAGACAATGGTTAAATGGAAAAGGAGAAATAAGAAGAATTAGGTAACTGCAAGAAGTTGGGTCCACCTTTTAGCTAAAAAGTGGAAGTGTTTTTCCTAAAAATCAAAGTTTGTCATGCTTAGTGTAAAAATTTGAAGTACTTACACATAGAATCTTAAGAAATGCCAGTAATATGAAATATAGGATTTTGAGTCTAGTTTTAAAATATATAATTTATTCTAATACACAAATGATACAAGTTAATTTTGTATAGGATGTACAAAAATAAAAATTTTAAGTCACTTTTTGAGGGCCATAACATGCACATGCACGAAGAAACATAATTTGACCTAAATAAAAGTATTTTTCTGATTCCTTTTAGGTAAAGATGTGTATTATAGTGAATTTTGATGAGGATATTTTTTATAATTTTTTTGAGAATTATATATTTTTTAAGTTTTTATTGGCCCTAATTGCTATTTTTAAAAACCCCTCATGTACAACAAACATAATTTGTGCTTATTCTATCTCTTCAATGTGTATGGTCCTTGTTGGACACAAATGGCAAGAAACAACTTTGGCTCCAACTTTCAGCTGCTTCAACCACTATAAAGAAAGAGCTCTTCATTTTTGCAAGGGATTTTAATGCTATATGTAAGCCCTCTGAAAAATTGGGTGGCATCATTCCACCTAAAAAAGTAATGGAATATTTTAATAATTGTATTCTCATTAATAGACTTTACGACTACTCCCCGAAGAATGGAAATTTTATATGGACCAATAAACACAAAGACTTCTCTCAGATTGCGGAAAAACTGGATCGTTTCTTATTATCTGAAAATTGGTTAAATACATCTTGGGATTTCTCTTCTTGGATTCATACACTTGGTGGATCTGATCATTTTCCCATTTCCTTATCCATTTTTTATGAGAAGCTGATAAGGAAAGGATACTTTAAATTTGAAGCAATGTGGTTCACAGATATAAATTTTATCCTACTTTTAAAAACATGGTGGGTTCATAGTCCTTTCTTTGAAGGTTCCAGGATGTTCCAACTCTGTAAAAAATTGAAATTTGTTAAAGACAAAATCAAGGATTGGAATGTCAATCACTTCAAGAACATCTTTACTGAAAAGATAAGGGTGGAGCAAGAACTTTCAGAGATCTATGAAATATTAATCAATTTAGGTATGGACCCTACTTTGTTTACTAGGGAGAAAAATCTTAAAGCAGAGTTGAAAGAAATCCAAGCAAGGGAGGAATGCTATTGGAAACAAAAATCAAGAGAATTATGGTTAAGGGAAGGAGATAAAAACTCAAAGGTTTTTCATGCCTCAACAAAAATAAGAAGGCAATCGAATAGGATTGTCTCTATACAATCATCTTTTGGGGCTTCTCTTGAATCAAAAAAAGACATTCGTGAGGAAGCCATCTGGTTTTATAAAAACCTACTTGCTCCAAGAAAACAATCGCAGTCATTAGTGGACAATGTGATTATAAATAACATTCACACACTAATTAAACACAACAGATTTTTGATGTCAGAATTTATACTGGAAGAAATAAAAAATAGTCTTCTCTATGGTTGTAGAAAAGGCCCCAAGCCCAGACAGTTTCACAACCTTATTCTTCCAAAAATGTTGGGATTTTGTTGGCAAAGACATAGTCCTTTCCTTAGAAGAATCAAGAAGAAATAGAAATATCCTAAGAGAAATCAATAACACTCTATTGGCTCTTATTCCTAAAAATTTTGGCCCTATGTCTTTTAAAGATTTTCATCCTATTGCGTTGTGCGACACTATTTACAAAATCTTCACTAAGGCAATTGTAGCAAGGTTAGCAAAATTGCTTCCCCTTATCATCTTTAATGAATAAGGTGGGTTTGTACCTAGTAAGAACACCCCGAAAGGAGCTATTTTGGCTCATGAGGTCCTCCACTCAATCATGGGTGATAATTCCTCAGTTGTTGTCTTAAAAATAGACATGGAAAAAGCTTTTGAAAGGACTTATTGGTCCTTCCTAATCGCAATCCTAAAAAAAATGGTTTTTCTAGTAGCTGGTGTAAATGGATTTTTTCTTGCATCTCAAGAGCTAACTTCTCAGTTCTAATAAATGGTTCTCCTGTTGGTCTCTTTTCTTCTACTCAAGGGGTTAGACAAGGAGACCCCCTCTCCCATTCTCTCTTCATTCTAATGGCAAAGGGTTTAAGCAGATCTATAATTGCTTCTTGTTCCTGGAGGTTTTGGAAAGGTACCTCTTTAAGGAAGTTTCCCACACCTATTTCTCATTCACTTTTTGTGGATGACACATTCTTATTTGGTCAAGCTAGTACGGATGAAGCAAAAGAGATAAAAAAAAATGTTATTGGATTATTGTAACTTCTCGGGCCAATCGTTTAATAAGGAAAAATCCAAATGATTAAAGCCTAGCTATTAAAATTTTGAGGCTTCTAATGTGATTCCCTCCCTTGTAAGTACTTGGGTATTCCTTTCTTTTTGGGAAGGAAAAACATGATTTCTGGGATAACTGATTTCTTTTGTCTTTAATAGAATCCTACTATGGAGATCAAAATGGCTTTCTCTTGCAGGCAAACTAATGATGCTCAAAGCTGCAATTCACTCCCTTCCAATCTATCTAATGTCTGTGTTAAAACTCTGAAAGGGGAAGGGCTTGGCCCTACACAAGGTCTTTAGATATTTTTTGTGGGCTGAAAAATGTCTCCCAAAAGAAAATGTTGCCTTTGGTGGCTTGGGATTCAATCTACAAATCCAAAATGGATGGTGGGGTAGGAATGAGGTATCTTTTTTTACAAAACAAGACCATTGGTGCTAAACTAACCTGGAAAATTTATTCCAATCTAGATACCAAATGGTGTCAAATCATGAGACATAAATATCTAGACTCTCTAGACAAAGAGAATTTTTACACAAAGAAATTTGCCTCCTGGCTCAAAAATTTGGAATTTTGTTTCCTCTTGCAGATCTGTCCTTCTCCCTCACCTTTCATGGCTGATCAACAATGGGGGAAAGGCTTTTTTCTAGGAAGATGCCTCGAATGGCTTTAAACCTCTCAGACTTCTTGGTTTGTGGAGAATTTGGCATTTAAATTCGTACCTCTGGAATGCGTATTTGAAACGGACAGCTATGCACAGATAAACTGCTCTTCAAATTTGGAGGGGAAGCTCCCTCTTGCTGATGGTGTTGAAAGAAAGTAAACTAAGAACTAAGTTTCCTATCTTTTTTATCAGCTTAGAGCACAAGGTTTATTAAACACAAACACCATAGATGAGAATTTTTGTTTTAAGACCTTCAACTACGACTAACTTAAACTAAAAACGTTTCTAACTTCTCAAGTAACAAGCAGAGCAAGAGAAACTAGAAATGAACGAGGTTGATTTCTAACAAAATACTTCAATAAACTCTCTCTCAACAAACATCTACACACTTCAATGCAAGTTGAAATCAAGATCATAAAAGTAGAACATAAATAACAGAAATTTGAGATATTATATCAAGGAAAAGGAGGCTCATGATTTCATTACTAAAACTTCTGGAACAAAACTCACTTCTAACATGCCTGGAACAAGAAATTGCAGCTAAAGACGCTTGCAATCTTATTCTTACACAATAGAAATAGCAATCACACTAACTCCTTGTTGGTAAAGAGGCTCAACAATTTGCTATCACAACACAATTGAACAACACTCGAATAACAAATAGAAGGCACAATAGGCTCAACATTTTTTTATCACTAGCATGGTTAAAGAAACTAATTAGCAAAGGCTCTTATTTATAGACAAGCAGAGGAGTAGGGAACCCTAAAATCTCCTTGCTTTCACAATCTAGGGCTTGCTCAGCAAGCAAGCTTTATTACTAAATCTAGAAAGAAGATAACATCTAACACCTAAGAAAGCAGAAAAAGCGGGAAACGCCAACTATTACATTTTATCTGCTTTCTCTTCTCAAAGAATGGATAAGAATCGTTCCATGAATAGAAAGAAAGCGGGAAAGAAAGCTTCTAGAAGAAAGTTGCTTTAAAGCTCGATCACATCCGCTAGAAAATTAGAAACTATGTCCCGATTAGGTGCATCTATGCTCTCAATAGAAAAACACCGCTTTTCCAGAATATCTTCAACATCTGCAACAAATCTCAGGAAATCTTCGACCTCATTGGTCGCTTTCTTCAAACTTTGCTGACATCATGGAAGTGTGACTTGGCAGAGTCTTATGTTTTTCTTTCATTCACTTCATTCCAATCTTCTTGTTGTATTTTTCCTTGTGCATTTCCCATATCCTTTCACATTCACCCTTTGAGATAGTGACACTTTCAGGCCATGGGGGAATGGAAAAATACTTCTCGATCATATCAGGCTTCAGACTACAAATCAATCGGCCATCTACTGACTGGATCTCCCTTGCAGTCGGGTTGTAATGCTTGATGCAAGCAATTACGAACTCAAGACTCTGAACTGATTTAGGAATAGACGCTGCTGGGAGGAGTCCAGAGTGTCCCAGGTTTTTGATTGAGGTGTTGCCTGCACTCTCCAAAGCATGTAAATCAAACACCGGCTTGATATGATGCAAGTCTGTCTCAACCATTTTGATGAAATAATGATAGAGAGTCGATTCAGTCTTGAAAACATTGGGAGTGTACTCCATTTCCAAAAACTTGAAGAACGACTGTAAACTCACCTAGGTTCAGACAAGTTTTGAGCAACTTCTATTTTTAGAATGTTGATTTTCTTGCTCCAACGGACAAATTTTTTGAAAATTTTTCTGAGATATGGGTTTTTTCTCAAAATTTCGTTGCAAGAAAATCCAGATTGTCCGTTTTTGAAAATTTTGAATTTTGCCTGAAAAAGCAGCAAACCCTAATTTCTTCAAATTTTCACAAAAAAAGCTGGCACCTAGGTTTTGTTCAGAATATGATTAGAAATGAACTTAGTTGATTAGATTTGCAAAACCCTAATGGCTGATAAAAAAAGCAACCAACCCTAGGATTTGAAATTTTCTTGAAAAAGCTGTGATATGGGTTTTCTTCAGAAGACTAATTTGAGAGGAGCCAGATGATTGAAAACTAAATGCACTGAGGATTTCATTGACATGCAAATAAAAAGCAGCTGCTACAACTTGATGAAGTTCTTGAAAATTTCTTCAGAAGAACGAAGTGAAAAGACCCAAATGGCTAAAAATTTGAAAACCTTGGCCTTCTCCTTGAAAAACTTGATCTTCTGGATGAAAAATCATGAAAAAGCAAGGGTTTATGTTGCTGATCTGAAAATTTTGATGAATAACCAGAAAACTTGAGTTCTTGAATCATAAAAATTCTTCAAACTTGCTACTCCAACTTTCTCCTTTGAATGCTACCTGCAAAAATAATGAAAATTACATGAAAGAAAGGTGTTAAATAGACTTAGGGTTTTGAAATAGGTTTGCTTTCTTTTGCTTTTATTTTCAAAACCCTAAAACCTCAGCTCACTAAACTTGGATGCCATCTTCCTTCACTTGCAATTTTGAAAACTTTGAAAAACTTGAAAATTTCTCTAAGGCATGAGAAATTGGGCGACCTTCTTGGCTAGTGGGGCCCACTTCAAGTAGTGTTAGTAAATTTTTGATATTTTCAACTTTCTGCCATTTTGACCCCCTACTTCGCCTTCAATTTCCAGCTTACAAATTAATATGATGAGCGAGCTGAAGGATTCATCGCGGAGCCTGACCGATTCTGAGAAGAATGTTCTGGAGGCGCCTCTGGCTAAAAACTTCATTTCGACCTCCGAATTCATGGGAGCCTTTTCCTTCCAGGGGCGCCCATTTTGTCCAGAGTTAGCCATTTTTATGATCTTCAGTTTCTTCATTAACTCCTCTTCTACAGATGATCACGTTGAAACTGGTGACTCAGGCGTCAGATTGACTGTTGGTTATACTTGTTGCGAAGCTAACGCGATATTAGGAGGGGTCTTCTGGGATAAACTTTGTCAAACAGCTGAGTTTAGACCTTCAAAAGCTTGGGTGCCCCTGGCAAGCTGGGGCGCCCAAACTCACTAGAGTAAGTTTATTTTCCACTTTTTCCTGTTTACTTCTGAACCTCAATTTTCAGCTCTCACCAGACCCTCTGTTTAGTACTTCATATCTCGTGATTGCAACCTCCGATTGACATGTTGGATATCTCGTTGGAGAGCTGGATCAACTGCGAAGAGATCATATTAGAGCCACTTCTCTAGATTCATCTGTTTTACCTCTCAAAATCTTGGGCACCTCTTCTCTCCTAGGGCGCCTAAACCTTCCAAACTTAGCTATTTTTAATCCAATTTCATCTTCAAGTTTGGAACCTTCATTCTGTACCCTTGACTTTGATCTAAACTTGCTGGAGGATGACCAGTCGGATGATCTGACGGAGACAGGCGTTGCGAAGCTGATTGAATACTGAAGATATCGAGCATATTTTCAAACCCTAAAATCTGAGTTAGGTGCTCCAAAAAGATGGTCACCCTTCTTCACCAGGGGAACCCAAAGTCTCCACACTTAGTCAATTTTTAATATTTTCCATGCTTTTCATTCTGACTTCTGTGAGAAACTTGTTTGTTCGGCCTCGAATCCCAGGCAACTGGATGATCTGTTGACTTCACTGTTGGATTCGTTGTGGAGCTGACAGAGAACTCAGCATCTTTGGTTGGAAGTGTAAACCCTAATTTCATCATTTAGTGCCCTAAACAGATGGGCGCCTATTCTTTCCTAGGGCGCCCATGGCTGGGAATGTTAGAAATTTTTTTAGATTTTCACATTCTTCTTCCTTCTTCATGCTTGTTCACCAACTCGCCTTCTATTGAATGATTTGAATGTTGAATCTGATGCCTGGCAGCTGAATGACATCCATTAATGTCCTCAGAGCTCCTGTTATGCTTATGAAAAAGCAGAATAGACCCAGTAGGGAAAAACTAATTATTTTGAGATTCTGACTGCACCAGCTTGATATGGACGTATTTTGAGCCAATCAAAATCAGTTTGGACCATATTTTTAGAAATTTTTGCCAGTATCGATTTCCAAAGAAACCCAAAAACCTAGAAAAAGTTAATATTTTTAGAAATTTCTAAAAATAGCAATTTTCCTAAAAAGTAGGGATGAAAAACCGAGATCTGGGTTTTGTAGATTAAGCTGCTCTGAGCAGACCCAGATCATCATATTTTGAAAATTTTATGTTTTAACCCCTCATGCAAGACATGCACACCCAAATTTTGACCTTTTTGATTGTTTTAACAAGACTTTTACTTATTTCTTCAAAATATCTAAGTGTAACAAAAAATTTAATTTTGGGGTACAACATTGGCTCTGTTTGGGGACCATGGTGGATACTTACGACATAGGAGAACTGTAGAATCTCTGGAGTTTGAGCTTAGACCAGTGCCTTGTCCATTGGGTAGCGGAGTCAGCATCATTTCCTAATCACCTATTTGCAAGACCTTCCTTATTCACCTAAAACCAAACTTCCTAGAAATCACCTAATAGTTGGACTTCCCTACTAATCACCTAAAACAAGACTCCCAATCACCTAAAACACGACAGGACTGTTGTACGGAAAGGGGAAATACAACATAACAAAAACATCACGGAAAGGGGAAACACATCACGAAAAAACAAGGAAAAATATTTACAAAGATTGTTCTTGAGAAAACTTACTCCACCCCCGAAGGGACGAAGTGCTTCAGGTACTGCCCGCTGTGTGGTAGAGGGATGAGACTTCCATTCAAGCACGAGAGAATATAGGTGTTCTCTCCTGCAGGCTCGTGAATCTTGAAAGGTTCCAGCCACAAGGAATCAAATTTACCGTGCATTCCCTTGGGCTCATGTCTCTTATCTCATAAGAGGACTTGATCTCCAACCTCGAAATCTCGTTGGCGAGCTTTCTTGTCAAAAAATTTCTTCACTCGTTCTTGGTGTTGATTGATTCTATCTACCACCTCCACCCGTTCTTCTTGAAGCTTTGTCAGGTACAAAATGCATTTCTGAATAGGATCTGTAAATTCTCCATCTTCTACTACAGTTGCCAGCTACAAAGCGGACAACTCCAATGTGATAGGTATCATTGCTTCTGTACCATATAGGAGCATAAAGGGTGAGGTACCAATGGCTCTCTTTGGAGTAATTCTATCAGCCCAGAGAGCATCATAAAGTTTCTTGTGCCAAGTTCGTTGACTGGAATCAACCAACTTGCGAATGATTGTGACAATGTTCTTATTCGATGATTCAACTTGTCCATTACCCTGCGGGTAATAATCTGATGAATGAGGTAGTGTAATGTTGTGGTCGAAACAGAACTCCATTAGCTCTTCAGATGAGAAACACGTTGCATTATCTGTCACAATTTTACGAGGCACCCTGAAGTGCATGAATATGTTTTGCTTCAAGAACTCACACATGACCTCGGACATAGCTCGCTTAGTGGGAATGGCCTCAACCCATTTAGTGAAATAATCAGTGGCTGTAAGGACATAAATATGCCCCTTACTAGATCGTGGGTTTATAGGACCAATAAAATCTAAACCCCATTGTTGAAATGGAGCATCTATAACAACTGGCTTGAGAGGAGCGGCTGCTAACTTTTCCTTGCCAACAAACTGCTAACACAACTGACATTTATGCACCCACTCATATGCATCACAGAACATAGTTGGCCAAAAGAACTATGCCCGCAAGATTTTGAAAGTTGTCACCTTCGAAGAAAAGTGACCACCGCATGCTTGATTGTGGAAGGCTTCCAGCAAGCGCCATTGTTGATCTTTCGTAACACACAACAAAAATGTTTCATCAAGACCTCGCTTGTACAAAACGTTGTTGAAGATTACATAATTATGTGCTTTCAGCTTTAGCATTTTTTTTTGTTGCTTGTTCAGGTGATTTGGACAATCACCGTACGTCAAGTAATACCATATCTCAGTAAACTATTCTCTCGAAGATTCGATCAATAAGACCATTGGAAGATCTTCTTTAACTTCAGGTTCAATCTCAGGTATACCTTCGGCTTGAAACTTCTTATCTCCATCTTCTATTATCAACTGACAAAGACCTCTCCCACAGATGAGTTTGGTTGGTTTGATCTCCAAGTCATACTCTTGCACTTTTGCGACCTAGTTTCCTCTTTTTGAGCCCATCTCTTGTTGAGTTAGCACACTTTTCACTACTGGATCTGTGACATATACAATGGTGTGAGTATTCAAGATATAAAATATGAAATTCTTTACAGCTCGAACCACTGCATAGGCATTCTTTTCAATCTGAGAGTATCTTGATTCATTGTCCTTGAAACTGCAGCTCATGAAAGCTATTGGAGATTCAGTTTCTTCATTTTACTTCTATGTCAGAATGGCAGACAGAGTATGCTCTGATGCATAGCGATAAAGGATAAATTCCTTTTCAAAATTAGGACGGACTAGCACTGGAGCTCGACTGATAGATTCTTTTATTGCTGCAAACGCCTTCTTGCCTTTTTTTGTCCACTTGAAAACTGTCTTCTTCTTCATCATAGCAGATATATCTTTAGTCAACTCAGTAAAATTTGGTACAAATCTTCGTATGAAATTTACCTTACCGAAGAAAGAATGTACCCATGTTCTTCTTGTTGGAAGAGACAAACTTCGGATAGCTTCAACCCGGCTCAGGTCGATTCGAGTTCCCTCCTTGGAGACGATGTGGCCAAGCAACTTGCCTTCTGTCACCGTGAAGATAGACTTTTTGGGATTCATCAATATTTTGTGGTATCTGCATCTCTCGAAGACCTTCCCTAGATGTGAAAAATGATCTTCTCGTATCTTCGAGAAAACAGTGAGGTCGTCTAGATAGACAACAATTACTTTATTCTTCGAGTCTCCAAATGCCAAATCCATGGCTCTCTGAAATGTAGCACCGGCGTTGATGAGGTCAAAGGGAATTCTTTCATAGGAAAATGTACCCCAAGGGGTTGTGAATGTCGTCTTGAATTGATCATCTTTAGCTACTGCTATTTGATTATAACCAGAAAAATCATCCAATAAGGACAACACCTCTGAACCAGTAACCGTCTGTAAAGTGTGCTCCATGATCAGCAAAGGATAATTATCCTTGAGTGATGATTGATTCAAGTTCCTGAAATCTACGCAAATTATGATTTCTCTATTCTTCTTGTGCATAGGAACTATATTCGACACCCAGGTGGAATGATGAATCAGAAAGATGATCTTTGCATTCACCATCTTCTAGATTTCCACATAAATGGTATCTTGAATCCGCGGATTGTAATGTCTTTGCTTTTTTCTGAAGGGCTTTGCTTCACGTTGAAGAGGAATTGTGTGAGACAACTCTCTTGGTGTAAAGACTTTCAAATTTTCATATGACCAGGCGAAGACATCTCGGTACTGCTTGAACAAAGAGATGAACCTCTCACTTTCCTCTGCAGTGCAGCATGTACCCAGATTAACAAGCCTAGGCTTGTCAACTGTTCCAATATTAATTTGTTGATATTCGGCAGAGGTTCTGTCGCTTGAGTTTCTCTGATCTTGTATGTATCTGTCGTTCCTATCAAAAATATTCTCCAAGGAAACCAAGCCCTTGGGAATTTTGTTTCCTTTGAACTGGATTATGCTGGTATCTAGTTCCTCTAGACTTTCTTTGTCTTCAACAATCTTTGGCACATCGAAGGCTTTTGTTATTGCTTCTCTATGAGTAAATGAACTGCCCTCAAAGAACAATTCTTTGAAATTATCTCCCATAACAAGAAACTCCTTAATGTGATCATCGTCATTAAAGACTTGCCAATTATCACAATTGTCAAGTACAGCTGGCCTGTATATTAACTCAATGTAAAATGCATTATGATGAAAGTCAGAATGTGGCATGAAAAGTGAAGCTAATACCGCGAGGGCATCTGCTCTTCTATTTTCTAGACGTGGAATGTACTTGATATCAAAAGCTTCGAACCAATCTATTGCATTCCACACCCTATTTCTATAATGTTGAAGATGATCTGCTTTCACTCTGAATTGATCTCTGACTTGCTTCACAACAAGCTCTGCATCACCTTCAACCCTAAGATGTTTGATACCCATGTCCTTTGCATTTTTGAGACCTAGTAAAAGCGCCTCATATTCCACCGTGTTGTTCGTACATTCAAATTGCAAGCGGTATGAAAAAGGATACAACTATCCTTCATGAGAACTTATCACAACTCTTGCTCCCGAACCAGCAGTGGAACAACTGCCATCGAATTGCAAAGTCCACGGCTTAGGATCTTCTACTGATTTGTCTAAGGTACACGTGATCTCTTGACTTTCTTCAGGAATCTTTGATAGCATAGCATAAGTACCAAGACCCGTTTCTTGATATAGAACTTGAGCTTGAGGATCTTGAGACTTCACGACCGCAAATCGAGATTTGGGTTCTGGTTCTAGCTTGAAAGTTCCATTCTTTAATGGAATGTTCACAGAAAACCAATCCATTTGAATCTCTCCACCGAGGTCCTTGCAAAAGCTTCTGCTTAATAGCATCCCGTAACTTGCTGGAATATCAGCTACCAAGATGGTCATCATGATTTTCTTTTCAGGACAGGCCGCCAACCTTACTTGAGCATCTTTTAACTGTCTGACTAACGGAACTAACTTAGACTCCAGTGAGTAACATTTGTCCCTCATCTTGGTGCACGAAAGTCCTAGAGCGTTCATCACTTGTAGAGGCATGACATTGTCTGAAGCTCCAGAATCGATGATACAATTGCTCAATTTGAAACCCCCTATATACAGAGAAATATAGAAGGGCTTAGGCTTGTCTTCCGCTGGAACGGATGATTCGAGCAATGTGGGCTGCTTGATAGGTCCTTTCTTCACAAATTTGAGAAGTTGGTCCACTTGCTCTAGGTGATCTTGGAGATACTCTAACTGAGAAATCTGCACTTTGTTCTTCATCAAAGAATCTACAATATCAAAATTTGCTGAGGACGAGTCTTCAGCAACTGCTTTCACGTTTTCTTGAGAAGACTTAACATTTGAAGTAGAAGCTACTTCTTTTTCTTTGTCTTTTGGTACTTTTAGTCTCTCTTCTTCTTCTTCTCTCTGTGCCTTCAGATATTGAGCTCTCGTGAACACAGGAGTCGTGTGATTCTCAGGATTTACTACAAGAGAGTACTGATGAATATCTTCTTCTTGATCTACAAAGTCAGGTTCACTTTCAAAGTAGCCCGTTGCGGAGTCGCCATCGAAGTTGTCCGATTGAGGTAAGACAACATTCAAACTTGGAGTTGGAACGAAACTTGGTGCAGGTGCAGCTTCGACATATCCCATTATCTCGTTCATTCTGACATTTTTGGGGCAAGAGGTGCCAGTATGTTCTGTGGAATCATGAAAAGAGAAAAACACAGCATTTTGTGTATTGTCAGCCGTTTGCCTTGGTGGAGGTGGCCCTCGCAGCCTATAATTATTATAAGGCTGAAAGTTATTTCTCCTGGGCTGGTACGGCTGCTGAGGCTGATAAGGCTGTTGTGGTGCTTGATACGATTGTGGCGCAAGCAAAGCAGGTGGTGGTGCAACTTGAGCAAGGGGCGTAGGCTGAAGTGGCAATTGCCTCTTGAGAATAGTTACTTCATTAGCAACCCTTTGAAGTAACGGGTCAGCAAAACTTTGAACCAAAGGCCTAATAGCATCTCCTTTGATCTTTCCTGAAGTGATCATGTTGTCTTCAATCTCTATGGCACCTTGCTATGCATCTTCTAGTTCTATCTCATTGGCCGATCTCGAGATAAAAGCTATCTCTGATGGAAGTGCGTTGACAAAACTGCTCAACAGGATCTCAGGCGATGGATTGATTGTGTATGAGAAACGAGTAACCAGGTGGTTAAACCTTGCCATGAACTCCCTCATTGGTTCATTTTCCTCCTTCTTTGAGTTTGAGAGTTGAGCGAACAATTGGTGGCTATCTTCAACTGGCTTGAACCTTGCAAGAAAATTTCCAGTCATGGTATTCCAATTGGTTATGCAACCAATCTTTAGGTGATTAAACCATTCGGTAGCAGCTCCTACGAGAATCTCAACAAAGAGACGTACATCAATGTCTTCATGAGCCACATACAAAACAACGCAAGCCATTGAAAAGGCTAAAAGATGATCATCAAGATGTTGACTTCCATCACCTTGGAACTGTGGAAAGTGCTTTCTTGACCCCTTAGGCAATTCATGATTTGTTGCCAAGGCCAAAGGTCCGATATGATCTCCCCAAGGCAGTGGGGGACCTCTTCTCTGATTGTGATTGCGGTTGTTGGGATCATTGTTGTCATCAGCCATTGCTTCGGATTCTTCTTCCTCTAACACAAGTATGGTGTTGAACTCAGGAACTGTGTCAAACTCAGGAACTGTGTTGGATGACTCTCCAACTTGTGTAGGATGTGTTTGCGAAAGGAAAGGATCAACTTCTTCTTGGAAGAGAAAATTTGTTCTTGTTCTCCTCCTTGTATAGACTATGTACGCTAGGATTGTCTAGTCCCACATGGGTGGTGGCAAGACAGGTCTTCCGGCTACAATATTAGCTTTCTCTTCCTCTTTGTCTAGAATAACAACAATGTTTATCCACTGAGCAGGGGTCTCCTTCTTCTCAAATATGAAACTCCTTAGGCTGTTGATGATGTCTACTTGCTCTCCTTCAATTATCTGGAATCTTGGCTAGATAACTAGAGGTGTAAGATCAGGCTGTTCAACTGGAGCAGTAGGATGCCAGATAGTCATACCCGTGACATAAAGCCTAAGCTTTCTTTGTTGTTTAATGCTTCGTGCCCCATGGTGGGCACCAGAAAACTATTGGCATTTAAATTCGCACCCTGGAATGCGTATTTGAAATGGACAGCTATGCACAGATAAACTGCTCTTCAAATTTGGAGGGGAAGCTCCCTCTTGCTGATGGTGTTGAAAGAAAGTAAACTAAGAACTAAATTGCCTATCTTTTTTATCAGCTTAGAGCACAAGGTTTATTAAACACAAACGCCGCAGCTGAGATTTTTTGTTTTAAGACCTTTAACTATGACTAACTTAAACTAAAGACGTTTCTAACTTCTCAAGTAACAAGCAGAGCAAGAGAAACTAGAAATGAACGAGGTTGATTTCTAACAAAATACTTCAATAAACTCTCTCTCAACAAACATCTACACACTTCAATGCAAGTTGAAATCAAGATCATAAAAGTAGAACATAAATAACAGAAATTTGAGATATTATATCAAGGAAAAGGAGGCTCATGATTTCATTACTCAAACTTCTGGAACAAAACTCACTTCTAACATGCCTAGAACAAGAAATTGCCGCTAAAGAGGCTTGCAATCTTATTCTTACACAATAGAAACAACAATCACACTAACTCCTTGTTGGCTAAAGAGGCTCACCAATTTGCTATCACAACACAATTGAACAACACTCGAATAACAAATAGAAGGCACAATAGGCTCAGTGTTTTGTTATCACTAGCATGGTTAAAGAAACTAATGAGCAAAGACTCTTATTTATAGACAAGCAAAGGAGTAGGGAACCCTAAAATCTCCTTGCTTTCACAATCTAGGGCTTGCTCAGCAAGCAAGCTTTATTACTAAATCTAGAAAGAAGATAACATCTAACACCTAAGAAAGCATAAAAAGTGGGAAACGCCAACTATTACATTTTATCTTCTTTCTCTTTTCAAAGAATGGATAAGAATCATTCCAAAAATAGAAAGAAAGCGGGAAAGAAAGCTTCTAGAAGAAAGTTGCTTTAAAGCTCGATCACATCCATTAGAAAATTAGAAACTGTGTCCCAGTTAGGTGCATCTATGCTCTCAATAGAAAAACACCGCTTTTCTAGAATATCTTCAGCATCTGCAACAGATCTCAGGAAATCTTCGACCTCATTGGCCACTTTCTTCAAACTTTGCTAACATCATGGAAGTGTGACTTGGCAGAGTCTTATGTTTTGCTTTCATTCACTTCATTACAATCTTCTTGTTGTATTTTTCCTTGTGCATTTCCCATATCCTTTCACATTCACCCTTTGAGATAGTGACGCTTTCAGACCATGGGGGAATGGAAAAACACTTCTCGATCATATCAGGCTTCAGACTGCAAATCAATCGGCCATCTACTGACTGGATCTCCCTTGTAGCCGGGTTGTAATGCTTGATGCAAGCGATTACGAACTCAAGACTCTGAACTGATATAGGAATAGACGCTGCTGCGAGGAGTCCATAGTGTCCCAGGTTTCTGATTGAGGTGTTGCTTGCACTCTCCAAAGCGTGTAAATCAAACACCGGCTTGATATGATGCAAGTCTGTCTCAGCCGTTTTGATGAAATCATGATAGAGAGTTGATTCAGTCTTGAAAACATTGGGAGTGTACTCCATTTTGAAAAACTTGAAGAACGATTGTAAACTTACCTAGGTTCAGACAAGTTTTGAGCAACTTCTATTTTTTGAATGTTGATTTTCTTGCTCCAACGGACAAATTTTTTGAAATTTTTTCTGAGATATGGGTTTTGCTCATAATTTCGTTTCAAGAAAACCCAGATCGTCCATTTTCAAAAAAATTGAATTTTGCCTGAAAAAGCAGCCAACCCTAATTTCTTCAATTTTTCACAAAAAAAGTTGGCACCTAGGTTTTGTTCAGAATATGATTAGAAATGAACCCAGATGATTAGATTTACAAAACCCTGATGGCTAATCGAAAAAGCAGCCAACCCTAGGATTTGAAATTTTCTTGAAAAAGCTGTGATATGGGTTTTCTTCAGAAGACTGATTTGAGAGGAGCCAGATGATTGAAAATTGAATGCACTAAGGATTTCATTGACATGCAAATAAAAAGCAGCTGCTACAACTTGATGAAGTTCTTGAAAATTTCTTTAGAAGAACGAAATGAAAAGACCCAGAGCGCTAAAAATTTGAAAACGTTAGCCTTCTCCTTGAAAAACTTGATCTTCTAGATGAAAAATCATGAAAAAGCAAGGGTTTATGTTGCTGATCTGAAAAATTTGATGAATAACCAGAAAACTTGAGTTCTTGAATCATAAAAATTCTTCAAACTTGTTGCTCCAACTTTCTCCTTTGAATTCTACCTGCAAAAATAATGAAAATTACATGAAAGAAAGGTGTTAAATAGACTTAGGGTTTTGAAATAGGTTTGCTTTCTTTTGCTTTTATTTTCAAAACCCTAAAACCTCAGCTCACTGAACTTGGACGCCCTCTTCCTTCACTTGCAATTTTGAAAACTTTGAAAAACTTGAAAATTTCTCTAAGGCATGAGAAATTGGGCGACCTTCTTGGCTAGGGGCGCCCACTTCAAGCAGTGTCAGTAAATTTTTGATATTTTCAACTTTCTGCCATTTTGACCCCCTACTTCACCTTTGATTTCTGACTTGCAGATTAATTTGATGAGCGAGTTGAAGGATTCATCGCGGAGCCTGACTGATTCTGAGAAAAATGTTCTGGAGGCACCTCTGGCTAAAAACTTCATTTCGACCTTCGAATTCATGGGAGCCTTTTCCTTCCAGGGGCGCCCATTTTGTCCAGAGTTAGCCATTTTTATGATCTTCAGTTTCTTCATTAACTCCTTTTCTACAGATGATCATGTTGAAACTAGTGACTTGGGCATCAGATTGACTGCTGGTTATACTTGTTGTGAAGCTGAAGAGATATTAGGAGGGGTCTTCTTGGATAAACTTTGTCAAACAGCTGAGTTTAGACCTTCAAAAGCTTGGGCGCCCCTAGCAAGCTGGGGCGCCCAAACTCACCAGAGTTAGTTTATTTTCCACTTTTTCCTGTTTGCTTCTGAACCTCAGTTTTTAGCTCTCACCAGACCCTTTGTTCAGTACTTCATATCTCACGATTGTAACCTCCGATTGACGTGTTGGATATCTCGTTGGAGAGCTGGATCAACTGCGAAGAGATCATATTAGAGCCACTTCTCTAGATTCATTTGTTTTACCTCTCAAAATCTTGGGTGCCTCTTCTCTCCTGGGGCGCCCAAACCTTCTAGACTTAGCCATTTTTAATTTGATTTCATTTTCAAGTTTGGAACCTTCATTCTGTACCCTTGACTTCAATTTGAACTTGCTGGAGGATGACCGGTCGAATGATCTGACAGAGACAGGCGTTGCGAAGCTGACTGAATACTGAAGAGATCGAGCATATTTTCAAACCCTAAAAGCTGAGTTAGGTGCTCCAAAAAGTTGGGTGCCCTTCTTCACCAGGGGCGCCCAAAGTCTCCACACTTAGTCAATTTTTGATATTTTTTATGCTTTTCATTCTGACTTCTGTGAGAAACTTCTCTGTTCGGCCTCGAATCCCAGGCGACTGGATGATCTGTTGACTTCACTGTTGGATTCGTTGAGGAGCTGACAGAGAACTGGGCATCTTTGGTTGGAAGTGTAAACCATAATTTCATCATTTAGTGCCCTAAAAAGATGGGCGCATATTCTTTCCTGGGGCGCCCATGGCTGGCAGTGTTAGAATTTTTTTTAGATTTTCACATTCTTCTCCGTTCTTCGTGCTTGTTCACCAACTCGCCTTCTGTCGAATGCTTTGAATGTTGAATCTGACGCCTGGCAACTGAATGACCTCCATTAATGTTCTCGGAGCTCCTGTTATGCTTATGAAAAAGCAGAATAGACCCAGTAGGGCAAAACTGATTATTTTCAGATTCTGACTGCACCAACCTGATATGGACGTATTTTGAGCCAATCAAATTCAGTTTGGACCATAACGGACCAACTTTCTATTTTTAGAAAGTTTTGCCAGTATCCATTTCCAAAGAAACCCAGAAACCTAGAAAAAGTTACTATTTTTAGAAAATTTCTAAAAATAGCAGTTTTCCTAAAAAGTAGGGATGAAAAACTGAGATCTGGGTTTTGTAGATTAAGCTGCTTTGAGCAAACCTAGATCGTCAAATTTTGAAATTTTTGTGTTTTAACCCCTCATGCAAGACATGCACACCCAAATTTTGACCTTTTTGACTGTTTTAACAAGACTTTTACTTATTTCTTCAAAATATCTAAGTGTAACAAAAAATTTAATTTTGGGGTACAACAGGGGACATTTGGAAACTGATCTTAAGGCCATTTGGGGTAATAAGGTAAAAGATTATTTTGTTCTTGACCCTGAGGATCTCCTTCGTAAAGTGAAATGGAAAGACTTTTCATTCCTCTTTACTCCTCATTTAAAGGATTCACTCAATCGTGAGCTTTAGAAACATCAGATTTTTCTATTGGACCATCAAGATGAAATCATTTGGATTAAGGCCAAATCAAGAAAATATAATGTGAAGGATGGATACAAGTCTTTAACCTCTTCTTCACATTCTACATCATGGTCGATTAGTCTTTGTTGGGCCCTGATGTCCTCCCTAAAGTAGGAGCTTTTTCTTGGATTGCTCTAAAAGACATAATTCTATTTGGAATGTGTTTGGACAAATTGGGAATAACCCCTCTTTTCACATGTGTTTTGTGTGGGAAGGCATATGAAACAACTGACTATCTCCTCATTGGTTGTGATTTTGCTTATCAGTGTCGGACTTGGTTAATGTCAAAGCTTGGCTAGGCATCCCCTCTTCAAAACTCGATTCTTAAGCATTTCTTAAGCTGGCCTATATTTCACCCAAACTCAAAATTCTCCTACATCTGGGAAATTTCCCCCTCCATCGTTTGGAACATTTGGTTGGAGGAATAATCGCATCTTTAGGAAAGACTCTTCTGATCTCAAACAAGTCATATTAAAAATTGAGCTCTCCATCTCAGAAGTAACAACTTCAAGCCTATATAGAAGGGAACCTTCTAAAAAATTGTTCTTATCATGGGACTCCTTCATTCTTAAGAATTGGAAGCTCATAAATCTCCCCAAACGAGGGACTATGCAAATTAGAACTCCTCCAGTGGATAAAAAGTTGATAAAATGGTCTCTCCCTCTCTCGGGCTTCATCAAAATAAACTTTGATGGAGCCTCCAGGGGTGACCCTGGCAAATCGGGGGCTGCTGTCATTCTCAGAGACTAGTTGGGTTCTTGTATTGGGGCTGTGTGTGCCCACCCATATTGAAGATGGCACTAACAACATGGCTGAATTTAATGCCCTCGGATTAGGCCTGGAGTTTACTTCAAAATTATCCATTCCCCACATACTTATTGAAGGTGATTATATGGTTGTTATCTCGGCTATCATGAATCAAAATTCGAATGCATGGAATCTGAAGTACATTCAAGACTACTAAAAAAAATTCCTCCTTTCAAATCATACATTGCTATCGGGAAGCGAATTCAATGGTTGACTGGCTAGAAAACAGAGCAATTGATGAACACATTGTTTACAAGGAATTCACAAATCAAGATTGCAAGATATTTCCTGAATAATTGTCCTTTCCCCCATATATTGCAAATGGGCTAATGTTGGCACACTCTCAGGTTTACAAGTTCTCATGTTACTCTCTCTTCATTTTGGGCGCTTGGGCTATATGACACCATTTTTTTATGTTCTTGTGCTTGGGTTTTATTGCAGGTGCATGCATTTATTCACCATGGTCAACAAAGGCTTAATAGTTTGGGGAATAAGTGGCCCCTGCACATTTATTTTTCTTACACTTGGAATTCAAATTTTGGTTGGTCACAAAATTATTTTTTCTAATGTTTTCCGGGCCCCTCTTCTGTATTAATCGCCTGTGAGGAAATGATCCCCACGGATGGTTAATGGGCAACAGGGTGACAGCGGACCTTAGCATGTGTGACTACCCACCTAGTTTGGTAACACATTTCGTGGACGGTCAGCATGACGTCCGGATCTCCTGTATATCATTTGGCTAAATTGCAGCTATCTTTGGTGATTGTTGTTTTACTTTGGAGACATATTCATTTGTTGTGCCATTTTTGGCATTGTCTCCACTATGGGCACTTAATCCTAAAGAGTTTTCTTGCATATCTTCACTTTCTTCTAATGACAGGTTTCCTATTGGCTCGCCTTTCGACATATTTTCTGATTATTCCTTACGGCTTGTTATGCTCACACAAACTGTTCTTTTATGGCTCTTTAATGCGACTTGTGTGGTCATTTCTAGCAATGTTTTCTGACAAATTTGGTTCTTAAATTCTGGGGCCATCTCCAGGGGTGTAATTTTATATCTTTTTGTTCTCCAGCTCATGATGGTTGGCTATTTTGTCTAATGTAGACGTTACTAAAAATAGCGTCTCCATAAATTGGCACCGATTGACCAAACAAAACTTTTGATAAGTTGACATGACATTCTCGCGTGGTGTTTAACATGGTGACACCCGGTTCTTCTTGGCTCGACAATTGGTACTTTCTTTGGCTCGGCATTAATGGTTATATGCCCTCACACCTCCATTCAGTACAATGGAATGATAATGCATTTAGGCTAATTCAAATATGTGTTCGTGGTTTACGAATTGTTTCAGTGGCTCACTCAGCTTTATGAATTTGTTCTTGTGTTATTTTCTGTGGAGAATTAAGTTCTTTTGTGTTGTGTCTATGGAGAGCTCTTTCAGGGTACTTGTTCCTTCCAGAATTCATGAGATTAGGGATAGCTCTTCCTTTACCACTGAGAAGCTGGGGTGTTCCTTTCGTATCGAATGTAACCAAGTTGTTGATGCCATTATCACCTTCCTGAGCCAAGACTGGTTAGATTTCCACGCTATGGCATTGTCGTATGAAGTTGCATCAAGATTTGTATCAAACCTAATGGATGTGTTGTGGTGTGTGCAGATGGTTAAGTACTTGGCAAAGACTTATCTCTTGCCCCATGTTTTCCCTTTATCTTCTCGCTAGTCGACTCTTGAGGGTTACGATATTCTTCATGGTACAAATGAGATTGGTAGCATTCTTTGTCGATAACACCACCTCTCTGACAAGCATCTCACAAGATTGCTTTGTTCAATGGCACATGGCCTAATTGATGACTACCCAAGTGAATTCAATTGCAAATTAAGTAGGTTAAGAGGACATTTGGGTAACTCAGTTTGTGATAGTCTCCAAAATCTTTTTGATGCAGTCAAATTTCTTATTCGACACGTGCTCTCGTTGAACCTCGCGATGAGCCTTTTTCCCCCCACCCACCAATATTGCATCATCTTCTGAAAGTTGCTCTTGAGTTTCACCTCATTTTCCTCTCTTTTTGACATCTCATGGCTCTCGTATCTCTTTTTGGCTCTTTTGTAGGTGGTTTTTTTCACTAACAATTCTTTTCTTGGCTTCCACACTATTCTCTGTTGCTTTTTTCAAGATTTTTGGTGCTCCATTTTAGGCGTCGATGAGCACTATAATCTAGTTCAATTCATTTCATGGCTCCTCAAATGTTACTTTGGTTCTTTTGGGTTGCTATTGAGCAAATGGTTATACTCCTCATATGTTTCCACTCATGGCTTCTTTGCTACGTTTTGTCATTTTGGAGCTCAAATGTATTTTCCTAATATGGAATTTTTGTTATAGGCAGTCTTGATATTATATATTTTTTTAAACTCCTTGGCATTTGTATCTGCTTATAAAGCTTTGAATTTTCTCAGTTTCTAAGTGTAATTCTCCATTTTTTGTCATGGAGATTTTTGTAAATGACACTCAGCTTATTGTAATTTTTCTCTTGAGGAGCATCGAATTGTATCCTATTCTTATTTTCTATAAATAAAAAAATTTCAGTGGCTTGCCCCTTTTGATTAAAAAAAATAAACATAATTTGTGCTAAACTAATCATAAAAAATTATTATTTTCTCATTGTGTAAAGAATTATGTCTAGATTGATGACATATATTTTTCTATAAAAAATCTTTAAAAATTAAAAGTTATTAAAAAATACTAATACCTAACTGGTGTGGGAAATGTTAGTATCAAAATGAGATAACAAAAACACACCAATGCAACATTAAACTAAAGAAAGCTAAATAGAATGAAATCAAATAAATCAAACAGAGCTTCTTCAGAATCGTTCCATTGTCCTCTATCTCTAGTAATTCGCCTGAAGCTGCTGCTCTTAGATTGTATAAGCAAAGCTTCTCAAAATGTCAATTTGCAGAACGAGTATGCAAAGTGAGAGTACTTCTCTATCCTATATGCTGGTGGAGTGAAATGTTGGTTTGCGGATATGCACAGGGGCTGTAGATTATGCATAGGGGCTGTAAATTATACACAGAGGCTGTGGATTATGGATGCTATTGAAACTATGATATGAGGTTGATAGGCTATGATATGGAATGTTGATATGTTGGGCTATGCTATGCTAAAATCTAGAATGCTATGAATGCTAAAACATACCAATGCAACATTAAACTAAAGAAAGTTAAATAGAATGAAATCAAAGAAATCAAACAGAGCTTCTTCAGAATCGTTCCATTGTCCTCTATCTCCAGTAATTCGCCTGAAATTGATGCTCTTAGATTGTATAAGTAAAGCTTTTCAGAATGACAATCTACAAAACAAGTATACAAAGTGAGAGTACTTCTCTATCCTATATGCTGGTGGAGTAAATGTTGGTTTGCGGATATGCACAGGGGCTATAGATTATGCACAAGGGCTGTAAATTATACACAAGGGCTGTGGATTATGGATGCTATTGAAACTATGATATGAGGTTGATAGACTATGATATGGAATGCTGATATGATGGGCTATGATATGCTAAAATATAGAATGCTATGAATGCTAAAAGGCTATACTATTGCAGATTGACTATAGTTTTCTCGTACAAAAGCTTTTTTTTTTTTTCAAAGACCCGACAGTTCTTTTTATAGCTTTTTGCAGGCAAGAGTCTGGCTGGCAAAGATCAATGGCTGTGGATAGTCTGGTAAATTTGAATGGTGAGAGATGGAGAGGTTGAGAGGAAAATGGAAGATGTTGGGAGGTTGGAGAGAAGAATGAAGGTTTTTCTTCAACCCACAGGAACAACTTTGCTCAAAAAAGAGAAATTTGTTAATTTTCTATTTGAAGTTGTTTCATGGTTGTTGCAAATAATCCAAATTAAATAAATTTATTTAATTTTATGTGTTATGTGAGTTGGAGGATTTGAATTTTTGATGTGAATGAACATTAGAAGATTTAATTAAATTTTTGGGATATTTAATTGTGAATAGACTTTAGAAGAATTAATTAAATATTTGGAATATTTAATTGTGAATGGAATTTAGAAGATTTTTAGAAGAAAAGAATATTTAATCTTTATTTGAATAAAATATCCAAGCCAAGATTATATGATAATTAATATAAATAAATCATAATGTTTATTTAATTAATTAAGAAATGGATAAGAAAAGTGATTAAATAAACTTATTTATTTAATCAAAATGAAAGAATGAACAATATAAATAAATTATTTAGATTTATTTATACGCAGATTGAATTTAGAGATTTAATTAAATATTTAATTAATTGTCAAATTATTATGATGTTACCATTTTTAGGTGTATACATTTTGCCCCTCTTTGAAGTGATGTGTTTTACGGATTGCTTCAAAGAATTTTAAAAATTTTCCCAGATGCTGATTGTGGAATGTTGATAGGTATATGCCCCCTCGGACGATGAATCGATAAGATTTTGATTTTTTGTGAAATTTTTTGAAGTTTTAGATTTGTTGGAATTTTTCAATTTTTATGATTTTTAAGATGTTGATTCATTGTTTGAAAATTATGATGTGAAGAAATTTACGTGGAAAGATGTAAGATGAAAAATTGATGACCTAAATTGCCCCTGCAATGATAGAATGTGATAAAATGCCCTAATTTTTCCTTTAAATAGGTTAAAAATGTCATTTTCCATGTCATTTTTTCATTTTAACCTAGTAAAAATTGTAATTTTTTGAGCTCTGGAGTGAGAAAAATGGCACTTCCTACTCACCAGCACTGTTTCAAGCACATCTAACGACATCAGCGGCTGGCACACTATGGACCCATAGTATGTACCCCGTTAAACTTTCAACGTTTGAAAATTATCTGTTTAGGGCATGTTTTCCAACATTTTTGTACCTTCATGATTTTTTTAGCGTCTTTTATTCTTTGTGTAGCGCCCTTTATATTTTACAATGCATGACCTTGGAGTGATTGTTTGCGTATAGCGGTGCCCTGATTTGATGATGTTTTGTGTGATAAATTTGTTCCCAAAGTTGTTGGAAAACAAATAATAGCTGATAAATTTGCTTTCAAGTTAATGAAAAACAAATAGTTATTTGATAAGTTTGCTTCTAAGGTTGTTAAAAACAAACAGGATTTTGATAAATTTTCTTTTCATGATGATGGAAAATAAATAGTTTGTTGATAAGTTTGCTTCTAAGGTTGTTAAAAACAAATAGGATTTTGATAAAAAAAAATTCCATGATGACGAAAAACAAATAGTTTGTTGATAAGTTTGCTTCTAAAGTTGTTAAAAACAAACATGATTTTGATAAATTTGTTTTCCATGATGATGAAAAACAAATAGTTTGTTGATATTCAGATTTGATTGATTTGTCATGATGATTTGATATTGATGTTGTTTTGACTTGATGATTCTTCCTATTCAACAGGAGATATTAAGCGTCTCGCAGTTACGGGAGAAATTTCTGAAGACATGGAGATTGATTCTACAGCTTGGACAAGTAGATAAAGATGTTATCGAGGCATGCAGATTGACCTCGTTACTTGAGATGCCTGAGGTGCATCTCAACAGAGCCTTATTGATAGCACTTGCAGAGAGGTGGCATAGTGACACGAACATCTTTCATTTGCCGACAGGAGAGATTACCGTGACTCCTGAGGATGTGTATCGCATCCTGAAGATTCTAGTGATGGGTGAGATAGTGAGATTTGACGGCCAGGAGGCAAGAGGCACCAATGCCTGGAGGTGGATATTTAGAGATGATCATATTGCAGGATATTATATCTCATGGGCGGAGATGACAGATTCGTATGCACCCTTACCCTCCATACTTGCAGGCTTCATTGGAGGTGTTATGTGCCCCGACCATAGGTCCAAGGGATTTGCAGTCGAGTGGGGTCGTGTGCTTGAGAGTATGGTGATGCAAGGTACACGATATGCTTGGGGATCATGCATGCTTGCACATTTATATGATGAGTTGCACCATGTTGTGTACAGTGGAGGTCGGAGTTTAGCTGTTGGTTGTTCGCTTTTACAGATATGGGCATGGGAGCACTTTGTTGTTATGCGACCATTGACTCATGGATGACGGCCTGTCGGTCGACCGTATAGATTTAGATATACCGATGTCATTGCTCAGTCGAGGCTGGGCAAACTGGATCATTGGCAGCGTCTCTTGGATGATCTCGATACAATATGTTGGCAGCCCTATGTAGATTGTGAGGCATGGCCAGAGGATGCTAGGGAGATGCCCTATGTCTTTACTGCTAGATATCTGATTGGTCGTACTCTTGGGATTATTGAGAGGTTTCTTCTTGGTCAAGTGTGGCGATAGTATGGTCAGCCTCAAGGTATGCCACAGGGTTCTTCTATTTATGCGTGTCAGCAACAAGAGGTTACAGTGTGGGGTCCGTGGATTGCATATGATGTAGCAATGGCAGAGTTCACCAGTTTGGAAGTATAGATGTGGGACTATAGAGCTGATATTCTTGACGGGGGGATGACTCTAGAGTATGCTCAGTATGTGAACTGGAACATCCTGTGCCACGATTATTTGATCCTGATAAGCCTGCCACTCTAGTTGTGGAGCAGAGACCACATATAGGCAGACATAGGCGACAGCGAGAGGCGGCTTCGGAGAATGATGACTCTGAGGATGATGATGATGATGAGTTGGATGGGGATGGAGATGGCAGTGATGAGAAGAGTGGAGGTGATAGTGGTGGAGGAGGTGGCAGAGGCAGCAGTAGAGGTGGTGGCAGAGGTGGACCGTGGATGAGACATGCAGCTCCATTGTCTTCAGTAGATCCAGTGGTGCTGAGTCAGATAGCTACCTTGCAGAGTAGAGTGCAGAGCTTACAGGGTCAGTTAATACAGACACAGGCCTTGGTTACATAGCTACAGGGACAGTTGACTACACTGACAGCTGAGAGAGATACAGCTAGATAACAAGGTGAGTAGGCCATGGCCCTAGCTGACAGTCTGCAAAGAGTAGCAATAGGTACCTCGATCGGTGACATGATGAGAGAGCTGACCAGAGCCACCCAGGAGGCAGAGTTCTATAGGATCAGGTATCACGATGTAGTGCCACCCGAGCAGAGAGTGAGTTATACACAGTCTCGGTCTACACATAGTTGCTCTCAGGCTACCAGTAGGGGTGTATCTCATCCATTACTTCTAGGAGGGTTATCAGGGGCAGGTGGAGCAGGTCCATCAGGTGCAAGTGGGGCAGGTCCCAGACCAGCAGCATTAGAGGATAGCACTTCATAGTTCTTTTTGCATGATGTCTTATATGTCTTATTGATACTCTATTGAGACATTTGTATACATACTGATATGGTCCCATTTTTGATGATGTTATGTCATGCATAGTTGACATCTTTGTATTTTTTATATTCATTTTTGAGATATATGATATGCAGCGATGATTTGTTTGTGCGATGAGTATGTGTACTTTTATTATGTGATGGGTATCCATTTTATTTATGCATGATTTATGATGTAATGTATGATGTATGGAAACAAACAAAATGATATGTTGTGAAAATAAAAATACAACGAAAGTGATGTGAGGATTATGATGTACGCTTTATTATTTTTTTATAATTTTTTGATGCAAATATGTATGAAAAATGTATGTGATGATGTTTTTGTGAATGTCAAATATACTTTGTCGTTTGTTCGAAAGATGTGAAACTTTGATACTTTACTAGCTTTTGGGAAAATCTATAAATGCCAAATGAAAATTCTAAAATGAAAGTAATCTATACTAACCATGCAGGATATTACCATTCTGAGAGCTTATTTGTGCTTTTTGTATCATCATAGAGCATTGAAATGTTAAAAATTAATACAAGCATCAAAGGGCATGTTAGCACCAGTGATGACCTGAGTATTGCTTTCATGAATTTTGATATAGCAAGATAATACAAGCATCTAGGTATAATTGGACTGAGATGACCTGAGTATCGCTTGCATAAACAGACAAGAGTTAACCCGTTTCCCATGCAAATTCCGAAATGTCATCAATGATACTTATTAGAGCATGTCTCGCGACCAATTTGCATAGTACTAATGATTCACTCACAAATAGTAGACAAAGAAAAATCATACTCCTTCCTTGCTTTTCTAGTTCAGTGCATCATCAAATTGTTCTAGAGATATGATAGAAAATCAACCAACAATTCAATTTTTTCCTAAAGTATTCCAAACATTATTCAGATTAAGATCATCCAACTTGGTTATCAACATTGATGTTTGTGTTTTGATTAACGTTGTTTTGACCATGTTGTTTGATTTCATTGGCATTGAGTGACCGTTTTGATGTTGTGGTTGATTTGATGCATCAATGTATGTTGTGTTTTGTCAATCCATCATTTGTTCATTTGTGATGTTCTAAAAGCTTGTTGCCCCTCTCTTGTTTATTTTGTGTTTTTCCCCCCAGTGTACACACAACCTAAATAGTATGGATATGTACAAATTTCATCAAGCCACGATGAAACACAAGGATTCCCGTTGCATGATATGGATATGATAGACATGTACATATGATAGATATTGATAGATGATACCATAAAGCGAATGCAAGACATAAGCTAATAGATGGAGGGGCCCATTTTGATCACAAGTAGTGCCTATTTGCCAGGTTTTCACCACTTGTTTTTATTGCACTTTTTTAGATCATGTGAATTTTTTTTTTCCTGCTTTTCTGAGTTTTTATAGATTTCTTCATGACTTTTTCATATTTTTGTTTTGTATATTTTTTTTTCTTTTTTCAGGACTTTTTCAGTTTTTTATGATTCAGACATAGAACTTCTTCAAATGAATGTTGTTGATCGGTTCTTCAAACAGGTCCCCTTCTAACGTAGATAACTGATATGCTCCAGAACTGTATGCTGCAATGATGACAAATGAACCAAGCCAATTTGGTTCAAATTTTCCTTTCTTTTCTCTATCTTGTTGATTCCGTGGATTTTCTTTCAAGACTAAGTCACCTACTTGAAATGTCTGTGGTTTAACTCTGTGATTGTAGCTACGAGACATAACTTTTTGATAGCCCTTCAAATGATCAGCTGCATGTTGACGTCTTTCATCCAACAATTTCAGCTCTTGCAGATGAGATACTCAGTAGTCTTCATCATTTATCAATACTTTGAGTGAAACCCTAAGTGAAGGTATTTCAACCTCTAATGGTAAGATCGTTTATGCTCCATATACCAAGGCATATGGGGTAGCTCCTGTTGGTGTGCGAATGCTGGTTCTATATGCCCACAAAGCTGGATTTAACTAGACATGCCAATCACGACCGACATCATTTACCGTTTTCTTCAAGATCTTCAAGTTATTTTGTTTGAAGCTTCAGCTTGACCATTTCCTTGTGGATAGTAAGGTGTAGAGAACCTGTGTTGGATGTGAAATCTTTCATAAAGTTTGTCAACATCCTGATTCTTGAAAGGCCTCCCATTATCAGTGATGATAGAATTAGGAATTCCATATCGGCAGATGATGTAATTCAGGATAAATGAAGATATTTGTTTACCGGTCATGGTCATCAAAGGAATAGCTTCGATCCATTTTGTAAAATATTCTGTAGTCGTGATGATGAATTTATGCCCATTTGATGATGAAGGATGAATTTTTCCAACAAGATCTAGTCCCCACTGAGAAAAAGGCCATGTCAGAGTGAAAGGCTGCAGTTCCTATATAGGTGCATGAATAAGATTCCCATGGATCTGGAATTTAGAACACTTCTTGACAAAAGTAAAAGATTCTCTCTCCATGCTAGGCCAATAATATCCCATTCTAACAAGTTTCTTGGCGAAGGTTAAACCACTTGAATGAGTTCCACAAATACCACCATGAACCTCTTGTAAGGCTTTTTCAGATTCGTCACGTTCAAGATATTGAAGTAGCATACCATCAAGACCACGTCGGTAAAGGATATCGGCGATCAAGGTATAACGGGATGATTGGCGTATGAAATTCCTTTTTTGGTTTTGGGATAAGTCTGGAGGTAAGATGTTATTTTTTAGGTAGGTATAAGTCTTGCCATAGAAAGGTGAATCAGAACCGGTAAAATGGCATATGACTTGGGTCTCAGGATTATCGTAGGCGGGAGAAAACAATTGTTCCACCAAGAATTCGTACTATTTTTTATTTTATGATAATTGTAACAAGGAAGCAATTGTAGCCATCGCATCTATAGCTTTATTATCAATCCTTGGGATTTGTGAAAACTTGATTACCACAAAATACTTTTTAAAATCATCCACCATGTTCTTGTAAGGTAGCAGCTTATCATCATTGATTTGATTAATGACAAGTTGTGAATCACCGTAGACTTGTAGCTCTGTAATCCACCATTCCAATGCTATCTTCATTCCTGAAAGCAATGCTTCATATTCAGCTATGTTATTTGTGCAAGGAAACATCAACCGATATGATTTTGGAATGGTATGTCCTTCAGGTGTGACAAAAAGAATCCCTGCCCCCGAGCCATGTGTGTAAGATCCATCAAAGTACAATGTCCATAATTTCTTAATTGTTGCTGTGAAGACGTCTGCATCAGGAAATTCAATGTGCATTGGGTTTTCTTCTTGTAAAGGTGCTTCAGCCAACTGATCTTCTATGACCTATCCTTTTATATCTCTTCGATCTACATAGTGAATGTCAAACTCACTTAAGATCATTACCCATTTTGCAAGTCTTCCTGTTAAGGTAGCTTTGCTTAAGAGGTATTTTAGTGGATCAATTTTGGTTATTAGCTTAACTATATAAGCCAACATATAATGTCACAACTTTTGGGAAGCAAACACTACTGCTAGGCAAGCTTTTTCAATGAAAGTGTAGTTTAGTTCATGACTTGTTAAAGTTCTGTTGATATAGTATATGGCCCTTTCTTTGCTTGTAGAATCCTCTTGTGCTAGTAACGCTCCCAAAGATACTTTTGTTGCTGAAATATAGAGTATGAGTGGTTTTCCTAGAACTGGTGGAATTAGGAATGGTGGATTCATGAGATATTGCTTGATCTGATTAAATGTTGCTTCACACTTCTCCTCCCATTTGAATGGGACATTTTTATGCAATAGATGTGTAAATGGTAAGCTTTTGTCTTCCAGTTGAGCTATAAACCTCCTGATGGATTGTAGTTGTCCTTGCAGTGATCGGAGTTGACTGATATTTTGTGGTGGCGGCATGTCCATTATAGCTTGTACTTTTCCTGGATCAACTTCTATGCCCTTTTCTGAAACAATGTATCCCAGGAGTTTTCCAGATTTAACGCCGAAGACACATTTCTTTGGATTGAGTCGAACATTGAACTTCTCCATTCTGACAAATATTTTTGACAAGATTTCAAGATGTCCTTCTCTTGTGTTAGATTTGGCAAGGAGATCATCAACGTAATCTTCCATGAATGTATGCATCATATCATGAAAAATTGTTGTCATTGCTCTTTGATAAGTCGCTCCTGCATTTTTAAGCCCAAATGGCATTATGTTCTAGCAATAGGTACCCTAAGGGCACGTGAACATTGTTTTATCCTAATCCTCTGGTGCAATCTTTATCTGGTTGTATCCTGAAAATCCATCCATTAATGAATACATTGCATGGCCAACAGTTAAATCAACAATCCTATTGATGTTTGGCAAAGGGAAGTCATCTTTGGGACATGCTTTGTTCAAATCTCTAAAATCTGTACAAATTCTAATCCTTCCGTCCAGCTTTGAAACATGTACGATATTGGAGATCCATTCTACATAGTCAATAGACCGAATGAATCCAACATCTAAAAGCTTCTTGAACTCTTCTTTAACCAATAATGCAACATGTGGATGCATTTTTCTAAGTTTTTTCTTCATAGGTTTTTCCCCTGTGTTTATAGATAGATGATGCATTATCATATTAGGATCTAACCTTGGCATATCGGCATATGACCAAGCAAAATTGATTTGATTCTCCTTCAAGAACTCTGTGAATTTCAGTACTTTTTCCACTGTTAATGATGCTGCAAGTTGCATGATTTTTGGCTACTCTTTTGTACCTATGTTGATTGATTATGTTGGCTCAATCAAAATAAAAGATCTTTCTTGATAATGTTTGGGAAGAGTGTCAAGTTTCTCATCCTTCAGTGCCTCAAAAAGGTTTTCACCGTCAGATTCACTCTTTATTTTTCTCTTGTTGTGATCTACCATTCCCGTTTTTCGGTTTTCACCAATAGATCCATCTTTTATTTCATTTATTTTGCAGCTAAGAGACTTGACACCCTCCCTATCAAAATATTGAGTATGAGATTCTTTGATGGAACACTTGTTTTCTTGATTAGATGAACAAAGTAAATTTACAATATCCTCATCATCATGGAATGTAGGGATATGAATAGGTGCATCGTTGTCCCAATCAATAAGTTCCGGATAGACTAAAGGTATGGGATCACTAGGTTGAGTAAGGTCTTGAGCTGTTAAAGTCATGATATGGTTTTCATTTTCATGATGGACAAGGTCTATGATGGTATTCTCCTGTCGATTATCAATCTCGTTAAAATCTAAATCATCCTCACTTGAGTCATCATCATATCGTGGTTCAAATTCAAGTGATTGTGTTCTCGAGCTTTCTCCTTGTATGAGAACGGGTGCATATTTGTGTATGGTATCAACTTGTTTGTCTCTCCAAAATTCATCGTTATAGATGGTGTCCCATTCATATTCATTAGAATTAGTATCTGAACTGTTCTACAATTGGAAAACTGATTCATCAAATTTTTGTAAAGTGACATCTTCATGGGGTTTATCTGAAATTGATTCTCCTTCATGAGTTTGATGTGCTTGCTATGAAGTTGACTCTTCTGTATCCTTACCATATCCAAGTCTTGTTTTATCTTTTGGATGTATTGAAATAGGTTGAATTGGCTCAATGATTCCTTCTTTTCTTTTTCCTATAGGACCATTTCCTTCATAGCCCATTCTTTGCATGATAGTATACCCTTTGCCATATTGTTCAATAGGTAACTTGATGTGCAAGACATATTCATCTTCATCTTTGTATAGCCAACTTAGGATGTCCCTATCTTCAACTTCTTCCTCGGTAGTGTTAGCTTTAATGAATTTTCCATCAAACTTTTTAATTGGCACAAAAGTTTGGGATGTAGAGGTTGTTGCGATCTTTTGATTTGATAGGGTTGGTTGACCATGTGACCTCGGAGAAGGAGGTAAGCTAGAAAGGCATAGCGAATATTCACCTACTCCTTTGTCTTTTAAATGTAGCTTGGTGTCAAGATTCTTTTTCAATTCTTGCAATTGGCCTTGTAGATTGGAAGAAGAAGCAATAAGAGCCTCCCTATTGTGCAGCACAAAGGCGTCTTGAGTTGCTTGGAGATTTGAACAAGTTTGGGTGCTATTGTAGTCAGCTTGTATAGTTATTTCATGTCCATCATATGGAAACTTGAGGCATTGATGATACGTTGATGGTACCGCCTGCATATCATGAATCCATGGATGACCCAAAAGTATGTTATAGGAAAGATCACGATCTAGAACCTGACAAAAGGTATTTTTCACAATAGGTCCCACTTTGATAGGTAGCATTATTAGTCCCTTAGAAGCTCTTTCTTCATCATCATATGCTTTGATAGTTATTTTCCTTCGTGGATCAATGGAATTTTATGATATTCCTAAAGCATGTATTAGCTTTAAGGTACAAATATTTAAACCAGCTCCTCAATCTATCAAGACACGTTTGATTCGATGTTTATGGATCATGAATTCAAGATAAAGCGATGAATTATGTGGATGTGTCATGGAGGCATCATCTTTTTCAGAGAATGAAAGACAAGTGGGGGAAGCCAAATGTCCCACCATGGCTTGAAATTTGTTTACATCTAGATGAGTGTCGACAGTTGTGTTCACAAGAGCTTCTTCTAAAATATTCTTGTGTATGGGGGATATTTTGAGAAGTTCAAGGATGGAGATTTGAGCTGATGTTTTTCTCAATTGATCAACTAGATTATAATGACTTGGAGGAGGAATAGCTGCCTTAGATGAACTTCCTTTTAAGACAACTTTTTCTTGTCCTCTTGTAGTCACATTAACCTATTGATATTCTTGTTTTTCCTTGATTTTGATAACATTAACCCACTGATCATCTACATAAATGTGGCGGATTATGTTGTCTTCAACATTATTTATACTTTTCGCTTTGGTATCTGATGTTTCCCCCTTTTGATAGTTTGGTAAAGGATCTTTGAATGCTTGATGATCGTCATTGGTATGATGTCCTTCAATTGTGATGGTGCCATTGTCAATTAAATCTTGTACTAGATTTCACAAGGCTTGACAGTTATTTGTTCTATGACCTTTACATCGATGATAATTGCAATAATACGAGTCATTCCATGATGGTGGTTTGACTCATGGCTCATAATCTCTTTGTGGTGGTAAGGTGATAACCTTATTATCGAGAAGCTCCTTGAGAGCAGACTCAAGAGATTGACCCAAAGTGGTAAAATTTTGTCGATTTGCAAAGAATGGAGGTATGGGTAGATTTGATGTTTGAGTATTGCCAAGATTGTTATTGAAATTACCATGATTATCCTTGTTGTTTTGATTGGTCATGTTTTCTTGATTGGAATTTTTTCCTTGTTGATTGGTGTTTCCTTGTTGGTTGGTATTTCCTTGTTGGTTGTTTCATGGAGCACTTGATAGGTTGAAGATAGATGATCTTGTTCGTAGATTGTTTGTATCCACTATACCATCATTGACAACATTTTTATTTATGTTCCAAAACCTTGTTTTATCATTGTTGTTATGGTTGGATGAACTTAGATTATCAAGTTTTATTACTCCTCTTTTGACTAAGGCCCCTTCAATGGTGATTATGTTTTCAATCAATTTTTCAAAGTTAGGAGGACAATGAAGATTAAGCATGTAGCTTAATTATTGATCTAGGTTATTGATGAAGATATCCATCTTTTCTTTGTCAGGAATAAGATGGGAATATCGTGCAAACAATCTTCTCCATCTTTGCAAAAATGTAGTGAAAGATTCCCCTACTTTTTGTTTCACTTTACAAAGATCAAGCATGGTTATCTAGTGTTGGATGTTGTAGGCGTATTGTGATATAAACTAATTTATTAACTCCTCAAAGGTTTTGATGGGGGGAGTGATCTTGGAAAGCCACTCCATGGATTGTTCACCCAAACTTCATGGAAAAAATCACATTAAGTAGGTATCTTCATAAGCGAATTCTAGACTCATATTTCAGAAATCCCTCACATGTTCAATGGGGTCAGTTTTCCCATTGTACCTATCAAATTTAGGGATTTCACAATGTTTTGGAAAATGAATCATTTGAAGACTCCTATCAAATGGATAAGGACATATGTCATCCAAAAAATACTTCTTTGTTGCACCCCCTTGCATTTCCTTTATTTTCCCTTGTAATTCTTTTATTTGTTGAGTAAGGGCACTAAAATCATTAGGAGTGTCAGGATTCTCTTTAATCCCTTCTATATCAAAATCGACAGGTAACTTAGCTCCTTGATTAGCCAATGAAAGGAAATATCTTTCTTTGTTTCGTTCTAAAATCCTTTCTATAAGAGTATGGAATTGGGGATCTTGCTCTGATTCTTGAAGCTTTTCTTCTGTTATCTCTTCAGTATGAAATGGATTCTCTTCCTTCTCACTATTATCACCCATTTTTCTTGTGGTACTTTCTCTTTCGTCTTTTTCTATGTGCTTTCGAGATCTCGTGACAACAGGCATAAGCTTTGCCCCAAATTCTACTAACTTTTGATCAAAAGAATGAAATAGTGCAATTTTTGATGGATATGAAAGTCAGGATAGAATGAAGATTCTATGACTTAAAATATTTCTAGTCTTTAGCTCGTGTTTTCCCTAATTGAAAGGATGAAAATCCTGTTTGCGGGAATTTTAAACAAAAGACCAAGAAAAATGGCTTTGCACTTTATGAAGTTTGATCATAGTTTCGTAAAAAGATGGATTTGTGATAAATGCCTAATGTTATTGAGTTCTCTATTGCAAAAATTGATTTGGACAAGTAGAATATTCAATTGCAGGTTGGGGAATATAAGAAGAACGAATACGCTAACTATGGTTGTGCCTTTGAGAAAGGGCTCTTCTTTGAAAGAAATCTCGTGAGTATAATGGTTCTACAACATAATCGTCATTGAAACCTCTAACATAGTCATGATATCGATGGATAAAGGTTCTATGTTTAAGTAAAACCTTTCAATTTGGTACAAGAATCATCTTTTCTTCAATAGTTTCTTGTAGCTAAGTGGTTTCTTTGGATTTTTGATTCGTTTGAGAATGGATTTCTTAACAAAGGTTGTGGATTTCCAATCTCTTAACATGAGAGTAATCAATGTAATTATGAGTTTTGGATTATCTTTACTGAATTAATGTTTTGAAGACACATCAAGCAAGTTATAGAATAGTTGTTTTTAAGTCCTATACTAAACATTAAGTGTATGATCAAAATGTTTTTCAAAAATTGTTTTCACAGGTTTTACACATGATAGATAGTTCAAGCAGACTCACTCTTAGTACTCAGGTAGGTCACCATAATAATCAACAACCCACATCTTAGAACTGGCCGACTCACACCTGTGTCCCCCAAAGGTGCCCTGTTTTTGTCTTTCCAGGCGCCATTTAGAGTGATGGAAGTGGATACCAGATCCCCTGAGCAAATGGTCCTTGGCAGTTATATGGTGAGTATCTTGGGGTAGATTCTTCCCTCCCCTGACTGTGAGTATATGATGTTCGGAAACTAACTTCAGCTGGATACTACACTAAGTTTGTAGTAAGGGTTTCTGTTCGGTGCGACAATAATAAACTCCCTCAGGAGACCTCCCAACCTTTAAACAAAGGATTTGGGGATGGTTATCTTGCACACTACCATCGAATGGGATTTTCATCAACCATCTGCATTTGATTAAAGTGGGTTGGAAAACTTGGCTTTAGTTGTTCCCACTTAGGTCGTTCTCGTAGGGTGAGTACTTTTTCCCACTACGGCAGGCCTTCTAAAAGGTTTTATCAAAGCTTAAAATTGCATGAAATAGAATAGATGAGTCTGGCATTTTGATCACCCAGTTAAGGGGAGAGCATAGGCCTATCACTGTTTAATCATAGCAAGCAAGAGTTCAATTTTAAGCCCAAATAAACAATTTTCTATGCTAGGTGAAGATATTGCTTCACAAAGACATGGAGTTCTTTTTAGTCAAAAATAGAAAATGAGATGACTGTCCTAGGATTGCTTCATTTTTGAATTAAGCGACTATCCTAGGATTGGTTCATTTTTTAAAGCTTGTACTGGCCGCGGTCGCGTTAGATCCAGTCAAATTTTTACTTAAGTCATAGATTACAGTTGCAGACTTACAAATTCTATGGTAAAATAGAAAAATGTGCTAAAACAGTCATCAAGAGTGCTAAAACAAAAAAACTCTAAGGACACTGCAAATAGTGCTACAAAATCATTAAAGAGCACTACAGAACCATTAAAGAGCACTACAGAATCATTAAAGAGCGCTACATAATAATTAAAATGCGTTGTGGAATATGTAAAGAGCGCTATAGAATCCTCCGTGGGCGCTGAAGAACCTGCAATGAGCGCTAAAACATAGTTAAAGAGCGCTAAACTGGGTGTAATATGCGCTGAAATGTGTTTGATGCGCTAATACACTCTTCCAACTATAACATGTCAGAAAATTCTATGCAAAGATGTTAAAATTTGGGCAGTAGCCCCACGGTGGGTGCCAAAAATGGTGTGGGAAATGTTAGTATCAAAATGAGATAACAAAAACACACCAATGCAACATTAAACTAAAGAAAGCTAAATAGAATGAAATCAAATAAATCAAACAGAGCTTCTTCAGAATCATTTCATTGTTCTCTATCTCTAGTAATTCGCCTGAAGCTGCTGCTTTCAGATTGTATAAGCAAAGCTTCTCAAAATGACAATCTGCAGAATGAGTATGCAAAGTGAGAGTACTTCTCTATCCTATATGCTAGTGGAGTGAAATGTTGGTTTGCGGATATGCACAGGGGCTGTAGATTATGCATAGGGGCTATAAATTATACACAGGGGTTGTGGATTATGGATGCTATTGAAACTATGCTATGAGGTTGATAGGCTATGATATGGAATGTTCATATGCCGGGCTATGCTATGCTACATCTAGAATGCTATGAATGCTAAAAGGCTATACTATTGCAGATTGACTATAGTTTTCCTGTATAAAAGCTTCTCTTTTTTTTTCAAAGACTTGGCAGTCCTTTTTATAGCTTTTTGCAGGCAAGAGCCTGGCTAGCAAAGATTAATAGCTGTGGATAGTCTGGTAAATTTGAATGGTGAGAGATGGAGAGGTTGAGAGGAAGATGGAAGATGTTGGGAGGTTGGAGAGAAGAATGGAGGTTTGTCTTCAACCCACAGGAACAACTTTGCTCAGAAACAGAGAAATTTGTTAATTTTCTGTTTGAAGTTGTTTCACAGTTGTTGCAAATAATCCAAATTAAATAAATAAATCTATTTAATTTTAAGTGTTATGTGGGTTGGAGGATTTGAATTTTTGATGTGAATGGACATTAGAAGATTTAATTAAATGTTTGAGATATTTAATTGTGAATAGACTTTAGAAGAATTAATTAAATATTTGGAATATTTAATTGTGAATGGAATTTAGAAAAATTTTAGAAGAAAAGAATATTTAATCTTTATTTGAATAAAATATCCAAGCCAAGATTATATGATAATTAATATAAATAAATCATAATGTTTATTTAATTAATTAAGAAATGGATAAGAAAAGTGATTAAATAAACTTATTTATTTAATTGAAATGAAAGAATGAACAATATAAATAAATTATTTAGATTTATTTATACGCGGATTGAATTCAAAGATTTAATTAAATATTAAAAATATTTAATTAATTTTCAGACTATCGTGATGTGACCATTTTTAGGTGTATACACTAAAATTTCAAGTTTATGGAGCGGTTTCTCTAGAAATTAATTAATAAATAGAAAATAATATTTTAATCATTAAAAAAATATTTAAAAAATTTACATTGTCATCTCTAATGGGTTTAATTTCATAAAAAAATTCTAAAAAATGTTGTAAGCCATATTGCTAAAGTCAATTTTTTCTCTTGATGTTAACATGGCCTTATAATTGTAAGTCCAAAGCTAAGTGTGTTGGACTAATCGCCAGTGTTTCCCTTTGGATTCAAGACATGGACTAACTAACTCCTGTGGATCCCTTCATCTCTAGCATTTGTATTATGCATTAATAGGTTGATCTTTTGGTGCAATAGCAAACGTGTTCCAACAAATAGTATCAGAGCCATGGTCGTGGGTTCGAATCCCCTTGGGTGATGTTGAGGGGGGGGATTGTTGGACTAATCACCAACGTCTCCATTTGGATTTGGGACATGGACTAATCACCTCCCATGGATCTGTTTATCTCTGGTGTTTGTATCAGGCTTTAATAGGTCAATCTTTTGGTGCAACAACAAACATGTTCCAATAAAGGGTTGGGTTACCATGCCTTTTCTAAGCCTAAAAAAAATTAAAAAACATGGGTTGTGAGTTTCAATCTTTTTGGAACAAGTACCCATTTTAAAAATGAATGAGTACCCATTTTAAAGCTAAAAAATGGAACTTCTACTAAAAGTGGACCCATTAGCTTTCACTTACCAAACTACCAAGTATTTTGATAAGAGCAGTAAAAAATAATCAAGAGAAATATCTAAGTCATGCCCCAAGAGATTATAGGATAAGATAATTACAAGGGGTACATGCATCTCATGTCCCTAAGTGACCAAGTGGCATAGTGATGAGAATAAGGAAAGAGGGGAAACAAAGTTATGCCCCCATAAGTGGTTAAAATATATGATGATAAAATTGAAAGAATACTTAGAATATAAATGATAAATAAGTAGAGATCAAGAGAGGTAGAAAAGATAGATCAACAAAAAGATAGGGAAACTTAGGTCATGCCCCCAATGATGAGAGAGTGAAATATATGTTCAATGATAGGAAGATGAGAAGAAAAAGAGTAAGGGAGATGAACAATGGTAAAGGATGGGGATGACAGTGGAGGATAGGATCAAAATACAATAAGATGAATTGAATGTAGTTCCCCCAAAAGAAATAAGAGGAAGATGGATAAGGAGACAAAGAGAATAAATTAGAGATGAATACAAAGGAAAAGTGCCTTGACAGAAAGATAATGAGATAAAATAACAAACAAGGAAGAGTGCAAAAACACAATATGTAGATAAAGTCTAAAAGGAAATAGAAAATGAAGCAATTAAGAGGTAGAAAGCACAATTATAAGAACCAAATCTCATTATGGGACCTAAGTAAATCCTAATAATAGTGTATTATAATGACTAAGAATTGATCATAATTCTCTAGTTGACTCTAGTGAAATGAAGTAGAACCAAAAGAAAAATAAGAATTAAAGAAGAAAATGGAAATGGTAAAAACAATCAAGAAGACAAATTTATAATCAAAATAGAGGTGAGAGAGGAACAATCTAAAATTAGAAGTTGATATATATTGAAAATGTGAATAAAAAAGGAGAGAGTAAAGAAAGAGAAAAAGTGATTAATTGAAGGAAAAAGGAAAACTAGAAGAGGCTTATGCATTCAAAATAGGTCACCTTGATATCACTAAAAAAAATTTTGCACTTCAACAAAAAAATTACTAGCTTCACATGTGCATAGACATTGGTCACCACATGACGTCAACGTTCTACATATCTTATTGCATCATGAATCCTAAAAATAAGAATTTAGGGCTTTAGAATCCTCTAGTAGTTCCTCATACCCATCAAAGTCAATCAACATGGATTTTATAAATTTTATAAATGCATGCAATTGTAGTCTCACTCATTTTCTTAACCTACATGCTTGTCTACACTCAATGCATGTTGATCAGTCACATCATAATTCTACACAAACTAAACTCTATGCATTAGTCAATGCCCAATCTTTGTACATCTTTACATAAAATTTCTTGGATGAGTATTTCGGCCTTGCATATGGATACATCTAGTTTTACATCATATGCATTTGATGCCTAGCCACACCTACATCCCATGTTTTTCCAATCATACAAGTTTAACACTTAACAACATACAATTTCAACACCTATCATTATATTGTCCACATGAAAAATGCACCATACATGCATGACATTTTTTTGGTATATTTTTGAAGGCTTAGGGTGAAATCACAATACTGTGTCTCACTTTTTGCCCAAGATGGACATTTACATCAATATTTTTAATTGAATCTTAATCTTTTGAGACCTATAGCAGCTAAACCATAAAGAATTTGAAGATGATGTGAACTAGTGATTTGTGACAATTTGTGTTTAGATTCTAAATATTTTTTTTTTCAAATTTTCCAAAATAAATCATGAATCTTTCAACATATCCTTTAATAACTAGTTTTAGACAGAAAACAACATTTTCAGAAAGTAACGTTTGTGTCATGCAACATAACTTTTTTTCTATAAAGGATTAAATTCTAATTTTTGGAATATAGATTCTCAACGTCAATATCTAGGGAAAGGATATTTTTTCATAATTTTTTGTTGCATCATTTTTTTAAAATTAATTTTTGAAGTCGTTGTAAGTATAATTTGGACATACATGTGTATCGTACAACCTAACTTTTTGTGTATATATCGAAATCCAATTTTTATTTTTTGGGTGAAACAAGGAAATCAATATATAAGGAACAAATTTTTTTGAATTCTTTTTAACAATGGTTTACTATTTTTTCACCTCTACACAACAAAGAGCTTGATGTTCACAGGAAAACCTATGTTTAGTAAAAAATGAAAATTAAATACATGATAAAATAAAATATATATCAAACCTATACTTGTTGGAAAACTAGTTTCAAGGGTTACAATCTTGAAAAATATAATTTTTAAATGGTGTTATTTAATCCCTCAAAAGGTAAAGAAAAAGTGGGTTTTTTCTAGCATTTTGATAGTTGTGAAGGAGACTCCATTGTGGGTATGATTTAATACTATAAGGGTTCTATCCAAGGGGGTTTGATCTAAGGGGGTCTTATCTATCCCTCTTCAATTAAAACCCTTTAGACGGAGCCTCTCAAGATTTAATCATTAGTTTTTTCTAAAAACAATGATTTTAAGCAAAAATCAGTACATCCCAAAAGTGAGATATAGAAGTTATTTGTACCCCTTTGTATAAATAGTTTCTTTGTACAAGGTATAGATATAGAAGTTATTACTAGAAACTTATTGCATACATGTATATATAGGTCTTTTTTCAAGCAATATAATTATATTGTAAAAGTTTTTAATTTTTTTTAATGCATATGTATATAGTAGTCTAGAGTTTATTAATATTCTTTAAACTTTGTAGGTTATTACATTAATTTATAATTTGTCGTTCAATCCACTTGGGTTTAAATCAACAAGTTCCTAGACATAGAGACTTGTCACCATGACTAGATAAATCATTACCACATTGTATGTCAATGCTTAATATGCTTTGTCATTCTATAGCCACCAAGCTAGATGGAGTATTACCACTTCATATATATATATATATGAAAAAGCTACTCATTGTATTTTTTTTCTATTTTTTTTTGTAGGTTTCTAAGCATAGATACCATAGGATGGACTTACATGATGAAATTTAGTGGCATCCATTATATCATAAATGGACTTGAGTATCCTTTTATTTCTTAATATTTACTTTAGACACGTATTTGTGAGTACTATGTATACTTTGAGATACATGACCATTCTAGGATTCATGTGCATCTCAAAGTGGGGGAAAATTATAATGGTAAAATTTACATATCCATGCTAATTCCTATTTAGTTTTGTGCCTATTTTGAGATAATTCCAATATAATTACATATCAATAAATGGCATAATATTGTCCAAAGTTGGGCTCATTCCTTGATCTTTCATCTATACTTATATACACACATTCTCATGCATTTGGCCTTATCCCATCCATTCCTATCATTTTCCCATACACTTTACATTTATTGCAGCATCCTCTATGTAATTTCTCTTTTAAATAATAGAAATAAATGTACTTAGCTAATTTTGATGGATAAAAGATACTTTTTTGTTGTTTTGATCATAAATTTTGAACTATAACTCAAAAACATAACTTCTTATATTTGATGGAACTAAAATGACAAAATCAAAATTGGTTTACCCTCAAAATTTGGTGGACCAATCCAATGCATTGAAATGGATATTGCACTTATGCATCTCACCCATGATTTCAAAATTCAAATTTAATTTTTGGTTGATGTTACTTGGAGGTGAATAAACACATGTTTGTGTGATTTACTATTATATTTTTATATTTAAAGAATTTAATTTAATTCATTTAGTCATCATTGCATAATCATTTGGATATAGATCATTTACATTTTTGAAATAAGCTTGCTAGAAACACTTACATTATATCGCCTAAAATGAATCTAGATCCACATAATCATCTTACATGAATTTACATGTTTTGAACTTATTATCTTTGATCATTAACATGACCATAAAAGGATGGTATTTCTAGGAGTTGACCTAATAGAGCATGCACCCTAGAGATTTGGTAGTCCAAATGAATTTATTTCTTTGAAATATTAAAAATTCTTAGAGAAAGGAACAAAGGTTTGAAATATGCTTCATATACTAATTTATGTGAGGAAGTATGAACAAAAATTAAACTAATCATATAATTGCAATTAAATAAACTCAAAATTAATATATTATAACACAATGATTTATGTGGGGAAAACTATTTTAGGATAAAAAACCCACTTTCCAAAGCAACTCAATACATTATCTAGTAATCAATGGTCACAATACACTTGTAATCTAAGCCTTTACAGGAGTATCACAATAAGAGATTTAGAGAAATTTTGGCAGCATAATACTTATAAACAATCACTATAGAAACCCTTAATGCATGTTTAAATATTAGTATGCACATACAAAAGGTTTATTTGTAATACAATGGGCACCAAAACCATAGGCTAAAAAAAACATGAAAAACACTTGAAAATGACCAAAAAAACTATTTTTTTAATGCTTGAATCACCTTGCCTAACTTGTAAGGAATAATAGATAGCAACAAATCATGCAAATAAAAAAATAAGAGTGTGTACTATACTAGGTCAAATACATAGCTAGAGATATGATTTGTATCTAGTAGAGTTCCCTAAATCCATGGATTCATTCCTTTAGAGAGTTATTAGACTATTGTAGACCTGAAGCATAATACAAACAAAGATTTGTCATCTATTAGCTTAAGATATATAAATTCCAACATCTACAAAAAACTTCTTACATTATCTTCACATTTCACATCTAAAACTAAATATCCTAACCTTCATATTTACTTCATATAATTAACATATAATATTTTAATATTTATACAATTATTATTTGTTAATCTAAATTAATTTATACATATATTAAATTAACCTAAATTAAATTTAAGGATTATATTGTATATAATTACATTCTAGCAACTCCTGTTTGATAATAAAACCAATAATTATTGGCTCCAAGTAAGTTTTAGTGAATATTTTTGGGGGAGAGGACCTAGTAGTCATGTAACCTAACTTCATGCATCTCAAAATCCTAAATGTCAATGTTGAAAAACTCTAAAAAATTCACAGTGGTTTCCCCAGCTAGTTGACTACACAAACCTAAGGTTTGAATTCATCATCATCAATTTTGATGCCTCAAATATGTTTAGTCATAAAAGGTGTCCAAAAAATCATTTTTTGAACCCCTTACAGTCCATCATAGTCAACCTCATTTGTTAGTTTCACTTGGACCAAGAATGAACATATTAACCCAAAAATAATGGTCATAAACTCTCAAATTCATAATATAGACTGTTAAATGTGGGAACATAATACTATTAAATTATACAACAAAATATTATTAACTGAATAATTTTAAAGTACTTTTATTATCAAAATATCCTAAAACTATTTAAAATAATATTGTATTCCTAATAAAGCCCTTGGTGCCAAATTCGTATGGAAGTTCTACTTCAATTCAGATAAAAATGGTGTCAAATCATGAGGCACAAATATTTGGACTCCATGGAAAAGGAAAGGATCTTCACCCAAAGGAACCTCCCAACTGGGTCTAAAATTTTGAATTTTATATTTGCTTGTAGACATGCCATTCTCCCTTGCCTTTCTTGGTTAGTTAACAATGGTGAAAAGGCTCTTTTTTGGGATGATGCATGGAATGGATATCAACCCCTTAAACTTCTTGGGGACTAGTCCCAACTAGAGACTACTTTGAAAAATCTTTGGGGCGATAAAGTGAAAGATTATTTTATCATTGATAAGGAGGATCCTTTACATTCTTTCAAATGGAAATACTTCAATTTCCTTCTAGTGCCTTCTCACATGAAGGAATCTCTTAAAGTTGAACTTTTAAGAAAGAAAATTATTTTTTTCAGAAAAATTGATGAAATAATTTGGACAAGATCCAAAATGGGAAATTATACTGTTAAAGATGGCTATAATTATTTAGTAAAAAATGATGTCCCTCCTTGGCCATCTCACCTTTGTTGGGGTCCTAATTTACTTTCAAAGGCAAGTGCCTTTAGCTAGTTGGCAATCAAGGATAGAATACTTTTGGGCATGAGACTTGATAGATTGGGAATAGTTCCTCTTTTCCCCTGTGTGATGTGTGGTAAGACACTAGAATCTATTGATCATCTCCTTATTAATTGCACTTTTGCATATGAATGTTGGACATGGTTAATGAATAGATTGGGTTGGCACTCTCCTTTACAAAATATGATCTGAACCATCACTTTCAGAGTTGGCCTAGATTATATTCAACCTCTAAGTTTTCTTGTCTTTGGGAGATCTCTCACTCGATCCTCATTTAGAACATATGGCTTGAAAGGAATAGATGAATATTTAAAAAGGAGCAAATTTTTGTGGGACAAATCATCCAAACAATTGAAATTTCCATCTCTAAAACAGTAATGTCAAGCCTATATAAGAATGCATCTACTAATAACTTCTCTTCTTGGGATTCTTTTATCCTTAGAAATTGGTCTCTCCTCAAGATCCCTAGTCTGGGATCCATAATGAATAAAAGGCCTCATGTGAATAGATCTATTATCAATTGTCTACCACCACCTAAGGATCACATTAAACTTAATTTTGATGGAGCCTCTAGAGGAAATCCTAGAAAATTTGGGTCTGCCTCAGTCCTAAGAGATTGTCAAGCTAATTTAATTGGAGCAATTTTCTCAAGTCTTCCATATGGCACTAATAATATTGCATAACTTAATGCTCTAAGTTTGGGTATGAAACTAGCAATTAATCTATCCATTCCTTATATTTAGATTGAAAGAGACTCCATGATTGTGGTGTCAACAATTTTGAAGGGTTACTCAGATACTTGGCATTTGAATTATCTTGTTTCTCATATTTTTCATATTTTGAACAAATTTTCTTCTTATGAAGTAATGCATTGCTACAGGGAAGCTAATAAACAAGTAAATCGACTTGCAAAAAAAGCCATTGATCAGAATATGCATTTTAAAGTTCTTTCATATTAGGAATATTTGAATTTGGTGAATTCATAATGCTAAATATTGTCCTATTGACTCTTGGTCATATGATCATGCCACAAATTTTATACATTTATCTTGGTTCTTGGCCTGAATTAATGATCTTCCTTGGTCAAGTATGAATATGGATCAATTCTTATTTGTCTTGATATATTGGTATGTATTAAAAATTTTGGTTCAAATTTGATATCGTGGCCTAAAGGGCCACATAGGTGGCAATACTGGCCTAATCACAATGCCATGGCCTTAAAATATGTACACTTAACTATAATGTTGTGGCTTCTTTGACTTGCATATGTGGCAATCTTACCTCTATTAATATGATATCTCTTGCGGGCCCCTCCTCCATACTAATTGCATTTAGGGATTTATTGCCTTTTTTCAGTTAGTATGTGGGAGCTTTGGCGGCATTTAAATTTCATTATTCTTGGGAATAATGCACAGTACTGGTCATTCTTCATTCCCAAGATCAAGATGTTTTGGTTAACGACTCTTTACTTGTCTCCAAATTGGGGAAACATTCCCATTTGTCTGAGGAAAGTATTCCATATATAGTAGCATTACCAAATTTGAAATTTGCAAAGATATTTGATTTGGCATTTCATTTAATGATTCACATCTATCGCTATTTATTTGGTACTTGTGGCCTGTGTGAATGTCTCCCTCACATGTTATTTTCCCACAAAATATGACAATATCTAGGTGTACGTGGGCTACCAACTAACATTGGGCTCATGCACTTAGCGAATCTGTTGATCCTCATATCTTATCATCGATTCAAATTTGCACCACCCTAGTACGGTGAGATCACCAAATATCAAAGTTGATACAAATGGCATGGATCTATCATTTTATTTATTGGTATAATGAAGTTGGCATTCTTTGTTATTTGTGCACCACCTTTTGGTGCAGTAATATTATAATGGCATTTAATACCTTACTTGCATCGTATGACTTCCAACATGCGATGATCTTATTAAGAGGTTATCTCTAGTTTTTTGTCTTTGCATCTTTCTTGTTTCTTCCTAAAGACACAATGCAAAATACTTTCAGAGTGGTGGTTCCACCAAGATATCATTAATTGCAGGATGCAAGGCCCTTCTGCACTAAAAAATTGAGTTGAACTTGCATCTTAGAATGCAAGCTAGTAGAGGACGCAATAAGGACAGTTTTGGGGAATGACTGGTTAGAATTTCATTCCATGTCACTCTTGCATAAGGTAGCATCTTGTTTTGTTTCTAAATTAATGGATGTTTTATGGTGCGATGAGATGGTTAAATTTTTAACTAGCTCTTACATTCTTCCTCATGTTTGTCCTCTTTCTTCATTACAAAAATCTCTTGAGTATTATGACATTTTAAATGGATCTAACCTTGTGGAAGGTGTTCTTTTCCACCAATTCATCATTTCTAACCGTTCAATCTTGGCTCTCTTAAGTTCGATGGCTCATGGCTTGCTTGATGATTACTCTTATGAATTCATCAAAAATTTGCATGGGCTCAAACCAAGATTGGGTCACACAATTTCAAATATGCTGCTAGATCTCTTTGATGCAGTGCAATTCTTGATTCGACATGCTTTGGTGGAAACCCATTCCACACCATATTTTCCTCCACCTACAGATTTGAAGTCTTCGGAGGAAAGTGGGATTTATTCATAAATCTTGGTAAAATCTTTTTGTTTTTCATGGTTCTCAAAGCTTTATCAATGGAAGTTTACTAATTTTGCAAACCCTATAGTGGTTTTCAGTGCTTCAATGTTTTTAGCACATTCCCGACACTTGGCTTTTGGCGCATCTCCTTCTTCTTCAAGTAGATTTTGTATCTCTTTTGCTTCATTTTTATATGGAACTTCCAATGAATTGTGGTTTTTTTGCATTGGCTTTGCTCAGTTTAATTTTTGGTGTAGGTTCTATAAGACACCCGGGTTTTTCCATTGTTGTAGCTCGATACTTAGTTTTTTCCTCATGCTTCTGAAAGGAGTTTCTTTGACTTGGCTTCTGTTTTCTCAAATTGGAGTTTTTTGTTCTCTCATACTGTCAAATTGTTTCAATGCTCCATCCTTGTTTAATCCATGAATATAATGTATTTACTGTTAACCCAACAATGGGGTGTAGGTTTCTCCTTGGTGAATGGGTTCTCTTTCTATAATCACCCATGTTTTTGTATTCTGATGTATATTATTATTGCAATTTTTAGTTCTATCACTACCATAGCTTCCTATGTACTCTTCTCTGCAATAAAATTTTGTGGCTCTCCCATTTTTTTTAAAATATTGTACTCCTAAATAAATTCAACCCTATAAACTATTAATAAATTACATATTACTATTAATATACTAACCTGACCCTAATTGGCTCATTACTAAAACTCTATCAATTTAATTCTATTGTATAGTTGGTTGCTTCATCCATCATCACCCTAGGTTGCTTCATCCAATGCATCAAGATTCCCTAACTACATGTGCACCATGAGAAAATCTATCATGTCTAGTTTCATTGATGGAGGGTGAGGTAAAGTTAATAAATTTTAGTTTTTAACTATTCTTGTGGTTTCCTTCATTGTCTGTGCTAATTGTTCTATGTTCCCTTTAGGTTTTAAAATCACTTAGCCTCAAATCCTATTCCCACATTCTCTATGCTCACCAACATCCATGAATGTCCATAGAAAAAATGGAAAAATGCATTTTGGATGGGTTATGTGGACCTACACTTCCAACAAGCTTTGGGATATTCAACCAACCAATGGAGATGCAAAAAATGTGTTTGTCAACACAAAAAAAGTATTAGGGTTTTGAACTTCCTAGGGCTTCAACATACTAGAGTAAGGTCTTTCTTGACCTTACTAGAGCAATGACCAATTTGTCATTACTTTCTTAAATTTCAATATGCTTTTTCAATGTATTTTTGTCTATTAATTTTAAAAATTACAAAGGTAAAATCTCTGTCAAAGATGTGGGTAAATTTGTAATGGCTTTGTGATTTTTTTGTTAATACTATATGATGATTTTGAAGGGTTTTGAAGTATTTTCTACTTCTAAGATTTGGTTTTATATTTTCAATGTTTTTATAGTATATTTATTACTATTTCTAATATTTGGGGTTGGAATACAATTTCCTTGCGATTCATTTTTGTTATCACAAGAAGAGGTTGAAACCTATGAATACCACCTAGAGAAGCTTGATACTCACAACAATAAGCTTCCCAATTTTATGTGTGGATTTTTAGGTTTGAAAACTATTCTATTTATTTTCCTACATGTTGCATATTTTCTCCATATTTTCTCTTGCGAGTTCCTATGGAGGTGGAGTTTGTTTATGAAGGAGATTGGTGGCTTTGGTAGAGTTGGATTTCTCTTCATCCTCTCCTATAGAGGGGAGCCCTCTCCTATTGAAGTGGAGTTTCTGTTGGCTATTCAAGTTGGTTGGAGCTGCAAGGAAGATGTTGCTTTTCAGTGCTTTGTGGTGCTCTCTTACTTTCCTTTCGAGGTGGGGAGTTTGGTTTGTTATGGCTCAATGTTGCTTACATTAAGTGGATGGCTTGTTGTGGTCTGGCGTTTGTAGACTATTGGGTTTTCAGTCCCTTAAAAAACCTGATTTTTTGTCTAGGTTCTAGGCCCCTATAAAAACTTGATTGTAAAGGGTTGAAGGTCCCATCAAAACCTATTTGTTGCAGCTTGAGTTGATTTGAATACTTGTGTTTGGTTGCTGCCAATAGGTTGTGTTTAGTTTGACGATTATTTTCCTTACAACTTATCTGCCTTGTAAAGGGTTTTAGGTCCCTGCAAAACCTTCTTGTACTAGGTTTTTGGTCCCATCAAAACCTATTGATCGCTAATCAAAAACATCTATATATGCAAAATTAAACTAAAAATAACATAAGAACTCAAAGTAAATTGATAGAGATGAATATCAAAGAGGATAAAGTTTCATTATCTTCCAAAGATTCTATATTTGGTAGAACAAACACCATCCCCTTGCATCCAAGTCAATTGGGTTTCTCCAAAAATATACATAAGTTGTTTGAATTATGATAAAAAGGAAATATTTTATTTTCTTTCCACAATGTTCTAAAGAATTTGGGATGACCATTATTATAATTGCCACATTTTTTGCAAATTTTTCATATTTATCAAGTTGTACCTCAATTTAATCTTTATCATTTTAAATAAGTTTAAAGGTATTCTTGGATAACTATATTTAATAGGGTATTTATTTCTATATATCACATTATTTTTTAGTTTTTAGCTTAACTTTTCCTTAAGGTAAAAAATTTGCAAATCATACATACTTGTTGATGAAATCTCATTCCCATGCTTGACGATATATTTATGAATAACACATGACACCTATAAGTACCATTTTTCAAATATTTTTAGCTTAATTTTGTGTGATGTTGTTAATTCCCTTGTGAAGCCCAACAAATTATATTACTTTTGGGTGTAAATATTCATGAGGAAAATAGAAAATATTTTATCATTATGACATGCTATATCCATATGCTAATATTTTTCATTTATTTTATATTTTGACCAAAAAGGAAAACTCCAAGTTTTACATCATCTTTATCTACATCATAAATACATCACAATACACCTAATACACAATTTTGGTCTTGATCTCCACCCTTTGTTAAGGAGGGATGAAATATACCATCTCTATCTTTACAACTAGAATAAAATACCATTGAACATCAAGAACAAATTAACTTCATCTACAAACCTTTTCTAGGAAAGAAAACATCATGAATGATACCATGCACTTATTTGAACTATGATTATTCAATGAGAGGTTACTCCCTCTATACCTTAGAATCATATCCAAAATCTCCATCTTTACTGTGGTGTTTCCATTCTTGCATGATAACTTCTACTCCCAAATTTGGTGTATAGAAGAGTTATGTTTCCCATCATCCTAGATTTGGATTAAGTTTATATGTTTATCTTTACTAGTGAGAATCATTAAGAATTCTTGATTAGATATTTTTATGTGTAATTTTAGCTCCTATAACCTATTTTAGATGTTGGATATACTTTTTTGGAAACACTATCATAATTGATTCAACATGTTGGTGCATCACATCGATTTCATCCATTATCTTCAAATATCTCATAATAAATTTATGTGTTCATTAATGATAAGATGAATTGTACCCTCCTTGTTTGTTTGCAACCTTCTTTAGAAGAGGTGTAAAGAGGGCACACCCAAATCAAGAATTAGGTGTTCTTGATCACCTACTTTTGTTGATGTTAGCCAAAAATGTCAACTTTTTTAGCACTACTCAGTTATCCTATCAGATGTTGGAACCTTTTTATTTCCCACTGGATGATGAGAATTCATATTAGAACCTTCTTTCTCTTTAATTGTAGAGGGGTAATCCCTTCAAATTTAGGATATTCATCATTAATTTGCTACTTCTCCACAAAGGCAACATCCTCTTCTAGGGTAGACATCTATTCATTAGGATAATTTTCTCCAATTCTTAATGCCTCTAATACATTTCCAAATAAATGTCTCTTAAGACTTGATAAAAACTTGGAGAGAAATCAAGTTGGTTTGCAGTAGGTCGAGAGGAAGTTCATAAAGACTCCAACAATGTCATTTGATTTGTTGCTTTGTGTAACCAATCAATCAACCTTAACATGTTATTTTTTTCACTTGGATCCAGTTCTTTCCTTTTAGTTTCTATTGAAAAGTAGTTACTCATGTGTGCTTCAAGTATCTTTCTAAAATTGTTCTTCTTATCCCATAATACAGTAACACCATTCTCATTTCTTACATTGTAATATCCTACATCACCTTGTCAAAATCCTACATCACCTCATTAGAGGAAACCAAATATAATAGTAATTTAGAATTAATGTCTTCATTATCCCAACAACTACAAAAAATATATGCTTTCATACTAAAATTTGTGGTGTCACTTTAGTTTGTGATAAAATTTTCAAGATGTAATTTTCTTGTAAAGAATTATACTGTAATGCACTTCCCAAGATTAAGCTAATAAAATGCTACAAAATAACTAAATAAGAGATGTAAGTAATAAAATAGAATACTTAAAGATAAACTACTAAATTTAAAACTTGTCTAATTTTATGAATTAATAAAAATAATGATGAAGTCTTGTATGCTCCAAATGAATGTTTTTTTTTCCTTTTTAAAATAAAACATTACTATTCCAACTTTACACTAATTGACAATATCATTTGTGCTCATCTAAATGACACATAAACATGAAACATATTATTGATAAGGTTACAATTAAATCTCCACAGTAACATAATCTTCGAGAACATCCATATTAGTATTAGGACTACCTTTATTTGTTATCATTCATATGGGTTTTAACATTATAATAATACTATCTTCAACACTCTATATTAGTCTACCACCCCCCATTAAATACCCATTCTAAAGGTTATAACACTCATAATATCTAGATAATTAATATTGTTCCTATTTATTTATTAAAGATAACATTACCAACTTCACACTTACATTATCGTGAGTTATATATATAATACCAAATAAATTATTACTCCCTAACAAGGACACAAATTTGAAAATAAAAGGATAAATTAAATCAATTTGGAACCAATATTTCGAAGCACTATCAATTAAGGCCCTTAATGGATAACTAGAAACTAATTTTTTAAAAACTAACTTAAGAATCCATGTAAGAGATTCAAAGTTAAATACCTTTAATTCATCTTTGTTAAGCAGGTTTACATACCCATTTACATTTTGTTCACTAGTTCGAGGATTCACTCAACTTGCATGGCTTGGAATGAAATCAAAGTTGTATTCTCATGTCTATGCTCATTCTCTTTCATACCTTTTTCCCCAAAGCTCCCAAAGAATCGCAACCTGGTGCTTTGATACCTATGTAATCACCTAACATAATGTAATCCACTTAATATAAATAATAATATTACCAATAACTTAGCATCTTGATCATTGCATATTTACGTAGATAAAGAATGGAACTCATCTGACTATCACAAGAATTCACAACAATTGTTATATAGGATTAATCAAGAATATGAACATCTTCATGGCATAGCAACAACCATCACTCATTTTTACTATCCAACATAAAAGAACATAGAATATAGCATATAAACCATCAACAAATAATGGGATTGATAAGGCCACAAGGGATAGGGTCTTACATTCTCCCCCCCAGGATTGTGTTTCTTCCTAGAAGTCCCTAAAAGTAAACGTAAAAACAAGCAACAAGGACTTGTAAATAATATCTTATGTAAAATTTTAATAGAAAATTTTATCTTTCAAAATATTCTAAAATATTAGGCAACTTTATAATTTAACTGTCTACTCGAAAGACTATCTATCCATGATGCACAAAAATATTATAGATATCCATTTCATATTACTCCATCTATCACTTATAAGGCTATTAAGCACTACGCTATACATATACATGTTCACTTCAATCATCATTACTTTGACAAATTGATCAGTCATTTCACAACATAATGAGTTTACATCTTAAGAAATCATTCATTTCCTTTTATCATGACAATGCCAAAAATTAATGCATAAGAATCACAGATATTGGTTTACAACACTCACACCATCAACACAACACTAACATATCACACAATTTAGGGAATGGGATTTCTGAGGAGGAATGGTGTCAAATGCCATATCACTAATTTGAAGCAATCATCATCCTTGTAGTTCTACCATAATCATTGTAAATCTTGTAACCTAAGAAATGATATAATATTTTGTTGTTAGATGCCTTACAGTTTGTCATTTTACATTCATTCAACAATTACTAGATAATAAGAATTAAACAATTACATTCTTCTCCCTCTATTTCCAACACTACTCACAAACCATGACTGGTTAAAGAATTACCTATATGTGAATAGACCAATACTGATACCACAAGAACATTGCATCTAATACCCACACCTATGAATATCCAATCTCTGTAATATTTGTAGCCCAAGAGGAAGCTCATCCAAAGTTTGGAACACCAAATCCATCCTCAGCCCATGGGATACAATTAAGGGAAAACAAATTTCACTATGGACCAATAAATGTGGTCCTCAAAGGGAGAGTAGATCCATCTCAACAATCCAAGGGAGATCATGATTTCTAACACCTACCCACTAGCTAGCACAAGGATGCATAAGGAAATAATCATAATGTTCCAATGAATGAGGTACTCCCTCAACCCTAAAAAAGGAGGCTCTCAACCCTCAAGTGAGATATGCATCTTAGTTACACCCAAACCCTCATTACACAAACAAGACTCCACACTGAACCAAAACATGTAATACCATCACACATAATTTAACACAAGGGTAAGTAGATCATCTCAAATGTTCACCACACCCTTATCCCAAGTTGGATACCCAATATCTCAAACTTGAGTCACAAACATAACATTCATTGGTTTCTCACAACACATATTATAATGCACTTTCAACAGTTTAAACACACTTATTAAAAACAACACTTAGCCACTTTGAACCACATAAAGACCACTTAGCACTATTAAAGCATGAACTAGTTTACATTTGAAACAATTACCAACACCCAAGTACATCACCATCACATTGAATTTTCAAGAAGGAATTCCACATAATTCTCAATCCCCAACACAACTCTCAAAACAAACACTAGAACAATAAATAATTTCACCATAGATAAAAAACACAATATACCACTAAGGATAAACTCCTTGTTTATAAACATGTTTCAACTCATAGTTCCATTGCACTAAATTTAAGCATTATTATCAGAAACAAGATAATTACTAATAATTTAGGCTAATTTATCCGATTTATAATCTTCTACTTGAAAAATTAAGATAATATTTTGTGTATTACTTAGCAATACTAAAACATCAAATCTTTTGAATAGGACAACTTTTAAACTTCAAATTACTATCATCAATAAAAGAAAGCAAAGTTTGATCCATAGTTAAACTTTTCACTTTCAAACAATCAACAATAATATTTCCAAATTTTAGAGGTCATCAACATATGAATAACATTGCATTAAATTCATAGAAAAAGGTCACACTTGTCTAAAATCATCAACTCAACTTGATAGTTTTATAACAAAATTGTAATAATAACAAAATCTAGAGTAAGCAGTATTCTTAATAGTCAAACCCATGTGTTATGGTGGATAACTAGATTGTATTGAATTTGTAAAGCACAACCAAGAGAGCATCCAATTATGATGGACCACTTTACTACAACAATCGTTAAATAATTGCTCAAAGAAATGACTTTACATAGCTAGCATCCATCTCTATTATGAAGCAAGTTAAAGTGGTGAACATAAGTAACTTTAATTAACTACCTCCAAAACAAAATTTCCCATAAAAAAGACTACTAATTCTTTAAAAGCCAAAAATTTAATTTCATATAAATTCATTTCCTTCTATTCGGTGGTGAGCATTAACAATACAACATTACCTTCTATAATATATTAGAGTTATGTAAGACCAAACTGTCAAAGTGTCAAGAAGAGTTGTATACAAAAAGTTGAAAGAGAAACAAGAAAGTGAGTCAATAAATTTACTAATTCCCTTAACAATGAAATATTCTCATTATATAAAATGTTCCATTAACATGGTCAATCAAAAGTGGAATAACAAGTATTGTTATACACTCATTTAATACAACAAGCTTAATAATCACAAGTAAATTAGATGAATACAACTTTTACCTTTATTACAAACTTGTTTTAGAGGTGTAATTCTCTTGAATTATTAAATCACAAAACGTCATTTTATTATTTACTTAACTTACCAAAACCCAAGCTCTTTTCAAATTTTCTTCTAACCATTAAGCCTAAAATAGATGCTCATACCTGATTAAAGGGAGATTGCTCACAACAATTCAAGCAATCTTATTAATCTATGACTACATCATACAACCATCCTTCAATTGAAGAAAACTTGCCAAAATCCAAATTGTTAGTATTCATCATCGGTTTTCAATCAATATTATAAAGCTTTTATAGTACCAGATTTATCTAATTAATGAACAAGTTCTTGGAAGAAAACTATACTAAGATCTTCTTTCCTAATTTTGGTCACTAATTGTGAAATATACCAACAATCCACATCTTCTACTCTTATATCAAATGCTACCTCTAGTTGAGGCTAATATCTATCAAATCAATCTCTAAAGGTCAAATTTCTTATGCAAAGGAGCTAATGAATGATAAGCACTTGCATCAATTTCAATAGTTATAATTTTCACCTAAACATCTATATCCTACTTTTCTCATATAATATTGGTTGAATCAGAATTATAAAATCAATAAATAATTAAGGAACTCATCAATATCGAATTGACAATTAGTAATTGATAATACTTTGACTAAGGATATCACAACATGTACTATTATCCTACTTAACATTAACAACTTCATGATAAGTTATGATTTTTCCTTAATAGGAATCTACATCATTCTTCAATCCAAAATGAGTTTCTTTAGCTTCTTACAAAAGAAATTATAATTAAATCATTTTGCACTATTCCAAAAATTTAAACATCTACCAAGACTCAACTCGAATAAAAGTGTATAGTACCTCACAATTTTCCATTTGAAGTAAAGGTCAACAATATCCTTTGAAGAGACAATTTTGAAATTACCTCAAGGAAATGAAACTATCGATATGTTAGTAGCAAAGCACACATTATTTCTATAGTAGAAGAGGCGATCATAGAAAAGGATAAATCCAGTGAAGTATCAAACAAGGAGAATAATTTCTAATTGATAATTCTACATCATTATTTGAAGTATATTTGAATAAATTATTAAGAAAAATAAACAAATTATTTCAAATCAACAATTAGTTGAGGAAGAACAAGATGAAATTTTTTCTTAGTGATCAAAGGGAGATCAATCAATTTATGAATTACTATCTATTATACTTGTAGTGACAACAAGGATATAGAGATATAAGATGTAAATCAATTTGTTGGGATTCAAAGTTAAATACCTTTAATTCATCTTTGTTAAGCAGGTTTGCATACCCATTTATATTTTGTTCACCAATTTGAGGATTCACTCAACTTATGTGGCTTGGAATGCAACCAAAGTTGTATTCCCATGTCCATGCTCGTTCTTTTTCCTACTTTTTTCCCAAAAGCTCCCAAAGTGTCACAACCTAGTGCTCTGATACCTATGTAATCACCTAACATAATGTAATACACTTAATATACATAATAATATTACCAATAACTGAGCATCTTGATCATTGCATATTTACGTAGACAAAGAATGGAACCCATTTGACTATCACAAGAATTCACAACAATTGTTAGATAGGATTAATCAAGAATATGAGCATCTTCATGGCATAGCAACAACGATCACTCATGTTTACTATCTAACATAAAAGAACATAGAATATAGCATATAAGCCATCAATAACTAATAGGATCAACCAGGCCACAAGGGATAGGGTCTTACATATACATCATCGCCAAACATATACCCACATGCTATTAAATTATTTTAATATTATATTATCCTTGGAATTCATGTTACATTATTTTAAACATGAAAATTTAACCAGTGTTGTAAGTGTTCGAGATATTTTGACATAATGGTATAGGTTGGTGTTTTAGGAAAAGAAAAATATTTCTTACAAAACAAGACAAGAGAATTATATTTTGGATAAGATATTATATATAATACATGAAAAATAACTTTCTTTGAAAGCATGTAAAGTTATCTATTGAAGTGGTTCAAATTTTGTTTGCACAAATTTAGGTACTTGTGAGGCACAAGTACGTGAAAGGTAGAAGGAATATGATCTCAAGTCTAACAAATAATGTATTTATAATCTTACTACATTAAAACATAATATTTTTCAAAATGGTATATGTTATTGCTAGTCACATAATTTATTTGCACATTCAACTAATGCTAAACTATGAGGATTTACTTTACTTCTACCTCTCACAATCTCCCCAAATTGGGATAAAAACATCATCTCAACTACTTAAATAGGTAACTTATTGAATGCTTATACAATTTTAAGGGATGGTTAACAAAATGATTGAATATTATAAAACCATAAGACTGATTGGTATTCATAATGTGAATATTATAAAATCATAAATATGAATATTTTTGAATAGGCATCACTAAATATCATCTGCCTATTTTTTCTCAATGCAACTACCGAGCATTGAACATATATATTGCTACAATCATATTTGTCATTAATTTTTTAATTGATTCTTGCACATTCATTACTATTTTTGGTTATAAAACATTAAAAAATGACTAGCTTGTAGATATTGCATAATATGCATGATCTACAAAATTGTAGACATTGTAGAATACACATGGTCTACTAAATTAGACATTAATTATACAAAGAAAATATATTGCTTAACATACATTTCTCAATATTGAATTGACCTATTTTTTCTTATAGTGCTACTATTGTAGACACTACAAAATAGGCATGGTCTACAAAATTGTACACACATTATAGAATACATATGGTCTACTAAATTAGACATAAATTATGAAAAATAGGCATTGTTGAATAGGTATGGTCTACAAAATTATGAAGTCTTTAATGCAGATTTGACTAGTTTACCATAAATTCATGGAATGGTTCTAGCTCCTTCGAAGGAATATCTATTAAAGTATTTTTGGAGTAGTTGAATCAACATGGGATTTGATAGGAATAAGATGACCAAACATATTTTCATCTAAAACCCTAAAAAATTAGAATTTTTTGATAGGGGAGTGAGGGGGGCTATAACTAGTAGTAACTTGGAAAGTGTTAAGGGTAGCATAAGAAAGTCTTAAAATGTTGTAGATATTCCTTAGAACCTGATTATTCTTACATCTAGTACTAGATTCTTATCAGAAGTAACTTAAAAGTTGGTAAGAGTAGCATAAGAAGGGCTTAATATGTTGTACATATCCCTCAATATGTGGTGTTGTTCAAGTAGAGGGGTTGATGGAGTGTTTTATTTGATTAGGACTACTTACAACATGTGTTGAATTCTTATTCTTGCTAATTTTCCTCTATTTTTTTAGCTCTCTCCTTTTGTTGCTAAATCTTTTCCTCCTACCTCCTTTATCTCTTTAATCATCTTTCAAATTTGATGAATTTTCTTTTCTTCTATATATTTTCTCTTCCTTCCTTTTCTTTTATTCAATTTGATATTTTTTATTGCCTCTGTCTAATTTTCCCCTTTCTTTTAGTTGTTCAATTTCAATTTTCCTTGCTTCTTGCTACTTGTGAAAAAAAATTGTAATCATTTTCAATAAGGATATGAGATTTTCTACCCAATCTAAGTGTATTATCATGTAAATAAATGGACCTCTTTCTAACCCTTTCAATTGGTAGCTTTCTATTTTTTTAATGAACCTTAACTACATAACACTTATTTGTTTATTGTTTCAAAATTTTCAAATGTCTTAGAAGAGAACCTTTACTATATCCACCTTATTGGTATTCTACTTCATTAGGTTTCAACTTTATAGTTTCTCAATATATTGTATTTGCATAGTAATCAGTCACCTCAATTATTGGTAGTGGAGGTGGAGAAGGAATAGATAATGAGATATCTTCACTTTAAAAATCGATTTGCACTCCAAAGTTTTATGATCCTTCTTTAACCCATTTTGGTGGGTTAAATTATGTTAGTAAGCTTATATCATCATCTCAGTTAATTTCATATTGTGTTTGGTTGACATGAGTGGTTGAACTTGTGCTTTCATTTGGATCAGTTTTTAGTCTTGATTGTTATGTTTCCATGTGTGCCAAACATTGTTTCACTTTAGCCTCTTCATAACCAACCAACCTTACCATTCTTGCAATACTTGCAACCTCATTTTCTTCTTCAACAAGGAAAGCCTCACTTGGTTTCATGTCATTATAAAGTGTATTTCTATTTAGTGGCCAAATTTTAGTCCTTCAAAAATCTAATATAATGTTTCCAAATATAAAGGAAAGCTTGAAAGATTAGCTTGTAAGTTTAGCCAACTCTTTTCTCCTTATTTCCATGTGTGGATGTTTTTCCATCTACTTTGACCAGGTTTTAGTGTTGAAACATACCTTGAATGGAGATTTATATTTGGGTGGGAATCCCCATTATAATTTATTTTTCAAAATAGTGTATCCAATTCAAGAATAGCTCTTTTCCCATCCAAACATGTGGTAGTGTTACCATGTAGGCCCTTGGTTCATAATTAACAATGTAATTTTTTATTTTTCTTTTTTTTTCTTGAAAAGATAGAGCCCTAGTATGTTGTGACTTGATGTATTAATACATCACAATATTGCTATCTATTCTCTATTTTTATATACAATATGTTCCATGCTTCTATTACCCAGCTTTATAATTTTCTCACATCCCATAATTTTTGCCTACTTGTACACTTATTTCATCATAGTTATATATCTCAATTGGCCTATACTAATTAGTATTATACAATTTATTCAAACTTTGATAGAAATTGGTCACAATGTTTGGTTGCAACATCATTACTATATCACTATCTAGCCCTCAATAGGCCTTATTGTCATTCCTAGATGATGTTTGTGGAAAATATTCACCATGATCTTCCTTGTAAACTATTTTTGAAAGAATTTAGTCTTGTTTGATAGACATGAGTCACATGTGAATTAAATTGAATAACCTCAATACCATGACCAAGTTTAGCCAAATATTTGCACCACTCAACTAATTCCAACTCTTCTTTCATAGATAGGATAGTTAGTGGTCCCTTTCTCCTTTTTTTGTCAATTTTGGTAGCTAATATGTCAAACTATTGGAAGGGATTTTTCACATTTTTGCTACTGCTCTTATGGAGAAGAAATTGTCCTTGATATATTTGATAACACTATCCATATCTTCTTGTCTCCACTTAATTTTGTTCAAATTTGTCTTATATCCCTGATGTTGACAAGCATTAATAGTAACATTCATTATTTTTTCACTATTATTAGTGAATAAATTTGTCCTTTCCTAAAATGAACATAAAATGACTCTATAACTCCCAAGAAGGACGAAATCAGCTCACAATAGTTTGAGAGATCACCATTGCATTGGTGATCTTCCTTTAAATTTTAATTGAGGTACAACTCCCTCTTCTAATACAATTTTGTATTTTCTAAAATATATAAACTCAGGGTATGCTTTTAACCAAAAAGTAGGAAAGGCATACTAACACCTGCTCATAGCCATGATACAGGTGCAAAAAGCTATGCTTAAACTAACTATTTCTGAAATGAAAGGACTAAAATAATAATTAATATCTTGACTCAAAGATCAGACTATCAACATTTGCTAACTCGACTCAACACAAGTCCAATAATTCACTATAAATAAAGCAAATCAAATGCCATAGAACAATTGATTCTCAAAGGAAAGAAATGTTCAAATTCATATCAAAGCTCAAAGAAATTTTCACAAACATTAACATTTAATCAGCAATCATTGCACATACATGACCATTCATAGAAATGAATTAAAATTGCAAAATTTGATCTTTTATTAAGATTGATTCTCACTCATGCATCAATGTGCAAGGGGGGTCAAAATGTTGGACCCTTGTAATGCCAAAAGATAACAAATTTAAACATTTTGAACTTTTAACGGTTAAGGTTTCCTGAAACAATGTCTTAACTGTTAACTGGTACCCAACCGAATAAAGTCGGCTTGAAATTGATTAATCTCATCAAATTATGATAAATTCCCCACATTAATTTATATTTTTGGGGATGATTCCCAATTGACAAGACATGAGGATGAACCATTGCTTGATATAAGAAAGCCACATGGCTTACTTCATGCAAAATTATCGCCACCTTAATTTCTCCATGACTGTTGGTATGCCACCTAGATCATTCCATGTAGCTCCTTAAATACTGAGGACTGCTTGGATCTAATTAATAAGATCTTCATCACATCACCACACTTGAATTAATTAAGTTTAAGCAATTTTTGTACTCCTGCATTTATTGCTTCAAACAATTCTCTATCATTTTTCCCCTATCATTCTATAAATCCAATCCATTCCATTCATTCTGCATAATGTTAGCTACATCTTTGAGCATGTCGAGCTCGTCGAATGACATAGTTGTGGAGAGTGACTTCATTGTCATAGAATGCATTGAATGCAGTGTTGTTTGTAGGCTAGTACAAGATTAGCTAAAGTAAGTCTTCATCATCCATAGTGATGTGGAATAAGAAGGCATCCATAAGGTGATTGATAAGCACTTCCTAGTGCAAGTGCATGTTCAGAATTCCACCTACTCGAGTGTTTCATGTATAACATAATACACACTTCTGGACCATTCAAATGGGCTTTGTGGGCTACTGAGAAACTAGTACATCCACGGTTATTGCAAAATGTTGAAGATGCACTAAGAGGGATTTTTTTTCACTCTCACGTGGGCCTAATTGGTGACGCTATCTACATCTCTTGTGCATTGTGATGATTAGGGTCGGCCAAGCTGATACTCTGATGTGTGTTGGCCTTGAAAGCAACAATAGGGAGACATTCGCTCATTATGTGGAGTATAATGAAATATTTTCTCCCCTACACAAATTGAATGAATGCAGGAGGTGATTGAGGCTATCCATATCATCGTATTTACACTCTATGTCTGAAGACTCCTGCTGTGAAATCACCTTTTTGGAAATGTAATATGAATGTTTTTATGCATATAAATAATGTATATCTTTTTTGTTTTTTTATTACTCTATATCATGGATATCTTTATTTGTTTTATTCCAACTATCTACAATTTCTTCTATTTACTTATATGGAATATGTATGAAAAATTGGATTTCCTTGTGAACACTCTTTCTTTATGTATTTTCTTCCTCAGAAATGAACATATTTGAGCCCCCAAAATATGTTAGTAAATGCATCTAGAAAGGTTTTGAAAATTTGTCAGAGTCCACCAAGGTTAATGAAACCTACTTACATGTCATCCTTATGAATGAACTTTATTTTTAAATTTTCCCAGTACCTTTATGTGAAATCCTGACAAGATTTCCATGACTTAATCAACAATAATATCAGAAATAGGTGAGTTTTGAAAACCCTGTCAAGACTGACAAAGGTTAAATAAAACTCAATTAAATTTCGTTAATGTTCTTCTCCTTGCTTACATAACATGTCCACATAATCTTTAGGTCCAAAAGATAGATTTTCAATCTTTAAACTAATTATTTTTGACCAAACACATAAGTTTGAGAAACAAGTCGGGAACCGACATGGTTTTAAAACCTAGCCAAAGACCGAAAAATACCTCCTTTATTTACATGTACTTTAGAAGAAGCTATAATTTTTTTTTAAAGAGGGGTTAAAACCGATGGTAATAGTTGGCTTTGACTAGGGACAAGGACTGCGAAGGATGAAGATATGGACCCAAAATTAGAATTTAGAATTAACCAGTTCCTTATCTATTGGGGAACAGAGTTGAGATTTAGAAAAATAAAGGATCAAACACAAAAAAAAATGGGACCACACACCAAAAATAAAAGGAAAGAAAATTATTTACAATGATAGGAGACCCCTACCAACAATGATAAGGAAAATAAACTATCACAATGTATAACCGTTAACGTGCTGAGAAAAATATGACCCCTGGCATTGAAGGAAAACATGACCATATCCCGAAAGTGTCCTCAAAAAATTGAACTAGAAAGTGAAAAGACTTACATGGTAAGGAAATGTTGTCACCTCTCCTTCGAATCTTTGAATAAGCCATTGACTGAAAAGATCCCAAGTCCTTTCTTTTTTTGTCTCACCAATCACCTCGACTTCAAGAGTAGCCATTTGAGTAATAAGGACATAACTAACCAGGTGTCGTACAACTAATGAAACATAGTGGGACTCATTCTCCTGATCAAGTGTAACCATTCTGTTAGTCACAATAAGCTCTACCAAGATGTAGGAGTCACATATGCCCCCAAAATCATTAACTTCACTCTTTTGCTTACACATGAACATAGCCTTTGTGGGGAGTTCTAGGTCTTTCTGAACTTCCGACAATTTATTTATGTTATCCCTGTCAACACACACTTTCCTTTCTATTTTTCCTTGAGAAGTATTTTTCTCTAGAGAAAATTCTTCTTCCCCTTTTATAATTTTTGAGGCAAGAATCTGTGTGACATTGGGTTCCAAGAAATCACTCTCTTGAATTTTCTTTTTCCTTAGAGTGGCATCAAGAATGAGAGACCGCTTCATGTTCCTTTGAACAATGATTTTAGGATATACATTACCATGATCATAAAAATCGTCATCAACATCTGAGACGTCAGAATCCTCATTCTCTGGCCCTAATAGTTCAACTTTTCTCGCATTTTTAGCTGTGTGAAGCATAGAAAGCCTCAGAGGGCTATGAAGGAGTTAGATTGAAAAGATCTCCTTGGGATGATTCATCATTAGTTAAAACACTAAGAAACTCCCTTGGAAGGAGATTCGAGACAGAAACAATTTCACCGCCCAACTCATGGTGTCTCTCCAATTCTTCTTCAATCCTTCTAGCTTCAATTTTTATTGCTTTAAAGCTAAATATGCCTCTTTTTCTCAAGATAAAATGAATTCTTGGAGGCAAGGCGTGCATAAGAATGGCTACCAGGTTTGCTTCATTGGGCCTACTGGAACATGGAATCTAGTTCAAAATCTTGGTAAGTCTGTCAATAAAACTTCTAACACTTTCATTTTCATTCCTTTGAATATCATATAGAGTCCTCAAAGGAGCTCTTACATTGACCACAATCTTGAATTTCTCAAGAAAATTGTCTTTGAGAGTACTCCAATTTGTAATGCTTCCCTCTATAAGTCGCATGAACCATTTTGTTGCTCGACCCTCCAAAGAGGCAACAAAAAAATGAATGACTACATTTTCCTCAACAACACCAATGGAAGCACATGAAAAAAGGCATGTAGGTGGTATTTAGGGTCCTGTGCATGTTCTCCTGTAAAAATAATGATATATTCCCTAAATCCTTTTGGAAGTGGAGAATAACTTGTCAATGCTAGGGGACCAAACATGGTTTCCCAAGGTCGAGATGATGAAGGTGGTGGTGCTCCTTGAGTTGGTGTTGCATTTTGGTTTCGGTTAGGTTGAGGTGGTGGATTATGGTAATGAACAATTTCAATTCTTGAGAACCTTTCTACCACCAATCTAGGTGAGCACTAAGCAAGTTCTTCTTCTTCTTCTTCAAGCACCAAACTTAAACACATATATTTTGTTGTGCTTCTTTTGTACTGCCATGCAAGTATATTTAGATGAGATATGATGTCCTCTTATTTGGATGTAACAAAATCTAGCCCTACCTATAGCATGGGAAAGATTCCTCCATGTGGTAACACCATCTCTTCTCATCATACAATGAAAACTCAATAAAATATCACAATAAACCAAAGATTCTAGTATATAACAAAGACTATTCCTTCATTTGAATCCCTAGCAGAGTTGCCAAAAATTTGTTAGTGAAAATATTTGTCCTTTTTCTAAAATGAACATAAAATGACTTTATAATGCCCAAGAAGGACGAAATCAACTCACAAAATTTGGAGAGATCACCATTGCATTGGTGATCTTCCTCTGAATTTTAATTGAGGTACAACTCCCTCTTCTGATACAATTTTGTATTTTCTAAAATATATAAACTTGGGGTATGCTTTTAACTAGAAATTGGGAAAGGAAAACTAACACCTACTCATAGCCATGATACAAGTCCAAAAAGCTATGCTTAAACTAACTACTACTGAAATGAAAGGACTGTAAAATAGTTAATATCGTGACTCAAAGATAAAACTATCAATGTTTGTTGACTTGACTCAACACAATTATAATCATTCACTATAAATAAAGTAAATCAAATGCCACATAACAGTGCATTCTCAAAGGAAAGGAATGTTCAAATTCCTAGCAAGGCTCAAATATTTTTTCACAAACATTAACTTTTAATCTGCAATCACTGCACAAAGACAATAACCATTCACAGAAATGAATTGAAACTACAAAATTTGATCATTTATTAAGATTGAATCTCACTCATGCACCAAAGTGAAATTGCAAACCCTTGCAATGTCAAAAGATAACATATTTAAACATTCTCAACTTGTAATAGTTAAGGTTTCTTGAAATGGCTTCTTGGCTATTAACCGCTACCCATTCCAATAAAGCCTACTGGAAATTGATTAATCTGATCAAATTATGAAAAATTCCCTACATTAATTACTATTTTTTGGGATGGTTATGATTGCATCCTATTTCTTGATTGAGAAGATAGGAGGATGAATTTTTGCTTGATATAAGCAAGCCATGTGGATTACTTCATGTGAAACGATCTCCACCTTAATTTCTCTATGACTGTTGGTATGCCACCTAGATCATTCAGTCAGTCTCCTTAAATTTTGAGGGATGCTTGGATCTAATTAAAATGATCTCTATCACATCGCCACACTTGAATTAATTAAGTTGAAGAAATTTGTGTGTACTCTTGCATTTATTGCTTCAAACAAAGCTCTTCCATTTTTCCCTTGTCATTCTATAAATCCAATCCATCCCACTCATTTTGCACAATGTTAGTTACATCTTCAAGCATCTCGCGCACGTCGAAAGAGATAGTTGTGGAGAGTGAATTCATAGTTGTAAAAGGCATTGAATGTAGTTTTGTTTGCAAGCTGGTGCAGGATCAACTGAAGGAAGCCTTCATCATGCATAGTGAAGTGGAAGAAGAAGTCATCTGTAAGGTGATTAGTGGGCACTTCTTAGCACAAGTACATGTTCATAATACCACCCTGCTTGAGTGTTTTTTGTATAACATTGTATGCACTTCTGGACTATTTGGATGGACTTTGTGGGTTGCTAAGCATTTGGTACATCCACAATTCTTGTAGAATCTTGAAGATGTGTTGAGAGGGATTTTTGTTCACCCTTACATGGGCCTAATTTGTGATGCTATTTGCATCTCTTGTGTGTTGTGAAATGAAAGAGTTGGCCAAGCTGTTACTCTGATGTGTGCTTTCCTTGAAAGCAATAATATGGAGACATTCACTCATTATGTGGAGAATAATGAAAATATTTTCTCCCCTGCATAGATTGAGTAAATGCACAGGTGATTAAGGCCATCCATATCATCGTATTTACCCTCTGTTTCTAAAGACCCCTACTGTGAAGCCACCTTTTTGGCAATGTAATAAAATTTTTTGTTGATACATATAAATAATATATATCTCTTTTTTATTTTTTGATTACTTTGTATCATGGAGATCTTTATTTGTTTTATTCCAATTGTCTGCAATTTCTTTTGTTTACTTGTATGGAATATGGATGAAAAACTAGATTTCCTTGTGAACAATCTTCCTTTATGTATTTTCTTCCTTATAAATGAACATATTTGAGCCCCCAAAATATGTTGGTAAATGCATCTGGAAAGGTTTTGAAAATTTGTTAGAGTCCGCTAAGGTTAAAGAAACCCACGTACATGTCATCCTTATGAATGAACTTCATTTTAAAAATTTCTCGTTACCTTTATGTGAAATCTTGACAAGATTTTTGTGACTTAATAAAAAATAATATCGTAAATAGGTGAGTTTTAAAAACCCTATTAGGATCGACAAAGGTTTCAAAACTCAATAAAATTTCGCTAACACTCTCTGCCTTGCTTATTGAACATGTTCACAAAATCTTTGGGTCCCACAGACAGATTTGCAATCTTTAAACTAATAATTTTCAGCCAAACACATAAGTTTGAGAAACAAGTTGGGGACCGACATAATTTTAAAACCTAGCCAAAGATTGACAAATGCCTCGTGTATTTACATGTACTTTAGAAGAAGCTCTTTTTTAAAAAAAAGAGGGGTTAAAACTGATGGTAACAATTGTCATCAATAGGATTACAGATTATGTTATCATGAGGTGGGTTGATTGAAGTGTCATTATCATTTGAGTCAATTACATTAAATTTCACACTTCTTGGTAAATGGGTCCTTAGCCTTTGATTTTTTCTTTTACTTTTCATCTTTCTTGTTGTCATAATGCGTAAAAAAAAAGATATCAATCAATATTTTTCTTCACAAGCATGTAATAATTGAGATATTTATTATAACATAAATCATGTAGAATAATGTTCAGTTATAATATGAAATGTACAACCACTATTGTGCGTGGTTTGTGTTAAAGTGGGTAGTACAACCAATATCCAAATTTATTTTTGACACTATGCAGTGTGCAACCACTATCCAAGCTTATTTTAGGCACTATGTAGTGTGCAACCACCATACAATGTGCAACTAGTATTCTATATGGTTTATCTATATTTTGATTATTTAATTTTATTAATATTTTAATTTACATGGTTTATATATTTTTTGATTCACGTGATTTTTTTCTAAATAAGACTAAATGTATCAATAATAAGAAATTATGGGAATACTAAGTAATAAATGTCTAAATATTTTATTTATTTATTTTCTACATCTTGTCTTCTAATTATAAGAAATTTGTAAAAGAGAAAAGTTTGTAAAGGGATAACCACATAAAGGTAAATTATATGGATAACCACTAAAAGGTAAAATAGCCCTTTCTCTCTTGCAAACAACATATTTACAAGCTTACTAGAGGGAAATAAAAAGGCTTATTTGTACATAAATATAAAAAAAAATTATATCTTGCAAATAGCAATAGATGACTATGAGCTAAACTATATTAGATCTCTTGTAAAGGAAATTATAGAATATATTTGTGTAAAATAAGAATTAAATGAGTTCCTTTGTATGAATGTGGTTGCACTAGATGTTTAATGATTTATAAAGCAAAAAAAAAGTTAGGATTGAAAAGATTCACTACTGATAGTTAGCTTCTCATCTAAGGTATATTGTATTTTGTAAGGGAGGCCCACACTAGAAGAAGTGATATGGAATCTATTTAAATAAATTAACACACACATTTTCAATCTCTAATTGAAAAATTGATTATATTAAGTTATTTGATAGAAGTTTTATATACAAAATGACTTCTCTTTATCTATAATCAATTGGATTAGGAACTCTAATTAAGAAAAGTATAGATTATAACATGACAATGTAAAATTAATTTATTCTACTTCTAGGAACTTCTAGTATTGTTCATGTTGCCTAATTTTCACCTACAGGCTCAATCAGGCAGGATAAATTATGTTTTAGATGTTCAAGAAGGCCAAATGGGACATTTGCATCAAGGGTTAGGTCATACATCTGATACTATTTCACAAGGAGGTCTATTGGAAAGCATGCCTCGATCAGTTCTGGCACAAAACTCATCATAGAAGAAAGTCGGCAAGACCCTCCTGCTGTCTTGCCGACTAGCAGTGCGCTCTATTTGTTTGAATGCACCGGTCACCAGGACATTCGAGTTGCCATGAGTCTTTATGTATCTCTTTGTGTGGGATGTCTCACTAACAGTAGCTCACAAAGTTGGCGTCGGGGAGATATTTGTGTTCGCCGTGAGGTCTGGTCGAATGGGGTGGTCTCGGCGAAATGAATTGATCTCGCTGACCGCCAGGAGTCTTGTCGAAAGAGATTGTTATCGGGGAAGGGAGCCCTTGTTGGCCATGAGGTACTGCCGACAGACGAAAGTCATGCCGAAGGTTTTTTACAAGTTGGCGTCAAGGAGATGTCTCGGTGACTAACAAAGGTCTCGGCAAAAAGAGATGTCAACGGGGACAAAAGGTGGGCCTCGCTATAATGTCTCGGCGACTGATGTTCTCTCATTGAAACAAAATGCCCTCCCTAAGAAATGAAGACCTCTCTATAAGGTCTCACCGACCAAGCGATGTCTCCCCAAAATGAGGTATGCTCTCGGCAAAAGAAAGGAGTTCGCTGTGATGTCTCAGCGACCAAGCAGAAGTCTCGATGAAAGTTTTGAGCTCGATATGAGGTCTCACTAACCAGGTAGGGTCTTGCTGAGATAAAGCAAGCTCGCCAAGAAAGTTTGACATCAGTATATCGTCTGGGTGACATGGCGATGTCTTGCCGAGGAGGTTGCATTTGTTGACCAAGTGACGGTCGATGTAATGTCTCACCGACCGAAGGTGGTCTTGCTGAAGCGAAATGAATTTGTCATGATGTCTCACCGACCCGACAGGGTCTTGCCAAAAGAATGTGAGCTCGACGCAAAGGAAAGTAAAGTCGCCATGATGTCTCGACAAAAGCAGGAGGTCTTGTCGGTGACCAATGAAGGGTCTCAGTATAGTGTTTTTCCTTTGGAAGAAGGCTTCCCGACTTGCCAGTGTCTCACCAAAAGAAGGTGTTTTAGCTCGGGGAAGGTGGTTTGTGTTCGCTATGTTGTCTTGCTGATAGCGATGGTCTCGGTGACATCTTGTGCAGTGGTAACTCATGAAGATCGATATGACCTCCTGCCGACTAAAGGAGCTCTTGTTGAATGCAGATGACAGCCACTGTGAATGTCGATATGACTTTTGGGCTTGCTATGAACTCTTTCCTATGGTTCTAAGCTATGCCGATAACCACTGAAGGGCATAATCGCATCTGGGAGACATGGTTAGTGTCTCACTGACATGCGATTCAATCTGAATGACTTTTGACCATCTGGTGACTCCATGAAGCATCTGTTCAACCAATTAGAGTGAGCTATAAGAGAGCTGTGGTAGTTTGACCCCTACAAAGAAGATCAACAGAATGAATGACGTGGATCTGCTCTAAGCTCAAGAGCATTCAAAGCAGCTCGACAGGGAGGTTAGAAGATAAACACGAGACCAGAAGTTAATGAGGGCATTGCAAAAGATCAAGGAGGCCATTCCTGAAGCAACTCTTCACCGACATGGATAGCGGGGATGCAACATTAACTTCCTTCAAAAGGTCTAAAGGCAGATCCTTTTGGAGGAGGATATTTTTGTAAGCCCTAGGGGCCGACACATTTTAGTATATATGACATTTTTTCCTTAGTGTAAAGGAGTTCTCCTTATGCTTTTCAAAAGTTAGTGAATTTTGCAGTCCTTTCTCAGATTAGCAAACTTCTGTAACTCATTTTGGAGCATGATATATAAAGTTTACCTTGGTCACTGTTGATGTTTCATATTACCATCTTTTTCTTGCAAAGTGTTGTGCATTTTAGGTTCATGATCAAGTTATTTTGTGAATTTCTTCTATTCCTTTATGACTTTATCCTTTGTTTTCATTCCTTCCTTTGCAAAAGTGTCATTATATAAATCACAAACTATGTTTACATAATCACATATGGATTCTAGTATGTGAAAAACCTTTTCCTCTCTTAAAAAAGTGTGTGAATCAAACTTGTTTGTGATATATTAATGCAAAGCTTACAAAATTTGATGTGTAATATTATGGTCATTGACAATTTTTAAGTGTAGCCTAAGTATTCCATTGCTCTTATTAATTTGGTGTATCACCATAGGAGTAGTTTCCAATTTAGGTATTCCTTCTCCCTTTACCTCACAAAGATTAGTAGTTTAGGTGATAACACAAAGGAAGCCAGCCTTCTCCGAAGGTTGACCTCTGTCTACAAGAAACCCACATCTTTAGAGGTCTTCCCATGTTACACTGAGGTGTTGAACATTAGGTTCAACAAGGGTGCATGGTGCAGGAGCACCTGGGAAAATACTAGGTTCCCTTGAAGTTTTGTTTGAAGTTATATTTTGGTTGTGTTGTTTTTAGGTCATGTTGACCATTTTGTTAGCATTTTTTGGAGTAGGAATAAAACTTGATCTATTATGATAAATGGATTGGGAGGTGGAAATCATGGATGGGTTTTGAAGCTCTAACTTGTCTAGGTTGCCAACCTTGTCAAAGGGTTGGAAAACACAGTGTGTTTTATAACACTTATTAGGTCATCCAAAGGCTCGACCCAAGCAGCTCAATTGTTTTGAAGGCCTATTTAAGGCATGCCTCGACCATGGAATAGGGTTGGAGGTATTATTGTTGAAGTGACATTTGAGAAGCTGAGGGAAACAGCGTTCTAAAAGATAGTTTTCTGAGTTTTGTTATCATATTGAGCTTTAATGGAGTAAATTTACTATTACTTTGTTTGTAGAATGTAGTGTGAACATTGTGCAAGCTTAGTGTGCCAATATTTTTTTTTTTAAAATCTTTTTCATCTTGTATTTGTAAATAGTTTGTTTCCTATCTTTTTCTGGCCTGAATCAGGAAGTTTTGAAAAAATGGAGCTCTAGAGCACTTTCCCACTGTACAAATTATACAACCCTTTGGGAATAGTTTCTAGGCTCCCTTAGTGTAAATATGTTAGCTTGTAGGGTTTGTGGGAGTTCTGGAGGTGCTACCAAAGCTTTGCCCTAGGCGAGCCAGGCAGGGTCCAGCTAGGGAAGGTAGTGAGAAAAAGACTCATATCTTGTAGGGGAATTGAGATCTTGGAGAAATTCTTTTTGGAGGTCTTGGAAGTGCATGGTGATCAGGAGGATACTCCACCAATTAATTTGGAGTGAGAACTTTTTAACAGTCTGAAACCAACATTAAAAAGCTTAGAAACCCTAGGATTTTGACCATTTTTGTGTGTGGACAGTGTACGGGCTGTGCAAGCTTAAAACCCTAAAAATCCTTGAGGTGTAGGCATGATAAATACAAACTATAAACAAAGAACCTAGGTCCTTTGGTGGGTTTAGAATAAAATTTCATTTTAGCTCTGTTCATAGGCCTAATTGGGGCTCTAGGCTTGTAGCCTTTTCAAACCCTAGAAGGGAATTTTGTGAAATTGATGGTTAGTTGGAGTCTTGTGATGGAACAAGAACCCTAGTTTGATCATCTTGAAGCTCTTACAACATCTACACACCCTTGCAAGAATCAAATTGAATATTGAGAGGATTTGGCCTTTAGGGAAGAGTAAGGGTCAAGGGTGAGATTGAGATAAAGCACCAAGGTTGTCTTGGTAGAAGGAAAGAATGATGATAGTGGGGTTGGTCAATAGAAGCAGTGGCATATAAACTTGAGGCAGGACCACTAGGACAAGGTGGAAGAGACACCTAGGAGTTCTTGGGAGCAAGGACTCAGAGCATGGGGCAGTGAGTGCCTCATCCAAACCCATCCTATCAGATTGGTATCAGAGCAAGTTAAAGATTTGGGAAGCATCTTATATGTCAGAGGTTGAGTCTAGTGATTCTTCCACCATGGTGACCAATGCAGAACTAGCTAAGACGGTTGAAGGACAAGAAGAAGACAATAGGGTATTGAGGGAAAGAATAGCCCAACTTGAGGCAGCAGTGAGGAGTGCACAGTTTGAGGGAAGAATACCAAAAGAAGAAGAGGTTGTAGAGGAAGATAAGACCCTTGAACCTGACCCTGTTTTGAAGGAGGAGCCTTTCTTGAAGGAATTGAAATATTTGAGTGGGAAAGCACTTGAAGGTATACCACTTTTTAGTTGAAATATGGAAGCCGATCTAGTTATGGACTGGATAGAAGGTATGGAGAATCATTTTGAATGTGATGGAATCACTGAAGCACACAAGGTGAAGGTTGCTAAATCAAGATTTAGAGGATAAACCTTGACATGGTGGAAGTTCATTCAGATAAAGAGGGAAAAAGAAGGCAAACAACCCATATCAACTTGGAAAGGAATGGTTTCCAAGGTGAAGGAAGCCTACATGCCAAATGACTATGAGATTCAATTACACAAGAAGAGGCAAAGTCTGAGGCATAAAGACCAAGATGTAAACACTTACACTGAGGAATTTCAAAAACTTTGCATGAGATCTAATGTGACAGAGGATGAGATTCTCAATGTGGCTAGGTACCTTAATGGTTTGAAATGGAACATCCAAGAAGAGATGGCTCTTCTAAGTCCCAAGACAATACACCAATGCTATCAATTGGCCATAAAGATTGAGGAAAGAAGCAAGAGGAAGCAAGATCAAGCTTCTAAGGGAAGAGGCAAAGGCAGAGATCAAAGAGATCAAAGAGGACAGCGTGGTGGCTACCAAGGTAGAGGCAATGACCAAAGAAACCAAGGAGAATCTAAACTCGCTAAGCATGGAGGTCAAACATCTTCAAGAGGTGGATTTAATAGAGGAAGAGGACCTTAAGGAGGTTCAAACAGAGGAAGAGGAGCAGGCAGAAGCAATTCTTATTTTGCAAACATGAAGTGTTACCATTGTAATCAAATAGGTCACCCTGCTTATAGATTCCCAGAGAAAGCTTCCTCATCAAGCAATGAAAAGAGAGTGGCTTATGCACAAGAGGACACCATGAGTCCCAAAGCATCTAAGATCAGTCATATAGAATCTGAGGTAGGAGAGAATCTGATGTTCAACAGGGTTTTGATCAGATAATCGGTTAAAGAGGAAGCAAAATAGAGAAGAGACCTATTTAGAGTGAGGTGCAAGATACTTGGAAAAGTATGCAAGGTTATAGTAGACTCAGGTTCAACAGATAATATAATCTCAGAGGAGGAAGTAGCAAAACTAAAATTGGAGAAGGTACCTCACACTAACCCCTACAAGGTCACATGGTTGAACAAAGGGCAGAGTGTTTTGGTGAATGAGCAAGCAATGGTGGAGTTCTCCATTGGAGGTTATAAATACAAGTTAGTTTGTGATGTATTACCCATGGATGCATGCCATCTACTACTGGGCAGACCATGGCAATATGACAGAAGTGCTATTTATGATGGGAAAGAGAATACTATTTCATTCAAAAAGGATGGAAGAACCTTCAAGTTGCAGTCACTGTCAGAAGCAGAGGAAGGACAGTCAAAGACACCTAACATCATGTTGAGCAGTGGTAAGGAGTTCCTTAAGGACCTACACCAAGGGAAGGAAGGATATGTGGTTGTGTTGCAACCTAAAGAAGAAGACAAGGCTGAAAAGACAGTCTTACCAGAAGCAGTCCAAAGGTTGCTTGATAAGTACAAAAGCATAGTTAGTGATGGTACACCTGCAACTTTACCACCAAAGAGAGCAATAAGTCATCAAATTGACTTCATACCTGGAGCCTCATTGCCTAACAAAGCAGCATACAAACTTACACCTGAGCAAAACCTAGAGGTAGCTAGGCAAGTGCAAGAATTGTTGGATCAAGGATTGATTCAAAAGAGCATCAGCCCTTGTGTAGTGCCAGTGGTTTTAGCAACCAAGAAGGGAGGTAAGTGGAGACTTTGTACTGATTCTAGGGAAATAAATAGGATCACCATTAGGTATAGGTTTCCTATTCCTAGAATTGAAGACTTAATGGATTGCCTTGGAGGAGCACAGTATTTCACCAAGTTGGACCTCAAGAGTGGATACCATCAGATCAAAATTAAGGATGGTAATGAGTGGAAGACAACTTTTAAGACAAATGATGGGTTATATGAGTGGAAAGTGATGCCCTTTGGCCTCTCAAATTCCCCTAGCACATTCATGAGACTCATGAATGAAGTGCTTAAGGATTTCACAGGGATATTTGTGGTAGTGTATCTTGATGATATACTCATTTTTAGCAAGACAACAAAAGAACACTTGAAGCATGTGGAGATGGTTCTTAAAAGGTTACAAGAGGAGAAGTTGGTAATCAATCTAGAGAAGTGTGAGTTCTTCAAGCAAGATTTGGTCTACTTGGGTTTTGTAGTATCCAAAGGCTCATTAAAGATGGATCCAAGCAAGGTGGAAGCCATCCTAAACTGGCCTACACCAACCACAGGGACAAAGGTAAGGAGTTTTCATGGATTGGCTCAATTCTATAGAAAATTCATAAGGAACTTTAGTGGTATATGTGCACCAGTTCTAGAAACAATCAAGGGTGGTTTGAAAACTAAGTTTGTGTGGACACAAGAAGCTAAGAAAGGGTTTGAGAAACTGAAACAAGAAGTGGCAACTCAACCAATTCTCCTATTACCTAGCTTTGACAAGTTGTTCACCGTTGAATGTGATGCAAGTGGAGTGGTAGTAGGAGGAGTGCTAAGTCAAGAGGGCAGGCCTATAGCCTTCTTTAGTGAGAAGATAAATGAAGCAAAGAAGAAATATTCAACCTATGACCTGGAACTTTATGCTTTGGTTCAGTCACTTAAGAAATGGAGGCATTACCTTCTACCCAAGGAGTTTGTGGTTTTTACTAACAATCAGGCACTTAGTTTTATCAACACTCAAGAGAAGTTGAGTAATAGGCATTTGAAATGGATGGAATACATCAAAGCTTTTAATTTTACCATCAAGCACAAGAAAGGACAAATGAACAAGGTGGCAAATGCATTAAGCAAAAGATTGTTGATAGTGCAAGAGATACAGCTCAAGAGCATTGGAAAAGAGAGTTTCAAGGATCTATATGGGGAAGATGAAGATTTTTCAGAGGCCTATAAGGTATGTTCTAACTTTGAGAACCATTTCCATAGCCAATATTCTGAGTATACCTTGCAAAGTGGGTTGTTGTTTAAGGGAAATTAGTTATGTGTTCCAAGAGGGTCAATGAGGGGAAATATGATTCAGGAAAAGCATAATGGAAGTCTTAGTGGGCATTTTGGCATTAACAAGACTTTAGAGCTAGTACAAAGATTATATTATTGGCCTAAGTTGGCAAGAGATGTTAGAAGGTATGTGGAACAGTGTGTTGTGTGTATGAAAGCTAAGGGAGGAGCTAGTAATGTTGGTTTATATCAACCCCTACCCATTCCTAACAGACCATGGGAGTGTGTGAGCATGGATTTTGTGGTAGGTCTTTCTAAGACCAAGACTGGTTTTGACAGTGTTTATGTTGTGGTAGATAGATTTAGCAAGATGAGTCATTTTATTCCCTGCAAAACTACTCATGATGCTAGCTACATAGCTCATCTTTTCTTAAAGGAGGTTGTAAGGATCCATGGGCTACCTTTGAGCATTGTTTCTGACAGGGATGTGAAGTTCATGAGTCATTTTTGGAAGACTCTATGGAGCAGATTGGGTACCAACCTATCTTTTGGATTAGCTTACCATCCTCAGACCGATGGTCAAACAAAGGTGGTTAACAGGGTGTTAGGTAATCTTTTAAGGTGTCTAACTAAGGAATATGGATAGACATGGGATATGGTTATCTCACAAGCTGAATATGCTTATAATGACAGTGTCAATAGAACAACAGGGAAGAGTCCATTTGAGGTTGTGTATGGTATGCACCTAAGAGGCATTTGTGAGCTCAGAGATCTTGGAGCCATGGAGCATAGGAGTGGACATGTAGAAGACTTCAGTCAAACCATGAAGGAGATCCAAGAGTAGGTCAAGAGGACAATTACTAAGGCTACACAAAAAGTGAAGGAGAAGGCAGATATGTCAAGGAAAGATGTGCAATTTCAATTAGGGGACTATGTTATGGTCCACCTTAACAAGTCAAGGTTGCAGAAGGGAATGTCAACCAAGTTGTAGATGAAGAGAGTGGGTCCCTACAAGATATTGGCCAAGTATGGCAAGAATTCATACAAGGTGGAGTTACCTACTGATCTAGGAATCTCACCGGTGTTCAATATTGCTGATTTGATCAAGTATAAAGGGACAGTCAAGAATTTGGATCAAGACAGTAAGGAAATCTTCAAGGACATTAGCAACATGTCCATACCTACTCAGGACAAGCCTTAGGCAGAGAATATTTTGGAGTCAAGGGTGAAGAAGGCCACAAGACACAAGGTGTACATGGAACACCACATCAACTGGAAGACCAAGCCTGAATCTGAGGCTACTTGGGTGGATGAAGCTAAATTTCAAAATTAGGGCATTGACCTATCCTTTCTCTCTCCTTCCAATCCTTCATGTTTGAGTTGAGATGGGGAGAATGGTGCAGGAGCACCTGGGAAAATACTAGGTTCCCTTGAAGTTTTGTTTGAAGTTATATTTTGGTTGTGTTGTTTTTAGGTCATGTTGACCATTTTGTTAGCATTTGGTGGAGTAGGAATAAAACTTTATCTATTATGATAAATGGATTGGGAGGTGGAAATCATGGATGGGTTTTGAAGCTCTAACTTGTCTAGGTTGCCAACCTTGTCAAAGGGTTGGAAAACATAGTGTGTTTTATAACACTTACCATTAGGTCATCCAAAGGCTCGACCCAAGCAGCTCAATTTTTTTGAAGGCCTATTTAAGGCATGCCTCAACCATGGAATAGGGTTGGAGGTATTATTGTTGAAGTGACATTTGAGAAGTTGAGGGAAACAACATTCTAAAAGACAGTTTTATGAGTTTTGTTATCATATTGAGCTTTAATGGAGTAAATTTACTGTTACTTTGTTTGTATGGTGTGGAACAGCCGCCGTATTTAACACCGCCATGCTTCATACCGCCGTTTATTTCCTTATGCGTTTAATAGAAACTCTAAACTTTTCCCACAATTACAAATTGCGCTTGCGAGAATAGTGTCTAGAAGCTTTCCCTTAGGTAGCAAATATATGGCCATATTGTAGGAAGTTTGGCCAAGAATTTTGGAAATTGCCCCAGCAAAGCTTTGCCCTAGATGAGCCAGGCAAGGTTCGGCTAGGGAAGGCAGTGAGAAAAAGACTCATATCTTGCAGGGGAATTGAGATCTTGGAGAAATTATTTTTGGAGATTTTTTTTGGAGGTCTTGGTAGTGCATGGTGATTAGGAGGAGACTCCACCAATTAATTTGGAGTGATAACTTTTTAACAATCTGAAACCAACATTGAAAAGCTTAGAAACCCTAGGATTTTGACCATTTTTGTGTGTGGATAGTGTACGGGCTGTGTAGGCTAAAACCCTAAAAATCCTTGAGGTGTAGGCATGAGAAATACAAACTCTTAAACAAAGAACCTAGGTCCTTTGATGGGTTTAGAA
>VDFB02049217.1:100253522-100264399 GCA_007258455.2 Sequoia sempervirens | reverse complement strand
ATAATAAATATCTCAATTATTACATGATTTTGAAGAAAAATATTGATTGATATCTTTTTTTTTTTAAGCATTATGACAACAACAAAGAGGAAAAGTAAAAGAAAAAATCAAAGGCTAAGGACCCATTTACCAAGAAGTGTGAAATTTAATGTAATTGACTCAAATGATAATGAAACTTCAATCAACCCACCTCATGATAGCATAATCTGTAATCCTAATAATGTGGTCTAAAAATAATGAATGCTAGTATCAATGCTTGTTAACATCATGGATATAAAGATTGTTTTCAAAATAAGTTATTTTGCAGAGATCTGGATAAAGGTATTTATCAAATATTTCGAGGAGAGAATATCTTACCTCCATAAGAGCAGTAGCAAAAATGTGAAAAATCCCTTCCAATAGTTTGACATATTAGCTACCAAAATTGACAAAAAAAGGAGAAAGGGACCACTAACTATCCTATCTATGAAAGAAGAGTTGGAATTAGTTGAGTGGTGCAAATATTTGGCTAAACTTGGTCATGGTATTGAGGTTATTCAATTTAATTCACATGTGACTCATGTCTATCAAACAAGACTAAATTCTTTCAAAAATAGTTTACAAGGAAGATCATGGTGAATATTTTCCACAAACATCATCTAGGAATGACAATAAGGCCTATTGAGGGCTAGATAGTGATATAGTAATGATGTTGCAACCAAACATTGTGACCAATTTCTATCAAAGTTTGAATAAATTGTATAATACTAATTAGTATAGGCCAATTGAGATATATAACTATGATGAAATAAGTGTACAAGTAGGCAAAAATTATGGGATGTGAGAAAATTATAAAGCTGGGTAATAGAAGCATGGAACATATTGTATATAAAAATAGAGAATAGATAGCAATATTGTGATGTATTAATACATCAAGTCACAACATACTAGGGCTCTATCTTTTCAAGAAAAAAAAAGAAAAATAAAAAATTACATTGTTAATTATGAACCAAGGGCCTACATGGTAACACTACCACATGTTTGGATGGGAAAAGAGCTATTCTTGAATTGGATACACTATTTTGAAAAATAAATTATAATGGGGATTCCCACCCAAATATAAATCTCCATTCAAGGTATGTTTCAACACTAAAACCTGGTCAAAGTAGATGGAAAAACATCCACACATGGAAATAAGGAGAAAAGAGTTGGCTAAACTTACAAGCTAATCTTTCAAGCTTTCCTTTATATTTGGAAACATTATATTAGATTTTTGAAGGACTAAAATTTGGCCACTAAATAGAAATACACTTTATAATGACATGAAACCAAGTGAGGCTTTCCTTGTTGAGGAAGAAAATGAGGTTGCAAGTATTGCAAGAATGGTAAGGTTGGTTGGTTATGAAGAGGCTAAAGTGCAACAATGTTTGGCACACATGGAAACATAACAATCAAGACTAAAAACTGATCCAAATGAAAGCACAAGTTCAACCACTCATGTCAACCAAACACAATATGAAATTAACTGAGATGATGATATAAGCTTACTAACATAATTTAACCCACCAAAATGGGTTAAAGAAGGATCATAAAACTTTGGAGTGCAAATTGATTTTTAAAGTGAAGATATCTCATTATCCATTCCTTCTCCACCTCCACTACCAATAATTGAGGTGACTCATTACTATGCAAATACAATATATTGAGAAACTATAAAGTTGAAACCTAATGAAGTAGAATACCAATAAGGTGGATATAGTAAAGGTTCTCTTCAAAGACATTTGAAAATTTTGAAACAATAAACAAATAAGTGTTATGTAGTTAAGGTTCATTAAAAAAATAGAAAGCTACCAATTGAAAGGGTTAGAAAGAGGTCCATTTATTTACATGATAATACACTTAGATTGGGTAGAAAATCTCATATCCTTATTGAAAAATGATTACAATTTTTTTTCACAAGTAGCAAGAAGCAAGGAAAATTGAACTTGAACAACTAAAAGAAAGGGGAAAATTAGATAGAGGCAATAAAAAATATCAAATTGAACAAAAGAAAAGGAAGGAAGATAAAATATATAGAAGAAAATAAAATTCATCAAATTTGAAAGATGATTAAAGAGATAAAGGAGGTTGGAGGAAAAGATCTAGCAACAAAAGGAGAGAGCTAAAAAAATAGAGGAAAATTAGCAAGAATAAGAATTCAACACATGTTGTAAGTAAACCTAATCAAATAAAACACTCCATCAACCCCTCTACTTGAGAAACACCACATATTGAGGGATATGTACAACATATTAAGCCCTTCTTATTCTACTCTTACCAACTTTTAAGTTACTTATGATAAGAATCTAGCACCAGATGTAAGAATAATCAGGTTCTAAGGAATATCTACAACATTTTAAGACTTTCTTATGCTACCCTTAACACTTTCCAAGTTACTACTAGTTATAGCCCCCCTCACTCCCCTATCAAAAAATTCTAATTTTTTAGGGTTTTAGATGAAAATATGTTTGGTCATCTTATTCCTATCAAATCCCATGTTGATTCAACTACTCCAAAAATACTTTAATAGATATTACTTCAAAGGAGCTAGAACCATTCCATGACTTTATGGTAAACTAGTCAAATCTGCATTCAAGACTTCATAATTTTGTAGACCATACCTATTCAACAATGCCTATTTTTCATAATTTATGTCTAATTTAGTAGACCATATGTATTCTATAATGTGTGTACAATTTTGTAGACCATGTGAAACAATTTTGTAGACCATGCCTATTTTGTAATGTCTACATGCTAGTCATTTCTAATGATTTGTAGCAAACAATGGTAGTGTATGTGTAGGAATGAATTTAAATCCAACAACATTATGATTATAATAGCAATATCTATGTTGGAATTCTTGGTAACACACTATGAGAAAAAATAGGTCAATGATATTGAGAAATGTATGTTAAACAATTTATATTATCTTTTTATAATTAATGTCTGATTTAGTAGACCATGTGTATCCTACAATGTCTAAAATTTTGTAGATCATGCATATTTTTCAATATCTACAAGCTGGTCATTTTGTATTCCTTTGAAGATTACAATCGCTTTTGTAATAATCAGATTTTATCTTGGTTAAGGAAGAATTGGTTATTGGGGATTTTTTCTATCTTGAGTGTTGAGTTATTATTGGTTGCTCTAGGTTTTAGATTAGAATTTCTCTAAACCCTTGAATCTTTTGATATTTCTTTCAATCTATGTTATTTTTAGGATAAAAACATCACTAAAATTGATGCATTGGATGATAATACTATTTCCAAACTTCATATCTAGGAAGTTTGGTTCTAGGGTTTGTCTTTGTCTTCAGATTTTACAAAACCCTCAAAATCCCCATGCTTCTAGCCTTGCAAACCATAATTTGTGATTACCACTAATCACATAATCACTAAGTTGTTTCCCAGATTATCAAGACCCAGCCATAGAGACCCTTGGGGATATTTCAAAGCTTGTTGTCTCCAGGAAAGTCACCTTCAAGAGAGATAGAACATTTTGTTTTCATTCATGTTGAGTAGTAGCTAAACAATCTACATCAATAAGACCTACTGCAAACCAACTTGATTTCTCTCCAATTTTTTATCAAGTCTTAAGAGAAATTTATTTGGAAATGTATTAGAGGCATTAAGAATTGGAGAAAATTATCCTAATGAATAGATGTCTACCCTAGAAGAGGATGTTGCCTTTGTGGAGAAGTAGCAAATTAATGATGAATATCCTAAATTTGAAGGGATTATCCCTCTACAATTAAAGAGAAAGAAGGTTCTAATATGAATTCTCATCATCCAGTGGGAAATAAAAAGGTTCCAACATCTGATAGGATAACTGAGTAGTGCTAAAAAAGTTGACATTTTTGGCTAACATCAACAAAAGTAGGCGATCAAGAACACCTAATTCTTGATTTGGGTGTGCCCTCTTTACACCTCTTCTAAAGAAGGTTGCAAATAAACAAGGAGGGTACAATTCATCTTATCATTAATGAACACATAAATTTATTATGAGATATTTGAAGATAATGGATGAAATCGATGTGATGCACCAACATGTTGAATCAATTATGATAGTGTTTCCAAAAAAGTATATCCAACATCTAAAATAGGTTATAGGAGATAAAATTACACATAAAAATATCTAATCAAGAATTCTTAATGATTCTCACTAGTAAAGATAAACATATAAACTTAATCCAAATCTAGGATGATGGGAAACATAACTCTTCTATACACCAAATTTGGGAGTAGAAGTTATCATGCAAGAATGGAAACACCACAGTAAAGATGGAGATTTTGGATAGGATTCTAAGGTATAGAAGGAGTAACCTCTCATTGAATAATCATAGTTCAAATAAGTGCATGGTATCATTCATGATGTTTTCTTTCCTAGAAAAGGTTTGTAGATGAAGTTAATTTGTTCTTGATGTTCAATGGTATTTTATTCTAGTTGTAAAGATAGAGATGGTATATTTCATCCCTCCTTAACAAAGGGTGGAGATCAAGACCAAAATTGTGTATTAGGTGTATTGTGATGTATTTATGATGTAGATAAAGATGATGTAAAACTTGGAGTTTTCCTTTTTGGTCAAAATATAAAATAAATGAAAAATATTAGCATATGGATATAGCATGTCATAATGATAAAATATTTTCTATTTTCCTCATGAATATTTACACCCAAAAGTAATATAATTTGTTGGGCTTCACAAGGGAATTAACATCACACAAAATTAAGCTAAAAATATTTGAAAAATGGTACTTATAGGTGTCATGTGTTATTCATAAATCTATCGTCAAGTATGGGAATGAGATTTCATCAACAAGTATGTATGATTTGCAAATTTTTTACCTTAAGGAAAAGTTAAGCTAAAAACTAAAAAATAGTGTGATATATAGAAATAAATACCCTATTAAATATAGTTATCCAAGCATACCTTTAAACTTATTTAAAATGATAAAGATTAAATTGAGGTACAACTTGATAAATATGAGAAATTTGCAAAAAATGTGGCAATTATAATAATGGTCATCCCAAATTCTTTAGAACATTGTGGAAAGAAAAGAAAATATTTCCTTTTTATCATAATTCAAACAACTTATGTATCTTTTTGGAGAAACCCAATTGACTTGGATGCAAGGGGATGGTGTTTGTTCTACCAAATATAGAATCTTTGGAAGATAATGAAACTTTATCCTCTTTGATATTCATCTCTATCAATTTACTTTGAGTTCTTATGTTATTTTTAGTTTGATTTTGCTATATATAGATGTTTTACCTAGCAGAGTAGTCAAAATATGGATAAAATATGCAACATGTAGGAAAATAAATAAAATATTTTGATAACCTAATATATTCACACATAAAATTGGGAAGCTTATTGTTGTGAGTATCAAGATTCTCTAGGTGGCATTCATACTTTTCAACCTTTTCTTGTGTTCACAAAAATGAATCGCAAGGCGATTGTATTCCAACCCCATATATTTGAAATAGCAATAAATAATACTTTAAAACCCTTAAAAATCCAAATCCAAATCTTAGAAATAGAAAATACTTAAAAACCCTTCAAAATCATCATATATTATTAACAAAACAAATCACATAGCCATTACAAATTTACCCACATCTATCACAAATATTTTACCTTTGCAATTTTTAAAATTAATAGACAAAAATACATTGAAAAAGCATATTGAAATTTAAGAGAGTAATGACAAATTGGTCATTACTTCAGTAAGCTCAAAAAAGACCTTACTCTAGTATATTGAAGCCCTAGGAAGTCCAAAACCCTAATACTTTTGTTGTGTTGACAAACACAATTTTTTCATCTCCATTAGTTGGTTGAATATCCCAAAGATTGTTGGAAGTGTAGGTCCACATAACCCATCCAAAATGCCTTTTTCCCATCATTTCAATGGAATTTCGTGGATGTTGGCGAGTATAGAGAATGTGGGAATGGGAATTTGAGGCCAATGATGATTGTAAAAGCTAAAGGGAACATATAACAATTAGCACAAACAATGAAGGCAACCACAAGAACAATTAAAAACTAAAATTTATAAACCTTACCTCACCCTCCATGAATGAAACTAGACATGATATATTTGCTCATGGTGCACATGTAGTCATGGAACCGATCATTGGATATGAAGCAACACAGGGCTACAATGAATAAAGTAGCCTAGAGTAGTGATGGATGAAGCAACCAACTACACAATAGGTTAAGTTGATAGAGTTTTGAAAATGTGAGCCAATTAGGGGTTAGGCTGAGTATATTATTAGTATGCATGTAGTTGTCATTAGTTTATAAGAGTTGAAGATTATATAGAAGCAATATATTATTTTAAATAGTTTTAGGATATTTTGATAATAAAAGTACTTTAAAATTATTCAGTTAATAATATTGTGTTGTATAATTTAATAGTATTATGTTCCCACATTTAACAGTCTATATTATGAATTTGAGAGTTTATGACCATTATTTTTGGGCTAATATGTTCATTATTGGTTCAAGTGAAACTAACAAATGAGGTTGACTATGATGGATCGTAAGGGATTCAAAAAGTGATTTTTTGGACACCTTTTATGACTAAACATATTTGAGGCATCAAAATTGATGATGATGAATTCAAACCTTAGGTTTGTGTAGTCAACTAGCTGAGGAAGCCACTGTGAATTTTTTAGAGTTTTTCAACATTGCATTTAGGATTTTGAGATGCATGAAGTTAGGTTACATGACTACTAGGTCCTCTCCCCCAAACATCTTCACTAAAATTTACTTGGAGCCAATAATTATTGGTTTTATTATCAAACAGGAGTTGCTAGAATGTAATTATATACAATATAATCCTTAAATTTAATTTAGGTTAATTTAATATATGTATAAATTAATTTAGATTAACAAATAACAATTGTATAAATATTAAAATATTATATGTTAATTATATAAAGTAAATATGAAGGTTAGGATATTTAGTTTTAGATGTGAAATGTGAAGATAATGTAAGAAGTTTTTTGTAGATGTTGGAATTTATATATCTTAAGATAATAGATGACAAATATTTGTTTGTATTATGCTTCAGGTCTACAATAGTCTAATAACTCTCTAAAGGAGTGAATCCATGGATTTAGGGCACTCTACTAGATACAAATCATATCTCTAGCTATGTATTTGACCTACTATAATACACACTCTCTTTTTTTATTTGCATGATTTGTTGCTATCTATTATTCTTTACAAGTTAGGAAAGGTGATTCAAGCATTAAAAAATTGGTTTTTTGGTCATTTTCAAGTGTTTTTCATGTTTTTTTTAGCCTATGGTTTTGGTGCCCATTGTATTACAAATAAACCTTTTGTATGTGCATACTAATATTTAAACATGCATTAAGGGTTTCTATAGTGATTGTTTATAAGTATTATGCTGCCAAAATTTCTCTAAATCTCTTATTGTGATACTCCTGTAAAGGCTTAGATTACAAGTGTATTGTGACCATTGATTACTAGATAATGTATTGAGTTGCTTTGGAAAGTGGGTTTTTTATCCTAAAATAGTTTTCCCCACATAAATCATTGTGTTATAATATATTAATTTTGAGTTTATTTAATTGCAATTATATGATTAGTTTAATTTTTGTTCATACTTCCTCACATAAATTAGTATATGAAGCATATTTCAAACCTTTGTTCCTTTCTCTAAGAATTTTTAATATTTCAAAGAAATAAATTCATTTGGACTACCAAATCTCTAGGGTGCATGCTCTATTAGGTCAACTCCTAGAAATACCATCCTTTTATGGTCATGTTAATGATCAAAGATAATAAGTTCAAAACATGTAAATTCATGTAAGATGATTATGTGGATCTAGATTCATTTTAGGCGATATAATGTAAGTGTTTCTAGCAAGCTTATTTCAAAAATGTAAATGATCTATATCCAAATGATTATGCAATGATGACTAAATGAATTAAATTAAATTCTTTAAATATAAAAATATAATAGTAAATCACACAAACATGTGTTTATTCACCTCCAAGTAACATCAACCAAAAATTAAATTTGAATTTTGAAATCATGGGTGAGATGCATAAGTGCAATATCCATTTCAATGCATTGGATTGGTCCACCAAATTTTGAGGGTAAACCAATTTTGATTTTGTCATTTTAGTTCCATCAAATATAAGAAGTTATGTTTTTGAGTTATAGTTCAAAATTTATGATCAAAACAACAAAAAAGTATCTTTTATCCATCAAAATTAGCTAAGTACATTTATTTCTATTATTTAAAAGAGAAATTACATAGAGGATGCTGCAATAAATGTAAAGTGTATGGGAAAATGATAGGAATGGATGGGATAAGGCCAAATGCATGAGAATGTGTGTATATAAGTATAGATGAAAGATCAAGGAATGAGCCCAACTTTGGACAATATTATGCCATTTATTGATATGTAATTATATTGGAATTATCTCAAAATAGGCACAAAACTAAATAGGAATTAGCATGGATATGTAAATTTTACCATTATAATTTTCCCCCACTTTGAGATGCACATGAATCCTAGAATGGTCATGTATCTCAAAGTATACATAGTACTCACAAATACGTGTCTAAAGTAAATATTAAGAAATAAAAGGATACTCAAGTCCATTTATGATATAATGGATGCCACTAAATTTCATCATGTAAGTCCATCCTATGGTATCTATGCTTAGAAACCTACAAAAAAAAATAGAAAAAAAATACAATGAGTAGCTTTTTCATATATATATATATATGAAGTGGTAATACTCCATCTAGCTTGGTGGCTATAGAATGACAAAGCATATTAAGCATTGACATACAATGTGGTAATGATTTATCTAGTCATGGTGACAAGTCTCTATGTCTAGGAACTTGTTGATTTAAACCCAAGTGGATTGAACGACAAATTATAAATTAATGTAATAACCTACAAAGTTTAAAGAATATTAATAAACTCTAGACTACTATATACATATGCATTAAAAAAAATTAAAAACTTTTACAATATAATTATATTGCTTGAAAAAAGACCTATATATACATGTATGCAATAAGTTTCTAGTAATAACTTCTATATCTATACCTTGTACAAAGAAACTATTTATACAAAGGGTCATCAATTAGGCCTTCAAAAATATACCAAAAAAAAATGTCATGCATGTATGGTGCATTTTTCATGTGGACAATATAATGATAGGTGTTGAAATTGTATGTTGTTAAGTGTTAAACTTGTATGATTGGAAAAACATGGGATGTAGGTGTGGCTAGGCATCAAATGCATATGATGTAAAACTAGATGTATCCATGTGCAAGGCCGAAATACACATCCAAGAAATTTTATGTAAAGATGTACAAAGATTGGGCATTGACTAATGCATGGAGTTTAGTTTGTGTAGAATTATGATGTGACTGATCAACATGCATTGAGTGTAGACAAGCATGTAGGTTAAGAAAATGAGTGAGACTACAATTGCGTGCATTTATAAATTTTATAAAATCCATGTTGATTGACTCTAATGGGTATGATGAACTACTAGAGGATTCTAAAGCCCGAAATTCTTATTTTTAGGATTCATGATGCAATAAGATATGTAAGACGTCGATGTCATGTGGTGACCAATGTCTATGCACATGTGAAGCTAGTAATTTTTTTGTTGAAGTGCAAAATTTTTTTTAGTGATATCAAGGTGACCTATTTTGAATGCATAAGCCTCTTCTAGTTTTCCTTTTTCCTTCGATTAATCACTTTTTCTCCTTCTTTCCTCTCTCCTTTTTGATTCACATTTTCAATATATATCAACTTCTAATTTTAGATTGTTCCTCTCTCACCTCTATTTTGATTATAAATTTGTCTTCTTGATTGTCTTTACCATTTCCATTTTCTTCTTTAATTCTTATTTTTCTTTTGGTTCTACTTCATCTCACTAGAGTCAACTAGAGAATTATGATCAATTCTTAGTCATTATAATACACTACTATTAGGATTTACTTAGGTCCCAAAATGAGATGTGGTTCTTATAATTGTACTTTCTACCTCTTAATTGCTTCATTTTCTATTTCCTTTTAGACTTTACCTACATATTGTGTTTTTGCACTCTTCCTTGTTTGTTATTTTATCTCATTATCTTTCTCTCAAGGCACTTTTCCTTTGTATTCATCTCTAATTTATTCTCTTTGTCTCCTTATCCATCTTCCTCTTATTTCTTTTGGGTGAACTACATTCAATTCATCTTATTGTATTTTGATCCTATCCTCTAGTGTCATCCTCATCCTTTACCATTGTTCATCTCCCTTACTCTTTTTCTTCTCATCTTCCTATCATTGAACATATATTTCACTCTCTCATCATTGGGGGCATGACCTAAGTTTCCCTATCTTTTTGTTGATCTATCTTTTCTACCTCTCTTGATCTCTACTCATTTATCATTTATATTCTAAGTATTCTTTCACTTTTATCATCATATATTTTAACCACTTATGGGGGCATAACTTTGTTTCCCCTCTTTCCTTATTCTCATCACTATGCCAATTGGTCACTTAGGGATATGAGATGCATGTACCCCTTGTGATTATCTTATCCTATAATCTCTTGGGGGCATGACTTAGATATTTCTCTTGATTAGTTTTTACTGCTCCTATCAAAATACTTGGTAGTTGGGTAAGTGAAAGCTAATGGGTCCACTTTTAGTAGAAGTTTCATTTTTCAGCTTTAAAATGGGTACTCATTCATTTTTAAAATGGGTACTTGTTCCAAAAAGATTGAAACTCACAACCCATGTTTTTAATTTATTTTAGGCTTAGAAAAGGCATGGTAACCCAACCCTTTGTTGGAACATGTTTGT
>VDFB02049217.1:100235536-100253422 GCA_007258455.2 Sequoia sempervirens | reverse complement strand
GAACCTATCTCTTTCATTTTTCTAGAAATGTTTTCTATGGTACATCAAATTATATGATGATGTTTCAAGATTCTTATGTAGTTTTGATTCAATAAACAATGACCTATATTTTATGAGTAGTATTTTATAATAAACCATCTCTCACAATCATGAATTGGCCACCTAGCACTTGTTGCATCTAGGTGATGCTCCTAGGGTGAAGCATGATGAGAACTAAAATAACACATATCCTAGTACTACCATGGCTCAAGTGTGTAGAATATTAATCTAGTATTTGTCAATCTAAATAAAATATTAGAGTATTAGAAATTAGATGTGAAAAAGAAAAAATTGACAATATAATTTAAAAGTCAATGAGCATATCAAGTATAACTAGATATGAACATGAGGTGGATGACAAAGTTGTTAGGTGAAGAGATGATTTTACTTTCTCAAAAACTTGAATTTTTATACTTTATTTAAACACACAATTCAAGGGTAATTTTAAGGAGATTTATATTTTTTGAAGTATATATATTGTACCAAAGGGTTGTAGCTCAATTGGTGAGAATGATGATATGTTCCTTGATTTTTAAATCCACGAAGGTTCAAATCCCCTAGAGGTACAATATAAGTTATAAGGTTGAGATTGTACCTCAAGTGACTTTGGTGGAATTGATACCCCTTATTCCTTATCCCTCAACTGAAGAGGTGTTAGCTTAGACTTATGCTTTAAGTGCCAATGGGTTGCAAAAATAATCTAAGTTTGATATAAAGCCCTCCAACAAAAACAATTATAGATATTATGGAAAATTTCATCAAAATTAAATTCTTAATTTAATATTAACCCAAAAATATTATTTTAGTTACATAACAAAATTATATCTTTTGTATAGAAAATAAACAACGATGCATAAAATATCTATAAATTAATTAATACAATGATCAACAATAAATATGTGCTCCTAAACTGTAGAATTGAAATAGAAAATTTGATTATATAGACTCATAAAGAAAGAAAAATATTACTAATTTCTACTTGATCCAAAGAGGAGATCAATACAAGTAGAACCATAGGGGATTCACTACCTAATTGGTATCATACCATGTCCATTCATAAAGGCGATTTATACCACTTTTTATCAAGGGATCAAGGGAGTAAAGTAATCAAGATGTGAGGTTTGATATTAGGGGCATTCCACATGGATGGTGAAGGTTATATGGATGGTGAAGGTTATACTATGTTGATATAAGATTTAGGCATTAACATTTTTATTTTACAAGAATGGACATGGAGGAGCACTACCTAGCAATGGGTTTTGTATTTCATAAATACAAATAATATTTAATAATATTTTAAAATTAAATTAAAAATAGGTATTTCAAATACATGGTAGAAAAATATATATATAATTTTTTAATACAAAAGATGTCAAAAATTAAGGGGCATAAAAATGTAACAAAAAAATTAGGTAGTTCATATATATGGTAAAAAAATTGGTAGCTTGTATTCATGGTAAAATAGGGGTAACGTATAATTAGAAAAGTGTTAAAAAGAGAGTTATTTATAAAAAAATATAAGGTAGAAATGGAAATAGAGGTATTATTTAGTACCCTAAAAATATAAGCATGCTAGGGTATAAGTTTATACAGTGAATCTTTTGAGTAAATTAGATCTAGAACACTTTCAACAAAGTAATGATATAACAAAGAAAATAAGAAGAAAAGGAACACATGTACCATAGGAAAACCTTTGTAAAGGAAAAAACTAGCCTCCAAAGCATGCCCAATATGTATTACTATTCAAAATAGGTTACAATACACTCTAAGTTGCAGTTCTTCATAGGAGATTAACACTCTGAAGTACTTCATAAGAGATCAACACTCTAAATCTAGAGGAATTCTAGTAGCATAATGCATAGGGAATATTCATAAGTACCCTACAACTATCTAAACACTTTCTTAATTGCATCCCAATGTATCTATCCATGGAAAATAGCCATCTAGGGATGAAACTAAGTTTGTGGTAGTATATAGGAGCCAAATAAAAATTCTTAAAAAGCTTGGAAATTAATATAACACATCCATAAAAAATTTGAATCATTGTATAAGCCTAAATTAATAGTGGAGATAACTCAAATAGCATGAACAAGTGAAAAATATGCTTTCTATGTCTTAAAATGAGACAAATAAAGGATTGTTTCATAAAATTTTAAAGAAATTTCAAAGAGAAAATGTAGTAGGTTGGAATCATATCTAATTAATGAGATTGAAATTTAATTTTTGTGGTAGGAGGATGAAAATATTTATTCATTTCCATGGGTGTATGGAAGGTGGCAAGGTCATTGGGTCCTAGGAGCCCCAATCTTTTAGGAGAGATGAATCTTAAAGGGGTTCATATAGTGGTTGGTGGTTTAAGTCAAGAAAATATTTGAGGCATAAGATTCAAGAGGAACAAAAGGGGAAAAGGGGATTTTGACATAGGTTAGGGATAAAGTCAATATTAAAAGGTTTAATTAAAAGTGGTAGAATGGTCAAGGGAAGGATAATAGTGACTTGGGAGACTAAAAAATAAAGTAGAACAATATAAAAAGGAACAACATGACAAATCGACTAAAATGAGCACAAAAGTATAATAATTGAATTTTAGAGTGTGTAAATTATATCATTACACTTCGGACCCACTTTATCAATCTTAAAAAAATTATAGAGGAGAAAGGATGCTAAAGGAATATTACAGTAACATCTTGATAATCATGAAATATAAAGGATACTTTTACCATATGATATATATATATATATATATTGAGATTTGAATTTGTTTTGGATCTTCATTTTTATACTTGTACCCAATTCCTACAAAGCATCAAAAAGAGTAATTTAATTGTATACCAACAAAGATAAACTAGGCTAACACAAATGGGAAATGGAAACACAACTGAATCTAACAAATCTACATAATGAAAAAACATAAAATCTAAGTATCACTAAAAACATATTATTTATCATCATAAAATAAATGCATGTGAAAATTTCTAAAATAAAAGCTAAATTTTTAACCATTAGCTTTTGGAGGAGGGATATATGAAGACCCACTCCATAAAAGAAACCAAGGAGAGAGAGTATAGCAGTGACCTATCCTAAATAATAAATGAAGAATATCTTGGAAAAGTGGAAAGAGGAAAGATGAAACTAGAAATAGAAAACTAGAGATTGAAGTTGGAAATAGGAAATAAGAAATGATGACAAGGGCTATAAGGTATCCACCTACAAATGAGGCTAGGCCAAGCCAATGGTGAAAGCTATCAGTGATGATAACCAAGGCGAAAAAATGGAAAAAATAGAAAAATGACTTTGATGTTTCCAACCTTGGATATTTCGTATTTTTACCTTGGCGATAAGGTTTCCTCCTAATTAGAAACTATAAGCTCAATAAAATGGCTTTGAAGTTGTGACCCTATATATTAATGATTTTCACCTAATGTATTGGCTATGTGGTGGTTTCACTCTACTATTAATGATTTACACCCAAACAAAGAAACTAAAAATCAGTGTAAATAATGGTTGTAGGGTAACCACCCAAATTAAATAAAGAGCCTTGGCTAGGCCCAAAGTGATAAAAAAATTTAGTCATTCGCAAGGTAAAGGATCAAGGATCAAGGATGAGAATGAGTGATAGTGAATGATGTAGGATACATTCTCCCCTTAAGTTGATTGGTGAAATAAGAATAAAATGAGCCAATCAATTAAAGACAATGGTTAAATGGAAAAGGAGAAATAAGAAGAATTAGGTAACTGCAAGAAGTTGGGTCCACCTTTTAGCTAAAAAGTGGAAGTGTTTTCCTAAAAATCAAAGTTTGTCATGCTTAGTGTAAAAATTTGAAGTACTTACACATAGAATCTTAAGAAATGCCAGTAATATGAAATATAGGATTTTGAGTCTAGTTTTAAAATATATAATTTATTCTAATACACAAATGATACAAGTTAATTTTGTATAGGATGTACAAAATACCCTTTTCAAAGTCAACTTTTAGGGGCTATAACACGCATGTGCATGAAAAGCATAATTCTTGGACCCAAACAAAAGTATTTTTCAACCTTTAGATAAAGATGTACATATGAAAAGTCAGTAGTATTTTTAATAATTCTTTTTGGAAATATATATTTTTGTTTTTTATTACCTAATTTCTGCTATTTTAAAAACCCCCAAAATAACAAACATAATTTGAGAGTTCAACCAATCATAAAAAGAATATATTTGTTTCTTTGTGTGTAAAGAATTATGTCTAGATTGATGACATATATTTTTAGTAAAAAAATCTTCTTTAAAAATTAAAAGTTATTAAAAATTACTAATACCTAACATTTCACCTTTATGGACCTCATTTTTTAGAAATTAATTAATAAATATAAAATAATCTTTAATCATTAAAAAATACATCTCATCTCTAATGGGTTTTAATTTCATAAAAAAATTCTAAAAAAAGTTGTCAGCCATATTGCTAAAGTCAATTTTTTCTCTTGATGTTAACATGGCCTTGTAATTGTAAGCAAGGCTAAGGGTGTTGGACTAGTCATCAGCGTCTCCCTTCAGATTCGATACATGGACTAGTTGCCTCTTGTTGATCTGTTTACCTTTGGCATTTGTATCAAGCATTACCAAGTCAATCTTTTGGCGCAACAACAAATGTGTTCTAACAAATGGTATTAGAGTTGTGGTCATAGGTTTGAATCCCCTCGGGTGATGTTGAGGGGAGATTGTTGGACTAAATGCCAGTGTCTCCCTTTTGATTTGGGACATGGAATAACCACCTCTCGTGGATCCATTTATCTTTGGTGTTTGTGTCAGGCATTAATAGGTGAATCCTTTCTGACGCAGCTGGACAAATGTGTTCCAACAAAGGATTAGGGTTACCATGCCTCTTTTAAGCCTTTAAAAAATTAAAAACATGGGTTGTGAGTTTCAAACTTTTTGGAACGAGTACCCACTTTAAAATGTGTACCCATTTTTTAAAAAATGAATGAGTACCCATTTTAAAGCTGAAAAATGGCACTTCCACTAAAAGTGGACCCATTAGCTTTCACTTATCCAACTACAAAGGATTTTGATAAGAGGAGTAAAAATTGATGAAGAGAAATATCTAAGTCATGCCCCCAAGAGATTATAGGATAAGATAATCACAAGGGGTACATGCATCTTTATGTTCTATACCAAAGGATAGTGATGAGAATAAGGAAGAACAAAGCATGCCCCATAAGTGGTTAAAATATATGATGATAAAAGTGAAAGAATACTTAGAATATAAATGATAAATGAGTAGAGATCAAGAGAGGTAGAAAAGATAGATCAACAAAAAGATAGGGAAACTTAGGTCATGCCCCCAATGATGAGAGAGTGAAATATATGTTCAATGATAGGAAGATGAGAAGAAAAAGAGTAAGGGAGATGAACAATGGTAAAGGATGAGGATGACACTAGAGGATAGGATCAAAATACAATAAGATGAATTGAATGTAGTTCACCCAAAAGAAATAAGAGGAAGATGGATAAGGAGACAAAGAGAATAAATTAGAGATGAATACAAAGGAAAAGTGCCTTGAGAGAAAGATAATGAGATAAAATAACAAACAAGGAAGAGTGCAAAAACACAATATGTAGGTAAAGTCTAAAAGGAAATAGAAAATGAAGCAATTAAGAGGTAGAAAGTACAATTATAAGAACCACATCTCATTTTGGGACCTAAGTAAATCCTAATAGTAGTGTATTATAATGACTAAGAATTGATCATAATTCTCTAGTTGACTCTAGTGAGATGAAGTAGAACCAAAAGAAAAATAAGAATTAAAGAAGAAAATGGAAATGGTAAAGACAATCAAGAAGACAAATTTATAATCAAAATAGAGGTGAGAGAGGAACAATCTAAAATTAGAAGTTGATATATATTGAAAATGTGAATCAAAAAGGAGAGAGGAAAGAAGGAGAAAAAGTGATTAATCGAAGGAAAAAGGAAAACTAGAAGAGGCTTATGCATTCAAAATAGGTCACCTTGCTATCACTAAAAAAAAATTTACACTTCAAGAAAAAATTTACTAGACTCACATGTGCATAGACATTGATCACCACATGACATCATACATATCTTATTGCATCATGCATCCTAAAAATAAGAATTTGGGACTTTAGACTCCTCTAGTAGTTCCTCATACCCATTAGAGTCAATCAACATGTATTTTATAAATTCACACAATTGTAGTCTCACTCATTTTCTTAACCTACATGCTTGTCTACACTCAATGCATGTTGATCAGTCACATCATAATTCTACACAAACTAAACTCCATGCAGTAATCAGTGCCCAATCTTTGTACATCTTTGCACAAAATTGCTTGGTTGTGCATTTCAGCCTTGCACATGGATACATCTAGTTTTACATCATATGCATTTGATTCCTAGCCACACCTACATCCCATGTTTTTCCAATCATACAAGTTTAACACTTAACAACATACAATTTCAACACCTATCATTATATTGTCCACATGAAAAATGCACCATACATGCAATATTGTATGGGGTTTTTATATTTTAAGGTCTAATTGATGACCCTTGCACAGTTTCTTTGTACAAGGTATAGATATAGAAGTTATTACTAGAAACTTATTGCATACATGTATATATAGGTCTTTTTTCAAGCAATATAATTATATTGTAAAAGTTTTTAATTTTTTTTAATGCATATTTATATAGTAGTCTAGAGTTTATTATGAATATTCTTTAAACTTTGTAGGCTATTACATTAATTTATAATTTTTCGTTCAATCCACTTGGGGTTTAAATCAACAAGTTCCTAGACATAGAGACTTGTCACCGTGACTAGATAAATCATTACCACATTGTATGTCAATGCTTAATATGCTTTGTCATTCTATAGCCACCAAGCTAGATGGAGTATTACCACTTCATATATATATATATGAAAAAGCTACTCATTGTATTTTTTTCTATTTTTTTGTAGGTTTCTGAGCATAGATACCATAGGATGGACTTACATGATGAAATTTAGTGGCATCCATTATATCATAAATGGACTTGAGTATCCTTTTATTTATTAATATTTACTTTAGAGACGTATTTGTGAGTACTATGTATACTTTGAGATACATGACTATTCTAGGATTCATGTGCATCTCAAAGTGGGGGAAAATTATAATGGTGAAATTTACATATCCATGCTAATTCCTATTTAGTTTTGTGCCTATTTTGAGATAATTCCAATATAATTACATACCAATAAATGGCATAATATTGTCCAAAGTTGGGCTCATTCCTTGATCTTTCATCTATACTTATATACACACATTCTCATGCATTTGACCTTATCCCATCCATTCCTATCATTTTCCCATACACTTTACATTTATTGCAGCATCCTCTATGTAATTTCTCTTTTAAATAATAGAAATAAATCTACTTAGCTAATTTTGATGGATAAAAGATAGTTTTTTGTTGTTTTGATCATAAATTTTGAACTATAACTCAAAAACATAACTTCTTATATTTGATGGAACTAAAATGACAAAATCAAAATTGGTTTACCCTCAAAAATTGGTGGACCAATCCTATGCATTGAAATGGATATTGCACTTATGCATCTCACCCATGATTTCAAAATTCAAATTTAATTTTTGGTTGATATTACTTGGAGGTGAATAAACACATGTTTGTGTGATTTACTGTTATATTTTTATATTTAAAGGAATTTAGTTTAATTCATTTAGTCATCATTGTGTAATCATTTGGATATAGATCATTTACATTTTTGAAATAAGCTTGCTAGAAACACTTACATCATATCGCCTAAAATGAATCTAGATCCACATAATCATCTTACATGAATTTACATGTTTTGAACTTATAATCTTTGATCATTAACATGACCATAAAAGGATGGTCTTTCTAGGAGTTGACCTACTAGAGCATGCACCCTAGAGATTTGGTAGTGCAAATGAATTTATTTCTTTGAAATATTAAAAATTCTTAGAGAAAGGAACAAGAGTTTGAAATATGCTTCATATACTAATTTACGTGAGGAAGTATGAACACAAATTAAACTAATCATATAATTGCTATTAAATAAACTCAAAATTAATATATTATAACACAATGATTTATGTGGGGAAAACTATTTTAGGATAAAAAACCCACTTTCCAAAGCAACTCAATACATTATCTAGTAATCAATGGTCGCAATACACTCGTAGTCTAAGCCTTTATAGGAGTATCACAATAAGAGATTTAGAGAAATTTTGGTAGCATAATACTTATAAACAATCACTATAGAAACCCTTAATGCATGTTTAAATATTAATATGCACATCCAAAAGGTTTATTTGTAATACAATGGGCACCAAAACCATAGGCTAAAAAAAACATGAAAAACACCTGAAAATGACCAAAAAACCAATTTTTTAATGCTTGAATCACCTTTCCTAACTTGTAAAGAATAATAGATAGCAACAAATCATGCAAATAAAAAAAGAGAGTGTGTATTATAGTAGGTCAAATACATAGCTAGAGATATGATTTGTATCTAGTAGAGTGCCCTAAATCCATGGATTCACTCCTTTAGAGAGTTATTAGACTATTGTAGACCTGAAGCATAATACAAACAAATATTTGTCATCTATTATCTTAAGATATATAAATTCCAACATCTACAAAAAACTTCTTACATTATCTTCACATTTCACATCTAAAACTAAATATCCTAACCTTCATATTTACTTTATATAATTAACATATAATATTTTAATATTTATACAATTGTTATTTGTTAATCTAAATTAATTTATACATATATTAAATTAACCTAAATTAAATTTAAGGATTATATTGTATATAATTACATTCTAGCAACTCCTGTTTGATAATAAAACCAATAATTATTGGCTCCAAGTAAATTTTAGTGAAGATGTTTGGGGGAGAGGACCTAGTAGTCATTTAACCTAACTTCATGCATCTCAAAATCCTAAATGCAATGTTGAAAAACTCTAAAAAATTCACAGTGGCTTCCTCAGCTAGTTGACTACACAAACCTAAGGTTTGAATTCATCATCATCAATTTTGATGCCTCAAATATGTTTAGTCATAAAAGGTGTCCAAAAAATCACTTTTTGAATCCCTTACAGTCCATCATAGTCAACCTCATTTGTTAGTTTCACTTGAACCAATAATGAACATATTAACCCAAAAATAATGGTCATAAACTCTCAAATTCATAATATAGACTGTTAAATGTGGGAACATAATACTATTAAATTATACAACACAATATTATTAACTGAATAATTTTAAAGTACTTTTATTATCAAAATATCCTAAAACTATTTAAAATAATATCTTATTTCTATAATTCAACTTTATAAACCATTAATAAATTACATGTATTACTAATAATATACCAGCTGCCTAACCCTAATTGGCTCATTACTAAAACTCTATCAACTTAACCTATTGTGTAGTTATTACTTCCATCCATCACTACTCTAGGCTACTTTTATTCATTGTGTGGAGCCCCAGGTTGTTTACTCAATGCATCGTGGTTCATGATTCACATAAAAATTCAAGGAGCAAATAAGTAACAAGTCTAGTTTCATTCAAGTGGGAGGGTGAGGTAAGGTTTATAAATTTTAGTTTTTAATTGTTCCTTTGTGGTTGCCTTCTACCAAACAAAGCACTGTTATATGTTCCTTTAGTCTTTGCTACAATCATCATTGCTCCCAAATTCTACCCCACATTCTCTATACTCGCCAACATCCACGAAATTCCATTGAAATGATGGGAAAAAGGCATTTTGGATGGGTTATGTGGACCTACACTTCCAACAATCTTTGGGATATTCAACCAACTAATGGAGATGAAAAAATTGTGTTTGTCAACACAACAAAAGTATTAGGGTTTTGGACTTCCTAGGGCTTCAATATACTAGAGTAAGGTCTTTTTTGAGCTTACTGAAGTAATGACCAATTTGTCATTACTCTCTTAAATTTCAATATGCTTTTTCAATGTATTTTTGTCTATTAATTTTAAAAATTGCAAAGGTAAAATATTTGTGATAGATGTGGGTAAATTTGTAATGGCTATGTGATTTGTTTTGTTAATAATATATGATGATTTTGAAGGGTTTTTAAGTATTTTCTATTTCTAAGATTTGGATTTGGATTTTTAAGGGTTTTAAAGTATTATTTATTGCTATTTCAAATATATGGGGTTGGAATACAATCGCCTTGCGATTCATTTTTGTGAACACAAGAAAAGGTTGAAAAGTATGAATGCCACCTAGAGAATCTTGATACTCACAACAATAAGCTTCCCAATTTTATGTGTGAATACAATTTAAGGTTATCAAAATATTTTATTTATTTTCACCACGTATTTATGGTACACATGCATATTTGACTACTTGTGCTAGGTAGTAACATCTATATATAACAAAATCAAACTAAAAATAACATAAGAACTCAAAGTAAATTGATAGAGATGAATATCAAAGAGGATAAAATTTCATTATCTTCCAAAGATTCCATATTTGGTAGAACAAATAACATCCCCTTGCATCTAAGTCAATTGGGTTTCTCCAAAAAAGATACATAAGTTGTTTGAATTATGATAAAAAGGAAATATTTTCTTTTCTTTCCACAATGTTCTAAAGAATTTGGGATGACCATTATTATAATTGCCACATTTTTTGCAAATTTCTCATATTTATCAAGTTGTACCTCAATTTAATCTTTATCATTTTAAATAAGTTGAAAGGTATGCTTGGATAACTATATTTAATAGGGTATTTATTTCTATATATCACATTCTTTATTTTTTAGTTTTTAGCTTAACTTTTCCTTAAGGTAAAAAATTTGCAAATCATACATACTTGTTGATGAAATCTCATTCCCATACTTGAGGATATATTTATGAATAACACATGACACCTATAAGTACCATTTTTCAAATATTTTTAGTTTAATTTTGTGTGATGTTGTTAATTCCCTTATGAAGCCCAACAAATTATATTACTTTTGGGTGTAAATCTTCATGAGGAAAATAGAAAATATTTTATCATTATGACGTGCTATATCCATATGCTAATATTTTTCATTTATTTTATATTTTGACCAAAAAGGAAAACTCCAAGTTTTACATCATCTTTATCTACATCATAAATACATCACAATACACCTAATTCACAATTTTGGTCTTGGTCTCCACCCTTTGTTAAGGAGGGATAAAATATACCATCTCTATCTTTACAACTAGAATAAAATACTATTGAACATCAAGAACAAATTAACTTCATCTACAAACCTTTTCTAGGAAAGAAAACATCATGAATGATACCATGCACATATTTGAACTATGATTATTCAATGAGGGGTTACTCCCTCTATACCTTAGAATCATATCCAAAATCTCCATCTTTACTGTGGTGTTTCCATTCTTGCATGATAACTTCTACTCCCAACTTTGGTGTATAGAAGAGTCTTGTTTCCCATCATCCTAGATTTGGATTAAGTTTATATGTTTATCTTTACTAGTGAGAATCATTAAGAATTCTCGATTAGATATTTTTATGTGTAATTTTAGCTCCTATAACCTATTTTAGATGTTGGATATACTTTTTTGGAAACACTATCATAATTGATTCAACATGTTGGTTCATCACATCGATTTCATCCATTATCTTCAAATATCTCATAATAAATTTATGTGTTCATTAATGATAAGATGAATTTTACCCTCCTTGTTTGTTTGCAACCTTCTTTAGAAGAGGTGTAAAGAGGGCACACCCAAATCAAGAATTAGGTGTTCTTGATCACTTGCTTTGTTGATGTTAGCCAAAAATGTCAACTTTTTTAGCACTACTCAATTATCCTATCAAATGTTGGAACCTTTTTATTTCCCACTGGATGATGAGAATTCATATTAGAACCTTCTTTCTCTTTAATTATAGAGGGGTAATCCCTTCAAAGTTAGGATATTCATCATTAATTTGGTACTTCTCCACAAAGGCAACATCCTCTTCTAGGGCAGACGTCTATTCATTAGGATAATTTTCTCCAATTCTTAATGCCTCCTAATGCATTTCCAAATAAGTACCTCTTAAGAATATAAAACTTGGAAAAATCAGTTGGAACAATAGGTCTTATTGATGGGTGTTTTAGCACTACTCAACATAGATAAAATACAAGTGTTTTATCTCTCTTGAAAGGCGACTTTTTTTATTATCAAACTTTAGAAAATAACCCCAAGGTTTATAAAGTTAGGTCTTGACAATGCAGGAAACAACTTAGTGATTATGTGATTTTCTAGTAATCACAAGGGGCCTTACAATTCAACAATGCTGGAAACATCAAAATCAAATGAGGGTTTTGTGAAATCTAAAAATAAGGATAAACCCTAATCAAACTTTCCAAATCTGAAGTTTGGAAATAATGACTATATTTTAATATTTTGGTGCTTTATCCTAAGAGCTAAAATTTAAAAAAAAACAAAAGATTCAAGGGTTTCAAGAGATTCTAATCTAAAACCTAAGAGCAACCATGTAAATAACTCAACACTCAGGATGAAAATCACAATAACCAATTCTTCATAGCAAGAGATAAAATCACGATTATTACAAAAGCAGTGCAATCTTCAAAGGAATACAAAATGACCAGCTTGTAGATATTGAAAAATATGCATGATCTACAAAATTTTAGACATTGTAGGATACACATGGTCTACTAAATCAGACATTAATTATAAAAAGATAATATAAATTGTTTAACATACATTTCTCAATATCATTGACTCACTTTCTCACTGGTATTTATTTGCAGGTCAACATGTTGCTATTATAATCATAATGTTGTTGGTTTTTAAATTCATTCCTCACACTTCTGTTTGTTTGCTACAAATCATTAGAAATGACTAGCATGTAGACATTACAAAATAGGCATGGTCACTACAAAATAGGCATGGTCTACAAAATTGTACACACATTATAGAATACATATGGTCTACTAAATTAGACATAAATTATGAAAAATAGGCATTGTTGAATAGGTATGGTCTACAAAATTATGAAGTCTTTAATGCAGATTTGACTAGTTTACCATAAATTCATGGAATGGTTCTAGCTCCTTCGAAGGAATATCTATTAAAGTATTTTTGGAGTAGTTGAATCAACATGGGATTTGATAGGAATAAGATGACCAAACATATTTTCATCTAAAACCCTAAAAAATTAGAATTTTTTGATAGGGGAGTGAGGGGGGCTATAACTAGTAGTAACTTGGAAAGTGTTAAGGGTAGCATAAGAAAGTCTTAAAATGTTGTAGATATTCCTTAGAACCTGATTATTCTTACATCTAGTACTAGATTCTTATCAGAAGTAACTTAAAAGTTGGTAAGAGTAGCATAAGAAGGGCTTAATATGTTGTACATATCCCTCAATATGTGGTGTTGTTCAAGTAGAGGGGTTGATGGAGTGTTTTATTTGATTAGGACTACTTACAACATGTGTTGAATTCTTATTCTTGCTAATTTTCCTCTATTTTTTTAGCTCTCTCCTTTTGTTGCTAAATCTTTTCCTCCTACCTCCTTTATCTCTTTAATCATCTTTCAAATTTGATGAATTTTCTTTTCTTCTATATATTTTCTCTTCCTTCCTTTTCTTTTATTCAATTTGATATTTTTTATTGCCTCTGTCTAATTTTCCCCTTTCTTTTAGTTGTTCAATTTCAATTTTCCTTGCTTCTTGCTACTTGTGAAAAAAAATTGTAATCATTTTCAATAAGGATATGAGATTTTCTACCCAATCTAAGTGTATTATCATGTAAATAAATGGACCTCTTTCTAACCCTTTCAATTGGTAGCTTTCTATTTTTTTAATGAACCTTAACTACATAACACTTATTTGTTTATTGTTTCAAAATTTTCAAATGTCTTAGAAGAGAACCTTTACTATATCCACCTTATTGGTATTCTACTTCATTAGGTTTCAACTTTATAGTTTCTCAATATATTGTATTTGCATAGTAATCAGTCACCTCAATTATTGGTAGTGGAGGTGGAGAAGGAATAGATAATGAGATATCTTCACTTTAAAAATCGATTTGCACTCCAAAGTTTTATGATCCTTCTTTAACCCATTTTGGTGGGTTAAATTATGTTAGTAAGCTTATATCATCATCTCAGTTAATTTCATATTGTGTTTGGTTGACATGAGTGGTTGAACTTTTGCTTTCATTTGGATCATTTTTTAGTCTTGATTGTTATGTTTCCATGTGTGCCAAACATTGTTGCACTTTAGCCTCTTCATAACCAACCAACCTTACCATTCTTGCAATACTTGCAACCTCATTTTCTTCCTCAACAAGGAAAGCCTCACTTGGTTTCATGTCATTATAAAGTGTATTTCTTTTTAGTGGCCAAATTTTAGTCCTTCAAAAATCTAATATAATGTTTTCAAATATAAAGGAAAGCTTGAAAGATTAGCTTGTAAGTTTAGCCAACTCTTTTCTCCTTATTTCCATGTGGATGTTTTTCCATCGACTTTGACCAAGTTTTAGTGTTGAAACATACCTTGAATGGAGATTTATATTTGGGTGGGAATCCCCATTATAATTTATTTGTCAAAATAGTGTATCCAATTCAAGAATAGCTCTTTTCCCATCCAAACATGTGGTAGTGTTACCATGTAGGCCCTTGGTTCATAATTAACAATGTAATTCTTGAGTTTTCTTTTTTTTTTCTTGAAAAGATAGAACCCTAGTATGTTGTGACTTGATGTATTAATACATCACAATATTGCTATGTATTCTCTATTTTTATATACAATATGTTCCATGCTTCTATTACCCAACTTTATAATTTTCTCACATCCCATAATTTTTGCCTACTTGTACACTTATTTCATCATAGTTATATATCTCAATTGGCCTATACTAATTAGCATTATACAATTTATTCAAACGTTGATAGATATTGGTCACAATGTTTGGTTGCAACATCATTACTCTATCACTATCTAGCCCTCAATAGGCCTTATTGTCATTCCTAGATGATGTTTGTGGAAAATCATTCACCATGATCTTCCTTGTAAACTATTTTTGAAAGAAGTTAGTCTTGTTTGATAGACATGAGTCACATGTGAATTAAATTGAATAACCTCAATACCATGACCAAGTTTAGCCAAATATTTGCACCACTCAACTAATTCCAACTCTTCTTTCATAGATAGGATAGTTAGTGGTCCCTTTCTCTTTTTTTTGTCAATTTTGGTAGCCAATATGTCAAACTATTGGAAGGGATTTTTCACATTTTTGCTATTGCTCTTATGGAGAAGACATTGTCCTTGATATATAACACTATCCATATCTTCTTGTGTCCACTTACTTTTGTTCAAATTTGTCTTATATCCCTGATGTTGACAAGCATTAATAGTAACATTCATTATTTTTGCATCATCAATAGGATTACAGATTATGCTATCATGAGGTGGGTTGATTGAAGTTTCATTATCATTTGAGTCAATTACATTAAATTTCACACTTCTTGGTAAATGGGTCCTTAGCCTTTGATTTTTTCTTTTACTTTTCCTCTTTGTTGTTGTCATAATGCTTAAAAAAAAAAGATATCAATCAATATTTTTCTTCAAAATCATGTAATAATTGAGATATTTATTATAACATAAATCATGTAGAATAATGTTTAGTTATAATATGAAATGTACAACCACTATTGTGCATGGTTTGTGTTAAAGTAGGTAGTACAACCACTATCCAAATTTATTTTTGACAATATGCAGTGTTCAACCACTATCCAAGCTTATTTTAGGCACTATGTAGTGTGCAACCACCATACAATGTGCAACTAGTATTCTATATGGTTTATCTATATTTTGATTATTTAATTTTATTAATATTTTAATTTACATGGTTTATATATTTTTTGATTCACATGATTTTTTTCTAAATAAGACTAAATGTATCAATAATAAGAGATTATGGGAATACTAAGTAATAAATGCCTAAATATTTTATTTATTTATTTTCTACATCTTGTCTTCTAATTATAAGAAATTTGTAAAAGAGAAAAGTTTGTAAAGGGGTAACCACAAAAAGGTAAATTATATGGATAACCACTAAAAGGTAAAATAGACCTTTCTCTCTTGCAAACAACATATTTACAAGCTTACTAGAGGGAAATAAAAAGGCTTATCTGTACATAAATATAATTTTTTTTTATATCTTGCAAATAACAGTAGATGACTATGAGCTCAACTATATTAGATCTCTTGTAAAGGAAATTATAGAATATATTTGTGTAAAATAAGAATTAAATGAGTTCCTTTGTATGAATGTGGTTGCACTAGATGTTTAATGATTTATAAAGCAAAAAAAAGAAGTTAGGATTGAAAAGATTCACTACTGATAGTTAGCTTCTCATCTAAGGTATATTGTATTTTGTAAGGGAGGCCCACACTAGAAGAAGTGATATGGAATTTATTTAAATAAATTAACACACATTTTCAATCTCTAATTGAAAAATTGATTATATTAAGTTATTTGATAGAAGTTTTATATAAAAATGACTTCTCTTTATCTATAATCAATTGGATTAGGAACTCTAATTAAGAAAAGTATAGATTATAACATGACAATGTAAAATTAATTTATTCTACTTCTAGGAACTTCTAGTATTGTTCATATGGGTGTTAAGGTAAAGCTAGTAGTAGTCAGATTAACTGCTAGTTCTATTTCAGTTAATTTAGAATTATTGTCCAATAGTTGTTAACAACTAAGACGTCGAAGAGCAGTTGAATTAGCACTTGGCCACAAATGTCCAATAAACATCAAATACTTGACTAAAAAAAAATTAAAACCCCTGACTTAGTCTATTTAAGAAATTAGATAATTCATTTTGAAGGAAGTTACATTATTAGCTTGAAATTTCTGAATTGTGGCCAAATAATTGAATTTGTTTGTTTCCCCCAAAAACTTAGTAGTTTTATCCCTTTTGATGACTATTGAGAAAATAAAACTTGTATATGAAGACCTAACTCAATTTTTTTTCCTATAGAGATGAGTAAAACCCATTAGCACTAAGTTCATTATAAGACATGAGAAAGAATACTTGTATACCCCATAGTATTACAAATATCACAAGTGTGAATGCACTAAAATGTTTCAATAAGCATTGCTGAGAAAAGTAGGCTTGTATTCCCTTGGTCTTACTATTTTAGAGTTCCCATATTGCAAGATAGTTGTAACCAAATTTATTTCCAATAATGTAAAATTCTATAAGAAGTGTGAAGTATATCCAATGTTAAATTGAAGTGAATTGGGACTCTTCTTAGACTTTGGAGAAAGAAACCTCAATAGGGCATGTGCACCAAGATGGGAACCAAAAAGTGGCCACATCACATTTTTGTCCCATAAAAGAGAAAATGTGAGCACGTTATAATGAAATGCACTTGTGTTATGGGTTGGTAATGACTGAGCCTAGGATCGATCATTAACAAGCCACAACATGCTCACATTATGTGAAATAAAAAATTTACATGAAAAAAAATTAAGTATAAGTGACATTTATATGGATATTTACTTTCTTATACTTTAAGTTATATTTCATGTATATATTTTCAAGATGTTTGAGAATGTTTTCAGATCTATAGGAGTTATAATGTGGATTCTAGGCTTTGGAAGATCTTATAGTTTTTAGACTTAGTCAAATGTTAGTAATTAGTAGGCTCCCATCATCTCTCTCTCTCTCTCTCTCTATATATATATATATATATATATCTCCCCTTCCCTCTTAATTCCCTCTCTCACTACACCTCTTTATCTCACCTCTCTCTCTCC
>VDFB02049217.1:100190055-100235436 GCA_007258455.2 Sequoia sempervirens | reverse complement strand
TTTCTTCATTTTACTTCTATGTCAGAATGGCAGACAGAGTATGCTCTGATGCATAGCGATAAAGGATAAATTCCTTTTCAAAATTAGGACGGACTAGCACTGGAGCTCGACTGATAGATTCTTTTATTGCTGCAAACGCCTTCTTGCCTTTTTTTGTCCACTTGAAAACTGTCTTCTTCTTCATCATAGCAGATATATCTTTAGTCAACTCAGTAAAATTTGGTACAAATCTTCGTATGAAATTTACCTTACCGAAGAAAGAATGTACCCATGTTCTTCTTGTTGGAAGAGACAAACTTCGGATAGCTTCAACCCGGCTCAGGTCGATTCGAGTTCCCTCCTTGGAGACGATGTGGCCAAGCAACTTGCCTTCTGTCACCGTGAAGATAGACTTTTTGGGATTCATCAATATTTTGTGGTATCTGCATCTCTCGAAGACCTTCCCTAGATGTGAAAAATGATCTTCTCGTATCTTCGAGAAAACAGTGAGGTCGTCTAGATAGACAACAATTACTTTATTCTTCGAGTCTCCAAATGCCAAATCCATGGCTCTCTGAAATGTAGCACCGGCGTTGATGAGGTCAAAGGGAATTCTTTCATAGGAAAATGTACCCCAAGGGGTTGTGAATGTCGTCTTGAATTGATCATCTTTAGCTACTGCTATTTGATTATAACCAGAAAAATCATCCAATAAGGACAACACCTCTGAACCAGTAACCGTCTGTAAAGTGTGCTCCATGATCAGCAAAGGATAATTATCCTTGAGTGATGATTGATTCAAGTTCCTGAAATCTACGCAAATTATGATTTCTCTATTCTTCTTGTGCATAGGAACTATATTCGACACCCAGGTGGAATGATGAATCAGAAAGATGATCTTTGCATTCACCATCTTCTAGATTTCCACATAAATGGTATCTTGAATCCGCGGATTGTAATGTCTTTGCTTTTTTCTGAAGGGCTTTGCTTCACGTTGAAGAGGAATTGTGTGAGACAACTCTCTTGGTGTAAAGACTTTCAAATTTTCATATGACCAGGCGAAGACATCTCGGTACTGCTTGAACAAAGAGATGAACCTCTCACTTTCCTCTGCAGTGCAGCATGTACCCAGATTAACAAGCCTAGGCTTGTCAACTGTTCCAATATTAATTTGTTGATATTCGGCAGAGGTTCTGTCGCTTGAGTTTCTCTGATCTTGTATGTATCTGTCGTTCCTATCAAAAATATTCTCCAAGGAAACCAAGCCCTTGGGAATTTTGTTTCCTTTGAACTGGATTATGCTGGTATCTAGTTCCTCTAGACTTTCTTTGTCTTCAACAATCTTTGGCACATCGAAGGCTTTTGTTATTGCTTCTCTATGAGTAAATGAACTGCCCTCAAAGAACAATTCTTTGAAATTATCTCCCATAACAAGAAACTCCTTAATGTGATCATCGTCATTAAAGACTTGCCAATTATCACAATTGTCAAGTACAGCTGGCCTGTATATTAACTCAATGTAAAATGCATTATGATGAAAGTCAGAATGTGGCATGAAAAGTGAAGCTAATACCGCGAGGGCATCTGCTCTTCTATTTTCTAGACGTGGAATGTACTTGATATCAAAAGCTTCGAACCAATCTATTGCATTCCACACCCTATTTCTATAATGTTGAAGATGATCTGCTTTCACTCTGAATTGATCTCTGACTTGCTTCACAACAAGCTCTGCATCACCTTCAACCCTAAGATGTTTGATACCCATGTCCTTTGCATTTTTGAGACCTAGTAAAAGCGCCTCATATTCCACCGTGTTGTTCGTACATTCAAATTGCAAGCGGTATGAAAAAGGATACAACTATCCTTCATGAGAACTTATCACAACTCTTGCTCCCGAACCAGCAGTGGAACAACTGCCATCGAATTGCAAAGTCCACGGCTTAGGATCTTCTACTGATTTGTCTAAGGTACACGTGATCTCTTGACTTTCTTCAGGAATCTTTGATAGCATAGCATAAGTACCAAGACCCGTTTCTTGATATAGAACTTGAGCTTGAGGATCTTGAGACTTCACGACCGCAAATCGAGATTTGGGTTCTGGTTCTAGCTTGAAAGTTCCATTCTTTAATGGAATGTTCACAGAAAACCAATCCATTTGAATCTCTCCACCGAGGTCCTTGCAAAAGCTTCTGCTTAATAGCATCCCGTAACTTGCTGGAATATCAGCTACCAAGATGGTCATCATGATTTTCTTTTCAGGACAGGCCGCCAACCTTACTTGAGCATCTTTTAACTGTCTGACTAACGGAACTAACTTAGACTCCAGTGAGTAACATTTGTCCCTCATCTTGGTGCACGAAAGTCCTAGAGCGTTCATCACTTGTAGAGGCATGACATTGTCTGAAGCTCCAGAATCGATGATACAATTGCTCAATTTGAAACCCCCTATATACAGAGAAATATAGAAGGGCTTAGGCTTGTCTTCCGCTGGAACGGATGATTCGAGCAATGTGGGCTGCTTGATAGGTCCTTTCTTCACAAATTTGAGAAGTTGGTCCACTTGCTCTAGGTGATCTTGGAGATACTCTAACTGAGAAATCTGCACTTTGTTCTTCATCAAAGAATCTACAATATCAAAATTTGCTGAGGACGAGTCTTCAGCAACTGCTTTCACGTTTTCTTGAGAAGACTTAACATTTGAAGTAGAAGCTACTTCTTTTTCTTTGTCTTTTGGTACTTTTAGTCTCTCTTCTTCTTCTTCTCTCTGTGCCTTCAGATATTGAGCTCTCGTGAACACAGGAGTCGTGTGATTCTCAGGATTTACTACAAGAGAGTACTGATGAATATCTTCTTCTTGATCTACAAAGTCAGGTTCACTTTCAAAGTAGCCCGTTGCGGAGTCGCCATCGAAGTTGTCCGATTGAGGTAAGACAACATTCAAACTTGGAGTTGGAACGAAACTTGGTGCAGGTGCAGCTTCGACATATCCCATTATCTCGTTCATTCTGACATTTTTGGGGCAAGAGGTGCCAGTATGTTCTGTGGAATCATGAAAAGAGAAAAACACAGCATTTTGTGTATTGTCAGCCGTTTGCCTTGGTGGAGGTGGCCCTCGCAGCCTATAATTATTATAAGGCTGAAAGTTATTTCTCCTGGGCTGGTACGGCTGCTGAGGCTGATAAGGCTGTTGTGGTGCTTGATACGATTGTGGCGCAAGCAAAGCAGGTGGTGGTGCAACTTGAGCAAGGGGCGTAGGCTGAAGTGGCAATTGCCTCTTGAGAATAGTTACTTCATTAGCAACCCTTTGAAGTAACGGGTCAGCAAAACTTTGAACCAAAGGCCTAATAGCATCTCCTTTGATCTTTCCTGAAGTGATCATGTTGTCTTCAATCTCTATGGCACCTTGCTATGCATCTTCTAGTTCTATCTCATTGGCCGATCTCGAGATAAAAGCTATCTCTGATGGAAGTGCGTTGACAAAACTGCTCAACAGGATCTCAGGCGATGGATTGATTGTGTATGAGAAACGAGTAACCAGGTGGTTAAACCTTGCCATGAACTCCCTCATTGGTTCATTTTCCTCCTTCTTTGAGTTTGAGAGTTGAGCGAACAATTGGTGGCTATCTTCAACTGGCTTGAACCTTGCAAGAAAATTTCCAGTCATGGTATTCCAATTGGTTATGCAACCAATCTTTAGGTGATTAAACCATTCGGTAGCAGCTCCTACGAGAATCTCAACAAAGAGACGTACATCAATGTCTTCATGAGCCACATACAAAACAACGCAAGCCATTGAAAAGGCTAAAAGATGATCATCAAGATGTTGACTTCCATCACCTTGGAACTGTGGAAAGTGCTTTCTTGACCCCTTAGGCAATTCATGATTTGTTGCCAAGGCCAAAGGTCCGATATGATCTCCCCAAGGCAGTGGGGGACCTCTTCTCTGATTGTGATTGCGGTTGTTGGGATCATTGTTGTCATCAGCCATTGCTTCGGATTCTTCTTCCTCTAACACAAGTATGGTGTTGAACTCAGGAACTGTGTCAAACTCAGGAACTGTGTTGGATGACTCTCCAACTTGTGTAGGATGTGTTTGCGAAAGGAAAGGATCAACTTCTTCTTGGAAGAGAAAATTTGTTCTTGTTCTCCTCCTTGTATAGACTATGTACGCTAGGATTGTCTAGTCCCACATGGGTGGTGGCAAGACAGGTCTTCCGGCTACAATATTAGCTTTCTCTTCCTCTTTGTCTAGAATAACAACAATGTTTATCCACTGAGCAGGGGTCTCCTTCTTCTCAAATATGAAACTCCTTAGGCTGTTGATGATGTCTACTTGCTCTCCTTCAATTATCTGGAATCTTGGCTAGATAACTAGAGGTGTAAGATCAGGCTGTTCAACTGGAGCAGTAGGATGCCAGATAGTCATACCCGTGACATAAAGCCTAAGCTTTCTTTGTTGTTTAATGCTTCGTGCCCCATGGTGGGCACCAGAAAACTATTGGCATTTAAATTCGCACCCTGGAATGCGTATTTGAAATGGACAGCTATGCACAGATAAACTGCTCTTCAAATTTGGAGGGGAAGCTCCCTCTTGCTGATGGTGTTGAAAGAAAGTAAACTAAGAACTAAATTGCCTATCTTTTTTATCAGCTTAGAGCACAAGGTTTATTAAACACAAACGCCGCAGCTGAGATTTTTTGTTTTAAGACCTTTAACTATGACTAACTTAAACTAAAGACGTTTCTAACTTCTCAAGTAACAAGCAGAGCAAGAGAAACTAGAAATGAACGAGGTTGATTTCTAACAAAATACTTCAATAAACTCTCTCTCAACAAACATCTACACACTTCAATGCAAGTTGAAATCAAGATCATAAAAGTAGAACATAAATAACAGAAATTTGAGATATTATATCAAGGAAAAGGAGGCTCATGATTTCATTACTCAAACTTCTGGAACAAAACTCACTTCTAACATGCCTAGAACAAGAAATTGCCGCTAAAGAGGCTTGCAATCTTATTCTTACACAATAGAAACAACAATCACACTAACTCCTTGTTGGCTAAAGAGGCTCAACAATTCTGTTATCACAACACAATTGAACAACACCTCTAATAACAAATAGAAGGCACAATAGGCTCAAGTTTTGTTATCACTAGCATGGTTAAAGAAACTAATGAGCAAAGACTCTTATTTATAGACAAGCAAAGGAGTAGGGAACCCTAAAATCTCCTTGCTTTCACAATCTAGGGCTTGCTCAGCAAGCAAGCTTTATTACTAAATCTAGAAAGAAGATAACATCTAACACCTAAGAAAGCATAAAAAGTGGGAAACGCCAACTATTACATTTTATCTTCTTTCTCTTTTCAAAGAATGGATAAGAATCATTCCAAAAATAGAAAGAAAGCGGGAAAGAAAGCTTCTAGAAGAAAGTTGCTTTAAAGCTCGATCACATCCATTAGAAAATTAGAAACTGTGTCCCAGTTAGGTGCATCTATGCTCTCAATAGAAAAACACCGCTTTTCTAGAATATCTTCAGCATCTGCAACAGATCTCAGGAAATCTTCGACCTCATTGGCCACTTTCTTCAAACTTTGCTAACATCATGGAAGTGTGACTTGGCAGAGTCTTATGTTTTGCTTTCATTCACTTCATTACAATCTTCTTGTTGTATTTTTCCTTGTGCATTTCCCATATCCTTTCACATTCACCCTTTGAGATAGTGACGCTTTCAGACCATGGGGGAATGGAAAAACACTTCTCGATCATATCAGGCTTCAGACTGCAAATCAATCGGCCATCTACTGACTGGATCTCCCTTGTAGCCGGGTTGTAATGCTTGATGCAAGCGATTACGAACTCAAGACTCTGAACTGATATAGGAATAGACGCTGCTGCGAGGAGTCCATAGTGTCCCAGGTTTCTGATTGAGGTGTTGCTTGCACTCTCCAAAGCGTGTAAATCAAACACCGGCTTGATATGATGCAAGTCTGTCTCAGCCGTTTTGATGAAATCATGATAGAGAGTTGATTCAGTCTTGAAAACATTGGGAGTGTACTCCATTTTGAAAAACTTGAAGAACGATTGTAAACTTACCTAGGTTCAGACAAGTTTTGAGCAACTTCTATTTTTTGAATGTTGATTTTCTTGCTCCAACGGACAAATTTTTTGAAATTTTTTCTGAGATATGGGTTTTGCTCATAATTTCGTTTCAAGAAAACCCAGATCGTCCATTTTCAAAAAAATTGAATTTTGCCTGAAAAAGCAGCCAACCCTAATTTCTTCAATTTTTCACAAAAAAAGTTGGCACCTAGGTTTTGTTCAGAATATGATTAGAAATGAACCCAGATGATTAGATTTACAAAACCCTGATGGCTAATCGAAAAAGCAGCCAACCCTAGGATTTGAAATTTTCTTGAAAAAGCTGTGATATGGGTTTTCTTCAGAAGACTGATTTGAGAGGAGCCAGATGATTGAAAATTGAATGCACTAAGGATTTCATTGACATGCAAATAAAAAGCAGCTGCTACAACTTGATGAAGTTCTTGAAAATTTCTTTAGAAGAACGAAATGAAAAGACCCAGAGCGCTAAAAATTTGAAAACGTTAGCCTTCTCCTTGAAAAACTTGATCTTCTAGATGAAAAATCATGAAAAAGCAAGGGTTTATGTTGCTGATCTGAAAAATTTGATGAATAACCAGAAAACTTGAGTTCTTGAATCATAAAAATTCTTCAAACTTGTTGCTCCAACTTTCTCCTTTGAATTCTACCTGCAAAAATAATGAAAATTACATGAAAGAAAGGTGTTAAATAGACTTAGGGTTTTGAAATAGGTTTGCTTTCTTTTGCTTTTATTTTCAAAACCCTAAAACCTCAGCTCACTGAACTTGGACGCCCTCTTCCTTCACTTGCAATTTTGAAAACTTTGAAAAACTTGAAAATTTCTCTAAGGCATGAGAAATTGGGCGACCTTCTTGGCTAGGGGCGCCCACTTCAAGCAGTGTCAGTAAATTTTTGATATTTTCAACTTTCTGCCATTTTGACCCCCTACTTCACCTTTGATTTCTGACTTGCAGATTAATTTGATGAGCGAGTTGAAGGATTCATCGCGGAGCCTGACTGATTCTGAGAAAAATGTTCTGGAGGCACCTCTGGCTAAAAACTTCATTTCGACCTTCGAATTCATGGGAGCCTTTTCCTTCCAGGGGCGCCCATTTTGTCCAGAGTTAGCCATTTTTATGATCTTCAGTTTCTTCATTAACTCCTTTTCTACAGATGATCATGTTGAAACTAGTGACTTGGGCATCAGATTGACTGCTGGTTATACTTGTTGTGAAGCTGAAGAGATATTAGGAGGGGTCTTCTTGGATAAACTTTGTCAAACAGCTGAGTTTAGACCTTCAAAAGCTTGGGCGCCCCTAGCAAGCTGGGGCGCCCAAACTCACCAGAGTTAGTTTATTTTCCACTTTTTCCTGTTTGCTTCTGAACCTCAGTTTTTAGCTCTCACCAGACCCTTTGTTCAGTACTTCATATCTCACGATTGTAACCTCCGATTGACGTGTTGGATATCTCGTTGGAGAGCTGGATCAACTGCGAAGAGATCATATTAGAGCCACTTCTCTAGATTCATTTGTTTTACCTCTCAAAATCTTGGGTGCCTCTTCTCTCCTGGGGCGCCCAAACCTTCTAGACTTAGCCATTTTTAATTTGATTTCATTTTCAAGTTTGGAACCTTCATTCTGTACCCTTGACTTCAATTTGAACTTGCTGGAGGATGACCGGTCGAATGATCTGACAGAGACAGGCGTTGCGAAGCTGACTGAATACTGAAGAGATCGAGCATATTTTCAAACCCTAAAAGCTGAGTTAGGTGCTCCAAAAAGTTGGGTGCCCTTCTTCACCAGGGGCGCCCAAAGTCTCCACACTTAGTCAATTTTTGATATTTTTTATGCTTTTCATTCTGACTTCTGTGAGAAACTTCTCTGTTCGGCCTCGAATCCCAGGCGACTGGATGATCTGTTGACTTCACTGTTGGATTCGTTGAGGAGCTGACAGAGAACTGAGCATCTTTGGTTGGAAGTGTAAACCATAATTTCATCATTTAGTGCCCTAAAAAGATGGGCGCATATTCTTTCCTGGGGCGCCCATGGCTGGCAGTGTTAGAATTTTTTTTAGATTTTCACATTCTTCTCCGTTCTTCGTGCTTGTTCACCAACTCGCCTTCTGTCGAATGCTTTGAATGTTGAATCTGACGCCTGGCAGCTGAATGACCTCCATTAATGTCCTCGGAGCTCCTGTTATACTTATGAAAAAGCAGAATAGACCCAGTAGGGCAAAACTGATTATTTTGAGATTCTGACTGCACCAACCTGATATGGACGTATTTTGAGCCAATCAAAATCAGTTTGGACCATAACGGACCAACTTTCTATTTTTAGAAAGTTTTGCCAGTATCCATTTCCAAAGAAACCCAAAAACCTAGAAAAAGTTACTATTTTTAAAAAATTTCTAAAAATAGCAGTTTTCCTAAAAAGTAGGGATGAAAAACTAAGATCTGGGTTTTGTAGATTAAGCTGCTTCAAGCCACCGGATCGTCAGATTTTGAAAATTTTGCGTTTTAACCCCTCATGCAAGACATGCACACCCAAATTTTGACCTTTTTGACTGTTTTAACAAGACTTTTACTTTTTCTTCAAAATATCTAAGTGTAACAAAAAATTTAATTTTGGGGTACAACAGGGGACATTTGGAAACTGATCTTAAGGCCATTTGGGGTAATAAGGTAAAAGATTATTTTGTTCTTGACCCTAAGGATCTCCTTCGTAAAGTGAAATGGAAAGACTTTTCATTCCTCTTTACTCCTCATTTAAAGGATTCACTTAATCATGAGCTTCAGAAACATCAGATTTTTCTATTGGACCGTCAAGATGAAATCATTTGGATTAAGGCCAAATCAAGAAAATATAATGTGAAGGATGGATACAAGTCTTTAACCTCTTCTTCACATTCTACATCATGGTCGATTAGTCTTTGTTGGGGCCCTGATGTCCTCCCTAAAGTAGGAGCTTTTTCTTGGATTGCTCTAAAAGACATAATTCTATCTGGAATGTGTCTGGACAAATTGGGAATAACCCCTCTTTTCACATGTGTTTTGTGTGGGAAGGCATATGAAACAATTGACTATCTCCTCATTGGTTGTGATTTTGCTTATCAGTGTCGGACTTGGTTAATGTCAAAGCTTGGCTAGGCATCCCCTCTTCAAAACTCGATTCTTAAGCATTTCTTAACCTGGCCTATATTTCACCCAAACTCAAAATTCTCCTACATCTGGGAAATCTCCCCCTCCATCGTTTGGAACATTTGGTTGGAGAGGAATAATCGCATCTTTAGGAAAGACTCTTCTGATCTCAAACAAGTCATATTAAAAATTGAGCTCTCCATCTCAGAAGTAACAACTTCAAGCCTATATAGAAGGGAACCTTCTAAAAAATTGTTCTTATCATGGGACTCCTTCATTCTTAAGAATTGGAAGCTCATAAATCTCCCCAAACGAGGGACTATGCAAATTAGAACTCCTCCAGTGGATAAAAAGTTGATAAAATGGTCTCTCCCTCTCTCGGGCTTCATCAAAATAAACTTTGATGGAGCCTCCAGGGGTGACCCTGGCAAATCGGGGGCTGCTGTCATTCTCAGAGACTAGTTGGGTTCTTGTATTGGGGCTGTGTGTGCCCACCCATATTGAAGATGGCACTAACAACATGGCTGAATTTAATGCCCTCGGATTAGGCCTGGAGTTTACTTCAAAATTATCCATTCCCCACATACTTATTGAAGGTGATTATATGGTTGTTATCTCGGCTATCATGAATCAAAATTCGAATGCATGGAATCTGAAGTACATTCAAGACTACTAAAAAAAATTCCTCCTTTCAAATCAAACATTGCTATCGGGAAGCGAATTCAATGGTTGACTGGCTAGAAAACAGAGCAATTGATGAACACATTGTTTACAAGTAATTCACAAATCAAGATTGCAAGATATTTCCTGAATAATTGTCCTTTCCCCCATATATTGCAAATGGGCTAATGTTGGCACACTCTCAGGTTTACAAGTTCTCATGTTACTCTCTCTTCATTTTGGGCGCTTGGGCTATATGACACCATTTTTTTATGTTCTTGTGCTTGGGCTTTATTGCAGGTGCATGCATTTATTCACCATGGTCAACAAAGGCTTAATAGTTTGGGGAATAAGTGGCCCCTGCACATTTATTTTTCTTCCACTTGGAATTCAAATTTTGGTTGGTCACAAAATTAATTTTTCTAATGTTTTCCGGGCCCCTCTTCTGTATTAATCGCCTGTGAGGAAATGATCCCCACGGATGGTTAATGGGCAACAGGGTGACAGCGGACCTTAGCATGTGTGACTACCCACCTAGTTTGGTAACACATTTCGTGGACGGTCAGCATGACGTCCGGATCTCCTGTATATCATTTGGCTAAATTGCAGCTATCTTTGGTGATTGTTGTTTTACTTTGGAGACATATTCATTTGTTGTGCCATTTTTGGCATTGTCTCCACTATGGGCACTGAATCCTAAAGAGTTTTCTTGCATATCTTCACTTTCTTCTAATGACAGGTTTCCTATTGGCTCGCCTTTCGACATATTTTCTGATTATTCCTTACGGCTTGTTATGCTCACACAAACTGTTCTTTTATGGCTCTTTAATGCGACTTGTGTGGTCATTTCTAGCAATGTTTTCTGACAAATTTGGTTCTTAAATTCTGGGGCCATCTCCAGGGGTGTAATTTTATATCTTTTTGTTCTCCAGCTCATGATGGTTGGCTATTTTGTCTAATGTAGACGTTACTAAAAATAGCGTCTCCATAAATTGGCACCGATTGCCCAAACAAAACTTTTGATAAGTTGACATGACATTCCCGCGTGGTGTTTAACATGGTGACACCCGGTTCTTCTTGGCTCGACAATTGGTACTTTCTTTGGCTCGGCATTAATGGTTATATGCCCTCACACCTCCATTCAGTACAATGGAATGATAATGCATTTAGGCTAATTCAAATATGTGTTCGTGGTTTACGAATTGTTTCAGTGGCTCACTCAGCTTTATGAATTTGTTCTTGTGTTATTTTCTATGTGGAGAATTAAGTTCTTTTGTGTTGTGTCTATGGAGAGCTCTTTCAGGGTACTTGTTCCTTCCAGAATTCATGAGATTAGGGATAGCTCTTCCTTTACCACTGAGAAGCTGCGGTGTTCCATTGGTATCGAATGTAACCAAATTGTCGATGCCATTATCACCGTCCTGAGCCAAGACCGGTTAGATTTCCACGCTATGGCATTGTCGTATGAAGTTGCATCAAGATTTGTATCAAACCTAATGGATGTGTTGTGGTGTGTGGAGATGGTTAAGTACTTCGCAGAGACTTATCTCTTGCCCCATGTTTTCCCTTTATCTTCTCGGTAGTCGACTCTTGAGGGTTACGATATTCTTCAATGTACAAATGAGATTGGTAGCATTCTTTGTCGATAACACCACCTCTCCGACAAGCATCTGACAAGATTGCTTTGTTCAATGGCACATGGCCTAATTGATGACTACCCAAGTGAATTCAATTGCAAATTAAGTAGGTTAAGAGGCCATTTGGGTAACTCAGTTTGTGATAGTCTCCAAAATCTTGTTGATGCAGTCAAATTTCTTATTCGACACGTGCTCTCGTCGAACCTCGCGATGAGCCTTTTTCCCCCCACCCACCAATATTGCATCATCTTCTGAAAGTTGCTCTTGAGTTTCACCTCGTTTTCCTCTCTTTTTGACATCTCATGGCTCTCGTATCTCTTTTTGGCTCTTTTGTAGGTGGTTTTTTTCACTAACGATTCTTTTCTTGGCTTCCACACTATTCTCTGTTGCTTTTTTCAGGATTTTTTGTGCTCCATTTTGGGCTTCGATGAGCACTATAATCTAGTTCAATTCATTTCATGGCTCCTCTCATGTTACTTTGGTTCTTTTGGGTTGCTATTGAGCAAATAGTTGTACTCCTCATATGTTTCCACTCGTGGCTTCTTTGCTATGTTTTGTCATTCTGGAACTCAAATGTATTTTCCTGATATGGAATTTTTGTCATAGGTAGTCTTGATATTATATATTTTTTAAAACTCCCTGGAATTTATATCTGCTTATAAAGCTTTGAATTTTCTCAGTTTCTAGGTGTAATTCTCCATTTTCTGTCGTGGAGATTTTTGTAAATGACACTCGGCTTATAATTTTCCTCTTGAGGAGCATCGGATTGTATCCTATTCTTATTTTCTATAAATAAATAAAATTTGTTGAGTGGCTTGCCACTTTTGATTAAAAAAAACAAACATAATTTGTGCTAAATTAATCATAAAAAAATTATTATTTTCTCATTGTGTAAAGAATTATGTCTAGATTGATGACATATATTTTTCTGTAAAAAATCTTTAAAAATTAAAAGTTATTAAAAAATACTAATACCTAACATTTCAAGTTTATGTAGCGGTTTCTCTAGAAATTAATTAATAAATAGAAAATAATCTTTTAATCATTAAAAAAAATATTTAAAAAATTTACATTGTTATCTCTAATGGGTTTAATTTCATAAAAAAATTCTAAAAAATGTTGTCAGCCATATTGCTAAAGTCATTTTTTTCTCTTGATGTTAACATGACCTTATAATTGTAAGTCCAAAGCTAAGTGTGTTGGACTAATTGCCAGTGTTTCCCTTTGGATTCAAGACATGGACTAACTAACTCCTAATCCGTTCATCTCTAACATTTGTATTAGGCATTAATAGGTCGATCTTTTGGTGCAGCAGCAAACGTGTTCCAACAAATAGTATCAAAGCCATGGTCGTGGGTTCGAATCCCCTTGGGTGATTCTGAGGGGCGAGGAGAGGGGGGGATTGTTGGACTAATCACCAACGTCTCCATTTGGATTTGGGACATGGGCTAATCGCCTCCCATGGATCTGTTTATCTCTGGTGTTTGTATCGGGCTTTAATAGGTCAATCTTTTTGTGCAACAACAAACATGTTCCAACAAAGGGTTGGGTTACCATGCCTTTTCTAAGCCTAAAATAAATTAAAAACATGGGTTGTGAGTTTCAATCTTTTTGGAACAAGTACCCATTTTAAAAATGAATGAGTACCCATTTTAAAGCTGAAAAATGGAACTTCTACTAAAAGTGGACCCATTAGCTTTCACTTACCCAACTACCAAGTATTTTGATAAGAGCAGTAAAAACTAATCAAGAGAAATATCTAAGTCATGCCCCCAAGAGATTATAGGATAAGATAATCACAAGGGGTACATGCATCTCATATCCCTAAGTGACCAAGTGGCATAGTGATGAGAATAAGGAAAGAAGGGAAACAAAGTTATGCCCCCATAAGTGGTTAAAATATATGATGATAAAAGTGAAAGAATACTTAGAATATAAATGATAAATGAGTAGAGATCAAGAGAGGTAGAAAAGATAGATCAACAAAAAGATAGGGAAACTTCATGCCCCCAATGATGAGAGAGTGAAATATATGTTCAATGATAGGAAGATGAGAAGAAAAAGAGTAAGGGAGATGAACAATGGTAAAGGATGAGGATGACACTAGAGGATAGGATCAAAATACAATAAGATGAATTGAATGTAGTTCACCCAAAAGAAATAAGAGGAAGATGGATAAGGAGACAAAGAGAATAAATTAGAGATGAATACAAAGGAAAAGTGCCTTGAGAGAAAGATAATGAGATAAAATAACAAACAAGGAAGAGTGCAAAAACACAATATGTAGGTAAAGTCTAAAAGGAAATAGAAAATGAAGCAATTAAGAGGTAGAAAGTACAATTATAAGAACCACATCTCATTTTGGGACCTAAGTAAATCCTAATAGTAGTGTATTATAATGACTAAGAATTGATCATAATTCTCTAGTTGACTCTAGTGAGATGAAGTAGAACCAAAAGAAAAATAAGAATTAAAGAAGAAAATGGAAATGGTAAAGACAATCAAGAAGACAAATTTATAATCAAAATAGAGGTGAGAGAGGAACAATCTAAAATTAGAAGTTGATATATATTGAAAATGTGAATCAAAAAGGAGAGAGGAAAGAAGGAGAAAAAGTGATTAATCGAAGGAAAAAGGAAAACTAGAAGAGGCTTATGCATTCAAAATAGGTCACCTTGATATCACTAAAAAAAATTTTGCACTTCAACAAAAAAATTACTAGCTTCACATGTGCATAGACATTGGTCACCACATGACATCGACATCTTACATATCTTATTGCATCATGAATCCTAAAAATAAGAATTTGGGGCTTTAGAATCCTCTAGTAGTTCATCATACCCATTAGAGTCAATCAACATGGATTTTATAAAATTTATAAATGCACGCAATTGTAGTCTCACTCATTTTCTTAACCTACATGCTTGTCTACACTCAATGCATGTTGATCAGTCACATCATAATTCTACACAAACTAAACTCCATGCATTAGTCAATGCCCAATCTTTGTACATCTTTACATAAAATTTCTTGGATGTGTATTTCGGCCTTGCACATGGATACATCTAGTTTTACATCATATGCATTTGATGCCTAGCCACACCTACATCCCATGTTTTTCCAATCATACAAGTTTAACACTTAACAACATACAATTTCAACACCTATCATTATATTGTCCACATGAAAAATGCACCATACATGCATGACATTTTTTTTTGGTATATTTTTGAAGGCCTAGGGTGAAATCACAATACCATGTCTCACTTTTTTCCCAAGATGGACATTTACATCAATATTTTTAATTGAATCTTCATCTTCTGAGACCTATAGCAGCTAAACCATAAAGAATTTGAAGATGATGTGAACTAGTGATTTGTGACAATTTGTGTGCAGATTCTAAATATTTTTTTTTTCAAATTTTTCAAAATAAACCATGAATCTTTCAACATATCCTTTAATAACTAGTTTTAGACAGAAAACAACATTTTCATAAAGTAGCATTTGTGTCATGCAACATAACTTTTTTTCTATAAAGGATTAAATTCTAATTTTTGGAATATAGATTCTCAACATCAATATCTAGGGAAAGGATATTTTTTCATAATTTTTGTTGCATCATTTTTTTAAAATTAATTTTTGAAGTCGTTGTAACTATAATTTGGACATACGTGTGTATCGTACAACCTAACTTTTTGTGTATATATCAAAATCCAATTTTTCTTTTTTGGGTGAAACAAGGAAATCAATATATAGGGAACAAATTTTTTTGAATTTTTTTTACAATGGTTTACTATTTTTTCACCTCTGCACAACAAAGAGCTTGATGTTCAAGGAAAACCTATGTTTAGTAAAAATTGAAAATTAAATACATGATAAAATAAAAATATATCAAACCTATACTTGTTGGAAAACTAGTTTCAAGGGCTACAATCTTGAAAAATATAATTTTTAAATGGTGTTATTTAATCCCTCAAAAGGTAAAGAAAAAGTGGGTTTTTTCTAGCATTTTGATAGTTGTGAAGGAGACTCCATTGTGGGTATGATTTAATACTATAAGGGTTCTATCCAAGGGGGTTTGATCTAAGGGGGTCTTATCTATCCCTCTTCAATTAAAACCCTTTAGACGGAGCCTCTCAAGATTTAATCATTAGTTTTTTCTAAAAACAATGATTTTAAGCAAAAATCAGTACATCCCAAAAGTGAGATATAGAAGTTATTTGTACCCCTTTGTATAAATAGTTTCTTTGTACAAGGTATAGATATAGAAGTTATTACTAGAAACTTATTGCATACATGTATATATAGGTCTTTTTTCAAGCAATATAATTATATTGTAAAAGTTTTTAATTTTTTTTAATGCATATGTATATAGTAGTCTAGAGTTTATTAATATTCTTTAAACTTTGTAGGTTATTACATTAATTTATAATTTGTCGTTCAATCCACTTGGGTTTAAATCAACAAGTTCCTAGACATAGAGACTTGTCACCATGACTAGATAAATCATTACCACATTGTATGTCAATGCTTAATATGCTTTGTCATTCTATAGCCACCAAGCTAGATGGAGTATTACCACTTCATATATATATATATATGAAAAAGCTACTCATTGTATTTTTTTTCTATTTTTTTTTGTAGGTTTCTAAGCATAGATACCATAGGATGGACTTACATGATGAAATTTAGTGGCATCCATTATATCATAAATGGACTTGAGTATCCTTTTATTTCTTAATATTTACTTTAGACACGTATTTGTGAGTACTATGTATACTTTGAGATACATGACCATTCTAGGATTCATGTGCATCTCAAAGTGGGGGAAAATTATAATGGTAAAATTTACATATCCATGCTAATTCCTATTTAGTTTTGTGCCTATTTTGAGATAATTCCAATATAATTACATATCAATAAATGGCATAATATTGTCCAAAGTTGGGCTCATTCCTTGATCTTTCATCTATACTTATATACACACATTCTCATGCATTTGGCCTTATCCCATCCATTCCTATCATTTTCCCATACACTTTACATTTATTGCAGCATCCTCTATGTAATTTCTCTTTTAAATAATAGAAATAAATGTACTTAGCTAATTTTGATGGATAAAAGATACTTTTTTGTTGTTTTGATCATAAATTTTGAACTATAACTCAAAAACATAACTTCTTATATTTGATGGAACTAAAATGACAAAATCAAAATTGGTTTACCCTCAAAATTTGGTGGACCAATCCAATGCATTGAAATGGATATTGCACTTATGCATCTCACCCATGATTTCAAAATTCAAATTTAATTTTTGGTTGATGTTACTTGGAGGTGAATAAACACATGTTTGTGTGATTTACTATTATATTTTTATATTTAAAGAATTTAATTTAATTCATTTAGTCATCATTGCATAATCATTTGGATATAGATCATTTACATTTTTGAAATAAGCTTGCTAGAAACACTTACATTATATCGCCTAAAATGAATCTAGATCCACATAATCATCTTACATGAATTTACATGTTTTGAACTTATAATCTTTGATCATTAACATGACCATAAAAGGATGGTCTTTCTAGGAGTTGACCTACTAGAGCATGCACCCTAGAGATTTGGTAGTGCAAATGAATTTATTTCTTTGAAATATTAAAAATTCTTAGAGAAAGGAACAAGAGTTTGAAATATGCTTCATATACTAATTTACGTGAGGAAGTATGAACACAAATTAAACTAATCATATAATTGCAATTAAATAAACTCAAAATTAATATATTATAACACAATGATTTATGTGGGGAAAACTATTTTAGGATAAAAAACCCACTTTCCAAAGCAACTCAATACATTATCTAGTAATCAATGGTCGCAATACACTCGTAGTCTAAGCCTTTATAGGAGTATCACAATAAGAGATTTAGAGAAATTTTGGCAGCATAATACTTATAAACAATCACTATAGAAACCCTTAATGCATGTTTAAATATTAATATGCACATCCAAAAGGTTTATTTGTAATACAATGGGCACCAAAACCATAGGCTAAAAAAAACATGAAAAACACCTGAAAATGACCAAAAAAACCAATTTTTTAATGCTTGAATCACCTTTCCTAACTTGTAAGGAATAATAGATAGCAACAAATCATGCAAATAAAAAAAGAGAGTGTGTACTATACTAGGTCAAATACATAGCTAGAGATATGATTTGTATCTAGTAGAGTGCCCTAAATCCATGGATTCACTCCTTTAGAGAGTTATTAGACTATTGTAGACCTGAAGCATAATACAAACAAATATTTGTCATCTATTATCTTAAGATATATAAATTCCAACATCTACAAAAAACTTCTTACATTATCTTCACATTTCACATCTAAAACTAAATATCCTAACCTTCATATTTACTTTATATAATTAACATATAATATTTTAATATTTATACAATTGTTATTTGTTAATCTAAATTAATTTATACATATATTAAATTAACCTAAATTAAATTTAAGGATTATATTGTATATAATTACATTCTAGCAACTCCTGTTTGATAATAAAACCAATAATTATTGGCTCCAAGTAAATTTTAGTGAAGATGTTTGGGGGAGAGGACCTAGTAGTCATGTAACCTAACTTCATGCATCTCAAAATCCTAAATGCAATGTTGAAAAACTCTAAAAAATTCACAGTGGCTTCCTCAGCTAGTTGACTACACAAACCTAAGGTTTGAATTCATCATCATCAATTTTGATGCCTCAAATATGTTTAGTCATAAAAGGTGTCCAAAAAATCACTTTTTGAATCCCTTACGATCCATCATAGTCAACCTCATTTGTTAGTTTCACTTGAACCAATAATGAACATATTAGCCCAAAAATAATGGTCATAAACTCTCAAATTCATAATATAGACTGTTAAATGTGGGAACATAATACTATTAAATTATACAACACAATATTATTAACTGAATAATTTTAAAGTACTTTTATTATCAAAATATCCTAAAACTATTTAAAATAATATTGCATTCCTAATAAAGCCCTTGGTGCCAAATTCGTATGGTAGTTGTACTTCAATTCAGATAAAAATGGTGTCAAATCATGAGGCACAAATATTTGGACTCCATGGAAAAGGAAAGGATCTTCACCCAAAGGAACCTCCCAACTGGGTCTAAAATTTGGAATTTTATATGTGCTTGTAGACATGTCATTCTCCCTCGCCTTTCTTGGTTAGTTAACAATGGTGAAAAGGCTCCTTTTTGGGATGATGCATGGAATGGATATCAACCCCTTAAACTTCTTGGGGACTAGTCCCAACTAGAGACTGCTTTGAAAAATCTTTGGGGCGATAAAGTGAAAGATTATTTTATCATTGATAAGGAGGATCCTTTACATTCTTTCATATGGAAATACTTCAATTCCCTTCTAGTACCTTCTCACATGAAGGAATCTCTTAAAGTTGAACTTTTAAAAAGGAAAATTATCTTTTTTAGAAAAAACTGATGAAATAATTTGGACAAGATCCAAATTGGGAAATTATACTGTTAAAGATGGCTATAATTCTTTGGTAAGAAATGATGTCCCTCCTTGGCCATCTCACCTTTTTTGGGGTCCTAATGTACTTTCAAAGGCAAGTTCCTTTAGCTAGTTGGCAATCAAGGATAGAATACTTTTGGGCATGAGACTTGATAGATTGGGAATAGTTCCTCTTTTCCCCTATGTGATGTGTGGTAAGGCACTATAATCTATTGATCATCTCCTTATTAATTGCACTTTTGCATATGAATGTTGGACATGGTTAATGAATAGATTGGGTTGGCACTCTCCTTTACAAAATATGATCTTCCATCACTTTCAGAGTTGGCCTAGATTATATTCAACCTCTAATTTTTCCTGTCTTTGGGAGATCTCTCCCTCGATCCTCATTTAGAACATATGGATTGAAAGGAATAGACGAATATTTAAAAAGGAACAACTTTTTGTGGGACAAATCATCCAAAAAATTGAAATTTCCATCTCTGAAACAGTAATGTCAAGCGTATATAAGAATGCATCTACTAATAACTTCTCTTCTTGGGATTCTTTTATCCTTAGAAATTGGTCTCTCCTCAAGATCCCTAGTCTGGGATCCATAATGAATAAAAGGCCTCATGTGAATAGATCTATTATCAATTGTTTACCACCACCTAAGGATCACATTAAACTTAATTTTGATGGAGCCTCTAGAGGAAATCCTAGAAAATTTGGGTTTGCCTCAGTCCTAAGAGATTGTTAAGGTAATTTAATTGGAGAAATTTGCTCAAGTCTTCCAGATGGCACTAATAATATTGCATAACTTAATGCTCTAAGTTTGGGTCTGAAACTAGCAATTAATCTATCCATTCCTCATATTCAAATTGAAGGAGACTCCATGATTGCGATGTCAGCAATTTTGAAGGGTTACTCAGATACTTGGCATTTGAATTATCTTGTTTCTCATATTTGTCATATTTTGAACAAATTTTATTCTTATGAAGTAATGCATTGCTAAAGGGAACCTAATAAACAAGCAAATCGACTTGCAAATAAAGCCATTGATCAGAATATGCATTTAAAAGTTCTTTCATATTAGGAATATTTGAATTTGGTGAATTCATAATGCTAAATATTGTCCTATTGACTCTTGGTCATATGATCATGCCACAAATTTTATACATTTATCTTGGTTCTTGGCCTGAATTAATGATCTTGCTTGGTCAAGTATGAATATGGATCAATTATTATTGCTCTTGATATATTGGTATGTATTCAACATTTTGGTTCAAATTTGATATCGTGGCCTAAAGGGCCACATAGGTGGCAATACTGGCCTAATCACAATGCCATGGCCTTAAAAGATGTACACTTAACTATAATGTTGTGGCTTCTTTGACTTGCATATGTGGCAATCTTACCTCTGTTAATATGATATCTCTTGTGGGCCCCTCCTCCATACTAATTGCATTTAGGGATTTATTCCCCTTTTTCGGTTAGTAAGTGGGAGCTTTGGCGGCGTTTAAATTTCATTATTCTTGGGAATAATGCACAGTACTGGTCATTCTTCATTCCCAAGATCAAGAATTTTTGGTTAACGGCTCTTTACTTGTCTCCAAATTGGGGAAACATTCCCATTTGTCTGAGACAAGTATTCCATATATAGTAGCATTACCAAATTTGAAATTTGCAAAGATATTTGATTTGGCATTTCGTTTAATGATTCACATCTACTGCGACTTCTTTGGTACTTGTGGCCTATGTGAATGTCTCCCTCACATGTTATTTTCCCACAAAATATGACAATATCTAGGTGTACATGGGCTGCCAACTAACATTGGGCTCATGCACTTAGCGAATTTGATGATCCTCATATCTTATCATTGATTCAAATTTGCACTACCCTAGTACGATGAGATCACCAAAGATCAAAGTTGATACAAATGGCATGGATCTATCATTTTATTTATTGGTATAATGAAGTTGGCATTCTTTGTTATTTGTGCACCACCTTTTGGTGCAATAATATTATAATGGCATTTAATACCTTACTTGCATCGTATGACTTCCAGCATGCGATGATCTTATTAAGGGGTTATCTCTGGTTTTTTTTCTTTGCATATTTCTTGTTTCTTCCTGAAGACACAATGTAGAATACTTTCAAAGTGGTGGTTCCACCAAGATATCATGAACTGCGGGATGCAAGGCCCTTCTTCACTAAAAAATTGAGTTGAACTTGCATCTTAGAATGCAAGCTAGTAGAGGACGCAATAAGCACAGTTTTGGGGAATGACTGGTTAGAATTTCATTCCATGTCACTCTCGCATAAGGTAGCATCTTGTTTTGTTTCTAATTTAATGGATTTTTTATGGTGCGATGAGATGGTTAAATTTTTAACTAGCTCTTACATTTTGTCTCATGTTTGTCCTCTTTCTTCATTACAAAAATCTCTTGAGTATTATAACATTTTAAATGGATCTAACCTTGTGGGAGGTGTTCTTTGCTGCCAATTCATCATTTCTAACCATTCAATCTCGGCTCTCTTAAGTTCGATATCTCATAGCTTGCTTGATGATTACTCTTATGAATTCATCAGAAATTTACATGGGCTCAAACCAAGATTGGGTCACACAATTTCAAATATTCTCCTAGATCTCTTTGATGCAGTGCAATTCTTGATTCAACATGCTTTGGTGGAAACTCATTCCACACCATATTTTCCTCCACCTACAGATTTGAAGTCTTCGGAGGAAAGTGGGATTTATTCATAAATCTTGGTAAAATCTTTTTGGTTTTCATGGTTCTCAAAGCTTTATCAATGGGAGTTTACTAATTTTGCAAACCCTATAGTGGTTTTCAGCGCTTCAATGTTTTTAGCACATTCCCGACACTTGGCTTCTAGCGCATCTCCTTCTTCTTCAAGTAGATTTTGTATCTCTTTTGCTTCATTTTTATATGGAACTTCCAATGAATTGTTTTTTTTTGCATTGGCTATGCTTAGTTTAATTTGTGGTGCAGGTTCTATAAGATGCCCGGGTTTTTCCATTGTTGTAGGTCGATACTCAATTTTTGACACATGCTTCTGAAAGGAGTTTCTTCGACTTGGCTTCCGTTTTCTCAAATTGGAGTTTTTTGTTCTCTCATACTATCAAATTGTTTCAATGCTCCATCCTTGTTTAATCCATGAATATAATGTATTTACTATTAACCCAACAATGGGGTGTAGGTTTCTTCTTGGTTAATGGGTTCTCTTTCTATAATCACCCATGTTTTTGTATTCTAGTATATATTATTATTGCAATTTTTAGTTCTATCACTGCCATAGCTTCCTATGTACTCTTCTTCTCTGTAATAAAATTTTGTGGCTCTCCCATTTTTTTTTTAAATATTGTATTCCTAAATAAATTCAACCCTATAAACTATTAATAAATTACATATTACTATTAATATACTAACCTGACCCTAATTGGCTCATTACTAAAACTCTATCAATTTAATTATATTGTATAGTTGGTTGCTTCATCCATCACTGCCCTAGGTTGCTTCATCCAATGCATCAGGATTCCCTAAATACATGTGCACCATAAGCAAATCTATCATGTCTAGTTTCATTGATGGAGGGTGAGGTAAAGTTAATAAATTTTAGTTTTTAATTGTTTTTGTGGTTTCCTTCATTGTATATGCTAATTGTTCTATGTTCCATTTAGGTTTTACAATCACTTGGCCTCAAATCCTATTCCCACATTCTCTATGCTCACCAACATCCATGAATGTCCATAGAAAAAATGGAAAAATGCATTTTGGATGGGTTATGTGGACCTACACTTCCAACAAGCTTTGGGATATTCAACCAACCAATGGAGATGCAAAAAATGTGTTTGTCAACACAAAAAAAGTATTAGGGTTTTGAACTTCCTAGGGCTTCAACATACTAGAGTAAGGTCTTTCTTGACCTTACTAGAGCAATGACCAATTTGTCATTACTTTCTTAAATTTCAATATGCTTTTTCAATGTATTTTTGTCTATTAATTTTAAAAATTACAAAGGTAAAATCTCTATCAAAGATGTGGGTAAATTTGTAATGGGATTTTTTTGTTAATACTATATGATGATTTTGAAGGGTTTTGAAGTATTTTCTACTTCTAAGATTTGGTTTTATATTTTCAATGTTTTTATAGTATATTTATTACTATTTCTAATATTTGGGGTTGGAATACAATTTCCTTGCGATTCATTTTTGTTATCACAAGAAGAGGTTGAAACCTATGAATACCACCTAGAGAAGCTTGATACTCACAACAATAAGCTTCCCAATTTTATGTGTGGATTATTAGGTTTGAAAACTATTCTATTTATTTTCCTACATGTTGCATATTTTCTCCATATTTTCTCTTGCGAGTTCCTATGGAGGTGGAGTTTGTTTATGAAGGAGATTGGTGGCTTTGGTAGTGTTGGCTTTCTCTTCATCCTCTCCTATAGAGGGGAGCCCTCTCCTATTGAGGTGGAGTTTTTGTTGGCTATTCAAGTTGGTTGGAGCTGCAAGGAAGATGTTGCTTTTCAGTGCTTTGTGGTTCTCTCTTACTTTCCTTTCGAGGTGGGGAGTTTGGTTTGTTATGGCTCAATGTTGCTTACATTAAGTGGATGGCTTGTTGTGGTCTGGTATTTGTAGACTGTTGGGTTTTCAGTCCCTTAAAAAACCTGATTTTTTGTCTAGGTTCTAGGCCCCTATAAAAACTTGATTGTAAAGGGTTGAAGGTCCCATCAAAACCTATTTGTTGCAGCTTGAGTTGATTTGAATACTTGTGTTTGGTTGCTGCCAATAGGTTGTGTTTAGTTTGACGATTATTTTCCTTACAACTTATCTGCCTTGTAAAGGGTTTTAGGTCCCTGCAAAACCTTCTTGTACTGGGTTTTTGGTCCCATCAAAACCTGTTGATCGCTAATCAAAAACATCTATATATAGCAAAATCAAACTAAAAATAACATAAGAACTCAAAGTAAATTGATAGAGATGAATATCAAAGAGGATAAAGTTTCATTATCTTCCAAAGATTCTATATTTGGTAGAACAAACACCATCCCCTTGCATCCAAGTCAATTGGGTTTCTCCAAAAAGATACATAAGTTGTTTGAATTATGATAAAAAGGAAATATTTTCTTTTCTTTCCACAATGTTCTAAAGAATTTGGGATGACCATTATTATAATTGCCACATTTTTTGCAAATTTCTCATATTTATCAAGTTGTACCTCAATTTAATCTTTATCATTTTAAATAAGTTTAAAGGTATGCTTGGATAACTATATTTAATAGGGTATTTATTTCTATATATCACACTATTTTTTAGTTTTTAGCTTAACTTTTCCTTAAGGTAAAAAATTTGCAAATCATACATACTTGTTGATGAAATCTCATTCCCATACTTGACGATAGATTTATGAATAACACATGACACCTATAAGTACCATTTTTCAAATATTTTTAGCTTAATTTTGTGTGATGTTAATTCCCTTGTGAAGCCCAACAAATTATATTACTTTTGGGTGTAAATATTCATGAGGAAAATAGAAAATATTTTATCATTATGACATGCTATATCCATATGCTAATATTTTTCATTTATTTTATATTTTGACCAAAAAGGAAAACTCCAAGTTTTACATCATCTTTATCTACATCATAAATACATCACAATACACCTAATACACAATTTTGGTCTTGATCTCCACCCTTTGTTAAGGAGGGATGAAATATACCATCTCTATCTTTACAACTAGAATAAAATACCATTGAACATCAAGAACAAATTAACTTCATCTACAAACCTTTTCTAGGAAAGAAAACATCATGAATGATACCATGCACTTATTTGAACTATGATTATTCAATGAGAGGTTACTCCTTCTATACCTTAGAATCCTATCCAAAATCTCCATCTTTACTGTGGTGTTTCCATTCTTGCATGATAACTTCTACTCCCAAATTTGGTGTATAGAAGAGTTATGTTTCCCATCATCCTAGATTTGGATTAAGTTTATATGTTTATCTTTACTAGTGAGAATCATTAAGAATTCTTGATTAGATATTTTTATGTGTAATTTTAGCTCCTATAACCTATTTTAGATGTTGGATATACTTTTTTGGAAACACTATCATAATTGATTCAACATGTTGGTGCATCACATCGATTTCATCCATTATCTTCAAATATCTCATAATAAATTTATGTGTTCATTAATGATAAGATGAATTGTACCCTCCTTGTTTGTTTGCAACCTTCTTTAGAAGAGGTGTAAAGAGGGCACACCCAAATCAAGAATTAGGTGTTCTTGATCACCTACTTTTGTTGATGTTAGCCAAAAATGTCAACTTTTTTAGCACTACTCAGTTATCCTATCAGATGTTGGAACCTTTTTATTTCCCACTGGATGATGAGAATTCATATTAGAACCTTCTTTCTCTTTAATTGTAGAGGGGTAATCCCTTCAAATTTAGGATATTCATCATTAATTTGCTACTTCTCCACAAAGGCAACATCCTCTTCTAGGGTAGACATCTATTCATTAGGATAATTTTCTCCAATTCTTAATGCCTCTAATACATTTCCAAATAAATGTCTCTTAAGACTTGATAAAAACTTGGAGAGAAATCAAGTTGGTTTGCAGTAGGTCGAGAGGAAGTTCATAAAGACTCCAACAATGTCATTTGATTTGTTGCTTTGTGTAACCAATCAATCAACCTTAACATGTTATTTTTTTCACTTGGATCCAGTTCTTTCCTTTTAGTTTCTATTGAAAAGTAGTTACTCATGTGTGCTTCAAGTATCTTTCTAAAATTGTTCTTCTTATCCCATAATACAGTAACACCATTCTCATTTCTTACATTGTAATATCCTACATCACCTTGTCAAAATCCTACATCACCTCATTAGAGGAAACCAAATATAATAGTAATTTAGAATTAATGTCTTCATTATCCCAACAACTACAAAAAATATATGCTTTCATACTAAAATTTGTGGTGTCACTTTAGTTTGTGATAAAATTTTCAAGATGTAATTTTCTTGTAAAGAATTATACTGTAATGCACTTCCCAAGATTAAGCTAATAAAATGCTACAAAATAACTAAATAAGAGATGTAAGTAATAAAATAGAATAATTAAAGATAAACTACTAAATTTAAAACTTGTCTAATTTTATGAATTAATAAAAATAATGATGAAGTCTTGTATGCTCCAGATGAATGTTTTTTTTCCTTTTTAAAATCAAACATTACTATTCCAACTTTACACTAATTAACAACATCATCTGTGTTCATCTAAATGACACATAAACATGAAACATATTATTGATAAGGTTAGCATTAAATCTCCACAGTAACATAATCTTCGAGAACATCCATATTAGTATTAGGACTACCTTTATTTGTTATCATTCATATGGGTATTAACATTATAATAATACTATCTTCAACACTCTATATTAGTCTACCACCCCCCATTAAATACCCATTTTAAAGGTTATAACACTCATAATATCTAGATAATTAATATTGTTCCTATTTATTTATTAAAGATAGCATTACCAACTTCACACTTACATTATCATGAGTTTTTTTATTCAAGGGGTAAACGCTTTTGGCTGGAGCTATGAACCGGATACAACCATTCAACAATAATACCCCAACGGGGTTTGAACCTTGGTGGCAAGAACAACAATGCCACCTATAAACCATAACACCATGCCAATACCGACACACTTACATTATTGTGAGTTATATATATAATACCAAATAAATTATTACTCCCTAACAAGGACACAAATTTGAAAATAAAAGGATAAATTAAATCAATTTGGAACCAATATTTTGAAGCACTATCAATTAAGGCCCTTAATGGATAACTAGAAACTAGTTTTTTTAAAACTAACTTAAGAATCCATGTAAGAGATTCAAAGTTAAATACTTTTAATTTAGCTTTGTTAAGCAGGTTTACATACCCATCTATATTTTGTTCACCAGTTCGAGGATTCACTCAACTTGCATGGCCTGGAATGAAATCAAAGTTGTATTCTCATGTCTATGCTCATTCTTTTTCATACCTTTTTCCCTAAAGATCCCAAAGAATCGCAACCTGGTGCTTTGATACCTATGTAATCACCTAACATAATGTAATCCACTTAATATACATAATACTATTACCAATAACTTAGCATCTTGATCATTGCATATTTACGTAGATAAAGAATGGAACTCATCTGAATATCACAAGAATTCACAACAATTGTTAGATAGGATTAATCAAGAATATGAACATCTTCATGGCATAGCAACAACCATCACTCATGTTTACTATCCAACATAAAAGAACATAGAATATAGCATATAAACCATCAACAAATAATGGGATCAATAAGGCCACAAGGGATAGGGTCTTACATTCTCCCCCCCAGGATTGTGTTTCTTCCTAGAAGTCCCTAAAAGTAAACGTAAACACAAGCAACAAGCACTTGTAAATAATATCTTATACAAAATTTTAATAGAAAATTTTATCTTTCAAAATATTCTAAAATATTAGGCAACTTTATAATTTAACTATCTACTCGAAAGACTATCCATCCATGATACACAACAATATTATAGATATCCATTTCATATTACTCCATCTATCACTTGTAAGGTTATTAAGCACTACACTATACATATACATGTTCACTTCAATCATCATTACTTTGAAAAATTGATCAGTCATTTCACAACATAATGAATTTACATCTTAAGCAATCATTCATTTCCTTTTATCATGACAATGCCAAAAATTAATGCATAAGAATCACAGATATTGGTTTACAACACTCACACCATCAACACAACACTGACATATCACACAATTTAGGGAATGGGATTTATGAGGAGGAATGGTGCGAAATGCCATATCACTAATTTGAAGCAATTTTCATCACTGTGTAATCATGATTAATATTAGGACAGATGGTCTTGAGTCCCTCTCTAGAATCCCTCCATGCATTTCCTAGTACCTTCCCCTTGTTTGTGTAAGGTGGTTATCCTCCAAGAAGGAAAGCACACAACGAGTCACACACTAGGGGAGAATGGATTATGATCGTCCCATACTAGTATCATTTACATCCCCATCCTCACAAGATAAATTCCCCAGCGCATTTGCACCCCCATATGACCTACTAAGGATCCATCCTAGTTATAGTAGTTTACAGAGTTCACATCATGACACATATGCTAGTAGCCCAAAGAAGCCTCAAACTTAAGATGATAAAAATAATATTTCAAAATTTAAAACAAAATCTCATGAAGTAAAGAAACATAAAATAAAAATAAATCAAGTACAAAGGAAGCATATCAATCCAAATAAAAACTATTTAAATCAAATTAGGTCCTTGAGGCAAAAGGGACCACACAAATTAAATATCCAAAAATATAATACTATTGGAAAAAACAACAAAATAATACACATTTCACAAAAAATGACACATTGCATGCACTATGTGACTTCTTCAAGCCACTCAAGGGGTGGAGAGGAATGGTGGTTCTCAAACGACATAGCCAGAAAAATATAGTGGTCTCACGCCACTTATAACAATATGGTGGTCTTCAACCACAAAATAATCATATAGTAACCAAGCATAGTCCTACACAACCCAAGACATATAACCAAATAGCCAAAAACATATATATATTTGAATTAGCTTGTAAAGAAGTTGTATGTACACTTAATTTTACCCAAGAGAACATCATTCACCAACAAATGTGTCTGTCATCATCCCTGTAGTTCTATCATAATCATTGTAAATCCTGTAACCTAAGAAATGATATAATATTTTGTTGTTAGATGCCTTATAGTTTGTCATTTTACATTCATTCAACAATTACTAGATAATAAGAATTAAACAATTACATTCTTCTCCCTCTATTTACAACACTGCTCATAGACCATGACTGGTTAAAGAATTACCTATATGTGATTAGACCAATACTGATACCACAAGAACATTGCATCTAATACCCACACCTATGAATATCCAATCTCTGAAATATTTGTAGCCCAAGAGGAAGCTCATCCAAATTTTGGAACACCAAATCCATCCTCAACCCATGGGATACAATCAAGGAAAAAAGTTTTTCACTATGGACCAATAAATGTGGTCCTCGAAGGGAGAGTAGATCCATCTCAACAATCCAAGGGAGATCATGATTTCTAACACCTACCCACTGGCTAGCACAAGGATGCATTAGGAAACAATCATAATGTTCCAATGAATGAGGTACTCCCTCAACCCTAAAAGAAGGAGGCTCTTAGACCTCAAGTGAGATCTGCACCTTAGTCACACCCAAACCCTCATTACACAAACAAGACTCCACACTTAACCAAAACACACAACCAAAACATGTAATACCATCACACATAATTTAACATGAGGGTAAGTAGATCATCCCAAATGTCCACCACACCCTTATCCCAAGTTGGATACCCAATATCTCAAACTTGAGTCACAAACATAACATTCATTGGTTTCTCACAACACATATTATAATGCACTTTCAACACTTTAAACACACTTATTAAAAAGAACACTTAGCCACTTTGAACCACATAAAGACCACGTAGCACTATTAAAGCATGAACTGGTTTACATTTGAAACAATTACCAACACCCAAGTACATCACCATCACATTGGATTTTCAAGAAGGAATTCCACATAATTCTCAATCCCCAACACAACTCTCAAAACAAACACTAGAACAATAAATAATTTCACCATAGATAAAAAAAAACACAATATACCACTAAGGATAAACTCCTTGTTTATAAACATGTTTCAACTCATAGTTCCATTGCACTAAATTTAAGCATCATTATCAGAAACAAGATAATTACTAATAATTGAGGCTAATTTATCCGATTTCTAATCTTCTACTTGAAAAATTAAGATAATATTTTGTGTATTACTTAGCAATACTAAAACATCAAATCTTTTGAATAGGACAACTTTTAAACTTCAAATTACTATCATCAATAAAAGAAAGAAAAGTTTGATCCATAGTTAAACTTTTCACTTTCAAACAATCAACAATGATATTTCCAAATTTTAGGGTTCATCAACATATGAATAACATTGCATTAAATTCATAGAAAAAGGTCACACTTGTCTAAAATCATCAACTCAACTTGATAGTTTTATAACAAAATTGTAATAATAACAAAATCTAGAGTAAGCAGTATTCTTAATAATCAACCCATGTGTTATGGTGGATAACTAGATTGTATTGAATTTGTAACGCACAACCAAGAGAGCATCCAATTATGATGGACCGCTTTACTACAACAATCGTTAAATAATTGCTCAAAGAAATGACTTTACATAGTTAGCATACATCTCTATTATGAAGCAAGTTAAAGTGGTAAACATAAGTAACTTTAATTAACTACCTCCAAAACAAAATCACCCATAAACAAGACTATTAATTCTTTAAAAGCCAAAAATTTAATTTCATATAAATTCATTTCCTTCTATTCAGTGGTGAGCATTAACAATACAACATTACCTTCTATAATATATTAGATTTCTATAAGACCAAACTGTCAAAGTGTCAAGAAGAGTTGTATACAAAAAGGTGAAAGAGAAACAAGAAAGTGAGTCAAGAAATTTACTAATTCCCTTAACAATGAAATATTTACATTATATAAAATGTTCCATTAACATGGTCAATCAAAAGTGGAATAACAAGTATTGTTATACACTCATTTAATACAACAAGCTTAATAATCACAAGTAAATTAGATGAATACAACTTTTACCTTTATTACAAACTTGTTTTAGAGGTGTAATTCTCTTGAATTATTAAATCAGAAAACGTCATTTTATTATTTAATTAACTTACCAAAACCCAAGCTCTTTTCAAATTTTCTTCTAACCATTAAGCCTAAAATAGATGCTCATGCCTGATTAAAGGGAGATTGCTCACAACTATTCAAGCGATCTTATTAATTTGTGACTACATCATACAACCATCCTTCAATTGAAGAAAACTTGCCAGAATCCAAATTGTTAGTATTCATCATCACTTTTCAATCAATATTATAAAGCTTTTATAGTACTAGATTTATCTAATTAAGGAACAAGTTCTTGGAAGAAAACTGTACTAAGATCTTTCCTAATTTTGGTCACTAATTGTGAAATATACCAGCAATCCACATCTTCTACTCTTATATCAAATGCTACCTCTAGTTGAGGCTAATATCTATCAAATCAATCTCTAAAGGTCAAATTTCTTATGCAAAGGAGCTAATGAATGATAAGCACTTGCATCAATTTCAATAGTTATAATTTTCACCCAAACATCTATATCCTACTTTTCTCATATAATATTGGTTGAATCAAAATTATAAGATCAATAAATAATTAAGGAACTCATCAATATCGAATTGACAACTAGTAATTGATAATACTTTGACTGAGGATATCACAACATGTACTATTATCCTACTTAACATTAACAACTTCATGATAAGTTATGATTTTTCCTTAATAGGAATCTACATCATTCTTCAATCCAAAATGATTTTCTTCAGCTTCTTACAAAAGAAATTATAATTAAAGCATTTTGCACTATTCCAAAAATTTAAACATCTACCAAGACTCAACTCTAGTAAAAGTGTATAGTACCTCGCAATTTTGCATTTGAAGTAAAGGTCAACAATATCCTTTGAAGAGACAATTTTGAAATTACCTAAAGGAAATGAAACTATCGATATGTTAGTAGCAAAGCACACATTATTTCTATAGTAGAAGAGGCGATCATAGAAAAGGATAAATCCAGTGAAGTATCAAACAAGGAGAAGAATTTCTAATCGATAATTCTACATCATTATTTGAAGCTATAATTGAATAAATTATTAAGAAAAATGAACAAATTATTTCAAATCAACAATTAGTTGAGGAAGAACAAGATGAAAAATTTTCTTAGTGATCAAAGGGAGATCAATCAATTTATGAATTACTATCTATTATACTTGTAGTGACAACAAGTATATAGAGGTATAAGATGTAAATCAATTTGTTGGGATTTAGAGTTAAATACCTTTAATTCAACTTTGTTAAGCAGGTTTGCATACCCATTTATATTTTTTTCACCAATTCAAGGATTCACTCAACTTACGTGGCTTGGAATGCAACCAAAGTTGTATTCTCATGTCCATGCTCATTCTTTTTCCTACTTTTTTCCCCAAAGCTCCCAAAGTGTCACAACCTAGTGCTCTGATACCTATGTAATCACCTAACATAATGCAATCCACTTAATATACATAATAATATTACCAATAATTGAGCATCTTGATCATTGCATATTTACGTAGACAAAGAATGGAACTCATATGACTATCACAAGAATTCACAACAATTGTTAGATAGGATTAATCAAGAATATGAGTGTCTTCATGGCATAGCAACAACCATCACTCATGTTTACTATCCAACATAAAAGAACATAGAATATAGCATATAAGCCATCAATAACTAATAGGATCAACCAAGCCACAAGGGATAGGGTCTTACATATACATAATCGCCAACCATATACCCACATGCTATTAAATTATTTTAATATTATATTATCCTTGGAATTCATGTTACATTATTTTAAACATGAAAGTTTAACTAGTGTTGTAAGTGTTCGAGATATTTTGACATAATGGTATAGGTTGGTGCTTTAGGAAAAGAAAATATTTCTTACAAAACAAGACAAGAGAATTATATTTTGGATAAGATATTATATATAATACATGAAAAATAACTTTCTTTGAAAGCATGTAAAGTTATCTATTGAAGTGGTTAAAATTTTGTTTGCACAAATTTAGGTACTTGTGAGGCACAAGTACGTGAAAGGTAGAAGGAATATGATCTCAAGTCTAACAAATAATGTATTTATAATCTTACTACATTAAAACATAATATTTTTCAAAATGGTATATGTTATTGCTAGTCACATAATTTATTTGCACATTCAACTAATGCTAAACTATGAGGATTTACTTTACTTCTACCTCTCACAATCTCCCCAAATTGGGATAAAAACATCATCTCAACTACTTAAATAGGTAACTTATTGAATGCTTATACAATTTTAAGGGATGGTTAACAAAATGATTGAATATTATAAAACCATAAGACTGATTGGTATTCATAATGTGAATATTATAAAATCATAAATATGAATATTTTTGAATAGGCATCACTAAATATCATCTGCCTATTTTTTCTCAATGCAACTACCGAGCATTGAACATATATATTGCTACAATCATATTTGTCATTAATTTTTTAATTGATTCTTGCACATTCATTACTATTTTTGGTTATAAAACATTAAAAAATGACTAGCTTGTAGATATTGCATAATATGCATGATCTACAAAATTGTAGACATTGTAGAATACACATGGTCTACTAAATTAGACATTAATTATACAAAGAAAATATATTGCTTAACATACATTTCTCAATATTGAATTGACCTATTTTTTCTTATAGTGCTACTATTGTAGACACTACAAAATAGGCATGGTCTACAAAATTGTACACACATTATAGAATACATATGGTCTACTAAATTAGACATAAATTATGAAAAATAGGCATTGTTGAATAGGTATGGTCTACAAAATTATGAAGTCTTTAATGCAGATTTGACTAGTTTACCATAAATTCATGGAATGGTTCTAGCTCCTTCGAAGGAATATCTATTAAAGTATTTTTGGAGTAGTTGAATCAACATGGGATTTGATAGGAATAAGATGACCAAACATATTTTCATCTAAAACCCTAAAAAATTAGAATTTTTTGATAGGGGAGTGAGGGGGGCTATAACTAGTAGTAACTTGGAAAGTGTTAAGGGTAGCATAAGAAAGTCTTAAAATGTTGTAGATATTCCTTAGAACCTGATTATTCTTACATCTAGTACTAGATTCTTATCAGAAGTAACTTAAAAGTTGGTAAGAGTAGCATAAGAAGGGCTTAATATGTTGTACATATCCCTCAATATGTGGTGTTGTTCAAGTAGAGGGGTTGATGGAGTGTTTTATTTGATTAGGACTACTTACAACATGTGTTGAATTCTTATTCTTGCTAATTTTCCTCTATTTTTTTAGCTCTCTCCTTTTGTTGCTAAATCTTTTCCTCCTACCTCCTTTATCTCTTTAATCATCTTTCAAATTTGATGAATTTTCTTTTCTTCTATATATTTTCTCTTCCTTCCTTTTCTTTTATTCAATTTGATATTTTTTATTGCCTCTGTCTAATTTTCCCCTTTCTTTTAGTTGTTCAATTTCAATTTTCCTTGCTTCTTGCTACTTGTGAAAAAAAATTGTAATCATTTTCAATAAGGATATGAGATTTTCTACCCAATCTAAGTGTATTATCATGTAAATAAATGGACCTCTTTCTAACCCTTTCAATTGGTAGCTTTCTATTTTTTTAATGAACCTTAACTACATAACACTTATTTGTTTATTGTTTCAAAATTTTCAAATGTCTTAGAAGAGAACCTTTACTATATCCACCTTATTGGTATTCTACTTCATTAGGTTTCAACTTTATAGTTTCTCAATATATTGTATTTGCATAGTAATCAGTCACCTCAATTATTGGTAGTGGAGGTGGAGAAGGAATAGATAATGAGATATCTTCACTTTAAAAATCGATTTGCACTCCAAAGTTTTATGATCCTTCTTTAACCCATTTTGGTGGGTTAAATTATGTTAGTAAGCTTATATCATCATCTCAGTTAATTTCATATTGTGTTTGGTTGACATGAGTGGTTGAACTTTTGCTTTCATTTGGATCATTTTTTAGTCTTGATTGTTATGTTTCCATGTGTGCCAAACATTGTTGCACTTTAGCCTCTTCATAACCAACCAACCTTACCATTCTTGCAATACTTGCAACCTCATTTTCTTCCTCAACAAGGAAAGCCTCACTTGGTTTCATGTCATTATAAAGTGTATTTCTTTTTAGTGGCCAAATTTTAGTCCTTCAAAAATCTAATATAATGTTTTCAAATATAAAGGAAAGCTTGAAAGATTAGCTTGTAAGTTTAGCCAACTCTTTTCTCCTTATTTCCATGTGGATGTTTTTCCATCGACTTTGACCAAGTTTTAGTGTTGAAACATACCTTGAATGGAGATTTATATTTGGGTGGGAATCCCCATTATAATTTATTTGTCAAAATAGTGTATCCAATTCAAGAATAGCTCTTTTCCCATCCAAACATGTGGTAGTGTTACCATGTAGGCCCTTGGTTCATAATTAACAATGTAATTCTTGAGTTTTCTTTTTTTTTCTTGAAAAGATAGAACCCTAGTATGTTGTGACTTGATGTATTAATACATCACAATATTGCTATGTATTCTCTATTTTTATATACAATATGTTCCATGCTTCTATTACCCAACTTTATAATTTTCTCACATCCCATAATTTTTGCCTACTTGTACACTTATTTCATCATAGTTATATATCTCAATTGGCCTATACTAATTAGCATTATACAATTTATTCAAACGTTGATAGATATTGGTCACAATGTTTGGTTGCAACATCATTACTCTATCACTATCTAGCCCTCAATAGGCCTTATTGTCATTCCTAGATGATGTTTGTGGAAAATCATTCACCATGATCTTCCTTGTAAACTATTTTTGAAAGAAGTTAGTCTTGTTTGATAGACATGAGTCACATGTGAATTAAATTGAATAACCTCAATACCATGACCAAGTTTAGCCAAATATTTGCACCACTCAACTAATTCCAACTCTTCTTTCATAGATAGGATAGTTAGTGGTCCCTTTCTCTTTTTTTTGTCAATTTTGGTAGCCAATATGTCAAACTATTGGAAGGGATTTTTCACATTTTTGCTATTGCTCTTATGGAGAAGACATTGTCCTTGATATATAACACTATCCATATCTTCTTGTGTCCACTTACTTTTGTTCAAATTTGTCTTATATCCCTGATGTTGACAAGCATTAATAGTAACATTCATTATTTTTTCACTATTGTTAGTGAATAAATTTGTCCTTTCCTAAAATGAACATAAAATGACTCTATAACTCCCAAGAAGGACGAAATCAGCTCACAACAGTTTGAGAGATCACCATTGCATTGTTGATCTTCCTTTGAATTTTAATTGAGGTACAACTCCCTCTTCTGATACAATTTTGTATTTTCTAAAATATATAAACTCAGGGTATGCTTTTAACCATAAAGTAGGAAAGGCAGACTAACACTTGCTCATAGCCATGATACAGGTGCAAAAAGCTATGCTTAAACTAACTATTGCTGAAATGAAAGGACTGAAAAAATAATTAATATCATGACTCAAAGATCAGACTATCAACATTTGCTAACTCGACTCAATACAATTCCAATAATTCACTATAAATAAAACAAATCAAATGCCACAGAACAATGCATTCTCAAAGGAAAGAAATGTTCAAATTCATATCAAAGCTCAAAGACTTTTTCACAAACATTAACATTTAATCAACAATCATTGCACATACATGACCATTCATAGAAATGAATTAAAATTGCAAAATTTGATCTTTTATTAAGATTGATTCTCACTCATGCATCAATGTACAAGGGGGGTCAAAATGTTGGACCCTTGTAATGTCAAAAGATAACAAATTTAAACATTCTCAACTTTTAACGGTTAAGGTTTCTTGAAACAACGTCTTAGTTGTTAACCGCTACCCAACCAAATAAAGTTAGCCTAAAATTGATTAATCTCGTCAAATTATGACAAATTCCCCACATTAATTTATATTTTTGGGGATGATTCCCAATTGACAAGACACGAGGATGAACCATTGCTTGATATAAGAAAGCCACGTGGCTTACTTCATGCAAAATTATCGCCACCTTAATTTCTCCATGACTGTTGGTATGCCACCTAGATCATTCCATGTAGCTCCTTAAATACTGAGGACTACTTGGATCTAATTAATAAGATCTCCATCACATCACCACACTTGAATTAATTAAGTTGAAGCAATTTGTGTATTCCTGAATTTATTTCTTCAAAAAATCTCTGTCATTTTCCCCCTATCATTTTATAAATCGAATCCATTCCATTCATTTTGCACAATGTTAGCTACATCTTCGAGCATGTCGAGCTCGTCGAATGACATAGTTGTGGAGAGTGAATTCATTGTCATAGAATGCATTGAATGTAGTGTTGTTTGTAGGCTAGTACAAGATCAGCTAAAGTATGTCTTCATCATCCATAGTGATGTGGAAGAAGAAGGCATCCATAAGGTGATCTATAAGCACTTCCTAGTGCAAGTGCATGTTCATAATGCCACCCTACTCGAGTGTTTCATGTATAACATAATATGCACTTCTGGACCATTCTAATGGGCTTTGTGGGCTACTGAGCATCTAGTACATCTACGATTATTGCAAAATGTTGAAGATTCACTAAGAGGGCTTTTTGTTCACCCTCACGTGGGCCTAATTGGCGATGCTATCTACATCTCTTGTGCATTGTGATGATTAGGGTCGGCCAAGTTGTTACTCTAATGTGTGTTGGCCTTGAAAGCAACAATATGGAGACATTCGCTCATTATGTGGAGTATAATGAAATCTTTTCTCCCCTGCACAAATTGAGCGAATGTAGAGGTGATTGAGGCTATCCATATCATCGTATTTATACTCTATGTCTGAAGACTTCTGCTATGAAATCACCTTTTTGGAAATGTAATATGAATTTTTCGATGCATATAAATAATGTATATCTTTTTTGTTTTTTGATTACTCTATATCATGGATATCTTTATTTGTTTTATTCCAACTATCTACAATTTCTTCTATTTACTTATATGGAATATGTATGAAAAACTGGATTTCCCTGTGAACACTCTTTCTTTATGTATTTTCTTCCTCAAAAATGAACATATTTGAGCCCCCAAAATATGTTAGTAAATGCATCTAGAAAGGTTCTGAAAATTTGTTAGAGTCCACCAAGGTTAAAGAAACCTGCTTACATGTCATCCTTATGAATGAACTTTTTAAAAAAAAATTCCCATTACCTTTATGTGAAATCCTGACAAGATTTCCATGACTTAATCAACAATAATATCAGAAATAGGTGAGTTTTGAAAACCTTGTCAAGACCGACAAAAGGTTAAATAAAACTCAATTAAATTCCGCTAATGCTCTTCTCCTTGCTTACATAACATGTTCACAAAATCTTTAGGTTCCACAGATAGATTTTCAATCTTTAAACTAATTATTTTTTACCAAACACATAAGTTTGAGAAACAAGTCGGGAACTGACATGGTTTTAAAACCTAGCCAAAGACCAAAAAATACCTCCTTTATTTACATGTACTTTAGAAGAAGCTATAAATTTTTTTAAAGAGGGGTTAAAACTGATGGTAATAGTTGGCTTTGACTAGGGACAAGGACTGCGAAGGATGAAGATATGGACCCAAAATTAGAATTTAGAATTAACCAGTTCCTTATCCATTGGAGAACAGAGTTGAGATTTAGAAAAATAAAGGATCAAACACAACAAAAATGGAACCACACACCTAAACTGAAAGGAAATAAAATTATTTACAATGGTAGGAGACCCCTACCAACAACGATAAGGAAAATAAACTATCATAATGTATAACCGTTAATGTGCTGAGAAAAATATGACCCCTGGCATTGAAGGAAAACATGACCATATCTCGAAAGTGTCCTCAAAAACTTGAACTAGAAAGTGAAAAGACTTACATGGTAAGGAAATGTTGTCACCTCTCCTTCGAATGTTTGAATAAGCCATTGAATGAACAGATCCCAGGTCCTTTCTTTTTTGTCTCACCAATCACCTCGACTTCAAGAGTAGCCATTTGAGTAATAAGGACATAACTAACCAGGTGTCGTACAACTAATGAAACATAGTGGGCCTCATTCTCCTGATCAAGTGTAACCATTCTATTAGTCACAATAAGCTCTACCAAGATGTAGGAGTCACATATGCCCCCAAAATCATTAACTTCACTCTTTCGCTTACACATGAACATAGCCTTTGTCGAGAGTTCTAGGTCTTTCTGAACTTCCAAAAATTTATTTATGTTATCCCTGTCAACACTCACTTTCCTTTCTGTTTGTCCTTGAGAAGTATTTTTCTCTAGAGAAAATTCTTCTTCCCCTTTTATAATTTTTGAGGCAAGAATCTGCGTGACTTTGGGTTCCAAGAAATCACTCTCTTGAATTTTCATTTTCCTTAGAGTGGCATTAGGAATGAGAGACTACTCCATGTTCCTTTGAATAGTGATTTTAGGATATACATTACCATGATCATAAAACTCGTCATCACCATTTGAGACGTCAAAATCCTCATTCTCTGGCCCTAATAGTTCAACTTTGCTTGCATTTTCAGCTGTGTGAAGCACAAAAAACCTTAGCGGCTATGAAGGAGTTAGATTCAAAAGATCACCTTGGGATGATTCATCATTACTTAAAACACTAAGAACCTCCCTTGGAAGGAGATTCGAGACGGAAACAATCTCACCGCCCAGCTCATGGTGTCTCTCCAATTCTTCTTCAATCCTTCTAGCTTCAATGTTTACTGCTTTAAAGCTAAATATGCCTCTTCTGCTCAAGATAAAATGAATTCTTGGAGGCAAGGCGTGCATAAGAATGGCTACCAAGTTGGCTTCATTGGGCCTACTGGAACATGGAGTCTGGTTCAAAATCTCGGTAAGTCTGTCAATAAAACTTCTAACACTTTCATTTTCATTCCTTTGAATATCATAGAGAGTCCTCAAAGGAGCTCTTACATTGACCACAATCTTGAATCTCTCAAGAAAATTGTCTTTGAGAGTACTCCAATTCGTAATGCTTCCCTCTATAAGTCGCATGAACCATTTTTCTGCTCGACCCTCCAAAGAGGCAACAAAAAAATGAATGACTAAATTTTCCTCGACAACACCAATGGAAGCACATGAAAAAAGGCATGTAGGTGGTATTTAGGGTCCTGTGCATGTTCTCCAATAAAAACAATGATATATTCCCTAAATCCTTTTGGAAGCGGAGAATAACTTGTCAATGCTAGGGGACCAAAGATGGTTTCCCAAGGTCGAGATGATGAAGGTGCCATCAAGATGAATTACAACTGGGATGGATGGGTTCTTTTGAAATAGAGTCGCCAATCTTGATAGAGGTAATTTTAGGTTCAATCAATTTGGTGGTGGTGCTCCTTGAGTTGGTATTGCGTTTTGGTTCCAGTTAGGTTGAGGTGGTGGATTAGGGTAATGAACAATTTCAATTCTTGAGAACCTTTCTACCACCAGTCTAGGTGAGCACTAAGCAAGTTCTTCTTCTTCTTCAAGCACCAAACTTACACACATATATTTTGTTGTGCTTCTTTTGTACTGCCATGCAAGTATATTTAGATGAGAGATGATGTCCTCTTATTTGGATGTAACAAAATCTAGCCCTAGCTATAGCATGGGAAAGATTCCTCCATGTGGTAACACCATCTTTGCTCATCATACAATGACAACTCAATAAAATATCACAATAAACCAAAAATTCTGGTATATAACAAAGACTATTCCTTCATTTGAATCCCCAGCAGAGTCGCCAAAAATTTGTTAGTGAAAAGATTTGTCCTTTTCTAAAATGAACATAAAATGACTTTATAACGCCCAAGAAGGACGAAATCAACTCACAACAGTTGGAGAGATCACCATTGCATTGGTGATCTTCCTCTGAATTTTAATTGAGGTAAAACTCCCTCTTCTGATACAATTTTGTATTTTCTAAAATATATAAACTTGGGGTATGCTTTTAACCAAAAAGTGGGAAAGGAAAACTAACACCTACTCATAGCCATGATACAAGTGCAGAAAGCTATGCTTAAACTAACTACTGCTGAAATGAAAGGACTGGAAAATAGTTAATATTGTGACTCAAAGATCAAACTATCAATGTTTGTTGACTTGACTCAACACAATTCTAATCATTCACTGTAAATAAAGTAAATCAAATTCCATGTATAACAATGCATTCTCAAAGGAAAGGAATGTTCAAATTCCTAGCAAAGCTCAAATATTTTTTCACAAACATTAACTTTTAATCTACAATCACTGCACAAAGACAATAACCATTCACATAAATGAATTGAAACTACAAAATTTGATCATTTATTAAGATCAAATCTTACTCATGCACCAAAGTGCAAGGGGGATCAAAATGGCAAACCCTTGCAATGTCAAAAGATAACATATTTAAACATTCTCAACTTGTAACAGTTAAGGTTTGAAACAACGTCTTGGCTATTAACCGCTACCCATTCCAATAAAGCCTACCAGAAATTGATTAGTCTCATCAAATTATGAAAAATTCCCTACATTAATTACTATTTTTTGGGATGGTTATGATTGCATCCTACTTCCCGATTGACAAGATAGGAGGATGAACTGCTACTTGATATAAGCAAGCCATGTGGATTACTTCATGTGAAACGATCTCCACCTTAATTTCTCTATGATTGTTGGTATGCCACCTAGATCATTCAGTTTGTCTCCTTAAATTTTGAGGGATGCTTGGATCTAATTAAAAAGATCTCTATCACATCGCCACACTTGAATTAATTAAGTTGAAGCAATTTGTGTGTACTCTTGCATTTATTGCTTCAAACAAAGCTCCGCCATTTTTCCCTTGTCATTCTATAAATCCAATCCATCCCACTCATTTTTCACAATGTTAGTTACATCTTCAAGCATCTCGAGCTTGTTGAATGAGATAGTTGTGGAGAGTGACTTCATAGTTGTAAAAGGCATTGAATTTAGTTTTGTTCACAAGCTGGTGCAGGATCAACTAAAGGAAGTATTCATCATGCATAGTGATGTGGAAGAAGAAGTCATCCGTAAGGTGATTAGTGGGCACTTCTTAGCACAAGTACATGTTCATAATGCCACACTGATTGAGTGTTTCTTGTATAACATCGTATGCACTTCTGGACTATTTGGATGGACTTTGTGGGCTGCTAAGCATTTGGTACATCCGCGGTTCTTGTAGAATCTTGAAGATGTGCTGAGAGGGATTTTTGTTCACCCTCACATGGGCCTAATTTGTGATGTTATCTACATCTCTTGTGCATTGCGAAATGAAAGGGTTGGCCAAGTTGTTACTCTGATGTGTGTTTTCCTTGAAAGCAATAATATGGAGACATTCGCTCATTATGTGGAGAATAATGAAAATATTTTCTCCCCTGCATAGATTGAGTAAATGCAGAGGTGATTAAGGCCATCCATATCATCGTATTTACCCTTTGTGTCTAAAGACCCCTACTGTGAAACCGCCTTTTTGGCAATGTAATAAAAAAATTTGTTGATACATATAAATAATATATCTCTTTTTTATTTTTTGATTACTCTGTATCATGGAGATCTTTATTTGTTTTATTCCAATTGTCTGCAATTTATTTTGTTTACTTGTATGGAATATGTATGAAAAACTAGATTTCCTTGTGAACAATCTTCCTTTATGTATTTTCTTCCTTATAAATGAACATATTTGAGCCCCCAAAATATGTTGGTAAATGCATCTGGAAAGGTTTTGAAAATTTGTTAGAGTCCGCTAAGGTTAAAGAAACCCACTTACATGTCATCCTTATGAATGAACTTCATTTTAAAATTTTCTCGTTACCTTTATGTGAAATCTTGACAAGATTTTCGTGACTTAATCAACAATAATATCGTAAATAGGTGAGTTTTAAAAACCCTATCAGGATCGACAAAGGTTTTAAAACTCAATGAAATTCTGCTAACGCTCTCTGCCTTGCTTACTGAACATGTTCACAAAATCTTTGGGTCCCACAGACAGATTTCCAATCTTTAAACTAATGATTTTTGGCCAAACACATAAGTTTGAGAAACAAGTCGGGGACTGACACAATTTTAAAACCTAGCCAAAGACTGACAAACGCCTCTTGTATTTACATGTACTTTAGAAGAAGCTCTTTTTGTAAAAAAAGAGGGGTTAAAACTTATGGTAACAATTGTCATCAATAGGATTACAGATTATGCTATCATGAGGTGGGTTGATTGAAGTTTCATTATCATTTGAGTCAATTACATTAAATTTCACACTTCTTGGTAAATGGGTCCTTAGCCTTTGATTTTTTCTTTTACTTTTCCTCTTTGTTGTTGTCATAATGCGTAAAAAAACAGATATCAATCAATATTTTTCTTCAAAAGCATGTAATAATTGAGATATTTATTATAACATAAATCATGTAGAATAATGTTCAGTTATAATATGAAATGTACAACCACTATTGTGCATGGTTTGTGTTAAAGTAGGTAGTACAACCACTATCCAAATTTATTTTTGACACTATGTAGTGTTCAACCACTATCCAAGCTTATTTTAGGCACTATGTAGTGTGCAACCACCATACAATATGCAACTAGTATTCTATATGGTTTATCTATATTTTGATTATTTAATTTTATTAATATTTTAATTTACATGGTTTATATATTTTTTGATTCACATGATTTTTTTCTAAATAAGACTAAATGTATCAATAATAAGAGATTATGGGAATACTAAGTAATAAATGCCTAAATATTTTATTTATTTATTTTCTACATCTTGTCTTCTAATTATAAGAAATTATAAGAAATTTGTAAAAGAGAAAAGTTTGTAAAGGGATAACCACATAAAGGTAAATTATATGGATAACCACTAAAAGGTAAAATAGCCCTTTCTCTCTTGCAAGCAACATATTTACAAGCTTACTAGAGGGAAATAAAAAGGCTTATATGTACATAAATATAATTTTTTTTTTATATCTTGCAAATAGCAGTAGATGACTATGAGCTCAACTATATTAGATCTCTTGTAAAGGAAATTATAGAATATATTTGTGTAAAATAAGAATCAAATGAGTTCCTTTGTATGAATGTGGTTGCACTAGATGTTTAATGATTTATAAAGCAAAAAAAAAAGTTAGGATTGAAAAGATTCACTACTGATAGTTAGCTTCTCATCTAAGGTATATTGTATTTTGTAAGGGAGGCCCACACTAGAAGAAGTGATATGGAATTTATTTAAATAAATTAACACACATTTTCAATCTCTAATTGAAAAATTGATTATATTAAGTTATTTGATAGAAGTTTTATATAAAAATGACTTCTCTTTATCTATAATCAATTGGATTAGGAACTCTAATTAAGAAAAGTATATATTATAACATGACAATGTAAAATTAATTTATTCTACTTCTAGGAACTTCTAGTATTGTTCATATGGGTGTTAAAGAGAATTGAAAAAGGTAAAGCTAGTAGTAGTTAGATTAACTGCTAGTTCTATTTCAGTTAATTTAGAATTATTGTCCAATAGTTGTTAACAACTAAGAAGCCGAAGAGCAGTTGAATTAGCACTTGGCCACAAATGTCCAATAAACATCAAATACTTGACTAACAAAAAATTAAAACCCCTGACTTAGTCTATTTAAGAAATTAGATAATTCATTTTGAAGGAAGTTATATTATTAGTTTGAAATTTCTGAATTGTGGCCAAATAATTGAATTTGTTTGTTTCCCCCAAAAACTTAGTAGTTTTATCCCTTTTGATGACTATTGAGAAAATAAAACTTGTATATGAAGACTTAACTCAGTTTTTTTTCCTATAGAGATGAGTAAAACCCATTAGCACTAAGTTCATTATAAGACATGAGAAAGAATACTTGTATACCCCATAGTATTACAAATATCACAAGTGTGAATGCACTAAAATGTTTCAATAAGCATTGCTGAGAAAAGTAGGCTTGTATTCCCTTGATCTTACTATTTTAGAGTTCCCATATTGCAAGATAGTTGTAACCAAATTTATTTCCAATAATGTAAAATTCTATAAGAAATGTGAAGTATAACCAATGTTAAATTGAAGTGAATTGAGACTCTTCTTAGACTTTGGAGAAAGAAACCTCAATAGGGCATGTGCACCAAGATGGGAACCAAAAAGTTGCCACACCACTTTTTTGTCCCATAAAAGAAAAAATGTGAGCACGTTATAAATAAATGCACTTGTGTTATGGGTTGGTAATGACTGAGCCTAGGATCGATCATTAACAAGCCACAACATGTTCACATTATGTGAAATAAAAAATTTACATGAAAAAAAATTAAGTATAAGTGACATTTATATGGATATTTACTTTCTTATACTTTAAGTTATATTTCATGTATATATTTTCAAGATGTTTGAGAATGTTTTCAGATCTATAGGAGTTATAATGTGGATTCT
>VDFB02049217.1:99775466-100189108 GCA_007258455.2 Sequoia sempervirens | reverse complement strand
GAGGAGAGAATTAGAGAGAGAGGGAGGGGAGAAAAGAAGGAGAGAGGATATAAAAAGAATCAGGAGTGGGAAGGAGAGAGAGGGAGGGAGGGAGAGAGATAGAGAAATAGAGAGAGAAGGATGGAGAGGTAGTTCTTGAACTCAAGGGAGAGGGAGAGATTCAAATAGAGTGAGAGGTAGAGAAAGGGATGGAGATAGTGAGAGAGAGGTCTAGAGTGTAAGGGATATACAAAGATTCAAATAGAGAGAGAGAGAGAGAGAAAGATGATAGAGCTTGTTGATTATTGAAACTTGACCTTTTGATTACTGAAATTTGACCTGTTGATTACTGAATTTTGACCAAGTCTGAAAAATTATAAGTATTATAACTCCTAGAAATCTAAAAAAATTCTCAAACATCCTGAAACTGTATACATGAAATATAACTTAAAGTATAAGAAAGTGAATATCCATATATAAATGTCACTTATACTTGGATTGAAGACAAAGAGAAAAATATTTTTTCTTCACAAAAACACTAGTGCATTATAATGTGCTCGAGTTATTTTAATTTGATTTAGAAATTTCCAAGTCTTTGGCTTGGATTTACCTTGGATTTCCAACCCAAAGGGTTGGAGTGACCTTTTGACATCCAAAGATGTGCTTTTGTAAATTATAAAAAAATTCACATAATCTTGGACGTGCTCTCCATTAAGCTTGCACGTGTTTCAGTATCAAGTCAAAAAAATATCATGATAATTTTAATCTCTATTAACTTTCTAACCATGCAATGTTTTCACGTTTTGAGTATGTTAAGGTTTTAATCTTTAATTTTTTTTGTTAGTGTATCTGTTTTTTGTCAAAAACCAATGTGTGGTATTTTGACTTTATTTTTTAACCGTTCATTAATTTTATTTTTAGAAACTATACTCCATTCTACATGTATTCAAAATAATAGCTTTCAATTGGTTTTCAAAAAATTTAGGAGGGAGCATGCTCAATTTTCTATTTTTCAAGATGTGTCCACTTTGAAAATTAGTAAAAAATCATATATTCATTAAAAAATTAGTAGAAAAATCGAGCATAAAATACATGATGTTAATTTCTCACTAAAGCGATTTTTGAAATACTAAAAAACAATTAACAGTTTAGGGGGGCCACACTAGATGTTATGTTATGTTTTTTGAAAAAAAAGGGACCACTTTGTGTGGCCCCCCTTTTTGAACTCCTTAATATCTACCGTTTTAACAAAAAACAAGTATTTTAGAAAGTAGATTCGAAACACTATGACTCTTGTTTTTGTTGCATCTTCAAATTTTAAGTGCTACTATCTTCAATTTCTCATCCAAGATCAATCTTTCCTGATTTTAGAAAAAAATGGCCACTTAAAACCCCTTTTTGATCCCCTATTTCCATGCACTTATCCAAAAGAGCATGAACAATTTTTTACATGATTAAGAGCAATGTATGAAGTATTTGTTGGCCCTTGAAATGTGGAGTCAAGCTTATGGAGAGCTACTTGAATAAAGGATTGATTCCATATTGAAATACTACTTGTTTAATAAATTCATGCAGATTTTATTTATTTATTTTCTACATCTTATCTTCTAATTATAAGCAAATGTACTTTAGTTGTACAACAATCTAATATTCTTTGTAGTCTGATAGTCTTTATAATTAAAATGTAATTGTTGAAAAATGCTAGAAAATCAAGTAATCAAGTTTGGTATTTTTTATAGGTATGGATTGTATACAATCAAGTTGTAAATGTCTTATTGATACCCTAGGTTAATTTTATAACATTTTTCCCTTCTAATTTTTGAAAATATTTGATATGTGGATTTGAAATCATGTTTTTTTATTGGATAAGGGATGGTGTGGATTGCTAGAGGGACTATTTTAAAATTTGGTGTAATAATTGTTTCATTTGATTCAATTGGCGAGCCTTACATCTACATATTTATTTTATAGGTATTAAATATTTGGTAGTTAAAGACTCCAATTTGAACATTAATTACATAGTATTTATGAGAGATGAGATAATTATGAAAAATAAGAGTTTTTATTTATTTCAAATTGAGAATATATTTAATTATTGAATGACTAAAAGTTGCACATTTGTATATAATCTATTAAATAGCATGTACAGTGATTTGACAATTTTGTTTATGTGTTTGAACAAGTAATCAAACTGTAATATAGAATTTTATTATATTTTAAAAAATAAAATCTATTTATTGTGAATAGTTCAATTGTATTTTGTCTCATATGAAATATGTAATGAACAACTAGTAATTATGGTTAGGGTTGGGGATCAATTATAACCCTTATATTGATTCTATCAAAAAATTGTAACCCTAACTATAATTTCAAAACATAAGCCTAACCTAGCCCTTGTTATGCCTTGCATAACCACCCCATTTTATTCTGGAACAAAATGGGTCCCCCTCTTTCTTTTTTCTTTTTTTTCTTTGCCTTTGGTTGTCTGGTTTCATCTTGGGAGTTTTCTTGTTTTCCTCCTGAGTTTCTCTTTGGTTCTGTCAAATTTTGGTTTTGCTTTAGCTTGAGTTGGGGTTTCTTTTTGTTAAAATTAAGTGAAATGGTGAAAAATAATATATTTCATATGCTTCTGAGGACTATTGGGGGCCTTTGTTTTGCAGGATTGAATCTCTCATGATGATATTTCTCAAGGAGCTCAGTTGGAAAGCATCCCCAAATCCAGTTTGGCATAAAATTCCTCTAAGGAGAAAGTCAGCAAGACCTTCTGGATGTCTTGCCGACTGGCAGTGGTTCTATTCATTTTGAAGTGTCCCGGTCGGCCAGACAGTTTAATCGTCATAGGTTTTCATATGTCTCGTCGACCAATTGCACACAAGGTTGGTGTCGCCGAAATATTTTCTCTCGATGAAAGGTCTTGCTGACCCATAATGTCTCGGTGAAAGGTTATACCTTTGGTGTGATGTCTGGCTGAAGAGGCAAGGTCTTGGTGACAAAGGTGGCTTCGGGATGAAGTCTCACCGACAGGGTGGACTCTTGGTGAGGTGAAGCGGCATCGGCGTAGGGGTTTGAGTTCGCCATGAAGTCTCGGCGATTGGGTGATGTCTCACCGAAAGGGATGATGCCTTCGGTATAAGGTTTTACACTCGGTGTAATGTCTCACCGATAGGGTAGGGTCTCCTCGAGATGAAATGAGCTCGCCAAAGGATCTTGAGTTCTGTGTGATGTCTGGTCGAAGGGATAAAGTCTTGCCGACTGGGTGTAGTCTCGCTTAAAGATGAAGGCCTCAGAGAGAAGTCCTGCTGACCCATGAAGTCTCGACGAAAGGGTGTGACTTCGATGAAATGTCTCGGTGGAGGAAGCTAGTCTCGTCCACATGAGATGATATCGGCATAAGGTCTCGCCAATCCATCAGACTCTCGGCGAAAAGGGGATGTAATCGGAAATATCTCGCAAGAGAGATAACGTCGGCATGAAGTCTCATTGACAGGGTGGACTCTTGCCGAAATGGAACGGTGTTGGGAAGAGATTTATATTTGCCATAAGGTCTGGCCGAAGAGGAAGAGTCTTTCCAAAATGAAGTATGGGCTCAGAGAAAGTTTTACACTCGGTGTAATGTCTCATTGATAGGGTAGGGTCTCCCCGAAATGAAATGAGCTCTTGGTGAAAGGGCGTGACTTCGGTGTAATGTCTCGGCAAAGGAAGCTAGTCTCGCCGACATGGAATAGTGGTCCCAGCTGGGGGAGTCTTGGTGGAAAATTTGAGCTCGGCGAAAGGTCTCGCCGACCAAGCAGGCTCTTACCGAAAGAAATTTGAGCTCGGGGAGATCTTGCCGAGAGGTATTGCCTTCGGTGAAAGGTCTCACCGAAGAGGAAAGGTCTTGCTGAAATAGAGTGAGCTTGGGGAGAATGGAGGAGCTCGGCATGATGTCTTGCAACAAGTGATGGTCTTGCCTATGGTTTTAAAACTTCGGCGTGACTAATGGAGCCCGCTGTATTCTTACTGACTTGATGGTGTCTTGCCGAAGGAAGAGGGGCTCGATATGATGTCACGCCGAGGGAGTAAAGTCTTGCCAATAGCGATGAGCTTGCCAATGGAAAAAGGATAGTGGTATAACCCTTGGGGACTCGCTATGATGTTTGGTTGATGGCGATTGTCTCAGCGACCACAGTGGATATTGATATGACTCTGGGGGCTCGACATGAGGTCTTGTCGATCATCGTATGTCTTGTTGATAGCTGCTAGGAGGTATGATCACATTGGGGAGACACGATTAGTGTCTCACTGACATGCGATCCGGTGTGAACAACTTTTGACCGCCCAGGAATCCCACGTAGAGTGTGTTTGCCCAATCAGAGAGAACTAAGGGCGAACCCTGGGCAGTTTGACCGATTGACTATGAACCAGAGGAAGATCAACATAATGCGACCGGTGTGGATCTGCTCTGTGAACGAGTTGATGGGGCAACTCGGTGAACACTGGTGTGGAGATCTAATGACAAGTCTGATGCTGCTTCCAGAGATGGTCAATTTGCAGAAGGATCTGAGGTGAGAATCAGGCAGAAAAGAGGAAGAAACCGTGAGTCATAGTGCCAGCTGGGATCGCTACTGGCAAAGGAGGATTGACATTAATGATAATTCTTTAGAGCATTCAAGGCGATTCTAATGGAAGTTCGAAGGTGGACATGAGGGCCAGAAGTTAATGATGTGGTTGCAAAAGATCTAGAGGTCATCCCCGAAGTGATCTTTCACCAACATGGACACGAAGGATGCAATTGAATGCAGCATTAACTTCATCCTGAAAAGATCTGAGGGTCGACCCTCCTGTAACCAACTGATATTTTTGTAAACCCTAAAAAATAGGGGGGCCGACTTTCTTTTTGGCGCGTTCTGTATATATGGAATTTTTTGCCTCTTTTAGTGGCGGTAGAAGTTTTAGAATACACAGAGATAGAGGGAGATTTTTCAGAAACCAGTAGCAATAGAGAAACTTAAGAGTAGCAGTAGAATAGGAGTTAGATTCGATAAAAGGCAAGAATGTATCCTTCTAGTTCTCTTAGTATAGATGGAAACAATCTGAGGACATAGGTTTTCTGTACACTGGTGATTGTGCCAGAGTTGTAAATGTTGCTTATCTGTTTCACTAATAGTAGAAGCAACTAGATTCAAATATACTTCATGTTGTGTTCCTGAATGATATTCATCTTCAGTTAATCATTTGATTTGAGAAGCTTTCAAGGAATGAAAATCTTATTTTATGTTTTGTTTAAATGGTTAGTTACAATCTGTTGTTGAAGTTAGCACTGTGAATGAATGAAGTTGTGTGTTAATCACAAGTTGATTTTGTTCTCCGGTTTTAGTTAGTAATTCCTTGAAAGATAACAAGTCTGGTTAAGTTGGATGCATTATCATTCTCTTTGGTTCCAAAGCTTTGATCTGTCTTTTTTTGTTTCTTTAAAAACCCCAGTTAAAGTAGGTTTGAATTTATGCTTGATCTTAGAAAAATCCACAAGCTCAACACCAGCAGGCCCCTTGAACATTATAGTTCACATCAACCATTGAGTGAAATCAGCACAGTCGAGAACCGATTACAAAGACCTTGGGAGCTAAGATATCCATGTGTTATTCTTTCTCTTTCAGGAGAGTAGAATAGTGATATTCTGTTTAACTGTTGTTGTGCTATTCTGACCATCAACAACCCTATTTGTGAACCAAATATCTCTAATTGTAACCATAATCCTATTCCTAAAGCTAACCCCAACCTTAACTATAATTTTGTCTTCCATGTCGCACTGCGAATGCTACTAGCATATATATATTATTTATTAATAATATTTATAAAAAAATTTGAGAGATATCCTTCTGGAAGTGCCTATTTTTTAATTAATTTTTCACATAATAGTGGAATCTAAATTTGTGTTAACCCTAACCCTAATCCTAACTATGTCTCTTAACCCTAACCCTAACACTATTCTTAACTAAATCTCTAATCCTAAACCTAATTATATAATGACCCTAAACCTAATGATATTTCTAACTCAAAGCCTAACCTAAGCATGACCATAACAGTTGTGCAGTCCCTGGCCGTCAGCTTCAGCTTAGCCTGTTGTGGCCCTGATGTTGGGCAGGTCTTGATGTTGTCCTAGGGTTCCTGGTTTTGTGCTGGCTCTGGCCTCGTCCTTGTGCTTGTGGCCCTAATCTTGGCTAAGTCTTGAAGCCTTAGCCTAATCCTAGCTCTATGTCTGTCCTTGGCCTTAGCCTTGGCCCTGGCCCTGGCCATGTCTGTTAGCTTTGGCCTGGCCTGGTCCTAGCTCTGGCCTTGGCCCCAGCTGTTGCCCTGGCCTGGCTTTGTCTTGGCGCTGAACTTGACCTAGGCCTGAAGTGAGCCTTATCTGTGGTGGTCTGGCCTGATCCTAAGCTATTCTTCATGCTGGCCCTGGCCTGGTGGTGCAGGCCTTGGCCCTCGTCCTGTGTTGTGTGTTTCTCAGCCTGGCTATCCAGCCTGGCCGTCAGCTTGGCTGTGTGTGTGGCTAGTCTGGCCTGGTTCTGGCTGTGTCTCTTGGCTGGCCTGACCATAGTGCAGCCCTAGGCTTGGTCCAGGCATGGCTTTAGGCCTAGTCTATTGTGTAGGCCCAAGCCAACTGTATCTATTAACCCTAGGCTTGTCCCTAGGCCTAATTGTGCTCTGATCCTCATGCTGGCCCAGGCCCTGATCCTAAGCTGATCTTGAGATGACCGTTGGTTTGGTGCAGGCCCTGCTCCTCCTAATATTGGCCCTAACCTCAGTCTTGGCTATGTATTGACTCTGTCCCTGGCCCTAGCTTTGTCTGGACCTGGCCCTAACCTTGGCTTATCTGTAACCTTAACCCTAACCCTAATCCTAAATAAATATTTTTTAATAATCCTAACTAAATATTGATGATATAATATTTGTTTATTATAATATTATAAATATACTAAAAATATATTTATATATTTTAACTTAACATTTAAATATTAAATTAAATATATTATTTTTTAGAATTGAATTACAAATATTATACTATCATATTATAATATATAAATTATTTTAATAATTTAATATAGAATATATAAATATAAAAATAATTTATTTAAGATATTACATCTTAGCATATATATAATTAATAATATATATAAAATACGCCAAGAGATATCCTTCTCGAGGCGCCTATTTTTAAATCAATTTCTCACATAAAAGTGCAATTGGTGCCTCAAGAAGGATATCTCTTGGCGTAATTAAATATATATGCTAGTTAGAGTATTTATGAGAGTGGAGATAATTATGAAAAATAAGAGTTTTTATTTATATCAAATTGAAAATATATTTAATTATTGAATGACTAAAAGTTTTACATTTGTATATAATCTATTAAATAACATGTAGTGATTTGACAATTTTGTTTATGTGTTTGAACAAGTAATCAAATTGTAATATAAAATTTTATTATATTTTAAAAAATAAAATATATTTATTATGAATAACAATTGTATTTTGTCTCATGTGGAATATGTAATGAACCATAAATATTTATTTTTTAAAATGATTAGTGATAGTTACATAAATTTTGATATATGAATAATATATAAAGTAAATTTTTTAAATTAATTAAATAATACTTATTGACACAAAAATAAATATTTATTGATATTTTAATGGATTCTAACATCACCGTTGATATTTTATTGATATTTATTGATTCAATGAGTTTGACTCATAAACTATACGGTTGAATTCTGATAGCAATATCACAATTTGACATGCCGTGGAAAATACCTCCTACTTATCAATTGATGAGCTAAAGGGGCTCTATAATGAATGGTTCATAAGGCACAACACTTGTTGAAGGTTTTGCAAATGGGGTTGCAAGCTAAGTGGGCTTAACCTTGGAGAAACCTTTGTAGTTAAGTGTGCTTGAGTTGGAGTAGTACTGGGATGGATGATTGCCTAGGAAGGCCCCGTGCTTCACCTCTGTGAGCATCACCTACATGCAATAAATGGACCATTCATTATCGTAAGAGATGGGTTCTTGTGAACCACTACTCATGAAACATAGGTCAATGAGTTTGTTTACAAGGTTGAATTCTGATAGCAATATTACAATCCTCAACTACTCCCCTAATCAATAAAAAGAGTTACCGTTAACATTTTTTCAAAGTGGCGTGCTATTCTTGCGCTCCAAGAAAGGAAAACCTATGCAGATAACGTCAAACTTATTTTATATTATTTAAAGCACAGTCCGCCAAGACCAAGGCCGCGTCGGCTATACAAACATGTTCAAGGAAAAGCTTGTCCAACAGGCGCAGAAAAAATAAACTGGAGGAGGTAAATTTAGTGGGCTTCTGGGCTAGCGGATTTAGCAAGAGAGTAGAGCTGGCTCTCAGAGCCAAAGGTATAGAATTTCAGTACGTGGAAGAAGACATTCTTAATAAAAGTGAGCTTTTACTGAGCAGCAATCCAGTGTACAAAAAGGTCCCTGTTCTCATTCACAATGGCAGATCCATCTGTGAATCTTGTTTGATAATTCAATACATAGATGAGACATGGCCTGTGGAGCCTCGCTTGCTGCCCCAAGATCCATATGATCGCTATCTCCTGCGTTTCTGGTCAGACTTCATTGATAAAAAGGTAAGGAAAACATCTATTTTACTTTGAATAAATGAATTCAATTCAGTAAGTAAATTGAGAGATTTGTTTGGGCGAGGAGGTTAGTTTGATTAGGTAAAATATTCTGTTGTAGGTGAGAGGTAACAATGTCTAGTCTTCTTTTGTCTCTTTGGTACTGGAGGGTGTGTTGTGTCAACATGACGGATCACATGAAAAAAAATTACCAGCACTGTAGTTTATAGGGGGCCTACCCGATTTCTGCAGTCTAAAAAATTTTTAAAAATTGAGAGATTTATTATCAACTTGATTCTTATTCATCATGGTATTGAGCATAGTGGTATATTGAATAGATAGGTTTGATCGATCAACCTCAACAAACTCTCAATACACACTATAAATCATCTCTTTTGGTGATGAAATTAATATAGCAATGTGTTTATCAAAGAAACAACATATAACATCTCAATACTGTATTATTTATTTGATTTTTGGGGTTAGTTCATTGGGTCTCACTTTTGTTTTGGGTAGTTCAATTTGTGGGTTTGGGGTAGTTCAATTTGTGGATTTAACTCTTATTTTTTCGGTGGTATGGATAATGGTCCGTTACACATGACTTGAGAGGTTGTAGAAGGGACTCGCCCTGTAAAGAAATAAACTTCAAATTGCTTGACTAAACTCTTGTCTTCTGGATAAAATTTTTTTATAATCACATAATTTAATACATTATGAAAAAAATTAAGAATTCTAACACATGAAAACACCTAAATATTGATTTGATGTTGCAGTCATCGGAGATAATGGGGGAAGTTTTCAACCATAAGTTTAAGAGTAAAGAAGAGAAGGAAAGAGTGATGAAGAAGGTGCAGGGGGACTATATTGAAATGGGATTGGCTCTGGAGCGAGGGCTGGAAGAGCTAGAGAAGAGAGGGTGTGTATACCAGGAAGGAAACCTCAAGTACATGGATGTGTTCTTTGCCCCATCTATTCCGTGGTTTACCCCCACTAAAGAGTTGCTGGGCTTACATTTACCTAAGAGTGAGAAATGTCCGCGCTTGCACAGATGGATTCAGAACTTGCTCACAGATGAAGTGGTGAAGTCAATAATTCAAGATGGTGGTAAATTAACAGAGTATGCCAAAGTCATGTGGCGTTACATCAATCCAGATATCTTTATTTAATAATGTAGACTCAATAAGCCAAATAGCTCTTTCTAGTATCTTTTCTTATTCTCAGGCATTAGTATATCTAAAATTCATTCTCAGTTACAGCTCTACCTTCTCTCAATATACCTATTTTATGTTGGTCCTCTTATTAGAGGAAAAGACTGAGTAGTTGAGCATGTTCTAATAGTTGTTATAGCATTTTGTTGATTTAATGTCCAATATTTGTTGGTCCTCTTTAGGGCTTAAATTTGATGGTCGTATGACCGTATTTAGAGATTTTTGCCGTAAAATACAATCAAAATTTTAAGAAGATTGTATCAAATGAAAGGAGAGATTTTGGATAGAGTGTCAAAATTTATAGAATTATAACGATATATATATTTGATTTATATATAATTTTACTTACACTAAAATATATCATAATGTTTTCAGGGCACCTTTGAATAGATAACCGTGATTAAAAAATTTGTTGACAGGCAAGCTCGACCGTCAAATTTAAGCCCTGGTCCTCTTATTAGAGTAAGGATATTTGTTGATTTTACTCCTTATGCTCTCGTTTCAGCACACCAATAAAACGTGATTTAGTGTACAAGTATTGGTCTGACTTTTTTTTTTGGACCTTTTTGGACACCTTGCCAAAAAGCATGCTGATTTGACATCATATTTGATAATGTTGCCCTAAAACCTTAATTATAAATAGGGGCTTTGCCAAGAAAGCTGCTGTAAAAAATTGGTAATTTTTTGAAATTTTCAAGTAGGATTTTGACAAGTGCCAAGTTAGGGTTCTCAACTACCCAATCCTCTCCCCTTTTTTTTTGATGAATAGGAGTTATCTATATTAAATTAAGATAAAGATACATATTCACAAAAAAAGATGGGTGGTAAGAAGGCACACCCCAAGAGTCATATGGGCAGCGCAAAAAATAAAATATCATATGGGCGGAGCCCGGAAGTCCAAGATTACAAAACATATAAAAAGAGGGCCATTAAGCGGCTGCAGTGCCAGCAAAGAGGAGGGTCTCTCCCCTATTTGATTCTTGATGTTCTGGATTAAGTTTACATTTAATATTTTCTTTATCACACATAAAATTAATTAGTATTATTTAAATATCATCTTGTTTGATAAATTTGAAATTTTAAAAGTTTTAAAATGAGCGTGATTTAAATTTGTGGGTTTTATAATTCAATTTTTAAAATTTATGTAACAAATGTCTATCTTTAATTTATTATTGTAATATTTTTATATTTTTAAATCTGAAAATTATATAATCATATCATTTATGTATTATTTAAATGTTTTTTACAAAATATATTGTATTAATATTGGTAATGACAATATAGAATAGAATTAATTTGATTTTGAAGGCAAGTTGGAGGATTGATAGTTCTTTTATCTTATGTATGTTTTCAAAAAAAAATTGGGTTGTGAATTGAGCTTGAAAGATATATCTTGATTTATGAACTTGTATTATAATTGCATATAATTTTCACTACAGATGTGATGGTGATGTTTGAAAGTGTTCATAAATGGTATCTATTTATTTCAATTTACTAAAAATACAATACAAACAAAGATTTAGATTTTTTCAAAATTATATAAAAGATTGTTAAATAAATTTTTTGAAATCCCTTATTCAACAAAAGGCTTATAGAAATCAAATCAATATAAATATGTTAGAATAAAATCTCTATTTTAGATAATCTATAAACATTTCTATTTTATTACCCCTATCAATTATCTTTTGTTATATCTATAAATTTTATTAAAAAAATTATGCATTGATATGAAATTTGATAACAATTTAAATTATCTATTAGAATTTTTAAAAATAATATATCACAAACAAATAAAAAACAAATAGACTAATGAAATTAAAGTTGGATTGATCTATTTTTAAAAGTAGAACAAAGTTAAGATAGAACTCAAAATCAAAGGATAGCTAACTCTAAACTCATAAAATAGAGAAACTACTCATTCTAGAAATTAAAAATAATAAGTAATAAAAGGTAATAACAAAATTAGTTCAATAAATAAAATTTTACGATTAAATTATCACCTTCACCATAAAGTTAAGACAAAAAAATTAACATTTTTTGTTGACAAAATCCATAATTTAATTATTTTTGCATCCACTATTTGATTACAAAACTAAGATAAAAAAGAAATAATTTGTCGAAACCGAATAATACCAACACCTCCAATGCTAAATTTAAATGGGAAAATGATTAATTCCAAAGTATACATAACTAATCTACAACTATTCCTAGGTTTAGACATGAGGAGATAGTTAAGTAGAGTGGGAGATACTAATGGTGCACACATGTAATTGTTGAAAAACCTACTTAACTTAGAAATATGATAAATAAATCTAAAATACGAAAGGATAAATTATTAACTAAATAAAGTACATAAATCAAACATAATATTTATTTAGGGAAAATCTTATTAGGAAAAAAACTAGTCGTAAATGTGGATATCTAGTTATATTAACTTGAAATTATACGATTACAAATATAATGAGTTTGATCTAATAAACTTGACACAATAAAAATATAATTTGGGCCACACTTGAAGTCTATGATGCTCAAACCACTAACCCATGGCTTGTATATATAGGCAAATGTTAACTTAGAAACCATGTGACACCTTAACTAGGGTATTATAATGAGGTGATGCAAATTCCAACACATTTTTGCATGTATCAAGATGCTTTAAAAAGATGTTATTACACATATTATAGATACCAAGTAAAGATATTGATTCCTTTTTATTTATGTATCTTAAACAAAAAAATCTTTATAGAATATGGCATCCCATTCTATCTAGGTGTCCCACTTTGTCATATATCAACCCCAATTAACTCTCAATCTATCATACAACATAATAAGTGTCCCACAAATTTGTGGGTGCTAGCTAGAAGTTGAGTCCGCTTTTTGGTCAAAAAGTGGAAGTGTTTTTCTTAATTTTCAAAATTTGACACATTTGACCTTAAAATTTGAAGCACTTAGAGATGGAATTTTAAAAAAAGTCACTGATCATAAAATGTAGTACTCAGAATCTAGTTTCCAAATATGTAATTTATTTCAATACCCAAATTGTACAAATTGAGTTTCAATAGACGTTTCTAAAAACCAGTGTTTAAAAGTCACTTTTTTATACCATACCATGCACGTGTACGACATCCATATTTTGACCTAAATTGTCATATTTTTCTAAATCTTTTTGGAAAAAGATTTATGACTCATTGAAGCTTGTTTTCGATATTTTTTTGTAATTTTTTATTGAATTATTATTTTTTGTTAAATTTTTATTAGACATATTTGTCGTTTTGAAAAATCGTCGTGTACGACACGCATAAGATGACCTAAACTTATCATTTTTTATTTTTTTTAAATTGAAAAGAATGGTCTAAAGTTTGTTCTCGTGCAATCTGTTCGTCAAAATGTTATGTTGATCAAAAGTTATTAAAATACTAAAAAAACCTTATAATTCAAGTTTATGGACTAGTTTCATTATAAATTAATTGAAAAATAGAAAAATTAATCAAATTATAAAAAAATTTACATATTTGAAATCTACACTATCTCATCTATAATGGGTTTTAATTTCATAAAAAATTCTGCAAAATAGGTCTTCAGACATATGTCCAAAGTCACTATTTTCTTGTGACATTAACAAAACCTTCAATTTGCAGGTCAAACCAGGTCCAAAGCTTAGATTCGGGTCCCCAAGCCATTTCCCGAACCAAAAAACAAGCCAAAAACCTGCCCAAAAATTCCTAATTTTAAAAACGGGATCCCGTTTTATAAAAAACATTTTTTATGGTTCTATGAAATAGGATCATGTTTTGTAAAACGAGATCCCGTTTTGAAAATTACCAAAAATGGAAAGTTTTTAAAACAGGACCCTGTTTTGAAAACTTGCCATTTTTGAAAAAAATTCAAAATGGGATCCTGTTTTCAAATTTTCCAAAAATGAAAATTTTAAAAAACGGGATCCTGTTTTTTAAATTTAGGCTCAGGATCATGAAGCTAAACGGGATTCCGCTTTTTAAAAATGGGAGGGATCTCATTTTTTGCAAGCCAATTTCATTTTTTTGCCTAAGGCAAAAACTTTCACGTTTTGTGGACTCATCTTCTTGCATTTACCCTTGTCCTATTCAATTTGGGTGTACTATTCTCCATGAGGGTCCATCTTTTATAAGTTCCAAACTTGCTTAAAGTTAGCTTGTAGAGGAGGAGATTTGCTACTCTCGAGTCTCTAGGACAAGAAGAGTATGCAGGGAGAAAATGGTCCTCAACTACCTTAAAGGTAAAGCTCAAGTGACAAAGGTAGGACAAGAGATTTTTGGTTATATTTTTTGTTTTATGAAAAATTTTAGAATGAAGATTTTAGAGACTAAAAGAGTAGACTTCAGAGGTCTTGTGAGCAAGTTGACTGGATCTTAGCCAACAAAAGGATGACAGTGTAGCATGCAGACATCCATGCGGTGCGTTGTAGTCTTGTATGGTCTGAGAACAGAACATGCTCACAAAAACACAAGGAGTCTACTAGCTACTCGAAAACTAAAATTTGGAAATTATGCTAAGCTAAAAGAATGATAAAAATAACAAAAATAATGTAAAGAAAACTAACATGCATGGATATAAATGAAATAATTTATTGAAATGGCAAAAGGAAAAGGAAGAGAAAAAACTCACAAGAGGTTCAATGCTATAAATCCTCTTGCAATGCTCCAAGTCAACAACCTACACACATAGAATGAGAAAAAATGTTGGGGTTTAATAGGGGTTTTCCTCAATCAAACCCTCACATAGGTTTTCACACCTCCACAGACAGCCAGATAGATCAATAGAAAAGAAAATAGACAATAGACAAGTAGATTGACAAGATAAAGAAGATGCACATGTTAGAATGTCAATATGCTACTACAAAAAGAAGATAATGCAATGGAGAGAGTGTAGTTACCCTCCCTTTATAAAGCTCATGATGTTGAAGGAGAGTATGCAACACTCTAGGGACAAGCCAAGAGAGCCAAGAGTTTATGTAGAGAGCCAAGAATGAGCTTGAGAGCTTGATAAATTGAAAGAAAAATGGTGTAGAGGAGAACAAGAATGAGCTAGAGTGAATAAAAGATTGAATGATTTCAATAGAATGAATAATGAGGAGTTCAAATGAAGAAAAGGAATGCAAGAAGGTATTTTCAGTGCATTTACAGCCCACAGAGGTGTTACACTTTGTTGATAGGTGAAAGTGTTAAATTCCAATGGCCATAGAGTTGTGAATCTTTTTTGGTACATGACACATAGACACCTACATGTCACACTAGTGTCCTCACTAAAATTAACTTTAAGGCTAAAAGTAAAGGTTTCAAGGATGAAATTTAAGTTATGGAAAGGGGAAATTGCATTATCATCTCTTATTAAGCTAAGGGGGAGGTTATGTAGTGTGAAATTGCATGGGTGCAATTTTACACTATATTTTTTCCCCACTTTAGTGAGCATATGTATTCCAACATGTGCAAGCTAAAGTAGATAGAAAGAGGTTGAAGAGAATATACCCAAGATGAAGAGGATGCAAGTCTTTGATCATATATATGCAATAGAGAAGTTGAGTCAAGACATAAAGAGGACATGGGTCTTCCAGTGTACAAAGCTAACTGCAATCTCACCTTAAATATGTTAGCTTCATACAAACACGTTAGGAGAAAAAGAGAAAAATATCTACATAAAATTTGAAGACATGACATGACATAATCTAGGATCAGATAAAAGACAACACTAATAGGTATGTCTAGCTATGCTAGAGTCCATATGGCAAGAGAATATATGTGTGATAGAAACAAACCTCACAAGGAGGAGAACCCCTATCACAAAAAGATAAGACAAGTCTATTCATGTTTCCCCCAAGCTAGATGACAAGATCAAGAGACACCAATAGATTTTTAAAAAATGAGAATAAGAAGATATGATAGCCCCCCCTTCGAATGATGTGTGCTATGCAAAGGAGCATATGTCATTCTAAGGAGAAGAGAAAGACAAAGTGAGATGTTGTGTCATGATATACATAGCTAGATATATTTGTGGGATGTTGTCACACAAGGGACAACACATAGAATCCACAACATTGAGAAAAGTAGAGACGAAGAAATCAAGATCACTGGGGGATCCATTTATTCATGGTCAAAACTAATCATAGATGTATGTAAATAAATATAGTAGAATATATATGAATTTTCATCACCCCTAAACTACATTGGAACAAGAAGAAGAGAACATGAAGGAAAAATAAAAAATTGGGTCAACATGGAAGAGGGGGTGAAGCCACAATAGTGGTTTACAATTGAAGTGAGGAAGGAAAACTCACAAAAAATGAATGCATGGCAAAAAACTTGATTTTAGGGGTTCGTACGAACCTATTGGTTCGACCGAACCAATTAGGGGTTCGGTAGAACCTAGGTTCGGTCGAACCCTCTTAATACTTTCCCGCAAAAAAAGTCAAAACCCCTTATAGAAGGGGGGTTTGAATGAACCAGGGTTCGAATGAACCAGTGTTCGAATGAACCCTGGTTTGAATGAACCCCCTTTATTCCTCATCCCCCCTAAGATAGATTTTTTTTTGAATTTTGGCACTGAGCTCAGTTTGAGGATGAAAATGGAGGAATATTCACAAACCCACTGAGGTAGTCCTTAGAACAAGCTATCCAAAGAATATAATTTTAATATGTTTTGGTTTTGTATTTTTTTTTAGTTTTATTAAACATAGGTTTTTCATGAAAATGAAGGTCTCTTCTGCACATGTGGAAAAATAGAATTATCAATTTTTTTTTGAAAAATATGAGTGCAAATATTGAAGTCCTTGATCCAATAGAAAACAAAAATTTGGATTTTGATATACAAAAAAAATATCGTTATATGGTGGCGCTATGTCGAATTGTAATTGGTTTGACTTTGAAACTTGATTAAAGAAAAATATTCAATAAAAACTATCTAACCAAGTGGAAGCACTAGATATCGAGTTATGAATCTAAATTCAAAGAATTAGAATTTTATCCTTCATGGAAAAAAAGTTATGAGTTATACGGTGTGCGTCACTTTTTAAAAATGCTATTTTTGAAAAAAACCAGTTTTGTGGGAGATGGAAAAAGAAGTGGAATCTGATTTCAAAAATTTTGCTGATTTCTTTTAGAATCTACAGACAAAATGTGACAAGACTCTAGTTTGCATCATCTTCAAATTCTTCACGGTTTAGCCGCTATAGGTGCCCGAATGTGAAGATTTAGTTTAAAAATATAATTTCAGTGTCCAGTTTGGCCAAAAATTGTAAACCACTATTGTGGGATCACCCGAGGCCTAAATGCCCCAACGCTTTGCATCGTTCCCAATATGAAAGACAAAATGTACGACACATAGAAGAATGATGAGAAAAATAGAATAAGGTTTATAACAAATTTTCTCTCTTGTATCCAAGTACCTACATGGGTATCAAGGGTCCTCCAAGTGAGAGCACAAACATCAATAGACAAGCACGGGGGAACACAAACAAACACACAAATCTAATCTACAGTAAATAAGAGGTACCACTCTAATCCGACACCTCTAATAATTTGTCTTGTTCCCAATCTAGATCATCATTTAAGGGGACGGAAGATGAGCCTACAAGGGGGATAACAAGGGAAATACTGGTCATCTCACCTATAGAAAGAGCCAAGGAGGAAGTTGCCTCAATGTCTTCATCAACGAGCTTTTGTGAAGTGAGCATCACAAACTTAGAAAAAATGGAAGAAAGTTGGATTTTCCACCGATTCAAACATACAACTCTCTGAAGTGAAGTGTTGTGACTGGACAAGAGGAGGATGTGAACCATAGATTCATTTCTAACCTTTGGAAGATAGGCAGTGACAAACTTTGAGGAAGGAGGTGATGCACTCGTCATGAGGACATCATAAGCCAAAGAAGAATAAGATGAAGAAGGAAAATAATATTTCTTGTGACCACCATTTGGAACGAGATCATTCTCCAATTTGTGCTTAAGTAAAGGATGTGAGATCCTCACATTAGAAGCGAAAGGAGGAGAAGAAGGAGGAGCCATAGCAAACACAGCCTTTGTGTGAGACATGTCGACGAGCTCAAGGAAAGGAGGAAGATTTGGAAAAGAGGTGATCAAGGGAGGCTCTAAAGGAGTGATAAACACTTGCGCTCGCTTAGGATGAGGCTCATCGGGATCCATCGAGGAATCCATAAGTAAAAAAAAGGCGATAAAAATAGAAGTAGAAGCCGAGATAAAAATAGGAGCAAAAATAGAAACAAAGAAAAAAGCATAAGTAGAGGTAGAAACATGAGGGTCTTCCCCAATCTTCTATGAGTCCTCGCACCCCCAAGCCAATGTCTATCGATGGCACTTACACTCATGCACAAGTTGATTACAATGACTATAGGCACTAGAAGGCACATCTTGAGAAGATTTTGGGAGATCCTATCCTACTGGAGGAGCAGTCTCCATGGCTATTTTCGAAAGAAGAGAAGGCTCCTAAGGGTCTTGTTCTACTAGAGGAGTGATATTCACAACTATTTTTGATAGAAGAGTGGACTCTGGAGCAATAAGAGGAGGCACAGAAACAGAGACATGGGTCTCAAACATGGGCCTCTTTCTTTTATCTATTTTAGAAATAGGTGGAGGAATAGGAGGAGGCCTTAGAGGTCAATAAGTATGAACAAATTCACATGAATTCTTCCCCTTACCATAAAGGGTGGGTCGGGGAATCATGGGTAAGATGGGGAGTTGAACTTGACTTGAGGTTTAGATTTTTGCAACAATGGTGCCTTTCCTTTTCCTGTGCTAAGAATAGTATGAGGAACTGAGGACACAACTGAAGGTTGCAAAATCCTAGAAGAAGAAGGCAAAGGAGAAGTCCAATGGGTGAGAGCTTTCTTTTCCTTAGCCTTCCAAGGTCATAGGACAAGGCATGTTGTTTCCACGCATGGAGACCTTCATAGAAATCGCATGAGATGAAGGCGAGAAGACAACATTAGGGACCGAACCTCTAGTCTTATACCTATTTAGTATTCCTTGTAGAGCAAGTTCCCTCTAGGCAGTAAGGGTCCAACTAGAGTAGGCCAAAAATGATCAAGGAAAAATCCCCCATGCGACACAAGTGATTTGTATCCAATATCTTGGATAGTATACACCATGCCATCATGAGGAAAATTAAAACATTTATGGATAATAGAGGTGATCGCATTCATGGAGACTAGCCACATAATGCCTAGTTTGACCCTGAATAGGTAAGATTTAGGTATCACAACAAATGGGACTTCGAGAGACTTAGGCCCAACAAGGGTTGATAAAGAAATAGAGCCAATAGGCAGAACATAAAGACCATCATGGGTACAAAGCATGGTCTGTGACCCATCTTATTTATCCTTGTGTAGATTATTTATGAAAAGTGTCTCCTCTATGATGACATTGACCTGCCTCATAGGGTCAACCATAATCCTAGTTACAACGTTATCATTGACTCGAGCCAACATGTACAATGGAGAAGGTTTCCTATTTAGTGGCAAGTCATGTGGTGTGAATTCTATGTTAGGTATTTTATCCACATGACTTGAAGGAGGAACATGAGTGAGTGAAACCATGTTCACATACTCAAATGGGCTAGGGTCGATAGATGAATAAGCGGATTTGATGAGATTAGTAGAATGGGAAGGGAAAGGACCTGTGCATATTTGCAACTATTTGTTAGGCTTGGCTACAGATTTATTAGAATTTTGTTTCTTGCCATCAAGTTAGATGGTACCATTATCGATGTGGTCTTGGATAACATGCCTAAGACACACACATCATTTGGTATCATGATGGAACTCTCGATGGTATTGAAAAAATTTATGTGTTTCATACCAATTAGGATAGGGATCGAATAGTGGTCTTATCTCTGGAAGGGAAATTACAACATCTTTTAACAATTTCTGAAGAACATTCATGTAGGACTCAAATAATTTTATAAAGATTTTGTTACGTCTTGTAGAGTTCTTTTCAATAGGAACAGATACCATGTTCACTACCACTTTATTCATTTCTTATTCTCCAGAGATAGACACAACTAACAAATTATCTGAATGGGAGCATGAGGAAGAATCCTCATACTGCATCACCACCTATTGATATTCACACAATGCAACACATAGATGGGAAAAGGAAGAATTCTCAAAGACCTCTATATCATCATAACTCACCAATATCTAAGGAGGGATCTCAAAAAAAATTTCTCTTATAATTTTGAATTGATTGATCATGCAATGGGAAGAACTACAATAACAGGGGTCTTACCCCTTGATGAGGGTATTTAAGGAAAAATTTCCTTGGATAGTGAATATGTACTAGTGGTATGTAATATAGACTAGCAAACTAATTTACTAGCTGATGAGGATCTAACCACAATATTTTCCTCCATTTTTCTTCTTTGAATATCAAATTTTATATGTGTTACCTTAGGTGGCATCACTCCTAGTGTTTCAACATGATTCAACTTCACCTTCATCCTCTCAAGAAATTATTAACTTGAAATACACATTTATGTTGAGGATATTTCATGCTTCTTCTCTTCTCTACACTTGTTCAATGCACTTCAAATTCTCCCTCCCCAATCCTTACTGACTTATTAATGTAATTATAACAAAATATTATTTTCCTAAGTATTGGTGTTCATAGCCAAACCTCCCAACCTTTATCCCCATGGTTTTGATGAGGCCCTCTAGGTCATATAGTCTAGCATCATTATTTTTTATTCTAATTTTTTATTGAAATATCCCAATCTATCATACCCCTCTCTAACTAAGATGGTGAAATTTTAACATTAGAATTATGGGTGTAGGAAATTTCCCTTATTTTAGCTTCTAAAATGCACTTGATTTGGGTTGTGCATCGTCACAATACCTCCAAAAATATAATCCTCTCTAACACACACCTTGATAATTTGTGTGGTGCCATAGTTGAATTGTATACTCTGATGATAGTATAAGGTGGTATATATAGGGGGTAGAGGTTAGCTTTTGATTAAAGATAAAGTAGGTATGTAAGGGACCCAAAACCATTTACAAAAAGAACATGGCTAAGATAAAGTAAAACAAAACAAACAACACACCATCAACAAAACATCGACAAAGAAAACAATAGAAACCAACAACCTATTGTAATTTTTTCAAAATCTTCACTGCTTCTAGATCTTGAGATACGATATGCTCATGCATGTCACCACCTCGACCAACTCTTTTCTCGGTGTAACACCCCTCCATTTTGGCTCTTTTGATTGGCAACGTTCTTCTTTGTTATGTTGTTTATGCTTATGCTTTGACTTTGGAACTTGGTTACTATTTGATCGCAACTGTAAAGCAATGTGAATGTTATATTTTGATGTGATGGTATTTTATTCTGATGTTATCTTTATGGCATGCTTTGCTTAGCAAATATTGAATTAATGATTCTTTATGTTTTTGAGTATATTATTGATGTTAGATTCGTCAGTTAGTAATTTTGTATTGGTGAAGGGGATGGGATTGTACCACTCACTTGCGAGCGCCCTATGATTATAAGATTTCCTCTTCATGGTGTGTTTTATTATATTATATATATGCATGTTCGATATACTCTTTGTTTGCAGGTTGACAGGTACAGGACATCGACTCCACCTGATTTCACAGGTTTGAGTGTGTCCATTAGCCAACAGTATTCGATTGGGAGATAGTAGCTAGGTTTTCCATGCCAAGTCATCACCCTAGTCATAGTGTGTCGTCGGGTTTTAGTCAGGTTAAGTTGCTTCTTTGTTGTGCATCTCTTATTGATTTCATTAAATTGCAAGTTGAAAAAAAAAAAGGTAAATAAATGGCTTTATGTATTTAAGTTGTTTATTAAATTCATATGGTTATAATGTTATAAATGTTATTTAATTTATTTATTAATTTAATTTAATTAATAAAATGATTTAATATTGGATTAGATTTATTTTATTGATTAATTAAATTAGTTAGGTTGAAATGAATTAAGTTATCCATTTTGGGAATTAAAAGTGTTAATTTATTTTTGGAAATGAAAATTTTAAAAAAAGTTTAAATTCTTTTGAAAAGAAAGTTTTAAAAGTTTCAAATGCTTTTTGAAAAAGAAATTATTAAGGTTTTAAATTCTTGTTGAATATAAATTTTAGTTTTAATTTTTTTTAAAAAAGAAACAAAATATCTCCAAAAATGCAATAACTATGGTGGATGGGATATTTTAGAAAAGTTGACAAAATTTGGGGAAAAACTGATGGGAGCCATTCCATTTGGATTTTGAATTTAAAAATTTCAATTTTGGAGAGAAATTGCTGAAAAGAAAAAGAGGGTTTTGTTCTAGTTGGATTCAATCTTGGATTTGAAAGTGGAGACTTGGAAGGAGATCTAGAGTTTTGATTTGGCAAGAAGCTCAGCATCAAATTGTTTCATCAAACTTCAAGATCACAGGTTCTTTCTTGTTTTAAATGCTTTGAAATTTTGGTTTTTTCAATTTGAAAACTTGGTTGTATACAAATCTGAAAACCTCTGTTGAAATCATGAAAAAAAGAAAACAAAGAAAGATTCAAACAATAGAAATCTTAAAGAGGAACAAAAGAAATCTTTTTGAAAACCTCTGTGTTTAGATTTTGAAATTATTCAGAAATTTTAGAAGCAAGAGATTAGTTTTTGAAAATTTTGTGGAAAATTTGTCCCATCTGAGTGTTAAATGGAAATCTTTGTGTATATATTTGTATATATATATGTTTGTCTTTTTTTTTATTTGGAAATTTTTTCCCTGGTTGAAAGAAAATTTCTATCAAAAATGGTAATTTTTGGAAAAAAATCAGAAACAGAGGTTTATGTGTTTTTTGTTTTTTGTGTTTAAAAAAAAAAAGAATTAAATAAAATATTTTTTTATTTGGCTTGGGGGGAGGGGGGGTAGTTGTGGCTGCACACAGTGGCACCCCAATGGAGGGCGTTGCTGTGTTTAGCGCTCCCCACTTGGTGTGGGGGAAGCGCTGCCCACAGCAGCACCGTCTCCACAGGGGAGGCTAGGTGTAGCCATGGGCTGCGTCCTCCTCCCTTTTGGGGGGGTTTCAGCCCAATAAAAAAACTTTAGTCTTTTTTTATTACGTTATTTTTATTTAATAATTTTATATTATATATATAATATATATATTAAATGTATATATATTATATTATTATTATTATTTTAATATATATATTATATATATTATTATATATAATATTTGTATATTATATATTTAATATATATATATATATATTTTAATTGATTGGGAATTGAAATTATTTTTAAATAAATAATTATTTAAATAATATTTATATAATTAAATATATATGTATATAATTGTATATATATGTATATAATTGTATATATACATTGAGTATATAATTATATATATGTATGTTTAACATATATTTAAAAATTTAATTTTTGATTATTATGGATAATCGAGGGAAATGGAATTAAATGGTTAATTTTAAATTCCTTAATGTTGCCAATGTGATTTGATTTACTTTTGAGTATGTGCAAATAATGTTAATTATTTAATTAATTTCATGCACTATGTCATTACTTGGCTTGGATTTAGGAAATCCTAACATTAGTTTATTGAGTTGCTTGAAATGCTTTCTAAGTGATGTTTTCGTTCATTCTCATTGTTGGGCAATTGAATCATTTGTTTATGCAAGTCTTCCAAATGAGGTTTTAATCATTTGGAGTTGTCGTATTATGTTAGTCAACCTCTGTATTGTCTTGGGTAGTGCGTATAGATGTATCATGTTGTTTCACCCGATTTTCACGAACGGGGATGGTTTGTGCCTCCTTTGGATTAAGAGTGGCTTATGTGGTCTGTGCCTCCTTTGGAAGGAGTGGATTATGTGTTTTGTAGCCTCCAAGTGTTTGGAGTGGGTTTTGTTATATGTGGCCTCCTTGGATTGGAGTAGTTGTTTTATCTAGTTTACCCATTGAATTATGGTTTTGGTTTGTATGTATTGTCGATAGGAGAGTGGCTCTTTGTGGGGGTCCGACACACAAAAGGGCGCTAGGGTAACTCACTTAGGGTTTAAGTGATAACTTAAAAAGAATTAATAAAAAACTCTCAGACTAAATAAGATAATGAATGCCTCTCTCATGACTCATGTACTTATCAAGGCTTGAGATGAGACGAGAAACATAGTTTGTATGAGGGTCCGGCGGCTAGTAGAGGCAAGCCAGGGTAACCCAAGATGGGGGCCTGGTAGCCTAGGAAGGTTGAGCCAGGGTGACTCATAGCAAATGATGTGTGACACTCTCTCTAGGTCAACCAGAAGTCAGTTTGTTATACTGCGTAGATGATCATTGTTCTCTGGAAGCATTGTAACTATTGAGTTAAGTGTTATTGCATTTGTATTTGATTCAGTTCTGTTATGTATTAGCCTATGTCTAGAGGTAGATGGTCTTGTATAGGAATTGTAATACCCTTCGTACTATTTAGACTTATTATTTTCTATGCTTTGGTTTGGTACTATGATGATACTATTATTGTTTGATTTGGTTGGTTAGATGTTTGATGATGTTGTTATTCCTTTAGTGGACATGATTATTTCATATGACATTATGGTTTTGATGATACTGTTGATATTATGGGGTGATAGCTTAGACTGTTACTGATTATATGATGCCATGGATATTGTGATGACATTTTATTACGATAGTTTGATGGAGTTATTTGGAATGCAGTAGACTAGAGAATAGTAATTTATGATGTGATGCAAATTAATGTAAATTTATAATGCTTAGATGATGATATATTTTGGGTGAGGGGACGGGTAGCATCACTCGTTCGTGAGCGCCCTGCTACACTGTGAATCCTTCTCACGATGCTTTGCAATTGATTATATGTATGTATATTGTATATCACCTTGTTGGATGCAGGCTTTGCAGGAATAAGACTCGATTCCACCTATTTCGATAGGTTTGGGCGAGCATTGAACCAACCCAACGGTAGGAAGTTGAACAAAGGTGACATGAAAAGTAACTCCGTTCCAAGGTGTCAACAGTCTTGTACCTTCTTGGTTTGTGCGTATTGATCACATTCATTTGTGTAGTTGCATTGGTCTTTGTATGTTATTGTGATTTTATGATTTGTCTAAAGTGGTGAATGGTTTTATGTGGTAAATTAAATAATTAAGTAATTAATAAAATAAAAACATAAAATAATAATTAAGTATGGCAATGAATAAATATTAGTAGTAGTAATAAAAATATTGCATTTATTTTGTACTCTACAATGGTTGATTTTAATTGAAAGTAATTAGTTAATAAAGTATTATGGAAAGATATATATATATATATATATATTTAAATAAAAATTCATGTTTGTGGATTTAAATTTATTTAGTTTTAATTGAATGCATGAAAAATGAAAATGAAATATGCAACAAAAGGGAATTAAAGGTTAAATATTATTTGGATTTATTTTTGAAATGTGACCTCTGGTATTCACGGGAAGAGGAATTGAAAGGATTCTTGGGCACGGAATTTAATAAGGATTTTTCTTTGTTGGAGGGGATGGTTGGAAGGTTGGGAAATTTTACTTTCAATTATTTTGCTGTCTTTGGTTTCTTTTCTGTGTTCTGGGGAAGTTGGTGAAGAGGAAGAAAGATTTGGAATTTGTGCTGGAAGATCGGCAGCAAGGAATTAGTGCAGCAAGAGGATCAAAGCTTCATCAATTTTCTGCAAGCGAAGGACGCCAGGTTCCTTTCTTTTAATCAATTATCTTCTGTTAAAATAAGAACTGCCCTGTGAATGAAATTTGTATTTAGGGTTGAAAATCAAATGGTTGTAGGAAGAAAATAGATTGGGGTTATGGTTTAATCAAAGAATAGTAACCAGGAATTGGGAATTGTTATATGTTGAAATAGAATTTTTGGGAAACTCTGGGTTGTTGTTTATTAAAAAGGGTTTTTTCTTATTGCAATCTGGAAATGAACAACATTTCTGTTAATTCAATTTGTTTAAAAAAAATAAAATAATAATAATAATTTTGAGAACAATTTCCCTTCAACGAAGTGCTAGTTTATATCAATATATAAAACATTTCTCCTTCTTTATTTCGATCATGCTCAATAAATCGAATATATACAGTGATTTTCTGTTCTTGTTTTTGAAAGGTTTAAACTCCTGTGTGTGTATATATATATATATATACATAAATATATATATATATACATACATATATATATATATATGTAAATATATGTATACATATATATTTTAAAACATATGAAATTCTGGATTGAAAAATGAAATTTATTAAAAAATCGTCGGCACCATACATTATTTTTTATGTTGGTTTTATTTTTGTTTATAGGCTATGTGGGGGGGGTTCGGCCTTGGCCGTACCCACCACCCCGCCACTAGACTGTGGGACAATCTACGGACTGCCGTGAGCAGTCCATAGACTGCCCCCGGCCGGCGGCGTAACTCCCCGTGCACTGTGTTGGGAATTAAAAATTTCCCATTAAATTTACATGTATTTAAATTTCGGTGATATGCGAATTCTATATTTTATTTTTGTGCAGATTTTTTTTATGGTTATATATATATATATATATATATATATATATATATATATATATATATATATATATATATATATATATATATATATATATATATATATATTTATATATATATATATGTACATATTTATTAATTTACTTATGTTGATTACTCTGATTTATCTATTGCTGTATTATTTAATTAATTTAACTGTTTATTAATTTACTTATGCTGATTACTCTGATTTATCCATTGCTGTATTATTTAATTAATTTAACTGTTAAAATATATATATATATTCTGCTTCGTTTCTGATTCATCATATATTCTGTTAATTTAACTGTTAGTTAAACAAATGTATAAATATATAATGTTTCTGTTTCTTTTATGATTAAAATTATATTTTCTGTTAATTTAACTGTTATTTAGAAAATAGATATTTATATATAGATTTTTTTCTTCTCTAATTAAAAATAAAGCATAATTTGTTACAATGAAAATAATAGTAAAATAGAAAGAGATCTGTCTTATTGATTTGTTAAATTACAACCTTGAGAGGATATTGTTAGCAAAAAAAAAAAATCAATTACGAAAGTAAACCAGCATTGTTTATTTATTCTGGTTTTAGTACGACTGTATTTTAGGAATGGAATTTATTTTGGAATCTACTTTAGAATTAAATAAGTTATCTCTTTTATTTATATATTCTTGAAATTAAATCTTGTTGCATTGTTGGGTTTGGGACACTGTTAATTCCTTGATGTGGGAACCCGTTTGTGTTAACACTTTAGTCTTCCAGAGGATGATGATTTTGTTGAATTTATACCTTTTCATCTTGAGTTATGTTGAGTTATATTTTATAGATGGGGTGTACTGAATTTACGAGATTATGTTACGGTGTTTTATTTGCGAGATGGTTTATGCCTCGTATGTTGCTTTTGTTGTTGTATTTTGATGTTTATGATTGGCATGGTACAACCCCTGTTTCCTCTTGGTTGTGGAGGGTCTCTAGGGAGAGTGGCTCCTCGTGGGGGCCGGCGCCCCGTTTAAGGGGAAGGGCTCAGGATAACCCACGAGTGAGTTAGTAAACAAGTGAAAACTTAATAATTAACGTAGGAGGGTTGGGTAGTAACATCATTACAAGATTTAAAATGGATGCCTCGTCTTCATTAGTGCTTCCGCAGACTAATGGAAGGCTGAGAAGGCCATGGTTGGCAAGGTCGTGACCTCGTCCTCACGAGAGGTTTATGGCTCCGCATTAGTCACCCTATGGACCGGCGCCTCTAGTTGGGAGGAAGAGCATAGGACAGCCATAGATGGGACCGGCGCCTCCAGTTGGGAGGAAGAGCACAGGACAGCCCATGTAGGACTATGCGATGACACTCTCCCCTAGTTGCCCATGTGTTTTATTTCATTGTGTTCCTCTGGAAGTGGGTTAAGGGAGTTGGTTTAGATTGTTGTTTGAATTGATTTAAATTGATTTATGATTATTGTTTTAATATATATATTTTTAGTATGCTTCGTGGTCTTGTATGATCTCATTTATACTTGTTTTATGATCTTGTATCTTCATGGTACTGTGATATGATGTTATTGTTGTTCATTATAATTTGGAGTATTGTGTTATGGATCTATGTTGGTTCTTCTTGTATGTTTGTACTCGTGTTGTCATTCTTGGTCAAAGTTACTTCTCTGTCACCTCTTAGCACGGGGGTGGTCGGGTGGAACGTGCTCTGCACACCGTTGGGTTCCCCATCAACATTCATGGCTTCAGTCTCGTCTAGTTGAAGATTTATTCCAGTTGATCTCCTTGTATTTTGATAAGCTTGTATATTTTATTCATCCCACATGTTTGGGATTCATGATGTAACTATATTGATGATGTAACATTTGAAAGATGTTGTAATATAGTTATCTACTTGGTAACTTTATTTGGCTATGTAATTTCTCATGGGTTTATTTTGTGATAGGAATCTATATATATCTAATGTTGTCATTTTTAGTTCCGTTTGATATTTTATGAGATGATGTTAAATAATGTCTATTTTCGATGTGATCTCGTGGGCCCCAAAGAACATGGTTGATTTTGTTGTTTGTGTTTTAATGGAATAGAGTATATGAGTATGTATATGATCATTTGATATTGGTATGATGATTATTTATCTTTCTTTTAAAAATAAAAATAAAAATTATTTGCATTCTTTATTTGTTTGTTCTTTGGGGCTTGCACGGTGGGCGTTACAGGAATTCCTTGTTACTATCTCCTAGCACGAGGGGTGAGCCTTCAGGTATCATATGGTTGGGTGGAATGTGCACCTTAATCCGTTGGGTCTTCTTCTTGTTCATGTGGACGAGATTTCCAGTTGGAGAGCTTGTGGGATCTAGTTTCTTTTCATGCTTTATTCATTTTAGTTGAACTTGTAATTTATTGCCTCTCATTTGTATCGAGGTGGAAGATGTAATTTGTAACCATGCTTATTGGATTTACCTCATTCGGGGAATGAGAGTGGTAATCTTATTTTTAAATCATGTTATTGAAATCATGTGGTATCTCTTATTCTTAATGTAATTTATCATGTAAGGAATGTATGTGTATTTAATTTGTTAAGTAATTAAATGCCATGTTTTCAATTCATGTTTCTTGTTTGGGTTTTAAAGTAACCTCAGTCTCATAACCTTAGAGGTTGTTGCAATGGGTAGTGAACTTGCATGTTATTTTGTGCTTAAAAAAAAAAAAATTAGTACGTTTGTGTAGTTATTGCAACTTCCTCTAGGGTTGCGTGGCAGGGCATTACACTCGAGATTTTCAAAGGTTTATTGGCCTGAGTTCAAGTAAAGGTACTCAGACCAATGTCAGTAGTAGATCCTTATTTTCCCTTCATCAAATCCACCTCTGCAAGTAAGGGAGAGGGCTCGATGGTGGGTAGGGTAACTTTGAATGAGGGGTCCACATCATCAGTGTCCGAGTTGACTAAATTTTTGTTGCCACGTCCCTTCACTGTCGAGCTAGTAGTTTGAAACAAAAAATTGGGGAAATTTCTAGCGCATTTTCTAAAGTTTTGGGGGTGATTTCCAAAAACCACCAAAAATGTCTAAAAATTTGGCATATACCTATCACGGACATTTGTATGACCAATAGTTGTTTGGTGCCATGCCATTACTTGCAACTGCTAGTCCTAATTAATGCACATTAACTGCTACACATTACCCGCCATCGGTCTTAACACCTGCCACCTTGGCATGCATACCATTCGCTTGGTCTTGCTTTGTGTTCACGAAATATCCATTCATGAGACATCATTCATTTTTAGCGATTGCATTTAGAACCAACTCTGGTTAGGATGAATGTCGATGGTGGTGAGGGCATGGCTGAGTGGTGGTGATACATTTTTTGTGCTTTCTATGTTTATCAACACCATATTCAGTAAAGGGAAACTATATAACTTCTTGCTACGTAGGTAAGGTTGTCTTCCAACCTCACTCAGGCAGTGACTATGCATTGCAATATTTTTCTAGCTTTTTCTTGCGATTTTCTTTTGTTAAAATAGCAAGAAAAAGTTGTAATGATTTCATCATGTAATGAAGCTTTCTTGCAGCTTATTCATGGCCGCTACTATGTATATTATGGCTGACTATGTGTATATGTGACTATACAGATATATATATATATGCATATATATGGCTGATTATTTGTAAATGTGTGTATACACAGATATATATGCATATATATATATATATATATATATATATATATATGTGTGTGTGTGTATACACACATATACACACAAGAATGGCCAGCAAATGTAATTTTCCAGCAATAATGGAACTATATAATGGCAAACTGTGTGTATATGTGAGAATACAGTTTTATATATGCATATAAATGGCCCACTATGTGTATATGTGTGTATACAATTACATTTATGCATATATACGACTGACTATGTGTGTATGTATGTATATATCCATATATATGTGTGTACACACACACTGCCATAATATATGTGTTTGTATTCATTTTATACCTCTGTAATTTGTATATGCATATATATGTGTGTATACACACATACACACATAGTCCTCCATTCATATAGAGTTTTGTTTGTGTTTTATACCTCTGTAATTTGCATATGTATAGTGGCAGTATTTGTATATTTTTTGCCGATTGTGTGTATACATATACATACCATTCGTGTGTTTCTGCAACTCGACTGTGAAGGGTTTTATGCACCTATGTTTTAGCCGGCTCTTTTGACTGTTGTTGTGGACCCCTCGCTCAAAAATTCTTGACCCCCATCATCCACTCTTCCCTGTCCTCTATCTTTGCTTGAATCGTGGAGTTTTAGGGAATATAGTCATATCCATTTATAGGATTTTCCTATTCAATTTCGTAATCATTTTATTTTTTAATTGACTAATCATTTATACAATTTTCCTAGTCAATTTAGTAATCATTTTAATTTTTAATTGACAAAACATTTCTTTTAAAATTGATACAATATTCAACATCTTTGTATTATACTAAACAATAAAATATTATGTATGCATGTATACACACATACATACATACATACATAATAATTATTTATTTATGTATGTTTTTTTGTATTTGATACATAGACATACATACTATACACACATACATGTATGCATGTGTGTATACATACTATACACACATACAAGTATGCATGTGTGTATAGTATGTATACACACATGCATACATGTATGCGTGTATAGTATGTATACACACATGCATACATGTATGCGTGTATAGTATGTATACACACATACATACATGTATGTGTATACTATACAAACATACATATATACTTTGGCCAAAACATAGGTGCATGCCACCCGAAACTATGGAGTGTATGATAATGTTCTAATATTGCCATTATATATATGCAAGTTGCAAGTCTACAATTACATCTTTATTCAAGTGATCATATGTATATGCATGTGTATATGTATATGTATATATGCATATGAAAAGGAAAAAGTGAAGTTATTTTAGGTGGAGAGTGGAACGAAGGAAGGAACGATGCATAAGCATAACCAGCAGCAACATTACAGTCTCTATCATATAATGCATCGTACCTTCCATTTGTTACACTCTCCATCCAATGTAGCATTGCATATGCATAGATACATGTACATATACATATGCATAGCATATGCATATGCATATACATATGTACATTGAACCTAATTAGATGTATGCTTTGTTTGTTCTTCAATTAAAGTGACTGTATGGTGCAAGAGCACACCTAGGCTAACCTCCATAGTTAGGATATTTTGGCTTGTATCTGACATTAGCCAAGTCAGAGTTTTTGTGTATTTTTTTTGGACCTTAGAAGGTCATTGTTGTGGTTAGGTGAATTAGTCATTAGGACTAAGGTCACCAAAGTTTAGTCATAGTTAAGAATTTTTGCTTTGCTTAGCTTAGTAACTTAAGTTGGGATTTTGAGTCTTAAATGTGTTCTAAACACATCAATGATGTTAGAAAGATGCCATGAGGCCGTTAATGGAGTTGGTTGCTCGAAATATAGGAGATAGAGGTCCTAAGAGTTAGGAAGATGGCATAATCATAAGTTGCCAAAAGTTGTTACAAAGTTGTCATGACAACATTTGCCATTATGGAAAAGGTTGCATGCAACTCGGTTACCTAGGATCCCCTAAAAGATGGAAGTGGGGGATTGACCAACAGACCCTAAAAAGTTGGTAAATGGCATCTAAGAGGAGGTGGCTTGAATTCAAGCAAGTTAGTAGTTGTAATCAAGTTTTGGTTTTGTTGGAATAGAAGAAAACTCTACAATTTTTGTGTTTACCAAATGTTTTGAAGTGACAGTGATATTAAGTGGATTGGATGTATTGATTTGACATTAGAATTGTGTTCAGAGGGTATTTCTAAGCTTTTTCTCTTTTGCAAGCAAGTTAATTTGAGTTAATTTGGTGTCTTGTTTAAATAAGTTAAGGTCTAGGGGTTTCACTAGTCCTGTCCTGACCAGTTTGTATTTTTATGGCTCCCCCATGAAATCTAACCACGGGATCTTCTTGAGGAGAGATGGATGTGTTAGGGGAGCCATTAGTTTGTACATATTTAGTAGTAGGAGTCGTGAAGAGTCGAGCAGCAGTGTTTATTAACAAACCCTAGGCGAGCTTAGAGTGCCCGGTTAGAGGTTTGACAATGAAGAATTGGAGAAATAAGGCAGGGGATTGAGGTACAGTACGAACTAAGTACAGTTCCAGGTAGGGCATGATCATATCCTAACATGCTAAGAGGATTGAGGGTCTGTCAATCCATTTGTTTAGGTAATGAACAAGAAATTAGTAGGATCCTAGAAATTAGGTCTTTTAGCCCTATTTGACCTAGATAATAGGAAACCAGTGTACAAAGGGCTTAGGGGTCTGAAACCTTGTGAATATTTTAGAGGATCAAAAAGGGTATTCGAATGTGGAATTTTTTTTTAGGTTGTTTGGAAATTTTGGGCAGGAATGACAAAAAGGTCACTATCAAGGGCTACAAGGAATTAGGCCTCCTCAAGACCAATTCTTGGAATCGGTAAGAAAGAAGATTGAAGACCATCCAAGATGGATCCAGTTGGATGTACATGGCATGTTTCCAATATGTTTGGCACCCCTGCAATCAATTTAAGGTTTTGTGTGATGTTGGCACTTAGAGTCTTCTAAGTGTAGGAGAGAGTTTGCCAGTTCAAAGTGGTGTTAGTCTTTCAAGGTGAAGCACAAAGTGTGAAACTCTTGGAGAGGAGTTGGAACAGGACTTAGTTAATTATCTAAGCCTAACAAGAACCTAGAAGCTATCAGGTTCCTGGATGAAGATAGGGAAAAGTTTTCTTAGCTAGTTGTGCAAGAAAGCCTAGGAACACTCACACCACTGTAGATATCATCCCCTCTCCCTTACAACTATTCTCTATGATGATTGAATCCTACTTATGTTAATACCATTTCTCATACACTCGAATAGATGCATGGTTATCAAATCAACCCTGCAACAATTCTATCAATTTTAGGTGTCTTCAATTAATTGCAAGTGTGTTATATTTTTTAAGTGCTTTGATTCAATCATACAACTATTGTAGCTTTGTATTTGAATCACTTAGGGGACTTGATTTTGTGAAGGCTTTCAATGGTTAGTGTTGACGCCAAAAAATGACAAGGTAATAGTGTCTTATGGGAAACTCAGTTTAAGGGACCCCTTTGTGCCAAACTGAGTGACCTCCAGATTTTAAAGAAGTTGGCTTCTTCTATAATGGGTTTTGGAAAGGGAAAAAGAAACAGATATAATGAAGCAAAGTCTAATCTAAGGCGATGCACCAAAATTTACTGATGGGCACGATAAATCGTAGATTTAGGGGCCTAAATGGTGTTGTTATGTTCTAAAACGTCGGAGACTTAAAGCTATAGCATAAACAATTCATTTATTGACATAAAATAATATTGCATTCATCCTCACTACTAAGAAGAGTCATTAGACATGATTTAGGTAAGCAGGCTTGTATTCAACATATGTAGAAGTTCCTCAAATGAAATGTTTAAGACAGTATAAAGCACAGTTTACAGTTTAATCAAAACATGAAAAACAGAAAGGCCAAACAGTTGGCACAGTCTGAAAGTTTCTTGCAAATAAAATAGTAAAAGAGGTCTGGTGTCTCTTGCTAAAACCAGTGTGTTTTTCTCAAAAATTTTGGACCCTCCTCTCTGCGACAGAGAGAGTATATATAGCAGGAAAAGAAACCTCCCACCATTTTGGAGAACTGCAACAGAAAAGATCCTGCAATCCTTTGCAATGATGCCTGAATAAGAAGATTCCAAAGGCCATTACAACAGCATCAAGCTAGAACACAACATCTGGTCATCCAAGTGCAGGTGCATTCTTCGTAATGATGGCAGTGGTCCCAAACAGGCTCGAGGCGACAAGTGTCATCCACCACTGCAAACAACCATGATGAGCAGCACCCAATAGCATTATCTCCCTCAGCCAGCCTATCGCCCGCTCTACAGATTAGTCATAAGGCATGTGGCAGCCTCCCATTGCCCATATGAAAACTTCTCTCATTGCTTCCGAGAGATTGTAAAGATACAACACGTGTCCAATGAGCCGAGATCCTTATCATAGTGGAGAGAGCTGCATCAACCGGGTGCGAAAGACGTGTGGCAGTGTTTCGCTGCCCGCGGCTGTTCATTTCCTTACTGCGTTGAAAGATCTGCGAACGGTTGCCACCTAGCAGAAGGTGGGGCCCGCCAACACCTTTTAGAAAATAAAAAAGAAACCCTGAAAAAGCATTTCGCAGCCCGTGGTTGTTTATTTCATTCCCGCATGAAAAACTTGTGATCCGCCGCCACGTAGCAAGATGCAGGACCTTCTAACAATCTTTAGAAATGATGGTCTCGCAGAAGCCTTTCGCAACCTGAAGAGACTTTAAGGAAATAAGAAATAAAACCTTCTACAAGTGCGACACGTGGATGCCCAGCGCAGCTCCTCAGGACCTGAAAGGGAAGTCGTTGCTCAAAGTTGCGAAGAGGAGATGCGTAAAGTGGTAGATCAAAACTTGATGGAAAGCCAAATAAATTCGGCGAACACAGGCCAACGCACACACAATACAAAAAGAAACCCAAAGGGAGTTGTTCGAATATTTATTTTAACAGCTTTTGGTGACTATTAGGGGTATTTCGAATAAGGAACGGAGAAGCCAAAAAATCTCTTTGGTGCTGCAGACCAGAGTTTTATGCATAGGGCTAATAGAGTTAGAGTTTGGAAAGAGCCGCCTGCAAAGGCGACCATTCATTTTCAGATGGCTTTGCTATGCTGCGCAAATTTTCTTGTGCTCCGCGTAGATCAATAGCTTCCTTGTGAGGCAGCACATCAGGTAGACCGACGCCTACTTGTATATGGAAAAGCAGCTGCGAGAGTGGATGAATGACTGCCTCAATGTCGGCTGTCGTTGGGGAGCTACTGAACTCCCTGAAAGCCTCTGAGTCATTTTCCTTCTGCTCAATAACCTCAGTAATCTGTGTAGTTGTGGCAATAGAGCCATTCTCGAGGAACGGGGATGGCAGCCCCATCTTTCCTAATTCAGTGAAACTTCCCCGTATGCCATCTAGTGCCTTGCTTAGAAAAGTCACGGCTGCCTTAGTGCGCTGGAAAGCGGAGTGACAATGAATGAATTTATTTGTCATTTGGGTAGCAGCGTCCCGATCCTCAATCCACGCTCTGGAAAGGATTTCATCCAAGACAGAGTATAGCTTGTTGAGCAAGTCCCTCGCCTCGGGAACCTTCTCCAGGATGAAATGTGGGAATTGCTCAATTGTGTCGTGGGCCTCTTGATTGAGCCTTGATGTCTTATCGATAAATTAGAGGGTAGGCTGCAGTGTTAGGAAAAAAGTCTTGACTTTCTCCTAGTGAGAAATGTATAATTTCCTAACCAGCGGAATGACATCAGGCTGGGTAGGGGAAGGCAACAGAGAGGCTTTAAGCGAAGAAATCTCCGCATCTCTTAAAATAAGGGCCTCAGCTAATTTTGCCTTTTTCCTTTTTTTGGACACGAGCTGCTTCGCATAGCTGCTCATTTCTTTATTCCAATTCTGCTCAGTTCAGGAATGGTTCACTGATTGCTCTTCCAGAGAAGCCTTTGTCTCTCGGAGTTCTTCCTCTAGTTTAGCCTTCAGGCCTTTAAATTCAGCCTCTTTCTCCTGTACTCTTTGCTCATACTGCTCTTATAGGCGCTCCAACTCCTCACCCTTTTGTGTCATCCCCCAACTATGCTCAAGGCGGACACGTTCAAGCTCTTCCTCTTTTAACTGTAGGCTCTATCGTGCTTCTTGGTTCTTGTTTTGCAGTTCTTTTATTATGTCTGGGTTAGCAACCTGGGTTTTCGCAATTTCACCCTTAAGCTTGTTCCTCTCATTCTCTGCTGTCAGCACCCTTTCAATCATTCGGGCGATATCTTCCTCTAAGGATTTCTCCTTTGTTTCTAGAAAACTCGCCCTTTCCTTGGCTGCTCTGAGCTGCTCATCCTTCTTCTTTAACTGGCGACTAGTTTTGAGGAAGTCAGAAGTGACCACCCGTTGCGTTTCCTCCATGATTTTGACCTTATCTTGTGGCCAGGCTACCTTCATGTCGAGTCCGATAGCATATATTTCATAGTCTTCAGGTTGCATTTCTCTCTGAGGCTTGCTTACCCTTGGGTACATGGTTGCAAATTTTAATTCTTGTCGGGCCTCATCATACAGAGCTTGTACTCTCAGCTCGGCGGGAGCATTGTCATCCTTTTCCTTGCGTTTCCTCATTCTATTCGTGCGTGCCTCTTTTCCACAATCTATCTGTGCTATGAATTCGGCTGGTGATGAAACTAGCCCACCTACAAAAGGAGCACCAGAAGGCAGGGCATAGGGATAGGTAACTTTCATAGGCACATGCATTTGCTTCTTCTAGAGAGTGACTGTTTGTGAAGAAAAGTGTGGCTCGCTCCATAGTTTAGTCTGAGAACTATCAGCAGGGCTAGGCATTTGTGGCGGCTGAATTGAGGATTCGGCCGTAAGGCTCATTGGCCAGGAAAGGGGAGTTGCTAACGGGGTGTCAACTTGTTGCAATAAAGAGGATCAATAAGCATAGCAGAAAAAGAATGGGCACCGATAGGGGAAATATTTTCTGAAAGTAAGGCAAGGAAAGTCTGAGTGGCAGTGGTAGGCGTGAGCACACTCGGAGGAGTAATTACAAGCAGGTGGGCCTGCGAAAACAGGGCGAATCTAATCGAATAAGTTAGACCAAAAATAGAAGGTAGAGGGCTTGGACTTATGGCAGGAGTTGTCAGTGAAGTAGGGGAGGATACGAAGGAATGAGATGCAAGAGAAGGAGTGAAATATACCTGTTGACTGGTTGGCGGTGGTTCCAGAATCGTTCGTGACTCCCCCACAAACTCTGGTATCTGGCTAGCAGCGGGTGTTTCTCCTCCGGCGGGTTCTTGCAAAACCCCTCTGATAATACTTTTTGTGCGCTGCCTTTTCACAGGCAGACACTCACTAACTTTGGTAGCCGAATACATCTGTTGAGGCGTTAGCCTGGCTGGTTTAGTGGCCCAAGTGAGTGTATGCGAGTCTCTTGATATATTAAAATGTACATTCATGGCCACATAAGCGGCATGCCTAGAGACCTTGCCCCTTTGCGTTGAGGAGGACAATGCCGCCGCTTCTTCTTCATGCTCCTTGGATTCCTCCCCCTCTTCACTCCTATCAACACTAGAGCTCGGGTTGGGGTGGCCTTCCTTCCACTATCTTTCAAATTCTCGGTCATCCTTTAGCTGATTGTAAGGAGCATCCAACTATGCTACTTCCTAGCGATATTTCCAGAAAGTTTTTATTTTTTCATCACTCCATTCCTCATCCCTCTTCAACCTATTGTACATACTGCGATCCATGGGAACATTATCCTTGGCCACAGCCACCGGAAAGTAGAACTTGTGCCATGGGCCTCTAGTGTTCGGCATAAGGATTTGCGCTAATTCAACAAAATCTTCATCTCTATCCGTTCGTGGATTAAGCCGCTTCTCCCAGTATGGTTGGGAAACATGGGTAACTTTCATATGTGGCTCCGGTAAGTCATTGAAAGGGTTGTATTCCCATTTATTGTTTACCAGTACCAACCCTAGATGTGTCAGCTTGTCCTCTAACAACTGGTGCGATTGTTTTTTCACAAGTCACCGACTTGAAATTCTTCGGACAAGTGAATAATCCTTTCCTCTTGACCTTTTTGCTGCTACAGAAAGTGAAATCAATGACACACACCTGCCAAAATATTTACAGCACGAGCACTCTATCCGTGATGCAAGTTGGGAGCAAGAAAGGTTTGCCAGTAAAACCCCGCATTCGAAGGATTGTAAAATCCCTGCCTAAGAACCAGTCACAAGCAGGGGTGTAGTTCTGCATAAATCCGGTCTACTCTTTATCGAGTTGGACAATATCACCTTTTCTGATTAAATCATTCAAAATCGGGGCTATGAAATAGTCCGCAAACGCATAATAGTCATATGATTTGGAAAGGAAAGGTGTCCATGTAGACACCGGCTTCCTTTTATTTTGCTCATCAAAAATTGATAGCGAAAAAAATCAAGCGAAGAACTCCAGATTCTGATGCAGAAACATGTGGACCAGGTAGGAAAGAAACCTAAACTTCTTCTCCACATGATAATTCTCAATTTGCTGTTTCATTTCTTCAACCATGAACTCAGCAAAATCATACCAGAAGAGTTCATGCTACTTGCGAAATTGCATTGCCGGTCCTAGTTGAAAGCTTTCTATCTTCTCATCGGAGTCTCGACCACAAACAAATGCCAGCATGGACATGGCGTCCTGGAGATCATCGCGGAATGCACCACGCGATAATGGGATACTTGGTGCTTTAGCGACCGAGATACCTTTCGTATTAGTCTCTTCTAACAAGAAATCTGAGCTGGTTTTCATTTTCCTCCATATTTTCTCTCCCTTGCTTGGGCAAAAGGGCTCGATATTCTCCTTCCTTTTACTTGGATCCGGGATATATAACATGTGTCAAATGGCCTCTGGGCTGATATGCACCCTTAAGTTGCAGCCTTCAATATAGTGGGTATCTGGATTATAGCGCTGAATAGCAGCATCGACCACTTCTAGGAAATAGTGCACCAATGGGACCATGTATTGTGGGAGACCACTATACCAGACTCTACTTGCCATGGATTGGTCCGCCCTTGGTGCCGATAATATTGCACAAGCTGCCTCTCTGAGGGACTTAGAGTTTTTTGCGAGCCTTGGGTCATAGATATTGTCCCATTTTTCCTCAACTTTTTTCTGATTACTCCATTTCTTAGGTCTATCCAGCACCTTTGTGTAGGCTCTTCTCGTCTTGTTGGGTATACCAGGTGTGGTGTATGCCACATCCTCATAAATATATACCTCTACTGAAGAACGAATAGCCGTGAATAGTTCCTGGCTAATTTCCTCCTGCATTGGCTAAGCTGAAGATTCTGACATTTTTCTTCTCTAAAGATTTTGTAAGCTCCTGGTTGACTGCGACTATGCTTGCTCTAGATAGAAAAACAAAACACAACTCTGCACTTCTCCCTGCGTTTGTAAAAGACTTTGAAATATTAAGCATTTTCATGCAATAATAGCAACCTTTCCCAAGGTGGTAGGTGAAAGCAAGCCTTTTGCATTTAATTCGACATGTACCGTTAATCTTGCAACTCATGCAAGATGAACTGATTGCTATTCTGAGGCGGCCCGATTTCATTATTACATTTGGGCGATCGTGTGATACACCCTGATCTCCTTGGAACCTGAGCCTGCAACTGGCTTGCCAACCCTGCGTTAGCATGCGCTGGCAATTAATATCCCGGTCGGAATGATTACGCCAAACAAACGATCACCGCCTGAAAAGATATGAGTATCGCCTTGGGCTCTGGGACACACTTGAGAGATGACACAATAGTCTATGACCATACGTCTCTCCACCAACAAGCACCACCTTTTTAAAACTAATTAATCAGCTTCATTTAATTAAGCACGCATTGAGTCGTGCTATTATGGATGTAACTGGCCTGAAAATGTGAGCAAACGCAGACTTGGCTTTCGAGATAGCAGATAGCATAACATCACATTTTTTAGAGGTGGATTAGCATGTGCCTTGTCAATTTTTCTATAAATAGGCCAGTAGATAGTGAGCAAAACATACTTAGCATTTGAGAAGTGATAGGTCAGTAGCAGAGCGTTAAACAAGTTTTTTCATAGGTTAGGTGGTAAAACACATTCAGTATTAGCTCAGAAGCCTAGGAACAGTGTCAGAACAATGGATACCCCAATTCATCTAACCTCGTATAAGTCACAGACGACGTTCCTAGGTGAGATTTCAACTAGGAGATTGAAAAGGATGACGAAGAACAAGCATTCGCTGGTTTTGATGGCCATTAAGTGGGTCTTAGGCAATGATTGTATAGAATATGAGGATAAGTATAGGGTGAATACCGACGTATGCTCCCACTTTGTAGTGTCCATGCTGGACATTTGCGTTCCCCAGCCACTTATCCTGAAGTTGGTTAAAGAAATCATCCCGAAGAAATACTTGAATGGGCTTGGTGAGGTCATTGCGCATGCTGCCTATGGGATAGGTCTTCCAACAGCCAGTGACCTGCGTCGCTTTATTGAGGAAGAAGTTGTCATCGTTTGGCTGCTATTCATCAGCGGATTCCACCTGCAGACCCGTGACCAGCACCAGCAGAGGGTTACTCAGGCCCTACACTTCCTGTTTCGGAGCTACAACGTGATACCTTTCTACGACATAGACTGGTATACTGACTTCAGGAACTTGGTGTTTCCACCGCCAATGGTGGTTGTACCAAATGATTCTATTAGTGCCGCTGAGGAGCCCGTGGATGAGTCCAAGAAGTGGATGCTACAGTGAATGCGTCAATTGACGCCAGTCATGCCTTCAGATAAACAACCCCTTTGCATGCTGCTCAAAATGTAACTCTCCTGCTGTATATAAGCCTGATAAAAGGCTATCATATATAATATACCTCAATATGCTTGTATATTTTAGAATACGGCCCCCCAGCCATTTTGTAACCAAAGAACATATATATAAATATATATCTCCCATTTTAAGAAAAATCCATGCTCTTTCTTGCTTCTGTGTTTAAACTTTTTGGGTTTGCAATTTTAGATGTTATTTCTCCGTACATGAGTGTATTTTATGTAAAGAAACTTTGGTGTTTCACCTACCAATGATAATGAGTTAATTTCACAGAACGATAACTGATTTAAAAAAAAAGAACCGGCCAAACAACGAGAAAGAAAATAAAAGTGCTATTTATATATGTACAAAGTAGAGCTTAATGCCTAATGGAACAACTTAAGATGAATCCCATTGACCGAGATTCCTAACAGTTTATGTTCCATATTCTCCAGCTCAAAAGCATTGTGTTGCTTGCACCGAATGATTTTAAAGGGTCCCTCCCATAGGCTATCAAATTTACCGTGCTGACCTAGCTTTGCAGCCTTGCTGTCATACCTTAGCATTAAGTCTCCACTTTTTAAACCCTGGTCGGAAGCCTTCTTGTCAAACTACCGTTTGATCACCTATTGATGGCTCATCATTGCTATTAGGGAATTCTCCATTTTTTCTTGTACTTCCAACAGCTTGGCGAGCCGAACCTCCATGGCTTCATTTTGTTCTATCTCAAGGGATTTCAATAATTGTATTGATGGGATTTCCATAGAGATAGGTAACAATGCCTCTTTCCCATATACTGGTTCATAAGGCGAAGTCTTAAGGACTTGCTTAGGAGTTATGCGGTTTTCCCATAACGCTTTTCAAAGATTTTTATGCCATTCCCTTTAGTGCTCTGAGCCAACCTTTTTAAGGAGTCGGACTAAGCTTTTGTTTGTTGACTCGACTAGACCATTTCCTTGTGGATAATAGTTTGATGATGTTTTAAGGAATATGTCATTCTTTAATGCAAAGTGACATACCTTTGTACATAGAAATGCTCTGGCGTTGTTCGAAATGATCATTTTCAGAGGGTCGAACCTTGTCACCAGTGCTTCGAGGAAGTCTACAATCTCTGTTTCTGTTGCACCCTTAAGGGGAACAACTTTCATCCACCTTGTGAAGTAGTCCGTAGCGGTTAGAATCCACTTATGTTCGGCACTAGAAACCGGGTTGATCATTCCAATAAATTCCAGGCCCCATTGCACAAACGATTCGTCTACCACTATAGGTCTGAGGGGCATTGCTGAATTCTTCCTTCTATTAGAAAAGAAATGGCATTATTTACAAGCCCTTACAAGAGAGTGGGAGTCACTGAAAAGTGTAGGCCAGTAATAGCTAGCTCGCATGATCTTGATAGCGGTAGTTTTGGTGGAGAAATATCCACCTTCGTCGCTATTATGGAATGCGTCGAGGATCCTCTGTGCCTCCCCTAAAGTAACACATCACAGGAGCACACCATTGAAATTTCTTTTGAAAATGACTCCTTCTATCAGCGTATACCTGTGATTCTGAAGCTGGTAATACCTTTTTTTTGGGATGAGAGGCCTGGCAGATACCTTCCAGTTTGCATGAAGTTCATTCTATCAGTCAGCCAATCATCTTCCAATCCCAATCTATTTATCAAGACGAGCTCTAGCTATTCCTCCTTGGCAGGTACCTCCTCGTTCTGTGCCATATACTCACACAGTCCTTTGCCTTTAATAGTCTTAGTAGGCCTGACTTTGATGTCATATTCAAGGATCTTGGTTATCCAATTAGCCTTTTTTTCTGTGATCTCTCCTTCCATGATGTATTCACGCACACTAGAATGTGCGACATATACTAGAACTTTGTTGCAGGAAATTAGATGGCGGAATTTTTTAAGTCCCTTTACTATTGCAAAGGCCTGTCTTTCGACAAAGTTATAATTCGCCTCATATTCTTTTAGGGTTTGAGAATAGAATGCCACTAGGTGTTCCCCTTCTTCTATGTTACCCTTTTGGGTTAGAACAGTAGCAATACTGGACTTGCTACTGAAAGTATACATTATAAAATCTTTGGATTGATCCAGATTAACCAGCACCAGGGCTGCAGAAATCGCTTCCTTGACCTTTTCAAAAGCCTCCCGAGCTTCTGTTGTCCACTTGAAAGCTTGATCTTTTTTCAGCATTAGGGTGATCGGCCTAATCATTCCCACGAAATCAGAAATAAATTTGCTGACGAAATTTACTTTGCCCAGAAAATACTGGACACCTTTCTTATTTACCGGAAGGGGAAGTTCTTTGATAGCCTTTACTCGTTCGGGGTCAATTTAAATACCTTCTTTAGACACAACATGTCCTAACAGCTTACCCTGCAGCACTCCGAATACACATTTCTTTGGATTCAGGGAAACCCCAAACTCCTGGCATTTTTGAAAAACTAATTCCAAATTATCAAAATAATCATCCTTAGATTTAGAGAAAACAGTAAGGTCATCCAAATAGAATAGAATAAACTTATTGATTAGTTCATTGAATGCGATGTCCATTGCCCGCTGGAAAGTTGCCCCTGCATTGGATAAACCAAAAGGCATTTTAGCATATACAAATGTTCCCCAATTGGTGGTGAACGTAGTCTTGTGCTGATCTTCTTCTTTAACTCAAATTTGGTTATAGCCAGAGAAGCCATCTAGCAGAGAGAACATTTCCGATCCTGCGACAGTTTATAGGATTGACTCCATAGAAGGCAACGGATAGTGATCCTTCAGAGATGCTCTGTTCAAGTCTTGGAAGTCCACACATAAGCGGATATCACCATTCTTCTTTCGGACTGGTACCAGATTTGATACCTAAGTACTATGTTTGATTGGGAAGACAATATGTGAATCAATGAGCTTAGTTAGCTCTTGTGCCATTAGGGCCTCAACTTTAGGGTTGACTGGCCTCTGTTTCTGTCGAACTGGTTTCGCACCTTCTATTAGCTCAATAGTATGCTGAATGATGCTAGAATCGTAACCCTCCAGATCATCGTAGGACCAGGCCACTACTCCATATTTTTCGCAGAAACTGATAAGCCTTTCTTTATCTCGATGTGGGACATCTTTTCTGACCCGGAGATTCCTACCATCGGAGACCCGAAGGTCCTCATAATCACTTTTGTCTGCCACGAATTTCTACTTATCATTTCAGGCGTCATTACAATCGAAAAAGTTCTCGAGAGTAATTAACCTTTTCAGAAGTTTATTTGATTTGAGCTGCATAATTTGTCCTTCATAAGCCTCAGGGATCGCTGGTCGGACAAGCACCCGTACTGAATTTTCGTTTCGAAGTAAGTCAGAGATAAGATCAAACTGAGCACCAATCAGCGCCATGTGATCTGCATCGCTATTCTACCTTTGGGGAATGGTCTGAATGTTGAAAGCTTTGAAACCTTCAATCAGGTCCCAGATTCGGTGCCGATAGGATCTCATGCGGACATTCTTCGCTGTAGAAATTCCTCGGACCTGGTTAACTACCATTTCAGAATCTCCGAACACAATCAATTACTTAATACCCATTCCTTCCGCAAGGCTTAGGCCTTGGACTAACCCTTCATATTCAGCCTCATTGTTTGAACAGGGGAATTGAAAGCGGAAAGACCTCAACAACTTTTCATTCTGCGGGGATATTAGACATACCCCTGCTCCAACACCTACTTTGCTTCTTGCTTCGTCAAAATACAATGTCCATAGATCATTTGCTTGGTTACCATCAGATTCTTTGGCGACCTTCAGAAGAACTTGGTCTTCGTCATAAATCACATATGTGCCCAATCCTGTAGCATGATAATTCCCGAAAGGATCATTGTTTATGTGTTCGCTCAACAGAGCATCTTCCTTATCATTTCGGTCTCCACTCACCTTCTCTTCCTTTAGCAATTCAACACTATACATTTCTTGCTTGGTGATAGAGGTATGCGCGGCTTCAAAATTGATTAGGGCCTCATCCGCCACATTTTCAGAATGTAGAGCCTCTGATTCTATCTTCATTTTTGCGCCATGCTTGGTCCTAAGTATCATATGTGACCAATCTAAAGAAAAATATCCACCCACCTTTGAAGTAAATTCTCGGGATAGATAGAGACCAAACATAGGAGGAATATCTATGATCACCGTATCTTGTGGGACCGTGATACTGGGGCAGACAAATAGAGTTAAAGGAAGCGCTTTGATGACACCTACAGTATCAACTTTATTTCCATCAAGCTGCATCACCCCCTTCTTCATAGGTTCGTAGCTGAGTCCTAAAGCTTCGGCTATCAGTTTTGGCATAACCATTGTACTAGCGCCAGAATCAATCATAGCGTTGTGTAATAGTTTCTTTCCTATAATGAGAATTAAGAAGGGCTGAGGTTTTGACCTACTTCTGTCTTCTACATGGGATTCTTTCGCTTTTTTTATAAGAACCTTAGCTAGTGGCATTTGATAAACCACCTCTGTACTGGCAGACGGCTCTGTTGGTGCTGAGTTGATCTCTTGCTGAAGCACCTTCTGTAGTATAGTCTTTTATTCTGGGATAGCTAGAATGTCCCATAAAGACACATTAGCAGATGATTTCTTTAATTTCTCCACCACATTAAAAGGTGGCAAGCTCAGAGATTTCTGCTCCTTGGTTCTTGTTATAATAATTTTCTTCTACGGTTGAGAAGGTGAAGAGACGGTCGAAGCGCCAAAAATTTGATCGGACACGCCTTTGCGTTGCGGGTTGTTCAAAAGTGAAACAACAGGCTCACCGGTGAATCTCCTCTTTGAGCACATGTTGTAATCCGATTGTACCTGCGGCGTTTCGGATATGAATGCGTCATTGGCAAACACCGTTTCTTCTTCCTCCATCTAGGAGAAGAGTGCATGATCGGGAGCAATATTGGACTCTTGTTCTAAAGGCATTCCTTGCATTTGCGCGGTAAGGACCGCGCTCTCCATTGGCAAGGCATATACGTAACCTCCATTTTCTGTTATAGTGCCTTGACTGCGTTGCTCTGCCACTTTCTGTTGTAGGTTGCCCCGCAGATAATTTCAGGGCATATGCGCATCGCTGCAAGGGAAACACTATGGATTGATATCATCAATAAGATTGTTTTGTCTTGCGGTTAATTCCCTACTCGAGCTTGGCGACGCACTTGTCAGCGGAGTAGGCACCGGGACCATTTGGTTTGTAGTTGGCGCTGGTGGATTAGTGCGAGGCGCACTCTGATATTGATTTGCTAATAAGTAGACCTCCCGCCTTGATAGTTTTGATATGCGGGCCGTGGGGGCATTGCTTGGTTCCGCTTGAGAGTTGTTATGTCATTTGCCATAGTTCGCAACATCTCCTTGAGGTCACTTATTTCATCCTTGGAAGAACCCAATGTAGAAGCCAAGTTTTCAGGAGTGGCCGCATATGAGTACATTGACTGGGTAGTTGCTGGCGCACTAGTCGATGCGGCCTCTTGTGCAGAGGTTGATATTTCAGGAAATATCGGCATAATAGGTTGAAGAGGCAATTTTCCGCAATCTATCAAATGATTCTCATCTTTGATAGCGGTAGCATAAGCATTTGGTAGAGTGGCTCCTCCCAACGACTTGATCATCACATAAATGTCAGGATTAATGGACTTCAAATAAAATATGAATGTCAATTCTGGAGCTGAGCAGATAGTCATAGGAATCCTCTGCCAATTTGAGTGAAATCGGGCATTGAAATCTGTTAGAGCCTCCTGGGGTGCTCGTCTTATGACGGATAACTGATAATATAATGAAGAACGATCTCCGAGCTCATCCCAGGTGCGAATTGAATTAGGAGTCAGCGTTCGGTACCAATCCAGAGCCTTTCCTTTGAAGGACGTGGCGAGGAGCCTTAGGGTTACATTTTGCGCTGTAATACCGTGTACCAGACAAACATCCGCTACATTCTGCAAATGTTCTGCTAGCGTTTTGTGTTGTCTCTGGCAAATTTGGGGATAGCTTTCAGGGCTGAAACCGGGATAGTGCCCCAAACAGCTACTGCTACCGGGGCTACCAGGGGACTTCCAGCATCCCATGCTATGTAGTTTCTGTTCGCGGTCGGCAACATGGTGAGAGAAAGGGTGGTGGGAATGGAACGGTTACCAGCTGATTTGCGGCCTGGACTGTCCCTAGCGGAGGTACTAGTAAACCAGGGTTACTTGCGGTCTAGGATCTAGTTACAGACCGATGGCTCATACACCCCTCTATAAGGCAATTTTATTAGTTCGGGTCCCACCGGGCGTGCTAGAAAAAGAACAAACTGTTGACGTCAAAAATTGACGAGGTAACAGTGTCCTATGGGAAACTCAGTTTAAGGGGGACCCCTTTGCACCAAACTGAGTGACCTCCAGATTTTAAAGAAGTCGGCTTCTTCTATAATGAGTTTTGGAAAGGGAAAAGGAAACAAATATAATGAAGCAAATTCTAATCTAAGGCGATGCGCCAAAATTTACTGATGGACACGATAAATCATAGATTTAGGGACCTGAATGGTGTTGTTGCATTCCAAAACGTCAGAGACTTAAAGCTATAGCATAAACAATTCATTTATTGACATAAAATAATATTGCATACATCCTCACTACTAAGAAGAGTCATTAGACATGATTTAGGTAAGCAAGCTTGTATTCAACATATGTAGAAGTTCCTCAAATGAAATGTTTAAAACAGTATAAAGCACAGTTTATAGTTTAATCAAAACATGACAAACAGAAAGGCCGAACAGTTGGCACAGTCTGAAAGTTTCTTGCAAATAAAATAGTAAAAGAGGCCTGGTGTCTCGCTAAAACCAGTGTGTTTTTCTCAAAAAATTTGGACCCTCCTCTCTGCGACAGAGAGAGTATATATAGCAGGAAAATAAACCTCCCACCGCTTTGGAGAACTGCAACAAAAAAGATCCCGCAATCCTTTGCAATGATGCCTGAATCAGAAGATTCCCAAGGCCGTTACAACGACATTGAGCTAGAACACAGCATCCGGTCATCCAGGTGCAGGTGCACCCTTCATAATGATGGCAGTGATCCCAGCCAGGCTCGAGGCAACAAGTGTCATCCACTGCTGCAAACGACCATGATGAGCGGCACCCAATAGCATTATCTCCCTCAACCATCCTATCGCCCACTCTATAGATTAGTCGTAAGGCATGTGGCAGCCTCCCGCTGCCCGTATGAAAACTTCTCTCATTGCTGCCGAGAGATTGCGAAGATGCAACACGTGTCCAATGGGCCGAGATCCTTATCGTAGTGGAGAGAAAGCTGCATCAACCGGGTGCGAAAGATGCATGGCAACGTTTCGCTGCCCGTGGCTATTCATTTCCTTACTGCATTGAAAGATCTGCAAACGGTTGCCACCTAGCAGAAGGTGGGGCCCGCCAACACCTTTTAGAAAATAAAAAAGAAACCCTGCGGAAGCATTTTGCAGCCCGTGGTTGTTTATTTCATTCCCGCATGAAAAACTTGCGATCCACCGCCACGTAGCAAGATGTAGGACCCTCTAACAATCTTTAGAAATGATGGCCTCGTAGAAGCCTTTCGCAACCCAAAGAGACTTCAAGGAAATAAGAAATAAAACCTTCTGCAAGTGTGACACTTGGACACCCAGCGCAGCTCCTCAGGACCCAAAAGGGAAGCCGTTGCCCGAAGTTGCGAAGAGGAGATGCGCAAAGTGGTAGATCAAAACTTGATGGAAAGCTAAATAAATTCGGTGAGCACAGGCTGGCGCACACACAATACAAAAAGAAACCCGAAGGGAGCTGTTCAAATATTTATTTTAACAGTTATCTATGCAACACTTAACAATTCAAATGGAATTTTCAACTCATGCAGCATAGGTTGCCATCAAACAAGCGCTCATAAATTCAAGTCTCCCTAATTCATTTCCAATCACCTCAATTAGATGCATGGTTAGTTTGTTCATCAACTACACTCAATCTTACATGTATGAATTTTTTGTTATACTATGTACAATTGTTTGATATGTTGTTCATTTCGAATCAACTCAATTATATGCATGGTTAGTTTGTTCTTCAATTACAATCAATCTTACATGTATGCATCTGTTGTTACACTATGTACCATTGTTAGATATGCATATGCATATTGCATATTTTCAATATGCAATTTTTGTATGAAGTTAAATTTCAATATGTTGTTTGAGAAATGGTATTAACATAAGTAGGAATCAACATATGGTTAGTATGTTCTGCATTTGTTGTATGGAGTTATATTTCAGTATGTTGTTAAGCTATGTACCATTGTTTCATATGTTGCTCGTTTCCAATCAGCTCAATTAGATGCATGGTTAGTTTTTTCTTCAATTACACTCAATATCACATGTAAGAATTTCTTGTTACACTATGTACAATTGTTTGATATGTTGTTCATTTTGAATCAGCTCAATTACATGCATGGTTAGTTTGTTCTTCAATTACAATCAATCTTACATATATGCATATGTTCTTACACTATGTACCATTGCTAGATATGCATATGCATATATGCAATATGCATATGCATATGCATATTGCATATATACAAGTATGCATATGCATATGCATATATGCAATTGTTGTATGAAGTTAAATTTCAGTATGTTGTTTGACAAATGATATTAACATAAATAGGAGTCAGCATATGGTTAGTATGTTTTGCATTTGTTGTATGGAGGTATATTTCAGTATTTTGTTAAACTATGTACCATTGTTTCATATGTTGCTCGTTTCCAATCAGCTCAATTAGATGCATGGCTAGTTTTTTCTTCAATTACACTTAATCTCACATGTAATAATTTCTTGTTACACTATGTACAATTGTTTGATATGTTCATTTCAAATCAGCTCAATTACATGCATGGTTAGTTTGTTCTTCAATTACACTCAATCTCACATATATGAATTTCTTGTTACACTATGTACAATTGTTTGATATGTTGTTCATTTTGAATCAGCTCAATTACGTGCATGGTTAGTTTGTTCTTCAATTACAATCAATCTTACATGTATGCATTTGTTCGTACACTATGTACCATTGTTAGATATGCATATGCATATTTTTCTATGCATATGCCTATTGCATATATGCAAATATGCATATGTTGTATGAAGTTAATTTTTTGTATGTTGTTTGAAAAATGGTATTAACAATTGTAGGAGTCAACATATGGTTAGTATGTTCTGCATTTGTTGTATGAAGTTATATTTCAGTATGTTTTTACACTATGTACCATTTTTTCATATGTTGCTCATTTCCAATCAGCTCAATTAGATGCATAGTTAGTTTGTTCTTTAATTGCACTCAATCTCACATGTAAGAATTTCTTGTTACACTATGTACAATTGTTTGATATGTTGTTCATTTCAAATCAGCTCAATTACGTGCATGGATAGTTTGTTTTTACACTCAATCTCACATGTATGAATTTATTGTTACACTATGTACAATTTTTTGATATGTTGTTCATTTCGAATCAACTCAATTACATGTATGGTTAGTTTTTTCTTCAATTACAATCAATCTTACATGTATGCATCTGTTCTTACACTATGTACCATTGTTAGATATGCTTATGCATATTGCATATATGCAAATATGCATATGCATATTTGCAATATGCAATTGTTGTATGAAGTTAAATTCCAGTATGTTGTTTGACAAATGGTATTAACATAAGTAGGAGTTAGCATATGGTTAGCATGTTTTGCATTTTTTGTATGGAGTTATATTTCAGTATGTTGTTAAACTATGTACCATTGTTTCATATGTTGCTCGTTTCCAATCAGCTCAATTAGATGCATGGTAGTTTGTTCTTAAATTACACTCAATCTCAAATGTAAGAATTTCTTGTTACACTATGTACAATTGTTTGATATGTTGTTCATTTTGAATCAGCTCAATTACATGCATGGTTAGTTTGTTCTTCAATTACACTCAATCTCACATGTATGAATTTCTTGTTACACTATGTACAATTGTTTGATATGTTGTTCATTTCGAATCAGCTCAATTACATGCATAGTTAGTTTTTTTTTCAATTACAATCAATCTTACATGTATGCATTTGTTCTTACACTGTGTACCATTGTTAGATATGCATATACATATTTGCAATATGCAATTGTTGTATGAAGTTAAATTTCAGTATGTTGTTTGAAAAATGGTATTAGCATAAGTAGGAGTCAACATATGGTTAGTATATTCTGCATTTGTTGTATGAAGTTATATTTCAGTATGTTTCACGTTTCCAATCAGCTCAATTAGATGCATGGTTAGTTTGTTCTTCAATTACACTCAATCTCACATGTAAGAATTTCTTGTTACACTATGTACAATTGTTTGATATGTTGTTCATTTTGAATCAGCTCAATTACATGCATGGTTAGTTTGTTCTTCAATTACACTCAATCTCACATGTAAGTATTTCTTGTTACACTATGTACAATTGTTTGATATGTTGTTCATTTTGAATCAGCTCAATTACATGCATGGTTAGTTTGTTCTTCAATTACACTCAATCTCACATATATGAATTTATTGTTACAATATGTACAATTGTTTGATATGTTGTTCATTTCGAATCAGCTCAATTACATGCATGGTTAGTTTGTTCTTCAATTACAATCAATCTTACATGCATGCATATGTTCTTACACTATGTACCATTGTTAGATATGCATATGCATATGCATATATGCAATTGTTGTATGAAGTTAAATTTCAATATGTTGTTTGAAAAATGGTATGAACATAAGCAAGAGTCAACATATGTATATGCATGTGCATGTGCATGTGCATGTGCATGTGCATACGCATGTGCATGTGCATGTGCATGTGCATCTGCATGTGCATGTGCATGTGCATACACATATGCATGTGCATACGCATGTGCATACACATATGCATATGCATGTGCATACTGTCAGCAATTTCCTTCTCTATTTACATTTAAATTAGATGCATGGTTAGTTTGTTCATCAATTACACTCAATCTTACATGTATGAATTTGTTGTTACATTATGTACCATTTTTTGATATGCATATGATGTATGAAGTTGAATTTCATTATGTTGTTTGAGAAATGGCATTAACATAAGTATGAATCAGTATATGCATATGCATATGTATGTGCATATAACCATCCTTTATGCTATCATTGGCCAGTCTCCCTTTAAGCTCTGTTATGGTCGAAATATTTCCAACCCTTTTGAATACAACATTAGCATATATATGTATGCTGCACAGAATGATACAACATACTCAATTTTCAAATTATCTTAAAACAACAGGCAGATACACCATTATGATACATATATGTATAGATTACGATAGATAGATACATAAGTTTCCTCTCATAGAGATAGATAGATACATATGTTTCATATTGCAAAGATAGATAGTAACATGATGGAATATGTTGTCTCTATGGTTTCCATACTGATGTTTCAAGTTACAAACATTCAAAACAAAAAAAATTAAAACATCGTTTCGAATCCATCAAGAAGTTCACAAAAAAAAACTAGCAACCAAACATTCAAATCAATCAAAAAATGTAGGAAAAGTGAAATTTGATGGCAAGCTATCTTGTGAGTTCGATGTGGCTTGTGATGGAGAAGGACTCCATGATTGAGTTGGTTGGATTATGTTTGGGGTGGGTGAGGTTTGATAGGCCTGTAAATGAGGACTCCAACTCTCATATGGTTGGCTACTTGTTGGGCTAGGTGAGTGTCTATAGGAGAGCGAGTGAGAAGGAATCCAACTCTAAAATGTTTGGCTGGTAGCTTGGGTAGGTGATGGAAAATATTAGGGGCATTGAATAGATACAAAATTTGTGAAGATCCTATGGTGGTCAGGCAAGGGATTTAGAGGGCTGTTGAGTCACCTCTCCTTTGCAGCATTTGCTTGTGCCTTCTCCAAATCTTTTTACCTTTTTGCAACTTCCTTTTCTCTTCCTTTTCTCTCTGTTGGTCCTCCCTTTTTTTGTCCTTCTCCTTCTTTTGCAGCTCCTTTTTAGCCTCTGTTGCTACTCGTTTCTTTTCCTTTTCAATTCTCATAAGAATTTTCGCCTCCAATTTTGCAATCCTTTCTATCTTGTGCTCTACAAGCTGTTGATTCTTCCTCAATTTCAGTTCTTCTAGTTCCTTCTTCTTTTTGTCTTGCTCACTTAGCATTGCCATGAAGTCATCAGCAATTAGGAGTTGGGATCCTCTTTGCAATTTGATCCCACGGTCAGCTACCTTATTAGACTTGTCTTTCACCACATGAATCGGTAGCTTCAAAAATTGTGAGATGCATGAAATTTTTTGGCCTCACAAAAGCTCAATCAAATCGACATTATTTGTTTCTAGCATCTCAATATCTGTAGCATCCATTCTATCTCCTAACTACTCACCGTCACTATCTCCTCAATCAGCATAGAAATGTACTAACGTATTTGGACCCGTGTTGTGCGGTGGAGATGGCATTGAAAGACTTTGTTCGTCATCCACATGCATTTCCATACCAAGATTGGTAGCACCATCTAAGATCCAGGAGGGCTACTCAGGTGGAGTTGGCAAGGAAAAAGATGTCTCCAATAGTATTTTGGTCTCCCAATACTGTTGGTTCAAGTGGTTCATTGGAATCTGAAACAAAAAATTCATATATGTAAGTTTGAGAGTAATTGAAGAACAAACGAATCCAATCCATGTAATTTAAATGCAAATGGAGAAGGCAATTGCTGACAGTATCCACATACATATGCATATGCCGACTCTTACTTATGTCAATACCATTTCTCAAACAACATACTGAAATTTAACTTCATACAACATATGCATATATGCATATTGCATATATGCATATCCATATGCATATTGCATATTGCATATGCCGACTCCTACTTATGTTAATACTATTTCTCAAACAACATACATAAATTTAACTTCATACAACATATGGATATGCATATTGCATATTGCATATGCCGGCTCCTACTTATGTTAATACCATATCTCAAACAACATACAAAAATTTAACTTCATACAACATATGCATATTGCATACATGCATATGTATATTGCATATGCATATTGCATACTCATTTGAATATTGCATATGCATATGCATATCAAACAATGGTACATAGTGTCACAACAAATTCATACATGTAAGATTGAGTGTAATTGATGAACAAACTAACCATGCATCTAATTGAGATGATTGGAAATGAGCAACATATCAAACAAGGCACATAGTGTAACAACATACTAAAATATAACTTCATACAACAAATGCAGAACATACTAACCATATGTTGACTCCTACTTATGTTAATACCATTTCTCAAAGAACATAATGAAATTTAACTTCATACAACAATTACAGAACATACTAACCATGCATCCCATTTTGCTGATCTCCAACTCCTGCAGTTCCAACATTACACTCACCCTCATTCACTGCCAAACCATTGTTGGAAAGGATTAGAATGTTTGCAGCAGTTGATGCTTCCTCTAAGGCAGCAAAGTGGAATGTCTCGCTAACGCTCATGTAATTATCCAAAGCATTTTGATCAAATGGCCAAATACCTGTCCTCTTGAAGCCAACTGTAATGTTTGAAAAAGTCAATGAATTTTAAAAATCTAGGCTGCCAAGTGTAGCCAATTTTTCCCTTCTTATCTCCAGATTTGGATGTCTAATACTCCAATATGTTCTTTCCTTTTTTAAGTTACACTTGAAAGATGAGAAAACACTCACATCAAGAGGTTGCAACTTGTGTGATGTGTGGGTGGGTAGGGTGAGCAAGTCAATACCAAGTGCCCTTGCTTCGGTAATAGTAGAGAAGGCTACATGACTGCCATGGCCATCAAATATCAAGAGGTTTCTATGGGTGGGTGAGCAACCCCTAGGTACTTGCATAGCAAATAACTTGAGCCATTTGATAAAAATCTCTTTGGTCATCCATGTGTGAGGTTGAACAGCCATCAATGCTCCTAGCTCATAGTTGGCTATGTAGTTTTCACTTTTTTTTTGCTCTTGAAAAAATAAAAACCTAGAAGTTTTTGACTTGTAGCATTTACACATGCTAGAATAGTGATCCACTCCCAGACTCTTTGGGATAATTTAAGCAACACTTCTCACTCCTTTGTTGGCAAGCACCTTCATGTTACCATTCTGGCTAGCTTGCAGCCCTGCCTCATCGCAGTTCCAAATCCTCTGCGCTTCATACTTCCCTCTTGCATATGCCTTCTCCAAAGTGTTGTAGAAAGCAATTACAACTGGTTGCCTTAGATTTATAGCATGGTCTCTATCTTGACCTTGGGTTGTTCTCAAGCAAAGATCAGGATTCCTTCTTTTGAATCCCGTCCACCATGACTTGCCAGGAAGCCCATTCTTGAAGGGATTATTCCTTGTTTCACATATTTGGGCCACTTTTGTTTTTAGATTGTTGATCTCCAAACCTTGGCCAACAACAACCATCTCCTTGCACCATTCAATGATCAATGACTCTTCCTCCTCTGTTAGGACTATTGGGGGCCCTTTCGTTTTTGTAGTGGTCACACCACCTAGCCAATTGGACAATGTTGAGGTGGGAATACCCCACTTTTTTGCTACACCTCTAGTTGACCAGCCGTAGTCTTTGACATCTTCAAGGGTAGGGTCCATGTCAGCCTAACTCCATTCCCACCTTAGTGCAACCTTTTTGGTTGATACAGTTGGGTTAGCTTGCACTACAGATTTGGTTGGCTGCTCGAGAACAATTTCTACCTCCTCCTCACTCTTCAGTTCGTTGGTGAACAGGAATGAAAACATCCTCCTCATTGCTATGTGGCAAATGCACACCTCTCTTGTGTGTGGGCATAGTTTTCCGCTTCCTCTTTTGTGGAGGCTTCCTCCTTGAATATCGCCTGGTATTTGTTTGCGCATTTATCTTCCTCTGCATTGAACCAACATATTGATTAGTAAACAACATACACTTAATATTGAAAATAATGATACCAACTGAAACAACAAATTCATACATTTACTATTGACTGTAATTGAAGAACAAGCTAACCATGCATGTAATTGAGTTGATTTGAAATGATGAAGGGTATGTGTGCAATGAATCAAGCAATGCATGATATACTGTCATATGTAGAATTCTACCTCTTATGAACATTTTGGTGATACCATTAAACCCTTCGTCATACAACATTATGATACCATTATATATAAACTTGAAACAACAATATGATACAATAGACACAACATTATGATACACATATATATGAACTTGCAACAACAACATGATACAAATATGTATATCTTCAAACAACATTACGAGACAAGAAAGGGTTTCAAATATTTCTATCATACTATTGTTTCAAGTTGTGTAAATTGTTCATAATGTTGTTTGAGATATTGTTAGAATACTGTCACTTTAATTGAAGAACAAACAAACCATGCATCTAATTAAGTTGAATGTAACCGATGGTGGGTTGGGTAACTTTAAGCAATGGGTCCACGTCATTAGCGTCCCTGTTGGGTAATTTTTTTATACCACATCCCTTGACAGTCGAGCTGTTATTATGCAACCTTTATTTTATCTATAGGAAACTTATGTATTTATCTATCTCTGCAATATATATATATATATATATATATATATATATATATATATATACATAGTTGGTTGTAAGGGAGAGGGGTTGTCATTTACAATTAGTAAAATTGAAGAACAAACAACACATACACAAAAGGGAGAGGAGTTATGTGTGGGCATAGGAGCTGATCGTGGGTATACATTTGGACATATGACATATGGTGGGTATGGTATGTGAAAGCCTGCTATAGGAAACATGTATACACTGTCAATTTAATTAAAGAACAAACAAAGAAACAGAGGAGCTTTTTTTCCCTACAGAGAATGCAGTGAAGTGGTATAAAGTTCATGGTATTTGCCATGAAATTTAAATTCTTGGCATTTTCCAAGAATTTATAAGTCATGGTATTTGCCATGGATTTTATAGCAGTTCCAATTGCATGCACTGCAGGGCAAGAGTGTTTTGATGCGACGTAAATTCGGCCCCTCTCCCTTATAGCTAACTTTGATGATGTCTAACTCCTACTTATGTTAATACCATTTCTCAAACAACATACTCAGATATAACTTCATACAACATATAAATGTGTGTATGTGTGTGTGTCATGCCTTTTAATTATTTTTTGTAACATAAGGAGTTAGCCATTATGACAGTTGACTGTAAGGGATAGGGCCCGATATTTACAGTCACTTTAATTGAACAACAAACAAAGCATACATCTAATTAGGTTCAATGTAGATGAGGACATACATATCCATTTATCTGTCCATATATATATATATTTGCAGAGATAGATAGATACCTAATTTGAATGTAAATGAACAAGGTATAAATTGAATGTACATACCTATATTTGGTGATGAACTATACAGTAATATATAAATTTCAGTATGCAATATATATATTTGCAGAGATAGATAGATACCTAATTTGAATGTAAATGAACAAGGTATAAATTGAATGTAGATACCTATATTTGTTGATGAACTGTTCAGTAATATATTAATTTTAGTATGCAAAAGAGAAATATATATACCTTGTTCATTTACATTCAAATTAGGTATCTATATATATCTCTGCAAATATATATATATAGGGAGAGAGAAATGCGTAAGTTTCATTAAAATGAACAGGGCTATGGGAGAGAGAAATATATATACCTTGTTCATTTACATTCAAATTAGGTATCTATATATATCTCTGCAAATATATATATATATATATAGGGAGAGAGAAATGTGTAAGTTTCATTAAAATGAACAGGGCTATATATATTGCAGATATAGATAAATGTGTAAGTTTCATGAAAATGGACAGGGCTATGGGAAACATACGTGGATATGTATCATTTTGTGCAACATATATATGTATGGTAATTTTTTATTCGAAATGGTTGGAAATATTCCTACCATAACAAAGCTTAAAGGGAGACTAGCCAATGACAACATAAAAGATGGTTATGGAAATTAACAAGGTGTCAATTCATTTAAATGTAAATGGAGAAGACAATTGGTGATAGTAGAAAATAGAAATGCGGTTTCTATTTTTTCAAAGGCAGGAAAGATCACTTACCGTGGAAGCTGAAGGAGGAGACTACATCGATCTGGAGGAGGTCATCGTTGCCCAGGAGCATGCAACAAAAAGTGAGAAATTTGAATTAACTGTAATGTGTAATTTGCATAGCACAAATGAGGATTGCTTGCATAAATAGGATTGTAGAATTTGAATTGGTAGCAAGTGGATTAATTTGAATTATGGGAGGGAATTTGATTTGCATTGAATGGATTAATGGTAGAAGTGATAGCTTCATTGGTATGTAGAATTTTTGGTTGGTGATTTGAAGTGATATTAAATTTGTTTTTGAATTGTAACCAGTTTTAATTATTTTTTATGATTATTGTTTTTTACATGGATTTGTAAATAATAGTGTGATAATTAAGTGTTTTAATGAAATTTTGCAATGCATAGTGAGCCTGAGAGTTCGTGTTTTTCAATTTTGCAAGAAAATTCAAAAAAAGGTTGGTTATTATGGACACCCAGGAACCAGTTGATTATAAAAAGAAGATGAAAAATGAGACATGTTGAAATATATTTGAAATTAAACCACTTGGCAATGTCTTATGTACATGTCAACTCACTTTTAATGCAAGAAGATTTATATTTTGGATAATAAAATATCCCTTTACAACAACCTTTTATTGGGAAGGTGGCAAATATTATTTATATTGTGGAAATAAGATTATCATGATGCATTCACTTCATATTGTGAAATAGGCAAATAAATGTCCACTTGCATTCACCTACTATTGAGAAGGTGGCAAAAAATAAGTCAACCTATGATATGACATATTGTGAATTTAATATGAATCTGTCATATCATATTTAAAAGCAAATTTGAATTTTTTATTGGCATTAAAATTACCCACTGGTGGGCCCCAGGCTTTCCATAAGTATACCAACGATGGGACCCTGTCCCACGATCGGCTCCTCTCCCTTAGCCTCCTTCACTTGTTCAAACACCTCACCTTTCTAGTTTCTAGCTTTCTCATTGAGCAAGTGAAGACCTTGAACATTGTTATGAAGCATCGTCTCACTAACCTTGACCAATTTCTCAAGGTTGTCATACACTTTAAGAGTATTTTCTTCCAACACTGAGAACGTGGATTCAAAATCCTTCTTCATGACAAGCACCTCATTTGCCACATCTTGGAGGATACCCAACATTTTATTATTCTAATCATAGATTCTAAAATCATCCTCCTTGTTGTTCTTGTTAGCTTTATTAATCATGGAGCGAAATTTCGCATTGATTTGATTAAATTCGGTAAAAAACCATTTGAAAAATCTAAAACAAATAAAAATTCCATCAGGTTAGCCATACCTAAAACATTGTAAATTTCATCTCTGTTGTAGTTGAAAATATTGAGATCTTGAGAAAGGTCATCAAGGGGAGCATTCATATTCTCTTGCTGAGTGTCATCATGCATAACTTCCTTTCCTTTTTCTTTACCATAGTCCTTACCATATGTTTCCATTAGTTTAATTTTGGGTCTATGGACTTCCTTCACATCAAGTGAAGAAGACTTGATCAGTCCGACATCCTCACCCGTAGGCCTACCATCCACATTGCCCTTACTAGCCTCCTCAACATTTACAGATTTTTTCTTCGTATTAACAACAAAAGAAAGAATTACCTGTCCCTTATCCTTATTACCCATGATGCTATCAATTCTCAGCATGGGGTTCTTCCTTTAAGGGCAGAAGAGGGCTCTAAAATAATACCCTTGACAACAGAAGAATGGACCACCTCACCCTTATCCTTATTACCCTTAGTACTATCAGTGATCAACAAAGGACTCTTCCTTTTATGGGAAGGAGAGGGCTCCGGAACAAAACCTTCACAAGGTCCTTGGAAAATTTCAAAGCCTTAATTTTAGAGGTAGGGGAAGGCAAGTTTATCTCTTCTTCTTGGACTTTTTCTTGGGCTTGGGTTCAAATTCTACAGAGGGATCAGAATAAACTTCCATCAATTCATCATTAGAATCCTCCTCCCACTCTTCATCCTCCAATTCCACACTAGTATCATACCAAGACAATTGCTTGGCTTGCTTGGAAAGACAATTTTTAAGCAATTTCTTAGGCGCATCAGGAACAGAGAAGGACTTAGCATATTCCATTATCAACAAAATGAGACCCTCGTGTAAGATAAGGTTCCTAGATCATTTTTTATTGTCTTTAATCCCATTTTCTAGAGAAATCAACAGATAGTAAGGAAAGGAGATTAAACATTTATGCCTAAAATGATTTAACAGGATGAAATGGTACCCAAAGAGCGCAGAAAATCTATTGTCCAGAGAGAAGTGCCTCATCAAGGCAACGGTCATGTCCGCCTAAATGGGCTTGATCAACTTCATGACATAAACCCTACCTCCCCCGCCCCCCTAGCACGCCACTTCAACTAGCCTATCCCGCTCATTATCTTTAAAAAAGAGTTTCACAGAAAAATTAGAGGCCTTCATGTCTCTAAAAATTTTCCTTCCTTCAGTTGGAAGACCCGTTATCCTACTAGTAAGCTCCTTAGTGATGTCAAATTCCATTCCATACACTTTAAGAACTCTGTCCTTCCAGCCAACCACAAAGGCTTTGGAAATATGTGAATCAAAGTCATGAAACTTCTCAATGTAAGGAGTGACACCGTCGTCCATCAAGATTTTCCAGACCTTCTCATTGCTCTTATCATCATATTTACTATTTTCCATAACAGTCATTATCATCATATTTAGTATTATGTTCTTATTAAAGGCTATTAAAGGTACTCCCTCAAAGTGACATATTATTATCAATTTTTTGTTGCATATTTCTATTTATATTCTTCTCTTGTTTAATTTTTTTCATTACAAGTGATATTAGAGCATGATCTTGGCATTGTGAAGGCCAGAATAATGCAACTTTTTTATTATTTTAGAGATTGTATGGGGAGGCATATATCTCTCTCATTTTAGAAAAAAACCTAATTTTTGGAGGTTTGGTCAAGGTAATATTGAACTAGATCTTTAGTCTTTCTTTGATGTCAATTTGAGCAAAATTAAATGAATTATTAAAAAATTAAGGTGTTCACAAAATTAGCTCCTAAAGCTACAAAATTAGTGAATTGCTTTTTCATTCAATTTATATAAGGTTGATCAAGAGCATATTGAATCTACTAAAATGTAAATTTAAAATCATTTGGATGAGAAATTAAGGAGTTATTGTGAAATTAGGGTTTCTACCAAATTCACTATGAAGGCTATAATTTAACAAATTTCTTGGATTTTTTTTTTAAGAAATGAGATCTAGGCCTTGTTAAGTTACAATAATATTTCTAGATTAAATGGATTTTTTTTTTGTAAATTATAACAAGATTATTTTGTTACACCATGATAGGATCTTCAACATGAGGAAAGGGAAGAAATATTATCAAACCTAGAAAATCATCAAAAAAGGACATGATAAATAATGATTATGTAAATGGATTCCATAGAAATTAGAATCTATAAGTGAAGAAATATGAACGAAATCAAGTATGAAACTAACAAGATGAATGAATAAATTGTTTCACTAATGGAATTTGAGATAGGAGGTCTCAAAGTGATGGTTGACCAAATAATTTATAGCCAAGGTTCTAAAGATTCCCAACGCATGGATCCTCACAACAATACTTGAGAAGAAGAGGAGGAGGTGGAGGAGGAGCAAAAGGTTCCTACACCAACAAATTTATAAGAAATTATAGATATTTACTTAGTATTTGTTGATAATGTGCCACAAGGATTTCCTCCCAAAGTAGATCATGATCATGTGAAGAAGGAGGAGAATGATATTGAGGAAATTATAAAGGTGTTCTTATTATTTGTTGGTGATGTTCCACAAGGATTTCCTCCCAAAGTAGATCATGATGATGTGAAGTAGGAGGATCAAATAGAGGTTCCTACATGAAAAAATATAGAGGAAATTATAGAGGTTTTCTTAGTAGTTGTTGGGGATGTATCATACGGATTTCTCCCAAAATAGATCACAATCATTTCATTCGTATAGTAACAAGGTACTACTCATCATTCATCACCTCTTCCTTGAGGATGCGCCCAAAGGTTAGAGCAATGTAAACACACATTCAACATGAGCAAGATGTACCATTTACTCTAAAAATTAACAAGACAAAGGTACAAAATAGAATAAAGAGGAAAGTGGATCAATAGATAATTTTGACATATTCAATGCTACCTAAGCTAGATGCAAAGGGAAGATCAATCTTGAAGTTCAAGTTAATTTTCTAGAAATTAATGAAGAAGCTTAGGAATAGGACAATCATAGAGTACTTCAATAAATTAAATCATTTTCTTGTCTTAGTTACTATATGAGAAGATGAATATTTTACATAGAAGTGAGTCCACTATTGGTTAGTGTTGAGGATAATATGTGTGTGAAGAGGGGGCATGTTATGCCCTTAAACCTATAGGTGCATAGGGTTATGAGTAGTCAATTTGTGGTTATCTTAACTTTTAATTAATTTAAATTATATATAGATAGATAAGTCAAAGTGGGTGACGTCTTAAGCATAAGTATGGTATATATAGGAGGTAGAGGTTAGTTATTATCCCAGATTGAGTATTATGTTATTAACATAAGCTATTGCATGTATCCCCCTTGAAGTGGTTTAGGAGATTTCCCCCCTCAAAGTGGCATATTATTCTCATGTATTTGTAACATATTTCATATTATATTCTTCTCTTGTACAAGTTGTTTCATTACACTTGGATTTTGATATCCTAGATTGTTTAGAATTGGGATGATAAAGAAGTCTTCAAAATGTAATAATTTGAATGAGGGTAATCTATATCCATTTTTATAGTCCTTATCTAAATAGGGTATACCAAAATTGGCGGTGCCTCATTTGATCTAAGTTATAACCCCAAAATCCATCGCATTCATTGATGAACATTTGCAATAAAATGTGACAATAATGAATACCACTTGAAAGTCTAGCTAGAGCCAAGCTTCCTACATTTTGATATTTCATTACACATATTTTTAATTAAGATTTATCCATAGTCAAAGAATCTATGACATGAGGACTTTGGATGTCAAAGGCTGGCAACATGATCCCATTTTGCATCTTCTTATGTGTGTCTATGCCCATGACCTAGCATATCCCTTGATATGTATCTTTTTAATAACCTCCAAATATGTCCTATCAAAAGGATCCCACTCATCATCAAGGATAGGCTCCACTTTTATCCTTTTTAATTCAATGATGTGGTAGCCAATACACCCTATGATTGTAAATGTCCCTATTATACTCATTAGCTAAGAATTGAAGATTAATTTAGGCACATGTGTGTGCATCACAATTTAGATTGAAGATTAGCTGAATTAATTTCTTGTTTATAGTGAATCACATAATTTTCCCTTCTATGTCCATCACACTTCTAGTTGTAGGGTCATAGTTTTTGCACACCCACTCCACCAATTTTAGGTCTTATAAAATAGTTAGGTACAATAACCTTCCCAAAATCATACCTCCAAGAATTACACAAGGAAATGTCTTGGAAATATTTATTTAAAAATTATTTTAAATAAATTCTAACTTGTTTTAAAAGTTATATCATCCCTAATATTTACTTTGAAGTCTTCAAGGTGTTTATGAGAACTTAGGATGTTTTTTTTAATTTCTTGATACATGTTTTAAGGGAAAGATACAAACAATGGTATAAAATTGAAATAATTTGAAATTTTAACATGACAAAACCTATATGATTATGAAGTTGGAGTAAGAAACCCTAATTAACTTAAATTTTTAGTCCATGCCTTTATAAGGCAGGGAACTAATGTTATCGCCTCAATCTTGCATATTAAAATTGTGCTTTGGGAATGGTGCTGAAAAAATAAAGCTAATGTTTAGCTAATGTTCTGGGGAATATTTAGAAAAAGCAAAATTTTTTTGTAATTTTGTGATTGGCGGCTATAATTTTCCTCGTGGTTTTGGCAATTTCTATATTTTTTAAATAATAATAGTTATTGTAGGGAGCTTTGCTATTGGAAATATTTCATGATTTTTGGTATAGCCATGTGTTGGCATGGACTCTTCATGGGGACGCATGGCGTCTTAAGCAGTACATTTGCATTTACTATTTGCATATTCTCATTTATTGTGAGCATACTGAAGTACAACCGTCATTAGTGGGTTATGGTGTGAATTTTTAGGTCTATCGTGAAAAGTGGTATTTGTGTTGTTTTCTCATTTTCTCAGGTTGTTTGATGAGGCTAAAATTTGTGTCTATTGGGAGGGTTTTCATCTACGGTGTTGGAAGCAAGAAAGGTGGCGTCTATAAGTTACTCTATCTTTTACACTTTGATTTTTTGTCTGTCTGATGCTTTGCTTGGATTGTTCGATGAGGGTGAAATCGGTGCCTTTTGAGAGGGTTTATTTCTATGATTTTTGAATTGAAAAATGAAGCGTTTGTAAGTTCCTATATCTTTTACAGTGTCGTTTTATAGCTCTTTGCATCTGTGCATTTTATGGTTAATTTCTAGTGAGTGCACTCATGCATTGCAACTGCACTTGAATTTATTAAATGAAAATGAAAATTAGGTGTAAGTAAATGGAAAATGTCTAGGACTAAAATCATTAAATATGTGTATTGAAAGGGTTTATAGTCTTTTACAGTGTCGTTTTGTAGTGGTTTACATATTTTCATTTTATGGGTCAATGTCTATTGTTTGTTGTTTTCATTTTGTGTGTATATGTTTGTTTTCACTATTCTTTATGGGTTATTGTTTGTTGTCGAGTTAAATACTTAGTTGCATTTCAATTTATTCGATGAAGATGAGAATAGCTTATGTTTTGAATATTTCTTATTTTTGAAGTTTTAATTCTGTTGAGCAAAGTATTATTTGTGTTGTTTTCCCATTTGCTCAAGTTGTTTCTATGAGTGTAAATATGGGTTAGCCTTTCTTGTTCAATCCTTTGCAATCGTGGGCTGCTTATATGGGTTGTTGTCTATTGTCGAGTTAAATACTTAACACTGTAATTCATTAATGTGGATTTCTCTGCTACCCATGATTAAGAATGGAAGTAGCTAGTTGCACTTCAATCTATTGGGTGAAAATGAGAATTGTTTGTATTTGAAGTATTTATTGGGTTGAAGTTTAAATTTTGTCGACCAAGGTGTTATTTGTGTCGTTTTATCATTTGTTGAGGTTGTTTGTCTGATTGTATTTATGGGTTATTCTTTCTTGTTGAGTGAAGGACTTAGCACAATAGTGTGCTTGTCATGATTAAGAATGAAAGTAATATTTGCTAGGCATGCATGCACTACAATTGCACTTGAATTATTTTGACGAAAATGAAAATTAGGTCTAAGTAATTGGAAAATGTCTGTGTAAAATGATTAAGTCTATGTCTGTTGAGAGGGTCTATTTCTATTGTATTGGGAGTGAAAGACGAGGCATTTGTAATCTCGTATGTCTCTTACAACATCGTTCTGTACTTTTTTACACATTTGTATTTTATGTTAATGTTTATCATTTGTTGTTGTTTGCATTTTCTGGATGCGTGCATCACATTACAATTGCACTTGGATTTATTAAATAGAAATGAAAATTAGGTCGAAGCAATTAGAATATATCTGGGTATAAAATCATTAAATCTGTGTCTGTTGAAACAAGGCATTTGTAAGTTGGTATGTCTTTTACAGTGTCGTTTTATAGTGGTTTACATGTTTGCATTTTATGGGTTATTGTGTACTATTTTTTATTTTTTTTATTTTGTCTGTTAATGTCTTTTCTTTGCTATTGTCAATTTCTTGTATGGTTAGGGTCTATTGTTGAGTTAAATACTTAACACTGTAATTCATTAATGTAGACTTATGCTTGTTGTTTGCACGCATGCATTGCAATTGCATTTGAATTTGTGAAATGACAATGAAAATTAGGTCTAAGTAATTGGAAAATGTCTGGGTATAAATTTGTTAGTTTTGTTTCTGTTGAAAGGGTTTATGTCTACTATATGGGAATGAAACAAAAGGTGTTTGTAAGCTGGTATGTATTTTATAGTGTCTGTTTGTAGTGCTTTACATGTTTGCATTTTATGGGTGAATGTCTATTGTTTGTTGTTGGTTGTATTCTATGTGTTGATGACTATTCTTCGGTATGGTTGATTGATTTTATGGGTTGTTGTCTGTTGTTGAGTTGAATAATTAACAATGTAATTTATTAATGTCTATTGGTTTGCTAGCCATGCTTAGGACTAGAAGTAATATTTTTGCTACATGTAATTCATTAGTGTCGATTGCTTTGGTAGTCATTATTAAGAATGGAAATAATATTTTTTGTTGTGTGCATGCATTGCAATTGTTGTTGAGTTTATTAAATGAAAATAAAAATTAGGTCTAAGTATTGGAAAATGTGTGTAAATCATTGAAACTATGCCTATTGAGAGGGTCTATCTCATTTTTAAATGAGAGCGGAGAATGAGGCATTTGAAAGTTTGTATGTCTTTTGTAGTGTCATTTTATAGTTTTATGGAATATGTTTTAGAGTGTTGTTTTATAGTTCTTTACATCTGTGCATTTTGGTTGGTTTATGGAATATGTTTGTTTGCGCACATGCATGGTAGCTGCAGTGCAAACTATCAAATGAAAATGAGAATTAGGTCTAGAAAGATGCAAAATGTGTTTGTTGTAGAATGAATTTGTTGATTGTCAATGTTTTGTTCACTTTGGAAGTATTACAGTTTGCATTTTGCGAGTGAGCAATTTCTGTTTGCATATTCTTTTATTCAATTTAATTTGTTGATCATCTATTCAATTTGATCGCTCTGCTTTGCAAACTTTTTGTATAGATTTGATATCCATTTCTTCTCTATTACAATTGTCATGTTCAAATTTACATTGTTATTATTATGTTAACTGAAAGTGCAAAAATCTATCTATGTATATTTTGTTGCTCGAAAGAAAAGAAAATTATTGATTTTTCCTACAATTTTCATTTTTGTTGCTGGTATTTTCCTCATGGTTTTTTCATTTTCTAGTCTATTTAGTTACTAGTCTCTATCTTTTAGACGGGGAGCTAGTGTTGTCCCCCTAATCTTGCGTATTAAAGTTCTACTCTGCGAATGGCACCAAAAAAATAAAGATATGGTTGTATTTTTCTCATAGTTTTATAATTTTATAATTTGTTTTAATAATAATGATTATTGTAGGGTGTCGCATGGCATTTTAAGCAGTACACTTGCATTTACTATTTGTGTGTTATGATTTATTCCAAGTAGACTGAAGTGCAACTGTCATTAGTGGCTTATGATATGAAGTTTTAAGTTTTTCTATAAATCTTTCATGAAGAAGACAATTAATTTGGATTCAAAAAATACAAAATCATGACGAAAATGTCAAAACCCAATGAAGAGATTGGAAAAACATATATGTACAAAGAATAGATATATATGTGTGTGTGTGTGTACATTTGTATATGTGTGTATTCATATATATATTTATATATATATGTGTGTGTGTGTGTGTGTGTGTACGCATATTTATAATAGTACGTACAAATATGTATATATATATAATATGTATATATTTTGCATTTACGTAGGGCTGATTTTCATTTGCTGCATATAGATTCAAGTGTAGTTGCCATTGATGGATTATGGAGTTTACTTTTGAGGCTCTAAAGAAAAAGGCTATTTAGGTTGTTTAGTGCATACACATCCATATGTGTGTGTGTGTGTATGTGTATGTGTATGTGTGTGTGTGTATGTATACGTATATATGAGTATATATATGTAAATGTGTTTATATATATATGTACATGTGTGTGTGTGTGTATATATGTATGTATGTATGTGTGTGTGTGTGTGTGTGCATTCATATTCATTTTCTAAGATTGTTTGATGAAGGTGGAATCTGTGTGTCCTAAGAGTGTTTATATTTGTTGCGTTGGCATTGACAAACGATGTTTTTGCAGTTTTTTTTTTCCTTTTTTGCAATGATTTAATCGTTAGGTTTCTTTATCGATAAGTGTTTTCATCTGTTGGTTCCTATTTCTCTATTTCTTGATTGGCTTTTGATGTTCCATTATTATTTTCATGTGGCGTAGATGTTTCAATGCCAAATTTCTTGAAACGAAGCTTAGATTTTTTTTTTTTGCAATGTGTATTACTTCAATTCAAGTGAATTGTCTATACATGAAACAGTGATAGACATTGGAAGATGTCTGTCTATACATGATATAACTGATATATGATTGATGTTTCAAATGATACATTTCATGAATATTTTTTATATATAAGACTTCTTCCAATGGTGTCTATTTGGAACTGTTAAAATCATGTTTTTTTTTCCCCAAAATTGCCTAGTCATTGACATATGGTGTGTTGTTTGTTGGCTCTTTATATTCTACAGTTGCAATTTATAGTTGAGAGCAATGTAGTGTAGAAATCAATTTAATTGTGATGATCTCTTGCTATGCATGTGTCATTGGTGCAATATATATATATATATACACACACATACATATATGTATTTTTTTATATGTATGTATGTGTGTACATATGTGCACATAAAGACATATATACATTCAAGTATATGTATGTGTCAATGCACATGTTCTTACATATATGTATGTCTTGATATATGCACATATGTATACATGTATGCATATATATATATATATATATATATATTATATAGATATATCTATGTATGTACACCTGTATTTGCATATAATCAGGTGTGCATATACATATATATGTCTATGTATATATATAGATATGTGTGTGTGTATCTATATATATGTGGTTGTTGAAACAAAAAGACTATTTTCCATTTTAGATGCATTGCACAGTGTGTTTTCCAGTGGTCATTGGTTTTGCAGGGATCTATGCCAATTGTTTATTGTTTGCAATGAATGCTTTTCTATACACCTTGAAATACTATTGCAACAATGTGAGGAGGTATGGTCTGAACCAGTTTATGCATTTGAAAAAAACCATGGCTATGAATGTATAAGAAACAATACATAGATAGATAAATATATTGATCCAATATCTAGGTATTATTTTCATATTGTGGTTGATAAACATCATACATTATTTGTTAGGTAAATTGCAATGTCATTTCTTTTAGAGATGGTAAATAGTTGCAGTTAATGCATTATAGTATATGTTTGTGACCTTTTTGGAGCATTTTTGAAGCTAACCATAGATAATTAGACTGAGAATGCACACGGATTTGGAGCTATCACAACATGCGCTATTAAGGATGTAGAGATAGGCATTTAAAAACTGAACTAGGATATGAATTAGATTTTATATATTATGTCTTATATATTCATTTTGGAGTGTTCCTTGGATTTTGTGAGGTATAGAGATTAAGATTAAATCCACAATAGACAATGCAGTGTCTTTTTCCATTTTCACTCATATAGTCTTATGTTATTTACAGGATTGTGCATATGGTGTTACAAAGCTAAAATTTGTCTAACGATACTTTGCAGCTTGTTCAAACGCACCAATGCAGTATTAGATCACACTCCACCTTTATTTTCATTTTGTACTCCATAGTCTGAATATACTCCATAGTCTGAATAAGATTCTTATTTATTATGTGTTATGCACATGTCCTTTTTAGATCTTCTCTAATGCAATTGATATGGTCTATGCCAATTGCAGTTGTCACTCTTTCAAGTTGTATTTTAAGCTTGTTTGGATTTCAGTAATTTGTTGCCAGTTGTTGTTTTCACAACCATGATTTTGGCAATGTTGTTGTTGTTGCTTCTTCAAATGTTGGGAAAGTTCTTCTCAGAAAGGTAGCTAGAATCACGAGCATCAAAATCCTATTTGCTTGAAGTGATTTTTGATCTTCCTAGCTACATCTGTTGACTTTCTTGTAACAATAAGCCATCGCTTCTAGTATCAAGGAACCTATTAATATTAATAGTAAATAAAATCTATGCAACCATGCATGACAATTTCCAATTAGGCAAGGCAACTACTACTAACAATGCAACTTATCCTCCAGACATATCCAAAGTGATTTCTTGAACATGTGCATAATGCCCATGGATGAAGACATGGACAAGTCACTAAGTATATCTTGAACAGGTGGACATGTTTCAATAACTATTGTTGTTTCATGGATATATAATTAACTTGAATTGAATGGAGACTTTGAAAAAAACCAGGTTGGACTATGTTTTGGTAGAATAATTCCATGGAACGCAGGATAAATTTAAGTGTCGTTTTTGTTTTTCCCATATTCTTGTCATTTGTTACTATTGATTGTTTACGTGGGTTAATATTTCTAAGAAAATCCCCCTGATTCATACAAACACACTACTATATTTCCAATAGGAAAAATTATCATTCTCATCTAATGGATTGAAGTGCAACTGGCATCCATGACATTGCATGCTTGTGAAATATTACAGATTTTACGCTAGGAGCTTTGATATTTGGCTAGATATAATCTTTGTTTATGAGTTTGAACTATAGTTGGCATGCTACTGTGGTAAAAAATAGATTAGTTGCATCATGGATGATGAACAACAGAGAACTGGAAATTTATAGAGTATATATATATAATGCAATAGCAATGTAAAAGGTATAACAAGTTTCAGACTCAAGGGAAACAGATTTCAATCTCATCAAACAATCTAAGCAAATGATTAGACAATGTAGAAAAGACAATGTAAAAGATATGTGAGATTACAAATGTCTGCTTTTTTGACAGGTTTTATTGCCAAGGAATAATTTGTCAAGATGATTAGACAATGTAGGTAATGCTTTGCTCAATAGTCTTAAAATCTGGTAGAGGGATCAATTAATGCCAGCTGCATTTCAATCCAATGGCAATGAGTGAGAATTAGTGACTAGGAAATGTTAAAAGTCCATGTTAAAATAGCACACATTGGATTTTGTACCTACCTAGGCTTTATACTTAACCAAAGTTAGCAAAAAAATTGACATTAATAAGTTATATTGTTAAGTGTTTAACTCAACAACAGAATCTAGGTGATGAAAATAGTCAAGGATAGTGAAGAATAGACATTAATAGACAAAATCCAACCAACAATAAACAATACACATTAAGTCATAGAATGGAAGGATGTAAAAAAACTATAGAACAATGTTGTAAAAGACATACAAAATTACAAATGCTTTGTCTTTTCCTCCTCATACAATAGACGTAAATCCTTTCAATAGACACAGATTTAATGATTTTATATCTAGACATTTTGCAATTTCTTAGAGCCAATTTTGAGTCTCATTTGATACATGTCTTTATCATGCCCAGCACAGAAGATGGCATTAATGAATTATGGTGTTAATTCTTTTGGTCAAGAACAGAGGTTGATCCATAAAAGCATTCAAAGGTAGGGAAGAGTAGAGAATAACCCATAGGGTGCAGACATCAAGAAACAATAGACATTAACACATAAAATGCAAAGATGTAAAAAACTATAAAACAACACTGTAAAAAATATAGAAACTTACAAATGCCTCATTTTTTGCTTCCAATACAATAGACATAAACCCTATCAACAGGCACATATTTCATTGTCTGAATTATTATGTATAGTTTAGAAATTGTTTAATATCTTTTGTTCCCTATCAGTCATTGTTCTTATGGATGAATCTCTTTTTTTGCAACTTTGTCATTTTTTTATGATATTTTGGTCTTTCTTTTATGTTTTCGTAATTCAAATATATTGTGTGTTCATGAAAGAGTGATAGACATTGAAGGATGTCTATCTACTCAAGATATGTCTGATTTGCCATGGATTTGAGAAAATGAAAAAACAATGCAAATAATACTTTGCTTCACAGATTTAAAACTTCACAACATAAGCCACTAATAACAGCCACACTTCAATCTACTCACAATAAATGAGAGCTCACAAATAGTAATTGCAAATGTATTCCTTAAAACGCTATGTGTCCTCAGGAAGAGTATATGCTAGAACACAACTATACCAACAAACTCATGAAATATTTCCAATAGCAAAGCTTCCTACAATAATTATTATTATTTAAGAAAATTAGAAAATGAGAAAGCCATGAGGAAAATACCAGCAGCCAATGAAGAAATCACCAAAAAAATCAATGATGTGTGCGTAATTGTTATAGGCTTACGCTTTTCTAATTTTTTTTACTATATACATGTTTTCACTGCACATGTGTGTGTGGATAAGTGGCATTGTTCATAGTATTTGGCATGCTTAGTCTAAAATTGCTGCTACTTTTGAGCATTGGAAATTAGAATACATGGTTATGCATATTTCTTATTTATTATTAAGGTTGATAGGTCCTTTGTTTTTATCAGGTGGCAACTATGAATCAAATCATTTGTTGCATATGTGAGAGCATAGGAGATCGAGTTCCTAATATTCTATTGTGTAGTTTGTAAGTTCGGTTTCTTTTTTATCCCTAGTTTGTATATTTACGTCCTATTCTTCTTGCAAGAAAATTATTTTGTTTAAATTTGGAAGGTCTACTAAATTGCAAATTTTATATTCATGTGTGAAGTTTGTTTTCATGTGATGTTCTTTGCAATTGTTTTATTATTGTTATGTTCTGCCTCTATATTGTTACTATGTCCTTGAACAATGATATTTCCCCAAGTTGATGATCACATGTTTGAATGAATATTTTATTCATATCTACAGTTATACATATTAGTACTTGGTTGTATATTTGCAATTGTGTGTAATGGGCCTTGTTCTATTACAAGAATCAAATGTGTTAAAGATGAAACACTTGACATGATCATGTTCGTGGTTAGTAAGAAGAGAGTATAGAAACTAGCCAGCTTCATAGAACTACAAAACTTCCTGACTATCCATGTATAGATTTTGGCCATTGTTGTTCTATTCGAATTAGTAGTAACCCATCACCAAAAAACTATGTTGGAAAGCTAGTCCTATGTTTTAAACCGTACGAAGGAAAAACTGCAATTTAAAAAAATTAAAATTAAAATGCAAAAATTGATAAAGCATAGTTGTCATGGATCGTCAAACACTTTTGCTAGTTAGATGTAGATGAAGCAAATTGCTTTGAATAGTGCAAGGCTGACGTTCCTTAGGACTTGAGGGCATAGAGTTTTCTTCCATACTACATTTTGCAGTGTCCCTTCTCATAGTAGATACACATGGCATAGTATTATTTTGTCCTTCTATGTTGTGCATTTTGCATTGGTCTTTTCGACCTAAGAGAAACAGCATAAAAATCCTCCTACTTAAAAAAGTTTTGGGTGTTTACAGATTGATAATCCAGAGCTTGCTTTCAAGTCACAAGCTTGCAATTATACTTATACATATATACGTGTGTGTGTGTGTGTGTGTGTGTGTGTTTGTGTATATATGTATGCATATATGTATGAATGCTACAACCATGCATGGAGTTGAAAAGTATAACAGTATTGGTAGCAGATTTGATTGTTACATTTTTTCTTTTTCCTATTTTATTTGCTTTTCCTAAAAATAAATTGTCGTTGCTCAATTTATTTTGTTCCTTTTTTGTAGATTATGCACTATATACGCTCTTTTTTGCTATCATATATCACCACAATTTTCATTTTTGTTGACTTATGTGAGTAATACATATCCATGTTTATTTATTTTTGTTGTAGTTCTCAAATGCTTGTTGTGCTTCCTAGTAGTTCTAAAACAAATTCCATTTTAGCTAGACATATTGATCTTAACAATTTGTTATTGCATTCTACCTTCCTTGCTATGTAGTTGTCATCGCAGGTCTATAGGTGGGAGTCATGTATTTCACCTTCTTGCGGTAATTATTTGCTTCTTCAATTTGTCATTGTATGTATTCAATATTTCAAAGATCAAACGTTTCTTTGTAGTAATTACTTTAATAACAATTGTCAATACAATTAGTTTTTTTTCCACATGGAATCTGCACATATGGTTTCAAATAATTGTGTCAAGAGACAAAAACTATCCCATGAGCCAATCATAGTAGAAACCTACAAGCCAAGTGCAAATGCACCTTTCACATCAATTGATGAAGCTTTGCACCATGCACATTGTTTTCAAATAGACTCATTCAATTACAAAGTTGGTGATTTCTTATTTGACATGGTACATGTCTTGGTGCATTGTCGTTATACATCAAAGTAGCTATGCAATGGTTTGGTGGATCATTTTTTAAATTGTTTCATAATCATTGTCCTATAGCTTTAAATTCTAATGATCTTGATTTTCACCTAACAATGATAATGAGTTTGCATAATGTCATGACAAAAACACGTATCTACAAAGAATGAGGTTTTCAACCACATAAACCAATAATAATGGTGAGACTGGGCTATGGGGTGACACATTTGTTCTAAAATGGCTGGCATATTGGCTAGACATTCCAATACGCATTTGTTCTTTGACGCACAAAATAATGTATTTGCATTTCAATGAGCATGTATCTAATACTGCAATATTGATTCTTTTCCATGACATAACTCTTGTTGCTGGCCACAATGAGCCTATCTTCTCATGACTAAACACATACTATCACATCGAAAATGTCCAGCCACACTTACAAATCATAGACTGCAGGGTGATCCCACAATACTAGTTTACAATTTTTGGGAGATCCTGATTTTTGCTGATATCACATATTTTTGGAAAATATAATGATTTAAACCTTGAAAAGTTCCATTTAAAGGATTTCAATTGAAGAGGGTTTGATCGAACCACCTTAGATCAAACCCCCTTGGATAGAACCTCATTAGTTTTAAACCATACCTATAATGTAGTCTCCTTTACACCTATCAAAATGCTAATAAAAAACCACTTTTGATTTAAATTTTAGGGGATCAAATGAATTCATTTAAAAATTAATTTTTGTAAGTATGTAGTCCTTATTATAAGCTTCACAAAAAGTATAATTTTAAATAAATTGAATTTTATTATTATATTTATTTTTTATTTCTTGTGAATGTAGGTTTTTCATCAAAAATCAAACTCTTTGTTCTACACGTGGAAAAATAGTAGATTATCAAAAAAAAAATTGAAAAATATCAATGCACTAGAATTGAAGTCCTTGATCCAACAAAAGAAAAAAGAATTCCGATACATACAAAAAAATTTATGTTGTATATAGTTCGCCTATGTCTGAATTGTAATTGGTTTGACTTCAAAACTTGATTAAGGAAAAAATATTCAATAAAACACTATGAAACCAAATGAAAGCTAGATATTGTAGTTACAAATCTAAATTCCAAAAAATTATAATTTTATCCTTCATGGAAAAAAAAATGTTGTATACGGTGAGCATCACTCTTTAAAAATGGTGTTTACTGAAAAAAAACTAGTTTTCGAAGGAGATGGAAAAATAAGTGCAGTCTGATTCCAAACATTTTGAAAAAAATATATTTAGAATCTAGAGACAAAATGTCACAAATCACTATTTTGCATCATCTTCAAATTCCTCACGGTTTAGCCGCTATAGGTGCCGAAAGTGAAGATTTAGTTAGAAAAAATAAGTTCAGTGTCCAGTTTGGCCAAAAATTGTAAACCAGTATTGTGGGATGACCCTGCAATGTTAACAATATTTGGCACACAATAGGAAATTTTTTTGAAACAATTGGGATTTCTAGGGTGCCTACATTTGGTAGTACATGTGGTGAAAGCATGTTTGTTGCCATAGCTTTTTTGCTCCCTGAATAATTTGATCTAGTTGCTTTGTGATTATTCATGGCACACTCATTGGCTAATGCATTGACAATTGAAAAAAAAATATGCAATTGCTTGTTTTGATGGTTTTGCTCGAAGTAGTGTAGACAACAATAATCTACTACAATTACAGTCATTGGTTTCCAAAGTTGGCATGCCATATGTGAAAATTCAGCTTGAAGGGACTGAATTTTGTGCCTTATGGATATCGCATATGTTTGATGCAACAATACACATATGGCAAGCATCTCCACTATCCAAGTCAAAAACATACTCTAATTCCATGAGCCCAAAAAGAAATCTAAACTTAATTTGTTTTCCAAGTAGCTTAGATCATTGTCATTATGCACCACTTCAAGAAAAAGAACAATTGACACAAACCATCCATATGAGCGATCCACTCTCTATTCAAGATATGTCAAGCATTTTTGAATCAAAGACAATAAACAATATTAATAGTTCTCATAAAAAATAAACAATTGCAACAATACGCACAACTGCTAGAGAAAAGTTAATAACACATCATACATTACACTCCTTAAAAGCGCAAATGTGCAATGCACAACCGCCCAACACAAATGCTCTGCAAAATAGAACTACTCATTCCCTCCTAGCAACTAGCAAAGTGACAAGAATAATTGAGTCTTGTTCAGTTAGCAAAATTCAATAATGTGATTCTAGTGAAAATACAACACAGTGACAATCACTATGTTCTTTGAAAAGACAAATACGAAGTGGGCAACAAGATTGTGCTTTGCATTTTCCAAAATTGAAACAAAGACCATATAGATTTTCTATGCTAAAAAAGGAAAACAACACTTATCAACAACAAAAGGAAAGAGTGTTCATAGAAAAAACAACACAGTCCAAAAATCTATTAACTCATACTTGCAAATGATAAATGACAAACCCACTCAACCATGCTCTATTTGTGACATGTTGCATTTTCATCGCAACATCTGTAAAGTTTTTTATTAGAGGTAAAAAATGGGTTTTGAAGGGGCCCAAAACCCTTTACAAAAAAGATCAGCTGAAACTAAAGAAAACTACATAAAGCATAAATCATTCCATACGTAGCACACAACATCTGTAAAGTTGACAATGTATTTGTAGACGCTTTTTCTTTGCTTTTTGCTCAGACATATGAAAAGAAGATGGATATAGACCAACCCATTTGCAAACAATGTGTAAAATCCACATTAGATGGTAAGATTCCATGTTTTGCTACGCCCTCAAGAATAAGATGGAATGCACAAATAGATGTTGTTCATTCTTTGACTACTCTTGAAGAAAGACTTGTGTCTTTGCGCATAGCTTTTGCACAGATCAGGCAATTGGGATATAAACGAGCATAGTATGGCTTGCTCGAGACAATTATCAATGTTCCTGTAGATTTTGATAGAGTGCAACAAGCCTTGCCTAGGTAGGTAGATGAAGCAACAACAATAGTGGTTAGGCTAAAGTGAAAGCTAGAATATGATAATGCATATGCTAAAGGAAATGTTAGACCTACCATAGTTATGAATTCTTCGATCACTCTATCCAAAACACCACTATACCAAAAAGAGAAAATATCTTAATAAATAGAGAATGGCATGAATTGTTGACAAAAAAGATAACATTAATACAAACATATTTTGAAACAAAACAAGCCATGCAATATGGCACATCTAAAGATAATGGGGACCCAATAACTAAATCATTTATACATTGGTTTAATGAACCGTAATCGGTCAAAGACCTTGACACAACAATAATCAAAATTGCACCATCAGAAGGGTTCAAACCTCTTGGTATTTTCCAAGACATGTATCCAGAGGAGATGAATTTCTTGAATTTTTTCTATGGTTTGGCACGTCCAATTGACACTACTAAAAGTTTGACATACCAAAAAAGTGTAATATGGGAACTCATGCATAAAGATAGCAACTTTTCACAACACATTACAAACATTTTTTTCAATGCTATTAAAATTATTATTCACCAAGTGTCCTCGCTAGCATGGGTTTGCATATGGAAGGCTGAATTGAAAGGTGAAAAATTGCTTGCAAAAGATGTGCACAATCTAGCAAAAATTGAAAAAAAATTATGATCTCCATTGGGCTATAGAACATTAAAAAGCATTAGAACCTCTCTTGATTATTTGGAAAACACAAAAAAAAAAACATATTTGCAATGATAAGACAATTGGGACCTCCAACCTTCTTTGTGATGTTAACAAGTGTTGAGCATTTTTGGGAGCCATTGTGCAAAGCTTTGCACGAAATATGTGCTCTGCATGAATCAAAATGTAATGAAACCATAGAATACAAAGACTTGGATTTCAAAATAAGGAAAAATAATGTGCTTTGCAGCCATTATTTCAATCACAGAGCCAATGCATTTTGAAAAATGATGCTAAAAAACCACGAGCTATTCGGACAAGTCACCGACTATTCTTTTGTTAGAAAATTCTGAAACCGAGGCAACAAACATGTTCATTTCTTGCTATGGATAAAAGATGTGCCTGTATATGGAAAATGATCAAATACTAAAATAGAAAGCTTTGTGGAAAATTATATTTCATGTGACTCACTGTTGCTTGATACAAATCTTTCCAAAATGCAAATGCACCATCACACAAGGACTTGCAAGAGATACAAAAATTCAAGTTGCAGATTTAGTTTCCCTTTGCCTTCGATGAGAAGAACAACTATTTTGGAACCGATCCCATTGCTTGATGCCACAATCAAGGAAAAGGAAAAAACGTTTTTAAGCAACTAGAAAATAAACATTACACAAAGGAATTTTCATTTGAAATTTTTTTGTATGAATTGGAAGTGAATGAAAATGAATACATTACAATGCTCTGATCAACATTGTCATGCAAAGTTGTCATGTTGAAAAGAGACCCATCTGACATTTTGATAAATGAATTTGCAAAGACAATTCCTAGCCTATGGTATGAAAATATAGATACATAATTTATTTTGGACGCATATGCTGCTACATCTTACTGTAGCTCGTATATGAAAAAACACGATAGAACATTGTCTCTTGCATTTTGGAAAATGTGACGTGAATGCACTACTGTATACGATGGAAAAGTGCAATTTATATGCAAGCTAGGCAATGCTCTACTTAACTATCAAAAAATGTATAGTCGTCAAGTCGTTCATATTATTCTTTCATTTCCACTACGCAAATGCTCAAGGAATATTGTTTTCATCAATACAACACCATTAGAAATCCAAGTGTTCATGTCAAAAATTCCTAAGCTATTGGTGAAAGAGCGAGGTGATTTTGAAAATATAATGTGTGCATCTATAATAGAAAAATACATGCAACGCCTAAAGTTCTAGACAATTTGTCATTGGCTGAATATGTCGCCTTTTACTCTGGCAACCCAAGAAAAATGCAAAGAAGAGCAATGCCACAAATCATACTCTATGTAAGATACAATCCACACATTGATCCTAAAAATTATTGTAGAGAAAAATTTATGCGATATGTGTTGGCCTTGCCATTGCACCAAAATATCGACCTATCAATGCTCAATACAAGCTTCAGTTAAGATCCATAGGAGGTGGTTAGACCATGTCACAAACCCAAGCGTTGTGCTACAAGGAAGACCAAGGGACACACTATCTTGCAACAATCCCCCCTAGCACAAGTGAGGGGTTTGAACTTGTGACTAGCTCTGATACCAATTGTTGGCCTTGTTGTTGCACCAAAAGATCAACTTGTCAATGTCCAATACAAGCTTCAGTTAAGATCCACAGGAGGTGGTTAGACCATGTCACAAACCCAAGCATTGTGCTGCAAGGAAGACCAAGGGACACACCATCTTGCAACAATGTGTTCCTTTCAGATGTAGTGAACAAATCCTATTAGTTGGATATGAAACATGGAGTGCAACATTCAATGCAAACAAAGTGAAAATTGGAAAAATCAAAAAAATGTTCATTGCACAAATTGTCCCTAAATGGGGTGGCATAGATGAAGCTTCCGCAAGGGCTAAAAATGATCAATGACCAGCAATTGACATTGTATATGTGCTCGATGCAAATAGACAAGAAAATGGCATGGAGAAATATGAAACCATGAATGACTTAAAACAAATCAAGAATACAAAGGTCAAAGATTCTATTTGCAAAAAAATATTTTTCAGAGATCGCCCATCCACTTCTTCTAAGCAATGAATAATAATACAAATTATGAAGAAAGTTGAACAAAGAACAACAATCAATAGTAAAGGACGTACTAATGACAAAAAGGCTTGCTCCAAAAAAAACATTGTACTTGTTCTTGACGGGTGGGGCAAGCACAGGGAAAACCTATACATCAAAAATAATTTTTGAGGCAATGATTCGATACTATGATAAACAACTAGATAGTGATCCATTGAATCCTAAAGGCATCATTATTGCTTCAATAGGAAAAGTTTCATTCAATGCAGGTGACATCACCGCACATTCAATCTTCCAATTTCCATGCAACTCTTCAAAACAATTTCCTCTAAATTCAAACACAGTTGTTGCCCTGAGCAAGAAATTGGAACAAATGAAAATTCTTCTTATTGATGAAGTGTCATTGATTGGTTCAAAAATTCTTTACAACATTGATAGAAGACTTCGCCAAATCAAGCACACACCAACAACACCTTTTGGAAACATAGATATCATTTTTTGTGGTGATTTTTACCAAGCACAACCTATGTGTGATACTTGGATATTCAAAGAACCAATAATAGATAAAGAGAAAATTCCATACACCTTTTGGACTGACAATGTCAAATGCTTTGAGCTACATAGTGTAATCAGACAAACAAATCAAAATTTCATTTCGATACTTAATAGTGCTAGGACTGGTCAACAAACAATCGAGGACATCGAGTTTTTTAATACAATGTGTTATAAAGCACCTCCAAATGATCCATGATTTCCATACTTGTTTCATAGAAATACAACAGTCGAAATGCACTACAAAAAAAATGCTAGACAACTTACCAACAAAGCTTTGTGTTCTAGATGCAATTGATAAACAAGACATAGCAATTGATAACACTCAATGTCAACCTCCAAAATCATCATTGCCTAGCACAATTTTGCTCAAGCAAGAAATTTTGGTTGAATTGATCGCTTCCAACATCGATACAAAAGATGGGATAGTGAATGGTGTAGATGGCATTTTCAAATTGTATACAACCGTGCAAGAAGACATTGTTTGGGTGGAATTCAATTATTCATCTGTTGGAAAATTGCAGTGACGAAGAATGAAAAATCTATACACATATTGTATTATTCCTTCTTGGACACCCATAATGAGAATCATTAGAAAAATCAAAATAGGTACAAAAATAGTCACTAGAGCATAATTTCCTTTGCAACTTGCATGTGCACGAACTATCCGTAGAGCATAGGGTTTGACAATGGATGCAATTGCTTTTGACCCATGTAAATTCTATCAGCATGGCCTTATGTATACTACTTTATCGCATGTAAGAAACATTGAATCACTATATCTAATGCACAGATTACAAGAACAAAACTTCAAAGTCTCAAAAAAATTAAATAGCGAAATGCAACGCCTTATGGCAACTACACAGTGGAAAGTGCAGCACAGCCTTTTGTTTTTCTCTCTAGATATTTTTTTCATTGCTCTTTGAACACACATGGCTTTGTACTACATGTACAAGAAATAGTACATGACCATGATATGTTGCAAGCAACTGTCCTTTGCTTCCAAGAAATGAAACATAATTTGTTTGGCCACATTGACTTCCTTGACAAAACATACAATTGCTATACTGCAGCTGGTATTCATGGGCTATTAACATGCTCGAGAAAAATAGTTTTAGTGCAATACTTTCAAAACTTTTCAACAAAATATCTAGAATCAATAACCATTGACCTATTGGACATGCATATTGCTATGCACATCATAAACCTGTATGTGAGACCAAACACACCTATTCATGATCTTCTCAATTTTTTACAAATTGCTATAACCTCATTTCCAACTAATTCAAAATTGATTATTGTTGGAGACTTTAACATTGACATGTTATAATCGAAAAAACAAAAGGCACTTCTCCTTGAATTTATGGAACAATGAAAATTTTCGTTGGTCATTGACAAGACAACAACACATGCAGGCACTTTGTTGGGTCACTTTTGGATACATAGTACCAAAATTGGTACTGTCAAGTTCGGAGTACTAGATACATATTGGCTAGACCATTTTGCAATATCCCTTCAGCTCTAGTCACTAGGCCAAAGTATACAGCCTCGCAACTACAGTTGTCTAGAATTAACATCCTTTGTGCAATGCACTATTATCGGTGCTTCACACTACTGGACAAAATCAGTATACAACTTATGTGGGTGCAAAATAATTTTTGGATCAATCCTTGTTCATACAGCTCATGTCTCTATGCAGGTTAATTTCTTTTCCATAGCTCTGCCCATGTAGGCCTTCGCTTTTGTAATGTCCCTAGTCAGGACCATCAAGCATGCTCTTCTAAACCATTGATATGGCTTTGCAGTTGCAACTCAGTATATATCTATTCTGAATTAGATTTGTTCTCACACATAATATTGCTAGGCCTTTGCACACCATATGATTCTTTAGTAGAAAGAAATTACAAAAGTAAGTTTGTTATGGATTCTACAACCACCTTCAAGGACATCCGCATAGTATTTACTTCATGGATATGAACCTTTTAAATTGATGTTACAATTTCTGCTGCCTATTATTTGATTTGTTGTTAATAGTATCCAGCCTAGTTCCTATGAGCTTCTCATGTAGTTGGTTTTGTTTTGTACTCATGTAAATTCCAGGTCTACCTACCTTTCGAAAACAATAGTATCAATCATATAGTTGCACCTATCTTCCATTCTTATGATATTGAAAATTATTGGATGACTGTTTTGAAGCAAGTATGTTGTTATGCAAAATGTTGAAAAACATAGCACATCATACATTTCTTTATTATAGACATATTGCAAAATCCAAAAATTTATGCATCACAGCACTAGGTTTTAGTAGAGGCTTGGAAATAGTTTTCATACACATATCAAATTTATAGATTGCGAGCTGCAGATTGAAAATATTATACTATTTCATAGAACACATATCTCAGCATTTCCTAGCTTGTAACACAACATCCAAAACATCTACAAATAGGTAAGCTCTTCACATTTGGCAGGAACAAATTTCAAAAACACATCAAATCTCATTCGTGTTTTCCTCTCAGTTTCTCTTGTTACAAGCTTGGCATAAATATCTCATCCCATATGTTTGTGGAGGTATTTGGAAAACACAAATTGGTTCTCTTGCAAAATAGAAGATGGCTCAATCAATTGACAAACAAGATGAAAAAAATAAAGTACCTTATTCTGTTTGTCTCACATATGATTTCACTCTTTATATGTTTAATTAAAAATTTAGTTTTAGTCATTCTTCATATTGCAACATGCAGATTCAAAACAGAAATTGTAGATCCCTCAACCATCTTCGATATATGCACAAATAAAATAGCTTTAGCATTTGAAGTCGATGTTTTGGTTGTTTATGGGTCTGCTATTACCATAGCTCTTGGAACACCACCAAAAGCAACAATTGTGCATGTTGATTTAGTTGATAGTCATGGTCAAATGAAAATCACTACAAACATCAACAACAAATTAATTGACACATTTATGTCATTTTTATCACCTGATACAAGTGTCTGCCTCACAAACTTTGTCATTAGGAAAAAAACACCTTATGAAAGAGGAGATATTGATTATTCCCTTGTTTTGACTGCTAGGAGCACTATTGAGCCCATTGAGAAAGTCTATCAAGAATGTAGATTGATTCTCGACACAACCATTTCGTAACTCATCCAATCAAATGACAGTTTCTCTATTGGATCAATTAGTGTTGTTGTTGCTAGTCATTTCCAAGCACCAATGCAGTATGAGGTGCAAGTTAAAGATGGAGAGACCCAAGATGATTTTTCCAGTGTAAGATGTTTTGCACAAATCGTGGCAACAACATAGGATTTGAGCACTTTGCTTTTTGGAATCTATTAAAGAGTTTCTTCAGTTTGTTTCACATGGAAAAAACTTGCTAGTAGAATTATTTACTGTATTAACTATTTCAATGTCATTGAATTCTTAAACTCATTTCATTTGCAAGCTTGCATCTTCACAATTCTTTATCTTATAACTTATACTCTCTATCATCCACACAAAGTTGTATGCAAGAATTCAATTGATCCTGGCATCAGCAAAAACTCCTTTCATATTGTTCAGAAATATTGTTTGTCCTGGGCCTAAGACACAAATTTCATGAAAACAACACAGTCCAATTTCATTGATTTCCTCAATGACGCATCTACAAAGGCCTCTCTAGAACCATTGAAGACCTCAAACATGGAAGTATACATGCCAACCATTTAACTTTTACACTATAACATGGATTTTTGTTGGAAAGCACTTGCCATATATTCCTTTCTATAGTGAATTTTTTAAATAGTGCATTGCTATGATTTATTGCTAACTGCATTTGCACTACCATTTTAGGTGACAAGAACATTAAGACCTAAGAATTTCCACTTGCCCCCATATGAACTAATCTACATTTAATGTAAACAAACAACTTTCTTTACAAAGAGAACAAAAAATGATACTACGCAGTGCACTGCATGTGGAACTGACACAAGATTTGTATATGCCCACATTCAATGTATTGTTCAGACAACAGAGGGAGCTATGGAAAATTATCTGCACAAACATGTCCGCAGTAATGTCCTTGCTACAAAAATTTCAATTGCAAGGGACGTTCACCCTTGCAATGGATAATTGCATCATACGAATTATGGGTGAAGCAAGTAGCATAACATCTCCAGTAACTTGAGAAGGCATTTGAAGTTTTGCAAGGTGCTTACATTTCACCATTCTATTTTTTATTCTTATTCATTGATATCAAATCATGCAAACTGCATTGTCATGAATGCAATGCCTATTGATTGTGAACCAAGATCAAGTAAATGCAATGTGGCAGCATACAACAATGTCAACAAGCAAAATGTCTAGGAGCCTGTACTGCTTATATATTGTGGACAGCCAATAAGAGAGCAAATGTGTTAAAGCTTTTATGAAAACTGATCTGATAGTTTATTCTCAATTCTTTTATGCACCGAACAAGTTAGCAGTTGTATTTTCTTCTATTCCAAACATACATACTATAGACATGAACACCTTTGCTTTCAATTTCATAAACAGATACACTTTATGTTTTACTTTATTTTAACCTCTTTTATGCAGCACATAACTTGAAACTTGTTTATTGATCTTTTTCAACCAACATACTATACATGTAAATTAGTTTGACTATAGTTTGAAAAGCAGTTATAAGTAAGGTTCCATGTGTAATGCTCTTTTCTCTCTGCACATCATACTAATACATGTTTGTGATAAAAATATATAACTATACCACTCCAACATTGCTTTTATGTGACATACAAAATATTTACAAAAAATGCTTGCTGCTTTTAGATACAATGCTTTGTTGCTCAACAAAATACTTGTCTATAGAAATGATTGTTTCCTTCTTTCCAATACTATTCCAAACAATTTAGATTCTTCTTTCGAGATTGCATCAACATTAGATGTTTCTCTGAAGCAATATTTATCTAAAAAAAAAATTGTAAGGTTCTTTGCAATGCTTTTTTGGAAAACTGAGTCTTTGTTTAAACAAATGTTGATACAAAAATCACTAGGACGATGGGGAAATTTACACAACACAAACATAGTACTTAGATTAAATTTACAAAACTTATATTGCACTTTGAATCTATTAATCTTATTTCAAAATAGATTATACTTATTGATCCAATAACATGCTTCCTGTCTTCAAGGACAATGCATCTTTATTTATGTCTTGTTTTTATTGATTGTTAATGGGTAAAAAAGAAGACATGTCTATCTTCCTAGACCTTTCTCGACATTATATTTATAATTTATATGCTCTTGCAATTCATTAATAGCTTATGATGTGAAATCTCCACTATGTTCAGAACAACATTTTTTGTGTCCCTTGTTCAAATGCAACTAAGTGATTCTTGTAGGATCAGTGCCTCTTAGGGCCCATTCATGCTCATTTTTTTTTCCTTGATTCTTACATATTTTGTATATACATTTTGTTTCACTCCTACAACACTGTCATTCTCATGTGTTGTGTACTCAATTGCTCACCTTCTTTGTCGACACTGGAATATGTTAATTATCATATCTTCCATTTATATGCACTTGCGATTGAGTAATGGATTTTACTGTGAAGTCTTAAATCTATCATGCCAAATTTGTTTCTGTTTCCTCCACCCCATTTGCTCAGATTTGGTTCAACGCAAAGAATGAGGCATCTGTAAGTTCCAATATCAATAACATTGCCATTTCCTTAGCTTGTACACTCATTTCCTCGTATTGTTTAATGTTGATCAAATCTGTTTCTATTCATAGGATTTTATGTCTACAATATTGCAAGTGAGCCATGAGGAAAATGTAAGTTCCTACACTTTCTTGCAATGTCAAATACATTTGAATTAGGAAAATACAAAAAAAATACCAAAATATCATAAGTGAATGACGAAATTGCAAAAACAGAGATCTAGATAGTTTGACGACAAAAAAATATGCCACTATTCAAATGCTTTATTTCTATGATAGTAGAGACCAAAAAACAAGCATTTGTAAGTTCCCATATCTTTTCCACTGTCATTTTTTGCTATGTTGTTTGACTTGTTGAGATTTTCTGACACAAGCAGAATCCATGTCTTTTGATAGGGCCTATGTGTATTGCTTTGGAAAAGGGTGTTGATGCATCAGTAAGTTTATCTATGTTTAATACTGTTGCTTTATGCATGGCTTCAAAATTCCCTTTGACCTGCTCATGTCTTTGTATTATGTACTTCTACTCTTGCATCGAATTTCAATAACACAATATATATACACCTTACTTTTCATTTTCATTGTTTATTCACTTGCCTTGATTCTTTCATGAAAGTGAAGTCTTAAGTACTAAGCCAATTTATACCAACTATATGAACAGTGAGAAAGAATTTTTTGCATTGTTTATTCACTCCACCAGGATCTTTCATGGCAATGGAAATTGTCTCTGTGAACAGAATTTATCTATATGATACTACCAACCACCAACAAAACACTGTAAGTAGGGATTAATGTCTATTGTTTGTGGTTTTCTGCACTCACTAGTCTTTTCCATTGCCTGATTGCGAATATCATTAGCTCTAGGCATAATCAATGCCTTATAGTGTTAAGTTTGAAGCCTGTAGAGAAAAGCATGGTTTACATTGTTTATTCACTTGCTTTAACTGTTATAGGATAGCATGGCCTATGTCTCTTAAGAAAGCTTATATCTTTCATTGTCAAGGCAATAGATCAAGCATTTGTAAGTTACTATATCTATTACACTATTGTTTTCTGCATTACTTATTTGTCTCCTTACAATATTTAATGTAAGTAGAGTCTTTGTCTATTGTCAAGGTTTATGTCCATTGTAGTTGAACCAAAAAACAAGCTGCCTGTAAGTTCCTCTATCCTTTACACTATCATTCTATATTTTTTTGCATTTTTGCATATTATGAGTTACTACCTATCGTTTCTACAACAAAAATAATACTTTGCTCAATAGAATTAAAATTTTGAAAAACCAAGAAATCTTTAAATTATGAACTATTCTCATCTTCATTGAATAAATTGAAGTGCAACTAAGTATTTAACTCGACAATAGACACTAACCCATAAAGAATAGCGAAGAATAGACATTTACACACAAAATGCAAATAACAACAAACAATAGACATTGACCCATAGAATGCAAATATGTAAACCACTATAAAATGACACTGTAAAAGACATACAACCTTACGGCATTTTCCATTTGCTTTGACCTAATTTTCATTTTCATTTAATAAATTCAAGTGTAGTTGCAACACATGAGTGCACACAGTAGAAATTAACTATAAAATGCAGAGATGCAAAAAACTATAAAACGACATTGTAAAACATATAGGAACTTACAAAGGCTCTATTTTTCCAATTCCAAAACCATACACATAGACCCTCTCAAATGGCATTGATTTCACCCTCATTAAACAATCTGAACAAACCAATAGACAAAAAAAAATATCAAAGCATAAAAGATAGAGTAACTTATAGATGTCACCTTTCTCGCTTCCATCACAGTAGATGAAAACCCAAAATCTACTCATAAATAACAAATAGTAGGAATTAACTCATAAAAAGAAAAGATGCAAAAAAACATGACATGGCACTGTAAAAGATATAGCAACTTACAAATTCTTCATTTTTCAATAGTAGAATGCTATACATAAACCTTCTCAAAATGGCACTGATTTCACTCTCATTGAACAATCTAACCTATGATCAATAGACAATTCCAAAATGAAAGTGTAAAAGATACAGGAACTTACAAATGTCACCTTTGTTTCTACCAACATCGTAGATGTAAACACTCTCAACAGACACAAAGCTCTGCCTCATCAAATAATTTGGGAAAATGAACAAACAAGGTAGATAAGAGTTGCATTTTAGTCTAGCGACTTGCAAATAGTAAATGCAAATCTAATGCTTTGAATGCCATGTATCCCCAATTAAAGTACGTGCGAGGACACAACTATACCAAAAAATGAAAACACTAATGAAACATTTCCAATAGACAGGTCTGCTGTCATAATTATTAAATATATCACAAAATGATTCTACCAAGATGGAATGTGTTGGTTAATGTTGGAAATTTTTCATGGCTTCTAATCTTTTTTCATATGGTTGTCCTCTCGCACTTGCTCTTTATGTGCATGCATAACATTCTAATAACAAGCTTATGCATATACAGTGTGCCAATTTTCTTTAATGTAAATAGAATGTAATGCAACTCTCATTAATGGCTTATGCTATAAACTTCAATCACTTGCAGTGTTTATTCATTTCCTTATGCTACCTCTCAGAATAGGGAAACTTAGAAAAAAGTTGTTGCACTGTCATTTGGGTGTTGTTTACTTACTTGCTCAGATTGTTTGATGAGGCAGACATCTTTGTTTGTTGACAGGATCTACGTCTTACATCTTCAAAGGAAAGAAAGACCTGATTGTAGCTTCATATCTCTACAAAATCCATGTCTATTGAGAAGGTTTATACATATCATATTCAAAGTCAAAACCAAGTGATTTGTAAGTTCCTATATCTTGTACATACTCATTTTTCACAATGTTTATTCATTTTCTCAAAAAAATTGATCAACATGAAAACTGTGTCTCCTACCAAGCATAATTTCTCTCATGTTCGAAACAAGAAATAGGTCATTTGTAAGTCTTAACATCATTTGCATTTTTGTGCTCTACTTTTTCTTTTCTTTTCCCTCTTTCACTGCCTTTACGAGTCGTTGTCTCCTCTTGAGTTGCAGACTTAACACCATAATTCATCAATGTTTCCTTCTTTGTTTCCGACAACTAACAAAGCATCCAATGGACTCAAACGCATTCCCCATCAATGGATTTAGGTATCAAGCTCTTGTCCTTGTTGCTCCCTCAGAATCACTCAAAAGAATATTTATAACAATTTTTCCATTTTCATTGTCTTCTATATTAAACAATTTATCTTTCTAATATTTACATGTTTTATGCTTTCAATTATTACTTGCATAAGTTAATTGTTAATTTTAATCTCTTCATGCAGTTACCTATATCAGTGAAGTTTGATAGGGAGGCTCAGTTGGTGTCGGTCGATATCCACGTAGCTATAATCACAATGAAATTATCATTTCCACATACATAAGTTGATTGATTCTATGTACATAAAACTATTTGGATTCCCATCAATTATACATTGCATTATTCATTGTAATCTATCAGATATCATATTTCTCATACATGCCACTTACTTGAGCATATTTATTTTGGTTTTGATACAAATACTTGGTGTTCATACAAAGTTCATTTGACTTCATTTTCATTCCAGCTAGTGGTATTTCCCTCTTGCTTTTCTCATTCTCTCGATTTGTTTTAATAATAATAATGAATGTAAGGAGCTTTTCCATTGGAAATATTTGATGGATTTGTTGATATACTCGTCTCTTGGCATGCACTCTTCATGGGGATGCAGTACACCATCACATTTTGCTACACCCATTAATCGTTTATCTTATTTCTTTCCTTGAGCATTTTCCATTATGTTTTCGTAAAGACTTGACATGATAATGTACTTTTCATGATTAAGAATGGAACTAATATTTCCCCAGCACACACGCAATGCAACTGCACTTGAATTTATTAAATGAAAATGAAATTTAGGTCTAGGTAATTGGAAAGTGTTCGGCTCTAAAAATGGTTAAATCTATGTCTATTGTAGTGCAAGTGTAAAACGAGGCATTTCTAAGACTTCTATAAAAATACTTTAAATTTTGAACAAAAAAATTACAACTACCTCAATTTATATTTACTTTTCAAGCATATTTTATAAAGAAATTGATATTAGTTCAATTATATTTGCAATAGTGAATTTCCAAATCTTTTGAATAGTTCAGTGCGTTTAATTTACTTTATTTTAACAAGACAGAGAATTAATAAAAAGTTGGATTATATTTGCAAACTAATATATTTGTAAAAGAAAATCTTAAGTGTTTAGAATAGTTAGATTAATTTGTTTTACAAATACAACATTCATGGATTTAGTATTAACATTCCAAACATAAATATAATACTTAAGTTAAATTTTTTTGCAAAAGCAATTATTTAAAAAATATATATATATTCCCTTCCAAAGCATTAGCATTTGTCACAAAAAAATTATTTAAATTAGATTAGACGTTACAAACATAATTTAAAATTCAAAAGAAGCATTGATTAGTTACAAGATACAAATAGAGAACCCAAACACCTTGAATTTTAATCCATGAAACTAATAGTGATTCCTTCATCTAGGATAAATAATAAAATAATTTAATGAAAAAATAGTAAAGAGAAATGAAACAAACCAAATTATCTAGATTTACTACAAAACTATTTAGTGGTTATCAAGCATTGGACTTAAATTAAATTAAACACAACAAAAGAAAGTAGATTTATTTATTTTCAATAGTCAGCCAAAATAGTTAAGATAATACAAACTAAGCAGTATTAGTATTGCTTAGTAACAACTTATTAGGTTTTACATTTATCACTTTTTGCGCATCACATTTTTATGGTACGTTTGTATATTTTTTTATGCATATTCAAATTTTAATTGAATAGTTAAAAATGTAAGCATTTATTTCATTATACTAATTGGTCCAGTTATTATTGTTGCAATAAATCAATTTAGATATGAGTAGAATAATAATTAGGTTTATTAAGTTTAATTATATATATGCTATCACCTCGCCCTTGTGAATCTTGGACTTTCGTCTAAAATGAATTGGCTTTTATTATGTTTTGAAAAAGATTCTTAATCAATGTTTTCTACTTCTTAATTTCACAACCAATAGGTAATGGTTAATTTATTTTTAAAATGCAATATTAAAATTAGTATCTATTTTCAAGAAATTAGTATTAGTAATTTACAAATAATTTTCACATGTTTAGAACAATTTACTAGTAAAACTTATATTTACAAGAGTAATTTTCAAATACTTAGAACAATTTATAAGAATTTATTAACTAATGTAAATAGTTTAGGTTTAATTTGAGGAGAAATAAGTATTTATTTAAGATACATTCCCAAAAGTGATTCTTCAAGTGTTTTTAGTTTGAGCTATTTGCAAAATAAATAATATGTTTACTATGGTTAAATAAAAAAAAAATATGAACAAGTAATTTTCAATTATATATATAACTACAATCTATAAATGAACTTTACATGTATACATATGTATTTAAACATGTGTATGTACAATAAATCATCTACATATCTCACTTTGTTTTAAATCATTAATTGTTTGTTAATTGCATAATTAAATATGGCTAATCAATACATAGAGCTTACAAAATGAATCATACATCTAACCACAACATCTCCCTACTCAACATCTACATTTAAAAGGTGGATTCAAAATGACCAATTAGGCTTTACAATTGAAAAGACACATAGCCAAGATGTATACTTAAAAAAAAATTATTTGATCATTGGCTTATGCTATGGACAAACTGATTACGACAATCTTGTTTTCATGTTGATACTATAATAGGTTATGTGTCTTCCTCTACTCCTTGATCGAATGTTCTCAATATTTTCTTTTGTCATTGATATGCCCAACCATCTATTACTCAATTTATCTATAGTCTCTTGTTTGTTGATGTACATATGTATGCATGCATGTATATATATGTATCTATATATATACACACATTCAAAAACTTATCTTCAAACACAAAACTTTGAATACTAAATTAAAATTATTAATTTAAGAAACCATTAAAAATAAAAACCAGATACATAAACAAAATATATGCAAGTACATAAATATAGGTGCTACGATCGACATCCTACATAACAAAATGATACATCTTACACATCTTTACATATCATACATGTTGCAATAGCAATCAAAAACCATGGAATTTTTAACTTTTCCAACTACTTCAAAGAATTAATAATGACAATATATCTTAAAATGTTTAAAGATCATAAATTGTTTGTCATCTACAAGCTTAAACATGACTAAGACATAAAACTTACAAAAAATATAAACAATCAATCAAGCCATAGAAAGTGAAATATGGATAGCCTAAATCTACACCAACAAATGTTTGAAATCCACCAATGTGTTTTCTTTATAACATGTAAAGATCTATCTATACATTTATTTGTGTATCTATACATGTATATATATGTCTGTATATGTATCTAAATGCATACGTATGTATATATATATGCATATATATATGAATTTCTTAAGAATATATAAACATCTAGCTATGTATCTAACTATATTTGTCTACATGTATATATTTATGTACCTACATATGTGTCTAAACATATAAAATTATACACATACATATGCCATTACATATACATACAATACAAAGATATCTATGTGTATATACGAATACACATGCAAAAAATATACATATTATAGCAATTCACTAATCATGATAAATTCCACACCATGATTTCTAATTGATAACTTTGGTTTCTAACTACCGTACGTGGAAATTTTAAATCACTACAAATTTTTCAAAACAACTTACTTCAAAAGTCCCCTGCCTAAAAATCTCATTTCAATGTTATATCATCAGATATGATGCCACATCAACATGATTTATGTCAAATTGTCTTGACAACTACTCGACATTACATAAAAAACTACAACCGCAACTATCATAACAACCTCAACTATCACAAACATAGTCTTTGCTCCCTTGCAGGGACTCTAGCTCTTTCAGAGCACTTTTTAGCATAGAGCAATTATATATGAAATATGGGACATACTTACCCAATCTTCTAGAAGCTTGAAAAAGGCTCTAGAATAAGCATCTCTAAGAGAAGCATGATTTCTAACACCTTTCGCTCATGCATTTCTTTGATTTCAATTAAACTCATTCTCTTCAACACTTTTTGTCAAAAGAGACCTTCTAATAGGGGAGAGGTGTCGATACATATGCACCCAACATCAAACGGTCCACGTGGACCAATAACATTTTTTCGCCGATACCCATTATGAAAAAATATCAAATAAACAATATAAAATTATTTTTTAAAAATTTGGAGAACATTTGCCACGTGGGAGGACAATATTTGTCCACGCATTTTAAATTGAAAAAAAAAACTTGTCAACCAATACATAGGCACCTCGGGTGCCACTTCCTGTGTGGCACAGAGTCTGAAGTTGACAACCTTACCACATCAACTTCTCTCAGTCCGCCACCCTAAGAATCCACTACGTCGCATTTATCACACGCCGCCACTTCCTATACTTCTCGACTGTCATGTTGAATAAAAGTCTCCTCTCCTTAGCTCCACACCACCCTACATTTTTTTCGAGCCAACCTGCATTCAATGCTCCCAGTGCCTCACTCTTGTCTCCATCTTTTCAGCCTTTCATTCTAGCAAGTTGTCATTCTTTCTTCACTTGCATGCCACTACCTGCTCGGTTCGTCGTCTGCAACCTTCAAACATTTACCACAACTTACAATGCTCGAAAACCAGTTGGTATTTGGGTAGAAGCCGGTTAGGATATGGGTACATTCCAGTTAGTGAACATTACCAACAGCTCCACTTCCGCCATGCAAGCAATGAACAAGTTCCTTGTCGCCATGAACGAGTTCTTCGCCGCCATGAAGGTAACCGACATTTGTTATGACGCTATGAACATTTTTGAACTTCAAACTAGTTGTTTAGCTCATAAATTTTTCTAGGTGAAGCCGTGTGACTGGTGTTGTGTGCTCGAGATTCAGCTGTTCAACCCAGGTGAGCTTGCTCACTAAGGCTCACCATTATTCAGTTTTTTGAGTTTTCTTTGCATTTTTTGTTTGTTTTATTGGACTTTTGGTGTTGCAGAAAGTTTTTTTGGTTGAAGTTTAGTGTTTATGAACACTGTCCTATTTGTGTTCATAAACACACTAAATCTTTGGAAATTAATCTTTTGTTCAAGCATCGCTCTCTTTATAGAATAGATAATAATATTGTTGGTTGTTTCCCCGCCATTGAAATTTTTTTGGTTGTTTTCTTCTTTCATTAATAATATTGTTCGTTGTTTCCTTGTTATAGATGAAGTTGTATTTTTGTTTATATGGGTTCTGCTCCGTAGGGTTTATATTGCAAATATTACACTCATATTTTGGCATTTCTCTTTCATTAGGGTTTATTTTGCAAATATAACACTCATAGTTTAGCATTTTTGTTTCCCTAGGGTTTATTTTGCAAATATTACAGTCATAGTTTTACCATTTATGTTTCATAGGTTTTGCATTATCATATACTTTGGTTATCATATTCTTTCTCATAGGTTCTCCATTATCATTGACTCTGGTTATCCTATTCTCATAGGTTCTGCATTGTCATTGACTTTGCATATCGTATTCTTATAGGTTCTAAATTATCATTGACTCTGCTTATCGTAATCTCACAAGTTCTACATTATCATTCACTCTTCTTATCATTTTCTCATAGGTTTTGCATTATCATTGACTCTGATTATCGTATTCTCATAGGTTTTGCATTATCATTGACTCTACTTATCGTATAATCATAGGTTCTGCATTATCATTGAGTTAGGTTGTGTTCTCTGTTTCATAAACCAAAAATAATAATGTGGGTTAATCTTTTTTTAGGTTTTTCTTCATCTTTTCAGTCACTTAAAAAATTTATGTTGTTTTTGTGCCATTCATCTATTCAATGACTTAAAAAATTTATGTTGTTTTTGAGCCATAGATAAATATGTGGGTGTAATTTTTTATGGGTTCTGCTCCATCAAATAATTCATATACATTTGTGATAATTGTTAAACTCTTACTGCTTTCCACTCCTAAGCTTCAAAAATAATTGGCTACATTTTTAAATTTTTTATAGCCAAAATAAATAGATTTAAAAGGATTCCATCAATTACACAATTAATTATGAATCCAATAGCTTGTATCATGCTAATATGACCATTTCCAACTATTATCCAATAGAATAATTCATAAAGTAATTTGGATCTTTTGAAACAATTTTGAGAAAAAAAAATATTATTAACATCTAATTCCATGTTATTCTCATTATGTTCTTTCATAGATTTATATTTTATCAAATTATAAAACCTAATAACAGTATTAGTATTCACCTCTCATAGAAAAATTAAAAAGAATATAACTACTTAAGTGTGAGATTTTAAAATTTTAGAACCAGACATTGATATATGAGCAAATTAATATGGACTTTTCCTTTAGACTACAATGGTTATGCTATTAATGTCTCGCGTCTCATATAAATTGTTTTAATTTAAAAGAGCCTAATTTTTTAATGTAAAGTTTTTCAATTCCTATATCTTTGACACACAAACAAGGGCCCAATCCCTAGGTGGACAGTCTTGATCATTTAACAATCTCCTAAAATTTGTGTTCTACCATTCACCTACACCAAATATATTGTGCTCGATATTTTTTTGATTAATGTTATTGAGTACTATTTGTAGGTGCCATTGATATTACCATATATTACCATAAGCATAGTTAATAAATGCCTCCAGTGGTTATCGTATTCTTTCTCATAGGTTTTGTATTATCATTGACTATGGTTATCCTATTCTCATAGGTTCTGCATTATCATTGGCTCTTCTTATCGTATTCTCATAGGTTTTGCATTATCATTGACTATGCTTATCGTATTCTCACAGGTTCTACATTATCATTGACAAAGTTTATCATTTTCTCATAGATTTTGCATTATTATTGACTCTGCTTATCGTATTCTCGTAGGTTTTGCATTAGCATTGACTATGCTTATCCTATTCTCATAGGTTCTTCATTATCATTCACTTGGGTTGTGTTCTCTGTTTCATTAACCAAAAAAATTAATTTGGGTTAATCTTTTTTTAGATTTTGCTTCATCTATTCAGTGACTTTAAAATGTATGTTGTTTTTGTGTCATAGATAAATATGTTGGTGTTATTTTTTTATGGGTTCTGCTCCATCAATTTAGTCATATACATAAGTGATAATTGTTATACTCTTACTGTTTTCCATTCGTATGCTTTGTATTGTTCTTCATTATAGCCATTATAGTCATGGGTTAATGTTCACATTTCAATTAATGTTATTCAGTACCATTTCTAGGTGCCATTGATAAAATTGGGGGTTTAGGTTTTTCATAGGTGTTGCTTCATTCATTCATTAATGCTATTTTCTTTAGGTGACATTCATTAAATTGGGGGTGTTATGTTTCCCAATGCTTAGGATTCATGATTCAAACATGCAATTATTGGAGCTTTTTTTATTTGCATTACAAAAATTTGGGGGTCTTATTTTTTTCATAGGTTCTGCTTGATTAGGTACTGTAGATATTTTTGGGGGTGTTACCTTGTTTGTAACTTCAACTTCATCATGGTTATTCATCATCTATTCTACCAGTTTTGGGTGCCATTTGGAATTTGTTGGGTGCTATGTTTTTCATAGGTTGTGTTTCATCAATTCATTCGCCAACTATGTAGCCTTTTTTTGGTGTCATTCATAAATATACGGGTGTTAGGATTGTCATATATGCTACTTAATTAAATTTGTAATGCAAATGTTTGTATCTTTTTTTAGGTACCATTGATTATTTTGGGGGTGTTATCTTTTGCATAGGTTATTTTTCATCAATTCAGTCATCCAATTATTGTAGCTTCTTTTCATGCCTTGGAAATATATGGGGGTATTCTATTTTTGTTAGGTTTTGCTTCATCAAATCATTCATGCATATATTGTACCTTTTCTAGGTAGCATAGATAATTTTTGGGGTCTTCTCTTGTTTGTAAGTTTCACTTCATGAATTCAGCCATCTATTCTACCAATGAATAATTTCCCATAGTGGTATGTTGGTCCTCCACAAGTTAGGAAAAAACTCTTGCATAAAAAAGCACAATGATATCAAACACATATCGGATATTAAATGCACTTTTAATCATATATATATATATACATATATATATATATATATGTATATATATATATGTATATGTATATATATGTATATGTATATATATATATATGCATATGCATAGACATATGTATATATATGTATATATATATATATATATGTATATATATATATATATATATATGTATGTATATATATATATGTATATGCATATGTATAGACATATGCATAGACATATGTATATGTATATCAGATATTAAATGCACACATAATTGTATTTATTTTGAAACAAAATAATTACACACTGGCAGCCAAACATGATGAAGTGTATCCAACTTGTATATGCTTAAGGTCTTTGCATCTTCTTTATATATATATATATGTATAGACATATACATATACATATACATATGTTTATGTATATGTATATGAATATATATATATATGTGTGTGTATGTATGTATGTATGTATGTATGTATGTATGTATGTATGTATTTGTATATGTATATGTATATGTATATGTGTATATACATATAAATATGCATATACATGTACATATACATGTACTAAATTCATGACATCTTGTGCATTTTTCGAGCCAACCTGCATCTAATGCTCCTAGTGCCTTGCATACTTTGTCAACTTTACAACCTTTCATTCTAGCAACTTCTCATTTTTTCTTCACAATGATGGAAATGTATGTGTATGTATGTGTATGTGTATGTGTATGTGTATGTGTATGTGTTTGTGTATGTCTATGTCTATGTATGTGTGTATGTCTATGTCTATGTCTACATGTCTATGCCTACATGTCTATGTCTATGTAAATTTGTATGTGTATGTGTATGTCTATGTCTATGTCTATTTCTATGTATATTTGTATATGTAAATGTGTATGGTTAAATGTGTATGTGTATATGTAAATGTGTGTGTGTATAGATGTGTGAAGAGGTCTTAAGTGGACAACCTTGCCACACCTACTTCTCTCACTTAGCCACCCTAACACTCCACTGCGTCGTATTTATCACTCGTTGCCCCTTGTTATACTTCTCTATAGTCGTGTTTAATTCACTTATGTCTATGTATATGTGTATGTGTATGTGTATGTGTATGTGTATGTGTATGCTTCATAAATTCAAACCTGAAACAATTGTATCTTTTTTAGGTGCCATTGATTAATTTGGGGGTGTCCTCTACTTTATATGATGTGCACCTAAACTTAGATTTAGAGCCTGTCACACTAATGCATGTGTCACTTTCACATTAATCACAACTACATAATGTAAACAAGGTGCCAAGTCAACACAATTCAAACCCATCTCACCCATCTTTGAGCGACTGACGAGCCCATTACAACCATGTTTCCCATCGTAGCATAACTAAACCAACAAGCAAATGCATTTTCCTGTCTCATCAATCATGAAACCTACAACACATATCAGCACGAGTTTGTCCCATCTCACCAAGTAGGGTGCGAACATAGTCATGGTGAACTCCAAAATCCCATATGCTTCCATTTTTACAAGCTGTAAGGCACCCATTATTAAAAACAAAATTATGGAAACAATTGCAAACAATACACTAAACTAATCAACTAAATAATTAATGGTTGAAATCAATTAGATTCACCAAACAACCATCAATCAGATAAAAATAATTCCTAATTCAAATAGCCATGAAAACCTTCAAGTATTCACATGTATTACCATAGAACAATAATGACCAGTAAAGCTTTGTTAGAACATATATTTAGGGGACCTAGTTTTCCTAAGGCCTTTCATGGTTGCCTATGTATCACTTCACAGTTGAAAGGTCCAATTGTGGAAAAAGTGCAACATAGATTACCGTTACAAAGGCTTTGGGAAAATCAAGTCTCCCTAAACCATTATATCTTGTAACAATTGCACAAACTTTGACATTCCAAATTGTGTTTAATATTTGTATGGTTGGAATTTACAATTCTTTTCATGGTTCCAACATGAAGGTCTACTATTCAATTAATTTGCGGGGGTTCTCTTTTGCATAGGTTATCCTTCATCAAATCATCCCTGCAACAATTCTATATGTAGACACCTAAATTTGGACATTATATTTTTCCAAATTTATCCCTTTTCGTCTAAACATCCTTTTATTTGCATTAATTAAGTAATATTACTATTATTTAATTAATACCTCTAAAGTTTTTCTAATCTCTAAGGTATCTAGTTAAATAATTAAATACCTTACCTCTTTAATCCCCCTTTCATCAAATAAATTAAATAAATATGACATTTATTTAATTCCTCACATGTCACATCACTTTTCCTTAATCTTAATCAACCTCTTAATCTCATCATTAAGGATGTACACATGCCTAATCCTTTATTAGGATGTGTCACATCCTCCAACTTTTGCAAGTTGGCTTCTACTCCTCATTACCCTCTAATTATCTTCTAATTAATGATTATATATGTCTAATTAGTACCTTGGTCAACTCTCCCCATCCCCCAAGGAATTTTTAATTCCTTTTTGTTTATCCAAGGCTCCTCTCTTCCCCATGTGAATTTAAAATTCACATTTATTCCTCCTAGAATCTTTTGACTTGTCACATCAAGTCACATGTGGACAAGTGCTTCCCTTTTTGGAACTTTGTCTTGTCCATGAGATTCTTCCAAGCATGTGAATTTTTAATTCACATTTATTTTCCCAACTACTTTCCCTTTTCCCATGGAGATTTTTGAGGAATTCTAAAATTCTTCAAAAGTCACTTTCATTCCCACTTGGAGACAAAAAGTTATTTTTTGAGGAAATCTTCTCATCCCCCAAGGTATTTTCCAAGTACTTTTCCTTCTTCCACATCATGTACCCTCATTCCACCTCACTTACACATCATCATTCCTTAGCCACTTCACATTCCACATGTTAATATGTGAGGGCTTGTGAGTCCTCAACTCACCATAGCCCTTCATATTGGCCTTGTTGGTTTAATTTCAACCATTGAATTCTTTAGAGAATTCAAATTCCTCTATAAATACCCCCTCTTTTCTCTCATTTGGGGGGTTCATGATTTTGCTACCAAACTCTTGCCAATTTGACATTTGAGCCATACTTAGCCAATTTTCACACTTTTCTTTCACCATAGCACTTGCATCTCATATTCATCTACTTTCAACCATATTTGCATCCCATTTCACATCTTTTTCCATCAAGAAGAGCATACACAACATCAAAGATTAAAGGGCCAACCAAAGGAGCAACTTAGCAAAGTATAATCGTTTCATCTACATTTGTTAAGTTAACGTTTTTTCCCAATCTTGAGGTGTTAGGTGTTTGTTTTTTTTCTTTCTTTTTTGTTATTGTTGCACATTTTAGGACAAAGATTTTCAACTGGTCACATTTCTAGCACGCTTGGTGGGACCCTCAGACGAGTTTTTTGCTTTCACGTTTTCTATTTTTTTACTGTTTACAAGTGCAGGTTGTAGAGAGGCGGACCTGCCCATCCAGGGGCAGACCTACCCACCAAGGGAAGACCTGACCTAGTAAAGGGGCGAACCCACCCATCAGGGGTGGACCTAACCTAGCAAAGGAGCGGACCCACCCATCAGGGGCAGACCTGACTTTGTCCAGGGGCGGACCTACCCACCATACAACCCAGAAACAACAAATTTTTAGATTTTTCTCAGAGGGATGGACCCACCCATCAGGGGTGGACCTAACCTTTTCCAAGGGCAGACCCACCCAAAACCAAAGCCATACCTGCCCAAAATAACTTTTTTCTAGAAGGTGAAAACTAAAGTTTAAGCATTGTTTTCAGCTGTTTTGAGTATTTCTGACCCCCTAACATTTGTTGTTGGTGTATGTGCAAGGATCTAACTAGCATTTGGTGAAAAACAAAAAACAAAGCACTAACGAGTTTCTTCCAGGGCTATCCATTTCAAAACGGCTATTAGCTATTTGTTATCATTTTTAATTAATTTAGGCACATAGATTAACTAGGGGTGTCAATATACTTTGTGGTTTGTGCTTGTGGTAGGCTATTAACGTATCTAATCCCCTTCCGCCATTTGGAGATCCTGGGTGAAGAGAAATCATAGCTTACCAAGTCCATTTGAGTCTCTCATTTTTCTTTTTCTTAGGGGACCTGCTTGGGGATTTCATCACCCCAAGTGACAATTCCAACCACAATTACCAGTGGGGTATATAAAGGGGGGAGAGTGAAAGTTGTACCTCAATCCAACCACATCAGGATGACGTGAAGAGTTGGTTTGAGCCTTTAGTATCTCACTAAGGTTACCGAATCACGCTTGTGACAGGTTGGTGTTCATGGTCTGGGCCTCACGTACCAGGTGTATATTGAGGACTCCCTAGCAACCTTGTTTATCCTAGAATAAAGGACTTTGTCAACCATACCCATTCTACTAATTTTAGGATCGTGTTGCTTGAACTTTTTTCTTTTTACAAAACCAATATTTTTCTGTTTAGTCGAGTCAGCCTTGTCCTCTGATTGTTGTTTGTTGTGTTTTGGGTCCTTTTCCTTAGTAATTTTTTTGAAAACCTAGTTTAGACTTGTCCAGGGGTAGACCTGCCCTCTAGGGCCATACCTTCCCTTCTAGGGGCGGACCCACCCTCCAGAGCCATACCCACCCTCTAGAGCCATACCTGCCCTTCCAAAGCCATACCCACCCTCTAGAGCCATACCTGCCCTTCCAAAGCCATACCCACCCTCCAGAGCCATACATGCCCTTCTAGGAGCAGACCCGCCTTCCAGAGCCATACCTTCCCTTCCAGGGGTGGACCTGCCCTCCAGGGGTAGACCCGCCCTTCAAACAACTTTTTTCATCCTTTGTTTGGTCAGTCTAAGCTCTCGTTCCTTCGTTTCGATCACTCGTCTCCGCATTCCAAACATTTGTGCACCCATTCTAATCATCTGTTCACTCATTTTGAAAGTCGTTCATCCATTCTTAGCAGTCGTTTACTCATTCTGAGTAGTCATCCATCCCTCTCAATCATTTTTTTACTTGTTCTGAGTGATCTTTCATCCATTCTAACTTTTCACCTCCTTGTTCTGAGAGTCGTTCATCCATTCCAAGTAGTTGTTTACTCGTTCTAAGTAGTCGTTCGCCCATTTGGATCAATTGTTTACTTTTTTTGAGTAATATTTCGTCCATTCTAAGCTTTCATCTCCTCGTTTCGAGATTCATTTATCCAATCCAATCAATCATTTACTCATTTTGAGTATTCATTCATCCATTCCTATCATCCATTTCCCCAATCAAATCATCTTTTTCCCCATCCAAATCCTTTGAAATTTGTTTGAAGTTATTATCCAAATTGACCTAGGTGTCTGAATTTGATCATCATCATCAACATCTGCTTAGGATTGTCATTTGTCTTAATTTAATCATCATCATTGGCTCAATCAATCCGCTTTCAATCTCAAGGTGGATTTAGTGCCGCAATCATCTATTTATCCTTTAATCTGATCAATCAGTATCCTAAGTCACCTAGGGTAATCTCTGAACATGATTTTCCAATCCCTTTCATCATCCTATCTGATCCATCATTCAATCTTATCAATCATTGATTGATCTTATCCAATCCAATCCAATCACATCCCTATCCAATCACCTTTGACCCAATCAATCTGCTTCCATCTTGAGGTAGATTTGGTGTTGCAACCATCCTTTGATAATCAAATACGATCATTAGAATCAATCCCATCACATCATCCAATCATCCTAATATGAGCTTTAATCCAATCCCAATCTGAGCTTGACCTAAATCCTGATTTGAGCTTTAGTCTGTTTCCATCCAAAATCTTTGATCCATCCTATTTATCCTTTCATCATCATGAATCCTTATCCTCCATCAATAGTAGTCAAGGGAAACCCTAATCACATTGACAACAATAACGAAAGTATTGTCGATCAAGAGGTATACGACATAGATCCCCTTGACGCTATCATTGCTAGTAAGATTTCTCCACCCACTTTCAAAAATTCAATCACCCCTTCAAACTATCTCGTTATGTCTTCATCCATGCCTAATCATGCTCCTTATGCTACCTTTGACAAGGGATATTCACTATCTTCCTTGTCTGCATATCCATCATATCCTTCATCTACACCTTATTCTTATTCGACATCCGCATCTTCTTATTCTAATCTTTCATCCCAATATTCATATTACAATTCCCCCATCCATGTCCCCCTATCCTAATCCTCCTTCCCAGTCTGCCCATCCTAATCCTACATTCACACCTTTTTACCTTAATCCTACGTCCCCATCAATCTATCCCTATCCAACATCCATGCCTCCCTACATCAATCTACCATCTCAATCTTCCCATCCTAATCCTTCATCCCAATACCCTTACTACAATCCACCATCCATATCCTCTTGTCCTAATCCACCATCCCAATATCCCTATCTTAATTCCCCATCTGCTTCCTCTTACATCAATCCACCATCCATGTCCTCCAATCTTAATTCACCATACCAACATCCCTACCTTAACCCTCCATCTAATCCTAATCCCCCATCTACTCCTAATCCTACATCCAATCCCAGTCCTCAATCCAATCCTAATCCTCCATCTACTCCCAGTCCTATATCCAATCCCATTGCTCCATCTAACCCTAGTCCACCACTCCATAATCCTAGTCCTCCACCAATCCCTAATCCTCCATCTATTCCTATCATTCCATCTCAACCTAGAATATGCAAGTTTCTCACTCTAGAAGTTCTCTAAGGACTTATGACAAAGAAGACATCCCCCACTCGACACATTGAAATGGTGGAACCATGCCCTCCCAATCCATCATCCATGGTCACTAGTGATGAGACCCTTCTCTGTATCACACCTATCCTTGATATTATCATCCCTAGCATCACTCAAACCGTTGACACCATTGAAACCATCATTGAATCCATCGAACCCCCATCTCCTACGTCAGAAGCCACTGAACCCATCGACGACAATCAAATCCAGTCCACTCCTCCCACTCCTACTATCACTAAAATCCCCTCTCCTGAACTTCATGAATCCTCCATCCTTCCATCTCCCCAACTTGGGGAGTCCATCCAATATTCCTCCATTATCATTCCTCCCACACATAATGAGTCATGCCAAGAGCTTGATCCAAAGCATACTAGCCTATCCCCTTCTCTACATCAAGATCCTGTTGTTCCATCTAGTCTATCTCAAGATCATAATCTCCTATCTGTTCCATCCCATGATCCTCTTATCCTTCAAGATTTGATCCCTCTGTTGCATGAGCCCTTATCACCTGCTGCCACAAATCTAGATCCTATCATATCACCTAATCCCTCTCTTGATACCACCCATCAAGATGTTGCTATCCCACCATATCCATTTCTTGATCCTCCATCGTCACCTAAACCTACTATCCCCTCACCACTTGTATATCCCCTTGGTACTCTCACATTCTTCCATGGTGGTCTCCTTGCAGAAGAAAAACAAAACATATACACCACCCATCCTCCTCTGCCTAATAATGGACTCGCATCATTCTTCCTGAATAACAAAAACCCTATAATGGATCAAATGCTTAAGAACATGAATTACCAAGGAAAAGGTTTAGGCCTTCATGAGCAAGGTATTTTAGATCCCATCCAGGTCAAAGAACAAATCTGTATGCAAGGTCTTGGACCTATTTCCCAAGACTCACAATCTAAAGATGTTGGTACAATCTCTATACATCCTCAACAGTCCTCTTCCAAAAGAAATATAGGCTCTTCGCATCACTCCACCAGATCATATGCTTACATCCCTCCTCCTCCATTGTATCACCTCAAAACAACCATTCATATTCCTCCTTCATCTCTTCCATCCATTTTGGGTCCTTATGTCCCTGCATCCACCATCTCCCATCCTTCATCTACTCCATCCATCTTGGGTCCTTATGTCCCTCCACCCACTACATCTGTTTTAGGCCCTTATATCCCAAAATCACCTCCTCCATCTCGTCCTATTCATCCTTTCATCCATTCAGCCCCTATCCATGTCATCCATCATAAACATCCCACTCGCATGTCCCCTAATTAGGATCAACAAAGGCACATACCTACACATCCTCCATCTACACATAATCCCCATAATCTTACATCCATCGCTCCACATCATCCATCTCCTAGCACCCATCCCATTATTGTTAAAATCACTTTGGATGCTAAACTAAAAATGCATAAATCTAAACATCCACATGAATCAAAAGCTCCTCATGTCCCCTCTAAAAGACATGGTGATAAAAAGAAAAATCAAATTGAGAATCCAAGTCAAATCCATAGGCCACAAAGGCCCACCAAAGCAAAAATCAAAACCATGTGGATCCCAAAGAAAAAAGATGTCATGCCTTCAAATGAAGCATCCATAACAACATCCAAAGTTGCTAATCTGAAAACCAATCATACACATTCCCCATCTCCTAAATCTGTTTTGGGTCCTTATGTCCCAAAATTCACTATCCCATCTCCTCCATTATCCCCACATTCTCAATCCATTAATCCTCCTATCCTTTCACATACACCACCACATGTGCCAATGTTGGTCTTGAACTCACCACCCCATCACATACCTACCCCATCATTCTATCCATACCCTTTCCAACATCCCATCTATTATCCCACATATCTTCCCCATCAAATCCCTCTAGTTCATCCTCTTGCATAATCCATTTATCTCGATAAGGTTGTACCAACATCCAACAGTCGCTTTACACATGGGCTCTTAATACCTCATATGGAACTTGATGCTCGAGTCCCTCATCCATATCCTTATTTCATATCTTCTAAATCCCCCCATCTGCATCCCTATCCTTATCCATCTCCATCTGCATGCTATCCAAAAAATAAAAAATAAAAAATAGTAAAGAAAAATAATTCATCCAATGGTGAAAACTTGGAAAACAAGCACCTTGGATAAGTACCATGATGAAAACTTGGCAAACAAGCATCATGCGTAAAACCCCCATCTAGTTTCCTTCTGCACTTGGGGGCAACTCCACCTGCTTTACCCATATCCTCCATCTAACTTATCTTACACATCCTTCTTGTCATATCCCATTTATCCCAATCCCTCCATCCTCCTTGTGATCTTGATATCGATAGGGACAAACATATAAACATGCTTTGGACACCTTTTGGCATACATTCCCCTCATCCAAAAACTATCCTAATCCTTCTTCGCATTCGTCTATCTTCCTTGTCCACCCATCATGCTACCATTAATCTCCCTTATCTGTGCATCCTATCCATATCCATCTCACTCCTTTATTAGCCTATACTACTACCTTCCATCCCTCATGCCTCATCACACATGACATATTTAGAGTAGGGGCATCTACGTTGTGACATAAGTTCTTGAAGACATCAATCCCTTCGATCTCCCCATCCTTATCTTCCTATCCTTCCATCATAGCATCCCGTTCATCTCCCCATCCTACTCTTCCTATCCACCCATCTTTCTCTTCTTATCCATTCATCCCTATCCTCATCCCATCTTGTAATCTCTTGTCATTGGTATCTAGCTATAGGCCACTCCCCATTCAATCCAATGTCATCTATCTCATCGTCGTCACTCCTGCTTCCTTTGTGCATCTTTCCAATCTCCTATTGCTTCTCATCATTCATCTCTCCACTATATCATTTTCCCAATTCATCTTTTGATGATTTGGATAACTATCCCATCCCTGAGCTTCATTTGATCACCATCATCCTATCCAATCCAATGGGTCTACCCTAACTCATCATTTCGGTTCCATCATTTTATCCCCTTCTCAAGGTTATCTTGTCATCATCCTTTATCCATTGTTTGTCTTTGGCCTTTTGTGGAACTACGTTGCCCCTGCGCTTTCACGTAGGCAAGGTCAATCATTTGATCCACCCCTGGGGCTCCTTTATCATCTATCATCGATCTTTTTGCTTTTTTTCATCTGGCCTTTGTCATCCATCAAGGTCTTCATCATCCTCTTTCCAATTTTATCCATGGTCCGTCATCAGCCTTTTATTGAACTACGAGGGCTATGTGCTTTCATGTAGGAAAGGGTAATCTTTGATTGGCCCCCAAGCCCCTAGGTCACTAGGATGTATCAATCTTCTATCTTGTGTCTTGTCTCCCTTATGTCGTGTCGACAAGCTATGCCCTTATATGGCTAGTTCTTCACAAACAAGATCCACTTGTATCATGTGATCCAATCAATTTTTAGCATCCCACGTCATAACGATCTTTTAGTTTAGTATCCATCATCTTTGGTCTCAACAGGATGCATCCTTCCTAACAAACCTCATCAACCCCATCTATCCTCTTGATCCTATGGCAAAGGATGTTTGAAATCGATTGTGATCTTTGGATTCTTTTAGCTTTTGTTTATCATTTGAGCTCCCTATCATCACTTGTCATGGTCACCTTGATCCATCATATCATGGTGTGCTTTGACTGGTAAAAATAGGGGCGTATCTTGATCTTTTTCTTTTTCTTTTTGTCTTCTTGGTTGTCCAACGTAGTACCCACCAAGATCCTTGCAGTCTTGTGTTATGTTGGGGCATCCTTTTGTGCTTGTGGTTATCCCAATACCTGGCATAACCAAGGTCATTGCGACTTTGGGGTTTTGGGATAGCCTTCTTGTTTGATGTGTTTGTTTCATGCATTAGACACTAATCTACCTTGGTCCTTTATACCTTGGTGTATGATGTCTTCTGCTATAGCAAAAATCAATGCTCCTAAAGATGGAAAATTGCATTTGGATTGCATTTCATCTCCCATTTCAAAAATCCCCCCCATCCATTCATCCTTCATCAATCTCCCTCCCCTATCCATCTAATCTCTTATCATCATTATCGGGATGTATCTTTCCCTATCCTTGTGTTGTTTCAGGATATTTCATTCCCTCATCAACAACACTCCATCCATCATCAACCCATTTTGGCTTGTCGCTTGACTTGGGCAACATCATATTTGTCCTAACATCCATCTGTGCTTCCCAATCTCCTACCTCCTTTTCATCCTTTCTTACCCATAGCTTTGCATCATAATCCTCATCTCCATTCTCATCGTCTCATCCCTTTTCAAAGCACACATGTGTTCTCTTGAACCCGAAAGTCCTCTCGAGGGGGCATCCTTCATCCCTAACCTTCATCTTCACCCCCATCATCTTCCTTCCCAGTCAATCCTTTAATGACTGGGGCATCTTTTCCAATCTAACCATCTTCTTCTGGGTACTATGTTTTAATATTATTTGAAATGATGCTACTTCGTAACACCATCTCAAAGAGAGGCAGAATGTAGACACCTAAATTTGGACATTTTATTTGTCCAAATTTATCCTTTTTCATCTAAACATCATTTTATTTGCATTAATTAAGTAATATTACTATTATTTAATTAATACCTCTATAGTTCTTCTAATCCTTAATGTATCTAGTTAAATAATTAAATACCTTACCTCTTTAATCCCCCTTTCATTAAATGAATTAAATAAATATCCTCACATGTCACATCACTTTTCCTTAATCTTAATCAACCTCTTAATATCATTATTAAGGATGTGCACATGCCTAATCCTTGATTAGGATGCGTCACATTCTCCAACTTTTGCAAGTTGGCTTCTAATCCTCATTACCCTCTAATTATCTTCTAATTAATGATTATTTAAGTCTAATTAGTACCTTGGTCAACTCTCCCCATCCCCCAAGGAATTTTTAATTACTTTTTGTTTATTCAAGGCTCCTCTCTTCCCCATGTGAATTTAAAATTCACATTTATTCCTCCTAGAATCTCTTTTTCCCATGCATCTTCTAGAATCTTTTGACTTGTTACATCAAGTCACATGTGGACAAGTTCTTCCCTTTTTGGAACTTTGTCTTGTCCATGAGATTCTTCCAAGCATGTGAATTTTTAATTCACATTTATTTTCCCAACTACTTTCCCTTTTTCCATGGAGATTTTTGAGGAATTCTAAAATTCTTCAAAAGTCACTTTCATTCCCACTTGGAGACAAGAAGTTATTTTTTGAGGAAATCTTCTCATCCCCCAAGGTACTTTCCAAGTACTTTTCCTTTTTCCACATCATGTACCCTCATTCCACCTCACTTACACATCATCATTCCTTAGCCACTTCACATTCCACATGTCAATATGTGAGGGCTTGTGAGTCCTCAACTCACCATAGCCCTTCATCTTGGCCTTGTTGTTTTAATTTCAACCATTGAATTCTTTAGAGAATTCAAATTCCTCTATAAATACCCCCTCTTTTCTCTCATTTGGGGGGTTCATGATTTTGCTACCAAACTCTTGCCAATTTGACATTTGAGTCATACTTAGCCAATTTTCACACTTTGCCTTCACCATAGCACTTGCATCCCATATTCATCTAATTTCAACCATCTTTGCATCCCATTTCACATCTTTTTCCATCAAGAGGAGCATACACAACATCAAATATCAAAGGGCCAATCAAAGGAGAAACTTAGCAAGGTATAATCGTTTCATCCACGTTTGTTAAATTAACGTTTTTGCCCAATCTTGAGGTATTAGGTGTTTGTTTTTGTTTCTTGAATTTTTTTTATTGTTGCACGTTTTAGGATGAATATTTTCACCTGGTCACACTATCAATTTTAGGTTCCTTTGATTAATTGAAAGTGTGTTCTATTTTTTAGGTGCTTTGATTCATTTGGGGGTGTTATCTTTTTAATAGGTTAGGCTACAACAATTCAATCATGCAATTATTGTAGCTTTTTATTTGAATCACTTAGGGGACTTGGTTTTATGAAGGCTTTCAATGGTTACCTATGCAACACTTCACAATTCCAATGCAATTTTGGACCTGTGTAGCATAGGTTGCCATTAGATGAGCATTCATAAAATCAAGTCTCCCTAATTCATTACTGAATGCAAAAATACACATGACTCTATAGGGGAGAGGAGCCGATACGTGCGCATCCAATTTTCTACGGTCTACATTAACAAAACAACCATATTTAATGACTGAATTGATGAAGCAGAACCAATGAAAAAGACAACCTATGTGTATGTGTATATAAATGTATATGTATATGTGTACATATATGTACATGTATATATATATATGTATGTATACATAAACATATATGTATATAGAATTGTTTACATAGATTATTTTGCTTACCAAGAATATATTTATGTCTCTATTGCTTAGTTGACATAATTGATGAAGCAGAACCTATATGTATATTTGTATGTGTATGTGTATGTATATAGAATTGCTTACATGAAGAACCTATGAAAAAGAGAACCCCAAATTTATTTATGGCATTGAAACAACGAACAATATTATTTGTTACTACAATGAAAAATTGCATCATTGCTTATATGCATTCATTTGAAAAATAGAACACCCCCAAATTTATCTATGGCACGGAAACAATATACAATGTTATGTATATGTGTATGTGTATGTGTATGTGTATATGTATATATATTTATATATATACATTTATGTATATTTATGTATACATGTATATATATACATATACATATACATACATATATATATAAATATACATATACATATATGTATATATATGTGCATATGTATATAGAATTGCTTACATGCAGAACCTATGAAAAAGAGAACAACCCTAGGTTTATGAATGACATCAAAACAACCAACAATATTGTTTGTTACTGAAATGAAAAATTGCAGCATTGCTTACATGCATTCATTTGCATGTCTGAATTGAATCACAACAGAATAATTTATATGCATTCATTTACATTGAATTGAAGATGAAGCATCACCTATGAAAAAGAAAACACCCCCAAATTAATCAATGGCAACTAAAAAGGATACAATATTTGCATGACTGAATTGTATATGTATATGTATATGTATATGCATATGTATATGTATATATCTATGTCTATGTCTATGTATATTTATATGTATATGTATATGTCTATGTCTATGTATATGTATATACATATACATATATATACATATGTATAAGTCTATGTATATGAATATGTATATACATATGTATATGTATATGTATCTGTAGATACATATGTATAAGTCTATGTATATGAATATGTATATACATATGTATATGTATATGTATCTATAGATACATATATATACATATATATGTGTATATGTACATATGTATATACATATACATATACATATGCATAAAGATATACATATGTGTATATGTAACAATAGAAAGAAGTTGCTTGTAATGTTCACCAACCGGTGTCTATCCGTCTCTTAACTAGAGTCCTAGCATCGCAGGTTGTGGTAAAGGTTTGAAACTTGCAGAGGATGAACCGAGCATGTAGTGTCGTGCAAGTGAAGAAAAAATGAGAACTTGCTAAAATGAAAGGCTGTAAAGATGGTGAGAAGAGCGAGGCACTGGGAGCATTGAATGTAGGTTGGTTCGGAAAATATGTATGTATATGTCTATACATATGTATATGTAAATATATATGTATATAGATATGCATATACATATGTATATGTATGCATATACATATCTATATACATATGCATATGTATATGTATATATATATGTATATGTATATGTATATGTATATTCATACATATACGTATACGTATATGTATATGTATAGGTTGGCTGGAAAAATATTGCGAGGTGGCATGGAGCTAAGGAGAAGAGATGTGCATTAAACACGATAGTCGAGAAGTATAGCAAGGGGCGGCGAGTGATAAATGCGACATAGTGGATTCTTAGGGTGGTGACTGAGAGAAGTTGGTGTGGCAAGGCTGTCAACTTCGGACATCGTGCCATGCAGGAAGTGGCACCCGAGGTGCCTACGTATTGGTCGACGAGTCTTTTTTTATTTTTAAAACACGTGGACAAATATCATCCTCCCACGTGGAAAATTAGATCAAAAAAGGAATAGAAAATGACAAAATTTCAATGAAGAAGCAAACATTGCAAATCAAAATAGTGACATATTGCAAATTACATAGAGAACACATTGCAATATGATCATAATACATTGTAAATCAAAACAATAATGATGCATTTGTAATTATCATATATTTAAAAATGTCAACGAAGAAGCATACATTGCAAATCAAAACAATAACACACATTGCAAATTACATACAACACTTTTTAGAATTTGATCATATTACTTCACAAACCAAAATATTAACACTCATTCTATACTTATCATAAAATTAAAACTATCCACAATTTTGGTGCATTTGTAAATATCAAAACTTCTAAACTATATGAAACTTGAATTGCATGTGAAAACCAAAAAAAAGGCAGCATCTAGCTGTTGCTATTGTGAAATGGATCTTGGTTGGTTGGGGTGCCAATTGCCATGTTCTTGTCCCCTTTCAGTCAATGAGGAGTGTTGCATACGTGAGTGGGACTTGGAGTGGTAAATTGGGTGCAAGTGACATGTGTTGGGGGCGGTGGTGAACAAATTTGTACATCCCAAGTGCTAAATTGATATGGATATTGAGTGCCTCTGAATTCAGATTGGGAGAAGCTCGAATAATTCATTGTTGTGGAGAACTGAGGGATATTAATGTTGAGAATATCACGGAAGACTCCATTACTTTGAGACAACGGATTAGAAGGATTCCTTAACTGCCTCTCTCTTTGTAAAGCCCTTTGTCCCTCCTCAATCTCTTTTTCCTTTCGTTCATGTTCCTTGTGAAGCCTCTCTTGCTCCTTTTTCGCATCTCTATCCTTTTTTTGTTGTAATTTTTGCTGCTCTTTCTTTTTGTAGTATCTCCTTCTCAATTCTTGCATTCTCCTTCAACTTCGCTGCCACAATTTGTTCTTCCCTTTTCTCCTCATTTTTTTGTCTCTTTCTTGCTTTTATCTCCTCAACCTCTTTCTTCCTTTGCTCTTTCTCCATTAATAGCCTTGTGTAGTCATTTGTTGTTAACAATTGAGACTATCTACTAATCCGAATTGCACCAGCTTTGGATTTCTTTTGATGGACAGTGTGCACAGGCAGCTTGAGGAACTTGGTAATGTGCAGAACTGTTTGTGTTTCTTGTGTCCCATCCGACTATGTGGAAATGACCTCCTCCACTACCTGTGAACCCTCTAGTACATGTTCATTGCCTCGTAAATTTGAATTGTAAGAAGGAGCATAGTAATGCACAACTTGAGAAGGGTCAATTTATGGTGGTGGTGATGGGAAAGTATAGGTATCACGTTGTTCTGTGACTTCCAAATCAATTCCCAAGTTCATTGCCCCCTCAACCGACCAGGATGGTTGGCTTCATTGTGATGGAAGATCTAAAATTTCATTGAATTGATCAATGGGGCTATCCACCATGGGAGGGGTGTGTTCATTAACCACCACTTGTGCAACTGATTCAACAGGACAACTATGAGGTGAGTGTTGTGTTTCTATTGCAGTCTACAAATGTCCATCTGGAAGAGTGGACTGCAATATTGCAACATCATTGCTTGACAGACCAAGTCCAGAAAGGTTGAGAATGTTTTCAACTACGTCAGCATCCTTGCTGACCACAAATGTCTCACTAGGACACATGTCATTGACAAGTGCATCAGGATTCAACAGCCATATACTAGTCCTTTTAAACCCAACTTTGATGTTGTCAATTGTCAAAGCTCTTTTCATTGCTTTGTTGCCTAACATTGCAAGTTCTCTCCTCCTCACTTCAATGTTTGGAAACCTTGACAAAAAATCTGCACGTTCTGATTTGAAGTAAGCTTTAAAAGGTGCAAACACACTCACATCCAACGGTTGTAACTTATGTGATGTGTGTGATGGAAATGTTAACAAATCTACACCAATTTCTCGTGCTTCCTGGATGGTTTTGAGTGCTACATGGCTTCCATGGCCATCAAAGATCAACAAGACCCTGTTGGTGGGTGAGACACCACCTGGAACTGAGGTTTTGAAGTGGGTCAACCAATCTATGAACAATTCTTTGGTCATCCATGCATGGGGCTAGGTTGCCATGCAATCACCTAGTTCGTAGTCTATGGTGTAATTATCTATGTTTGCACTCCCCTTGAACAAGTAGAATCCCATAATACTCTACCCAACAGCATTGACACAACATAGAATGGTTATCCATTCATAGCTCTTTGGGATAATGTAAGAGACATTATTGCTACCTTTTCTTGTGAGCACCTTCATGGACCCATTTTTTCTTGCTTGGATGCCAGTTTCATTGCAATTCCATATACGATCAGGACCATATAACATGGCTTCATATGTTGCAGATAGTGTTTTGTAGAATGCAGCTACAACATCACCTCTAAGATTGAATTCCCTATCTTTGTCTAGGCCTTCAGCAATTCGTAATGCAAGTTCATGATGTGTGTGCTTGAAGCCTGTCCACCAGAGCTTCCCTAGGAACCCATTGGTGAAAGGGTTTGGCCTATTATGACATATTTGGGCAACCTCAGACTTAAGATTGACTATCTCAAGACCATGACCAATATCATCCATTTGCTTACACCATTCCACAATAAGATGTTCTTCCTCTTCAGTGAGGATTGTTGGCAGACCTTTCCTGGAAGTTGTTGTTAGACCCCCTAGCCATTTGGACAGTGTGGTTGTTGGGATTGACCACTTTTTGGAATCCCCCCTTATCGACATGTCATTCTCTTCAACGTCATAGAGTGCCCTTTTCATGTCATCCGAAGATCACAACTTTTGTATTTGTTTTACCTTCTACGGTATTTGAGGTGTAGTAACCTCAATCTGTGGTATTTGAGGAGTAGAAACCTCATCTACTTGTGTAATAGGATCTATTTCAAGGGGGGATCTAGCTCCTCTTTTTTTGGAGAGCAACCTTGTCGTGGCTCTTTTCTTTTTTTGTTCCCAGTACAGGTCACCACTGCATTGCCCTTGGCCATCTACATAGAATAAGTACAATCAAAATAGTGATGCTTGAACAAAAGAATAATTAGTTTGTAATGCAGAACATATGAGAATAAGATAACCAGAGTCAATGATAATGCAAAACCTATGAAACATAAATGGTAAAATATGAAACACAAATGTTTGAACAGCTATCTTTATATGTATGAAGAGAGTGATGCTTGAACAGAAGATTATTTAGTTTTTGTGTGTTATCTTTTTAGTTTGTTGCATTTCAATTGAGATGATCTTTTCTAATAGTTTAGAGAGTTACATCTATTTTGGAGTGAGATACATAAGGAAATAGATGAGTAAGAAGCACAAAATTACAAACTATGCAAGGGAGTTAGAGTTTAAGAACATCTCATATATCTTAAGCGTTTACAACATTAACATTCTCATGCACAACAAAGTGAAAACCACGCTCATATTTGAACTGACACAATAGAAAGCTTACAAATGAAAAACAGTAAGAGTTTAACAAAGCTCACATATTTTGTCTATGACGAACTCATTGACAAACATAAATATTTGTGAATTGATGAAGCAAAACCTATTAAAAAGATGAAAAAAAAAACCTAATAAAAATGGAAACCTTAGTGACTGATAATGCAGAACCTATGAGAATAAGATATCCAAAGTGAATGAAAATGCATAAGCTATGAGAATAAGATAACTAGAGTGAATGATAATTCAGAACCTATGAGAATAAGATAAGCAGAGTGAATGATAATGCAAGACATATGAAATAGAAATGGTAAACCATGACTAATATTTACCATATAAACGATAATGCAAAACCTATGAGACTACGATAAGCAGAGTGAATGATAATGCAAAACCTATGAAAAAAAATGCTAAACTATGAGTGTTATATTTGCAATATAAACCCTACTGAAATAGAAAGGCTAAACTATGACTGTAACATTTTCAATAGAAACCCTAGGGAAACAAAAATGGTTAACTATGACTGTAATATTTGCAGTATAACCCCTAGGGAAACCGAAATGGTAAACTATGACTGTAACATTTGCAATATAAACCTTTGGGAAACATAAATGGTAAATTGTGACTGTAATATTTGCAATATAAACCCTAGTGAATGTATATGCTAACGAATGACTATAATATTTGCAAAATAAACCCTAGGGAAAGCTTTAAATGGTAAACCATGACTGTAATATTTGCATTATAAACCCTATGGAACACATATGCTAACCTATGACTGCAATATTTGCAATATAAACCCTAGCGATAGATAAAGAAACATCTGTGACTGTAATATTTTCAATATAAACCCTAGGGAAACATAAATAAAAACCTATGACTGTAATGGTTGTAATGAAGATCAATATAAAGCTTACAAATGGAAAACAATAATGGTTGTAATGAAGAACAATATAAAGTAAACAAATGGAAAAGTGTGAAAGGAAAGCCTAGAACAATATGGATGTTGGTGCACTGGAATCTGAGTTGTTGCCTCCCCTTGATGTTAACTTGTTGAATTATGTGCTTGTCACTCCTCCTTTTCTTATGTCGCTCACTGCAGAATAAATGAATACTTGACGATTTTCATAGCTATTTGAATTGGGAATTATTTGAATTTGATTGATGCTTGTTTGGTGTGGTGAAATAAATTGTTGTCCTATTTTCAATTTGAATTTTGTTTCATATGAATTGGAGATTTGATTAATTTCGGCCATTAATTCTTGACTTGATTGGTTTGGTGGATCGTTTGAAATTGTTTCCATGTTTTTTTTTGAATAATGGCAACCTTACAGGACTGTTAAATGGATGTAGGTGGGATATTTGTCTTTGGCTCCAATACTTGTGCACCCTACTTGGCGAGATGGGATAGATTGAAGTTGATACGTGTTGTAGGTCTCATGGTTGAAGGGATAGGTGAATGCATTTATGTGTTGGTTTGGTTATGCTACAACGGGAAACATTGTTGTAATGGGTTCGCCAATCAGTCAAAGATGGGTCAGATGGGTTTGAATGTTGTTGACTTGGCACCTTGTTTATGTTGTGTAGTTATGATTAATGTGAAAGTGACACCTGCATTGGTGCATTAGTTGGGTTTACCAATTTACGGGGAAGGGTGCATGTCTTAATGTTTGGGTTGTTTAAATTCCATGTCAGAATGCTACTTGTTATATGTCAGATACAAGTTAGATACACTTCATCATGTTTGGTTGCTAGCGTGTACTTGTTTTGTTTTGAAATGAATGTTATTAAGTGTGCATTTTAAATCTAATTTATGTTTGATGTCATCGTGCCTATTTATGGATGAATTTTATTTTAAGTTGTGAAGGACCGACGTATAGGTGTGGGCCCCAACGAACGTATGTCCCATCGCACTTTAGGGCCCCCGCTTACGTATCGGCTCCTCTCCCTTAGTGACTTTTTTCACTTACAAAAGTTTGCCACAATTTGATAAGGATGAAATAATTGTTATGAAAATATTCAAAGCTTTAGGGTTTACAAATAATTGTTTAGCAAATTAGTTAGTCTATGTATATAGAGAGAGGCTTTCAATCATGGCTCGTTAATATACAAATAGGGGAAAACTAAAAAAAATTAATATAGACCTCTTGAACTTAGAAAAAAATAGAGATGTTAATTGTTTGTAAAGCAAATTGAGATCAATCATGCAATCCATAGGACATAGAGTAGAGCTACTAGAAAATAACACTCAGCGATGTGATGGAGCAATGTGATGTAGTGGGGAATAGTCATGTATGTAGTTTCATAAGTGGGAGATAAAGCCCAAGCTTTATTTGATTAGATGTTGGAGAAGCCAACAAAGATATGGTGGCCACATGAGAGTAATTCATATAATGACACCTAATTGGTGACTAGGCAAGCAATAAATCAAATATGGATTAGATAAGTTATCAACTTGCAAGGTGTCCTCATAGCTAGCCCGCATTAAACTAAGGACTAGTTGGTACATGAAATAGAGAGATAGAAGAGACTTAGAGAAAAAGAAGAAAAAAGTTTCTACCTTTTGTACAATTGATACAAAAGATATTTTATTTTAAAATACAAAATTTAAAATGACATTCGAATCAAAACAATTATACAAATACATTAAGAAATAAAAGAAAGATAAAATTGAAGAAACGAAAAGAACTTATCATTAATAAAAAACCAGTTCCCACAAACTATCCATAAACTTATAGATACCAAAAAAGTTACATACTTCATGGTTGTCAGAATTATATTCTATTCTATTAATTTTCAGTCATTCATACATTTAAAGATGGACACTCTCTATAACATGACTTACTTTTTTTTTGGATTTGTTTGTATGGCTCCAAATGTAATCAACTAAATGGCTTGCTCTAACGGCATAATAGCCTGCTAATCCGTTGTAGGCGGTGGCACAATTAAATGCAAGCACTGAAAAAGAGCTGAGACCAAAATTTAAAAACCTGCTAAATTTAGAAACCTTATCTTGGCTGTCGTTATCACCGACACCAGAACTTTTTTTGTCCGCTAGTTCTTCGCCCACGTACCCCACCACTCTCACGGAATCCGCGGGGCTGCTTTAGCTTTATTGCGGGCTTCTTCGAGCCTGCCACGTGGAAAGCGAATTTGACACGCGTCATTGGTTTACAGAAATCTCATTTTTTTGGTGGATATTTCCTGGACTCTGTTTACACGTGTGGAGATGGAGAGCCTTGTTTCAACAATGACGAGGACGGAAGAAAATGTTCGATATGATTTTCTGAGATGATCCAAATAGAAATTTAGTTTATTAATAGGGATTTGAATTTTGATGACAAGAACCACCACGATCAGAATTAGCCATCACACTATGATATTACCAACATCTTTTATCTTCTTGTTGAATCAATATTTTTATATTTTAATATAAAGGAAGGAATTAACTTTGTCAAGTGTAAACCATCAAACACTAGATTCAGTTTTTATGTGAGGGCGTACTAAAACATTAAGACGGGTTAGACGTGACATCCTAAAAGTTTACAAAGATTAAATTCATAGACCTAGACAAATCTACAAGACAAAGGTCAAATCTATAGATGGAATCAATTTGCAATTATAAAAGTGACCTAGATCGATAGACAAATCATCTAAGAGACATTCATCTAATCTTAACTAATATTTACACATTGTCAATGAATCACTTTCTATCATCTAAATCAACCTCTTCAAATAAGTATCATTGTGTATCTATTTTATTTAATTTAACTCAATATATTTATACACTCCTAGGACCTCATTTATTGTAGGGCGAATTCTAAATGCTTATGTTATTTATTTACCCTAGATTTATGTATTTAAGGGATCTTATTCTCCCTCTCAATTAGTTGGAGGATATATATTTATCTTTCATTTTGGTGAACCCCTTAGCTCTTGCAATACCTTAGGATTTCTAGCCTTAAGAGTTTCATCTTTTTTATTTATTTTTTATTCAAATCGAAGAGTGCTTTATTTTGTTGAGATTTTTCTTTCTCTCTTTATCATATCTTTTCGAGGTTTTTTATGCCACAAGCTACTTGAAGTCTTTTTCAAGGAGTGGTCATCTTAACCCTAATATGTCTAGTCACTCAAATGATCATGACTCCTTTTATGTTATGATAACTAATAATGCTCAGATGTAGAACTATATTGAGGAAAACAAAGAACAACAAGATTATGATCATAATACATGCATTGCTAAGCAATATCTCTCTCTTATGGGATAAGTACTTATTGATGCACTTCTTCAAGTTGAATCTCCTCAACAATTGGTTATCACTTTACATAGTCCATTAGTGGGCATCCCTTATGGAATGTATATTGTTTATAATATTTGCGCTCTCATGGCTTATACAAATAGTGTATCCTCTCACCAACCCATTCACCTTTTATCATCTTCTAATGCTTCCTTCTCTCATATTATAGTTACCACTTACATGGCCTCCACTACCATTGTTGTCCCTCCTAGTGTGAGACTTTCCTCTTCCATTCCTACCTTTATTATCACCATCACATTTTTGTCCACTACTGTTCATCTTTCCTTTCATCCTTTCATGTGTCCCCATACCCATGTGGCTACTAGAAGTATCCCCTACACCTATGTTCGGCATACCATTTCTCCTCATCTTATATAACCACCTTACCTTATAGTGTGGCTTCTCCTTTCATTCCATGCCACCCTATTTACACATCCTCCATTTATCCAATGTTAATCCTACCACTACTATTTCCACCCCTACCTTGGATACACTATTAAAATAATTTGATCATATTAAGAAGAAATTGGATACTATGCCTATTAGCCATGACTCTATTACATACTATTATCCACATTGCACACTCCTTGTATTTGAAATTGATATATATTTAATACCCACTAACTTTGTGGCACATATTTGAATTATAATATGGAAAAGGAGATCCCAATATTTATTTACAATATTTTATTAATGCATGCTTAAATTTCACATATGAAGATAAATTGTTGGCTAAATTGTTTTCATGAGCCTTAAGGGATTGTGTCAATCAATGGTTTTAATCCTTAGCTATTAGTTCTATCTATTATTTTCATGAGCTAACCATAACTTTCTTATGACGCTTCCATGTCAATATGCACTTGAAAATAATTTACTACTTTGATTAAATATGCACAAGGACATAATGATTCTATCAGTTACTATTCTATATGCTTTCAATCTATGTGTGGTCAAATGAAGCATCAACTAGATGATGTTGAGTTGCAATCCATCTTTCTTGAGGGAATTCTTCCTCCCGTCAAAGATAGTATTTACTTGAATAATTTTTCTTTCATGGATTTTTCTCCCCATATGCAAACTATTAAACTTAAATACCCTTCATCTAATGGTTTGAATCATTGAGCTTCCCCTACTTCCTCTATTGATTCCTACCCTTTGAAATTTCAAAAGAATAACATCTTTCAAAGAGGGAATAACAAGAAAAAACCATAAGCTATTTTCATATAGGTGGCTACTACTTCCAATCCCATATCTTTCAGACCTCAAGAACCTTAGAAATTTACAAAGCTTAGTGATCCATTGGATAATGTACTAAAAACAATACTTTCCAATAATATGATTCCTCTTCCTCATGTTCATCCATTGGAACCCTCTAGAGGATTATCTAACTATTATAATGAAAATGCCTTTCTAAAATTTCTATAGAGTTAGTGGACATCATACTCAAGTTTGTATGGAACTCATGCATAAAACCCAAGATCTCATCAATAATAATGGGAGACAATCATTTAAATACTCCATAAAATTAAATTTTATAAATTTATACCATTTACCTTTTCCATCAAATATGCAATCAAATAATGTTGAATATCAACAAGTTCCTGAAATCCTACTAATTCTATGGCACACACATGTATATTCATGGAAATGGGGGACCAAAAAGAGTTCTTAAGCAACCACTTCTTTTCCTAAAATTAGTATAAACTAGCCTTGGAGGAGAAATTTAAGATAGTTATGCTCAAAATTTGAAGATGTGACAAGAACAAGAGTTCTAGTGATCTAAATCTACTTTCTAAACTACTATTTTTTTTAAATGGTGGAGATTAAGGGGTTCAAATAGGGGAAGTACACAAAGCGCTCCTATTTTTGTAAAAAAAAAAAAACATAGTTTCTAGTATGCTCCCCCTAAAATGTTAACTTGTTTTTAGTTTTTCAAGAATTACTTTGGTGGAAAATAAAAAATTGAGCTTGCTCCCCCTTGAATTTTTTGGAAACTAATTGAAAGTCATTTTTTAATGTGTATAGAATAGAGTCTATAATGTAATTTTATTTTTTTTCAGATTTGGATGAACAAATAAAAAATGACACCAAAAATGCTATACATAGATTTTTGGCAAAAAAGAAGACACTAGCAAAAGAAATTAAAGATCAAAACCTTAACATATTTGAAACATAGAGAAAAATACATGGTTCAAAAGGTAAGAGATATCTTGACATTGTTGTGGTATTTTTTAGATCAACATTGAAAGAAGTGCAAACCTAATGGAGAGAAATTTAGGTTTTTTTCAATATTTTATAGAAAACATGTCTTTGGGTAATTGACATGCAAGTCCAACCCTTTGGGTAGTTTTCAAGGAAAGTTACAATGCGAGCATGTTATAACGTGCTCACTTTATAACATGCTCACATTATAACATGATTGTATTATAATACACATCGGCATTATAATGTGCTCACATTATAACATGCTAGTGTTATGAGAAAAATTAAAGATAGTCTTCCCACAACCCTCGTGAAGAACTATGATCCAAACACGATTGAAATAAATAAAAAGACAATCAAGCTCCACTACCAACATCTCTATCTTTCTATTTATATTTCCCCCTCTTCCTATCTCCTTCCATCTCTCTATATTTATCTCTCCATCTCTCTCTCTCTCTCTCTCTCTCTCTCTCTCTCTCTCTCTACCTCTCCATCTCCCTCTCCATCTCTATCTTCCTCTCTCGGGCTCTCTATCTCTAATACCTCTCCCTCTCTCTCTTCCTGGACCTCTATATTGATATCTCTATTTTCCTCTATATATCTTGATTTTTATTCTTCTATCTCACCCTCTTTATCTCTATCTTCTTATATCTATATCTCTCTCTACTCGCATATCTCTCCCTCTCTCTACCTCTCTATATATCACTTTATATCTCTATATTTATATTTCTATCACTCCATCAAGCTCCCTCTCTCTTTGTCTCTCCTTCTTTCTATCTTGATTTCTCCCTCGCCCTCTCTCCTCTATCTCCTTGTCTCCCTCTCCCTCTCCATCTCCACATATATCTCTATCTTCCTGCCTCCTCTCCATATCTAGATACCTCTCCCTCTCTATCCATCGCTCTCTCTCCATCTCCCTCTTCCTATACCTCTATATCTATATCTCTATTTTCATCTCTATCTCTCTCCTCCTATCTCTATCTCTCCATTTTCTCCTTATATATATATATATCCTTATCTCTCTATTTCTCTCTACCTCTATACCTCTCCCTCTCTCTACCTCTCTCTATATTTCACTTCCTATCTCTATCTTTGTATTTATATATCTTCATCTCTCCCTCTCTCATTCTCTCCCCCTCTTTTTATTTATCCCTATTTATATCTCTATTTCTCCCTCTCCCTCTTCATCTCTCCTTTCATATCTCTCTCTCTCTCCATCTCCATCTCCATATCCATCTATATCTTCCTCTCCCTATTTATCTCTATACACCTCTACATCTCTCTATCCATCCCTCTTTCCATCTCTCTCCCTTTCCCTCTCCCTCGGCCTCTATATCTATATCTATTTTTCTCTATATTTCTCTCCATATCTCTCTCAATCTCCATATTTATCCTTCTATATATCCCTCTCTTTATTTATATATCCTTATCTCTCCATCTCTCTCTACCCCTATACCTCTCCCTCTATCTTCCATTTTATATGCCACTTCTTATCTCTATCTTTATCTTTTTTATCTCTCCATCTATCCCTCTCTCCTCTCTCATTCTCTCTATCTATTTCTCTCTCCCTCTTTCTACTCTACTTCTCACTCTCCCTCTTCTTCTCTCCTTCCATATCTCTCTCTCTCTCTCTCTCTCTCTCTCTCTCTCTCTCTCTCTCTCTCCTCTCCTCTCTCCATGTCCATTTCTCCATCTCTCTCATTATACCTCTCCCTATTTGTCTCTATCACCTCCTTTATCTCTCACTCTCATCCCCTTTATCTCTATCTCCCTAAACCTCCCTCTCCCTCTTTATATATGTCTCATTATCTCTACCTCTATCTCTTCTTTACTCCATCTCTCCTCTATACCTAGACATCTCTCTATCTCCTCCTCACTCCTCTCTCTATCTCTTTCTATCTATATCTTTCTCTACTTCTATTTCCATATCTCCCTATCTCTCTATCCCCATCCCTAGCTCTATATATCTTTATCTCCCTCTCTCCATATCTCTCCCTCTATAAACCTCTCCTCTCCCTCTCCCTCTCCCTCTCCCCCCTCTCCTTTTCTCTCTCTTCTTCTCTACCTATCTCTCTCACTTTATCTACCTCTATATCTCTATCTCTCCCTCTTTATCTCTCCCCTCTCTCCATATCTATCTCCCCCCTCTCTCTCTCCCTCTCCCCCTCTCTATATTTCCTTATCTATCTATCTATCTATCTATCTATCCCTATATATATCTCTATCTCTACCTCTCCACCTCTCTCTATATCTCCTTACATATCTATCTATCTATCACTCTATCTTGCCCTATATATCTCTCTATCTCTCTCCCCCTCTCTCTAACTCTCCATTTATAACTTCATATCTCTATGTTTATATTTATTTCTCTCTATATCTCCCTTTTCTTTAGCTTTCCATCTTCCTCTCTCATTCCATCTCTCACTCTATCTTCCACTCTCCCTCTCTATTCACCCTCTCTCTCCCTCTCCCTCTTCCTATATATTTATAGATATAGATATCACTATCTCTCTTTATCTTTATCTCTTCAAATTTATCTTACTATTTCTCCCTCTCTTTATCTCCATGTCCTTATTTTCAGTAATGGATCTTGATTACCTTCCTAATTTAAAGGTTTTACTTTAGTTGTGTTTGGATCTTAGTTCCTCATGAGGGGTCATCAAGGGGTCTAGGGGTAGCTCACCCTTGAGATATTTAAATGACCTTGTAAAATACAATAATCTCTCCTTCCATATCTCCCTCTCTATATATTTATCTCTTCATCTCTCTTTATCCCTCTCCCCTCTCTTTCTCTTTAACTCTCCCTCTCCCTCTCCTTCTCTCCCTTTCCCTCTCCATTGTTACACCCCCGTTGTTTATTTACCAAATAAAATTACCTTTATGAGTAAATATGTTTTTAATGCACGATTATGTCTTGATAAATTTCAACGGATGAATGAAATGTATGAATATGCATTATGATGAATTAATTTTTAAATGGTTTAATAACATATCAAAGTTGGTGATCTTGTCAACATGTGTATTTAGAGTTCAACTTTACATGATTTAGTTTTATGTGGTATACTGACAACAACTAGATATAATTTTTAAGGGAGGCTAGGAACTAATTTCAATCTATATAGAGTACATAGACTCAATAAAATCATATATAACCTATTATGGAGCATAATGGTATGGCAGAAATATATAGGAGAACAAACATAGATGGCAATCCAAATGGTTGGGCCAAAATAAAGTTTCATTTAATGATCAATATGATGGAATAGTTTCTTCACAAGATGAATAGTAATATGAATACACATAGATAGTGAATGGGTGAAGTAAGTGATTTTGATGTTAATAATATGGATTCCACTTAGAGCCACACAAAAAACTATTCTTATTTCAACTACAAGGTCACCCTGGCATGCGTTTCTAAGTAAGGAGGTAAAGGCTCTATAACTTGAAGCTAAAAACTCAACATTTGATGATATTAATGCTTGTCATGTAGAATACAAATCTATTCCTAAAGAGATCCAAAGTGAAATGTCATTCACCAATTACATGACCAAGAAGAAGTACCAAAATGGTTACAAATATAATCAGACCATAATCATTTCAAAGAGATGTGCAACAAGCTTTGGGGAGGTTGGCAATCTCTCCCTATGATGGATCTAATAGATACTTAGCTTTTGTGTGCGTAAAGAAGCTAGACGCATGCCTAACCCTCAGACTAATGATCAAAGATAAAGAAATAAAGTTTTCTACCTTGAGTTTGGAGGGTACCATAGTCTAATTGTGCAAGGTCAATGATCCATCATCTTATATGATGAGCTATGTAAAATTCTGATTGAGAGGTTTGATCAAAATTATCTCTAAGTTTATTTTAAATATTTATCTCAAATAGTGTGGTTCAATGGAGAACTATGTAACAATTTTTTTAAAATATATTGGTGATGGTTATATCTACATCACAAATAGAAGATTAAATATTCTCTCCATTGAAGGGTTAATTGAATATCTTAAGGGGCTAGTCAAGGATTTTAAATTTCCTACCCTACAAGAGACCATCAAGAAAGATTTAACACTAGAAAATCTCATGCTGAAGAATGAGTTCCAAACAAAAACCTTCATTCCAAATAAGCCCTTTCTCAAAAATTTGTAATAGGAAAAGAGTTTCCCATCAATATTAGACATTGAGGTTAAAAATGAACGAAGAAGAAAGAATCTATGTTTTAGTTACATAGAGCCATGGCCACCTAGACATATATGTCTTGGGAAAGAAAATGTGCATTACATTGAGGCAAGGTCTAAGGATGAATTAGGATTTGATGAACCTAGATCATAGAGTGAAGAAGAACCCAAACAGGTGATGGGAAAAGAATAATATCAACCAAAGGGAGAAGAGGTAATCTTAGGAGGAACTCTTACCGTGCTCTTTTGTACTATGAGATACAATCCATTTCATATTTATAGGGTCCTGCAAGGTCAAAGGGAAAATGTACTCATTGACATCATTCCCATCATAACTTCATTGATAAGGGACTAGTGGTCAAATGGGGACTCAATATGGAGGAATTTGAAGGATTTAGTGCTTTGGTGGTTGATAGTTTCACCATCCAATACAATATGAGTATCTTCTAGTTGAATATTAATTTGTGAGGATATAATATGAAGGACTTCTATGTTGTTAGCATAGGAGACACATATATAGTCCTAGGTGCCTAGTGCTAGCACTCATTAAGAGAGATCCTATACAAATTCCACACCATGGAACTAAACTTTTAATCAATGGGAAAATAAGTGGTACTATGGGGAATAGAAAATAAAGTGCAAATGATTTTATCAGCTGAGAGAATGAAGAGGATTTTCTATCAAGGGAAAGTCACATGGGTAGTTTATAATTTTTACTCTAAAAAACCCATTGAAGGAAAGCAGGTATATTGTGTGGATTTATAAAGCATCTTGGACAAGAATAGTGAAGTATTTAGCAGCATTACCCTAGAGAGACTTCCAAAAAGAGGCTTTGAGCACATTATTGAGTTGGAGGAGGAAAATAAGCATGTCATCACTACTCCCTACCACCACCCTATTAGAAATAAGGATGGAGTCACAAAGGCCATTAAGGAAATACTATAAATAGGGCACATAAAACCCAACTTAAGTCCCTCTTCTTCCTTTTTGGTTTTGGTGAAAAAGAAAGATGGAATAATGTAGATGTGAATCTATTATAACACAACAAACAAGGAGACTATCAAGAATTGACATCCCATTCCCAAGATAGATGAATTGATAGATGAACTTCACAAAGTAGTCTATTTATAAATAAATAGATCTTAAATTAGGCTACATTCAAGTTAGAGTCTAAGAAGAGGATGTTAACAAGACAAATTTTTGATGTCACTATAGGCACTATGAGTTTATAGTCATGTCATTTGGCTTGAAAAATGCTCTAGAAAATTTCAAATTATGTATGATTAGGTTTTCCACAAGAAATTAAGAATTTCCATCCTTGTGTTCTTTAATGACATTTTTATCTATAGAAAAATGTGGGAGGAGTAACTACAACACATTAATGAAGTGTTGGAAATTTTGGAAGCACAAACATCATTTGCCAAGAAGTCAAAGTGTGATTTTGCTATGACAAAGATATTGTATCTAGGTCACATCATTAGTGTAAAGGGATTGTAGGTGGACATGGAGAAGATCAAAGAAATTTGGGACTAGCCTCTCTCAAGGACCTTGACACAACTATGAGGATTCTTTAGACTTTGTAGCTGTTATAGGAAATTTGTTAAGGGTTTTTCCCAAGTAGTTGCACCCTTAAATAACCTAACAAAGAAGGGGGATTTCATGTGGATTGAGGATACACAATGAGAATTTGATAGACTAAAAAATGTAATGAACTTGTGACTTATGTTAGAAATCCTAAATTTCACTCTTCCTTTCACAATGGAATGTGATGCATTAGGAGAAGGGATTGGGGTCATGATCATGTATAACAAGCACCTAATTTATTTTGAGAGTTAGAAGCTAAGAAAGATGGAAAAATATTCTCACATGGAAAGGTTCACATGGAAGGGACTCAAGGATAGTTTCCTCACCCACATCAAATAATGCATTATTTTTTAAAAGAATAAAAGGGAATAGACAATTTAGTAGGTATTTTATAGCCCTTGCCCATCCCAAAGTAAAAATGGAAAAGTGTCTAAATGAATTTCATCATAGTACTTCCTAAAGTCCAAGGTAACAACTATATATATGTTGTTGTGGATATACTAACAAAGCATGCACTTTTCTTTACCATCTCTATAGATTTTAAAGCATCACAAGTTGTTGATTTCTTCTTCAAGGAAGTAATGAAACTCCACATACTACCCAAGAGCATTGTGAGTGATAGGGATAGTCACTTTATGAGATTGTTTTGGCAAGAGTTCTTCCTTTTGATGAGAATTGAGCTCACACCTAGCACTAGCTACCACCCACAAATAAATGGATAGATCGATATTGTGGACAAATGGGTGCAATGTTACTTGATAAATTATGTTGTTGATAAAAAAAAGACTTGGATCAAGTGGATTTTCTTGGGGGAGCACCGTTAAAACAATACCTACCACATATCAATGAACACATGTCATTATTCATGGATTTGTACGTGTATGAAGCTTGAAGGTTCATTGATCTCATTATAATAGATAACAAGGTACCAAAAGCAAATGATGCAATCAAACAAATCAAAGCCATTTTGAAGTCACCCAAGAATAATCTCCAATAGGAGCTCAAAAACAATAAAAGATGTATTCAAACCATCATAGGATCAAGAGAATATTTGAGATTAGAGGTCCATGTTTTTAATATTGCATTTGTATAAACAATCTTCTTTAAAGACAATCAAATATGAGAAACCTACGCCTTGTTTCTATGAGACTTACATAATTTTGAGGACTAGTGAAGTTACCTATAAGCTAAAGCTACTAGAGGAAGTAACATTCATAATGTTTCATATTTCTTGTTTGAAAAAGGTACTTGGAAAACATATTGTACTATTAGAAGAGTTACATGCAATTGATGAAGACAACAAATTGGTTTTGATTTATGAAACAATCATGGATCTAAGGGAGATGAAGTTGAGAAATAGAAGCACCAAGGAGTACCAAATTATGTGGAAAGATCTTCTAATGGAGAATGCAATGTGGGAAGGCCCACAAATATTAGAAGATATGAACCTACAATTGCTTGAGGACAAGCAATTTTGAGAGGAACAAGCTTTTCATATCCATTTTGTAGTCAATCTAAGTCTACACATATCAGGTATGTTCTTGCGTCTTCCTTGTCTCCATCTACTATATGCTTTCCCTTCCTAGTTATGATTTCTCTTCCAACTCTACTATTCCCTTCTTCCTATCAAATTTTTGGAATTCTCTATCCAATCATGTATTCCATGTGTTTCATGTCTTGTTGTATTTGTAGAACTTCTCCATCTTATCATGCCCATTTCTCAACCCTCAACACATCATCCTTTAGTCAAGTCTTGTATTATGGCCAACCCCAATCCTCGATATTTATTCCTATATTTTTGTTTCTCTCCTAGCTTCTTAGCATGTGTTGTAGTGTTTCTAGTAGTCTATTTTGGTGCCATTATTTGTGGAATCTTTCTTGCCCATAATCATTGTTAAAATTTGAAGTTGTGGGTGCGCATGATTGTCGACCTATCTATTTGCAAAGGATATAAAAGAGTGAATGTTTTCTTCCAAGATCATCATCTACAATTAACCAATTATTTTCAAAATCTACTTTGAACACTTATGTTCGAGCAAGTAAATATTAGAATGAAAACCCTAGTGATTGCAGAGGGTGATCTCATATAGAGGCCGTAATTGAGCTTCATTGGACATGGATTCCAACCACATTATATTGATATAATTTTCCATTGTTGTTGGTATGAACTTTTTGTTGTAGTTAACTGTATTGCAAAACTATTTGGATGTAATACAACCATTAACGTAATAAGACAGATTAGGATTTACATATATTATTTGTTGTTCATTATAATAAGAAGATCAAGAGTTATTTTTATCATTTGTTGTTTGAAATATAATGATATTACTGATACATAAATCATGATTTTAAATCTATGTTATCTAAAATTTGAGTGATTGCTAAGATCGATAATGATATTATTCAAATAATAATTATTTATGAAGATTAAATATCAAAATTGTTTTCACCCAAAACATCACAATAAATAAGAAAAGGGCCTTGTCCATAGTAGAGGGTACTTGACTAAAAGGCCTCATCACTATCCATCACTCAACAAAAAAGAAAAGGTTAAGTCTCTTAGCCATAAGGAAGAAGGGGACATATTCATAGAAGGCACTCGCCTAGGAAGCTTATATCAACCATTCATCCACTTTAAACCTTTAAATTAATCTAGAGTACCTTTTTTTCAATAGTAAGAAACTAGGTAATAAAATATGAGAATAGTAACAATAAACTATAGTCAAATGATATGTTCAAAGAACACACGGGGGGACTAAGGAACTATATGCAATGGATTTGAAACTACATAAAGCAAGCCGTGAACTAAAGAACTATAAATGCATTAATTAATTCAATTAATAAACAATAAATGCATTTAAATATGAATATGACAGGTTTTCTATTTGAAAATTCGAGCACCTTTCATATTTATTGATATAAAGAAAGTCTCCCTTGTCCACATCTTCCTATTTCTTTATTCTCTTGGTGTCTCAAAAGTAATGGCTTAAACTCAAAGTTATTTATGTACAATTACCTAGTCTTTTTCCTTTTGTTGTATATGTTGACTCCAAGGAAGTACCCTAAATAGCTTTCACACTTCACATAGAAAATGACTTTAGTTTGACTTTACCAAGCATATTTTTGGATAAGGCTTAGTTTGTCGATAGTCTATTGTTTGTAATTTAAAAATAAACAAAGTACCCTAATGCAGGGTTAACTTTGATGTTTTATATTTATTTGTACTATGAGATCACATACAAATAATATAATGTTTTTTATATCAAAATTAATGTAAAAAAATATTGGTGATTTGATGTTTAAGTGAGATTTTTTACTAGTTGTTTAATTTTTATATAAAATTAATTCTTGTACTTATTATGAGATTCATGTAAGGGAATAAATCACACCTCACCAAAATAAAAAAGACAAACGTAAAGTTTTAATCTAGAATTATTAGATTATAATAATAAAATTATCTTAAGATTAGTAATTTTAATAAAAAATATCTTAGTTATTTACTAAAACAAATACAAATTTTAAATAAATTGTAAACTAGAATTTGATTAATGAAAATGTAGTGTAAGGTGTTTATAGTTGATTCGTGAATACACAAGAAAATTAGGAATGTTACATAATTTAAAAATTAATTGCTTCTTTGTATGAGTCACTTCTATGAGTGGAAGCAATTTGTACAACTCTATAAGTGAACTCGACACTTAGATATAAACATTGGTTTACATAGATGATATTTACTAAACTTTTCTATTTACTTTTTAGTTTGCCTTGATTTATGTGATTTACACTAACAAATCGACAAGAACACCTTTGGGGTTCTTGCAAGGTGATGATATTTACCAAACTCTTATATTTACTTTTTAGTTTACATTGATTTTTGTGATTTGTTTTAACTAACCAACAAGAACACCTTTGGAGATCTTGCAAGGTGAAGATTTATTTTCTTTAATCGATCCCCTAATATACTAATTTAACAACTTTTAGAAATGGTCAAAACTAATATGCATTCATAAGAGTATGTCCTAGATGTTGATGCAATTAGGTAATATAATAGTGCTCTAATAATGCTTTTTTAAATGATAGTGCCATGATGTTCACAAATGTTCTCTAGGTGTCAAGTCTTGTAAAATTAAATTAAGGCATGTCATTAAATACAACTTCAAAAGTGATAAGTGAAACATTTTGTGCTTTGAGTTCACACATAACAACTAGTAAGAAAAGGTTATCAATATCAAATTTGGACTTATATTTTTAAAAATATTGATTTATTTATGTAAATTACACAATTAACTTGAGTTGATCCTATAATCAAATATTTAAACTTAGATGAAAAATAGATAAATTAAAGATCATGACCGATCCTTAAAAACTAATATAAATAAATATAAATAAATTTTGAATTATATTCCAACTTTCAACAAATATCATACTACTTATTTACCTATCATTATATAAAAATACTCAAATAAAATTAAACTTAAAAAAAAATAAAAAAATTATAAGATATATAATTTTCATTATTACAATTTTGTATAAAATGTAACACACTAACCCTTCAATGAAGTAAAAAAATCCTAAGTTTTCACCTTGCAAGTAAATAAACTATGTAACAAGCCATTGCAATAAAAACAATTCTTTTCTTTATTGAGAATATACAAACAAAGATGCATAATGTAATATAATAAGGATTCCATTTCATTATAGTAATTCACAAGTTACAATCATACAAGATTACATACATTTACAAACATAGCTCAATGAGATTTGAAACAAATAGCTTATAGACGGTCCAGGATCCTTCCTTTCAAATCTTGGTTCTTCTATTGCCTATTGTGGAGGAGAAGCATCACTCAAGCACTTTTCTGCCAACCACAGACTCTTAATGTGGTTCCCCACACATCTATCATTTGATAGATGGACCTTCCCTTCAATGAAGGGATTGGTAGAGTAACCGAATAATGACAACCAACTGAGCATAGTGTTTTGTTCTACATATCTGGAACTAGCATGTAATATTGGACCACGGTGAACTGACAATGGAGCCAGAGGTAGTCACACTACTTTGGCCAAAGTGTTCTCATTCAGTACTTCACATGAAGGTCATCTATCACATACACTACTCAAGGCCGATTTGACTTAAGGCCATCTTAAACTACGCATAGGTATTTCCTTCAATGGATAATCTATCATCCCAGAGATAACCTACCACCATTTTAACATACTTGGAATAAACCTACTTAACAAGTAAATACACAAGCTCCCTCCCATACTGGATAAATAATCCTAGGAGTAAACAAAAGCTATTCTAGTTAAATCAATAACCTAGCTAAGAGTAACACACATGCCACTCATGTTCAATCATATCTAGTATATAATACCTATGATAAACATCAATCTCCTATTATGGAGTACATACAAGCACATCATAAAAATAGTATAACAACTTCTATTTCCTTTTCAAATCTATTCTAGATTCCCTAAATGCTAGTTCTCATAAAAGACAATTCAAACATTCATAGAGAACAATTTTTCATAAAATAAAATAAAAAAAGAGAATATTCTCATGCCTGTTATCGCTTATCCAATCAATTGACAACAATGCAACTTCTCCAAACAACAACTAGACTGATTATAGCTTCTCAAGAGACGTCACAATAAACTTCTAATAGTCAAGTTCATGGAATACTTCCCTCAAACAACTCTCTCTCAATATAATAGAATATTCTCTCTCTCACACACACACAAATAAAACTAATAAAATGTAGAGTAAAAACTTGCAGCAATATGCATCCTCAACAAGTGATCAAGCACCACTATTTATACAACTATTTGGTAACGACTCAGCCTATAGTTTAGGCATGAGTTCTGACAGCAGCAAGCATGCATAGCAACACATAAATCATAGCAAAAAGGTGGAAAATATGTAAGCTCATACTCAGCAAAAACATCTACAGATCGACCTTGCTTGATTGACAACAAATAGAGACTTATTCAAATCTGCACATGGATAATTTGAATAATCTCCAACAATAGACATCTACAGGTATAAGGAATCAAAGGTGCCACCAAAGCTTCCACACTATTCTCAAAGTTGGCATGGTTTCCATCAATTAGAAATATTCAATAACCAATTTGTGACACCATTCTTTCATCAAATTAGTCTGGGTGTGAGTTGATTCAAATATTTATTCACTTTGACAAAGTCGTCGACCAGTTACTTAAAAAATGTTGGTTCAAGCCGAAAGACACAACACTTTAAGTTTTACCAAGTCAAAGATGATCTTACCATAGGCTTCAACTAAGTCTACACCTTACATCGACATAATGCAGCAAGCTATAATGAAATATACGTGTTCCATAAAGTGTGGCCGCAAGTTCTCAAAACATAGTCATAAGCAACTTATAATCGACCTCTAATAATCAACCTCTATCATGGTAAATGATAGTTGATTCCCAAGCAATGGTTAATATATTAAATATATATTAATATATATATATAATACTACATATACATATATATATATATATATTAATACCAATATATATGTGTATATATGTATATGTATATTCATATATATATATATATATATATATATATGTTAACATATATTTATATAGATATACCTTTTGCCACCGAGCAAGTATACATTTGATATATAACAAGCATAAGCAAGATAGTATTCACACATAATAAACACAATATATCGATTGTATCCATATATAAATGTATATAAGTATATGCCTCTATGTACATGTATACGTATGTATACCTATATTGATACATTTGTATGGGCATGTCCATTCGCCAATGTACATGTGTATCGATACATATATACATATGGATATGTGCATATACTATACATGTATATATATGTTCACATTCGATTCACATATAGCCATTCACAATTACCATTGTATTGATAAATGTTTATTGTGGTACATATATACATGTGCATATACACGTCATTAGATCCCATTGACATATATATGCATATATATACACATACTCCACGTACGTTCTTCTTATCAATATAATCGTAATAGTACAAGAAAGAACTGTAAAGCTCAAACAAATAAACATCACCCAATAATGCATTTCAGTAGTAATCAAGACTTTTACTTATGTAAACACATCAACTAAGGATGACTTACCCTCTTCCCACAAACTGACTCGACTCAATTATTCTACTGTGGTGTGTGTATATGCTTAGATAGTTTTGTTACTAGTTACCTGCTACCATATTTTCACCTATGGCTCAATCAGGTAGAGTCCATTGATATTTTAAAAGAAAATGGTACATTTTCTATCTCCCCTACATTGCATTCATGTGTACAAATGAAATAACTTTAAAGATTATAGAAATTTAAATCATTGCATTTATACAAATGTATGAAACATAAGAAAGATTTTGTAAATCTCTTCTGAAAAAGTAATCTTCATTGAATAGAAATATTCATTTGACTCACACAAGCCGTGAGTTTAAATTTTGCTTATTCAATGCAAATCAAGATAGATATATACATGAATAAGTAAATGAAGAAGAAAGAATGTGCATGTAGGGAGTGTAACCAGTCATTGCCTGAGAATGACCGGTTATGTTGTGTCTTCTTGTCCAACTGCTGCCCGAGTTGACTTGTCCTTCCTAGCTCTTGTACTCTTGTTTCCTGCATTAAGTCAAAGCAATGTGTTAGAGCAATGCTCTAAGAAATGAAAGGTTACATGCCATACATGATCACTTACCTATGCATATATAGACAAATCTCAATGTGCATTGAATAGAAAGCGCATACTTTAGATGTCTAGGAAAACCTTCAGATCAACATACACATCTAAAACATGCATTTTATTTTCTAACTCATTTTCTTCATGTGCAGATGTAGGGGCATTTGTATTTCTGTTCTGATTTACCAAAAGTTTAGCATGTGGAGTGAAATGGGCTCCCATGAGGGTTGAACCCAACATGCTACCCTCATATGTTTTGAGGGTTGAAAGTCATTCTTTCAGATGTCTTTTAAATCCTCTATGTGCATTTTAAATAATTGTCAAGACATAAGATGTTCTTTTATATCATATGCATATCCACCTTTTAAGTCGTGATATTCAAGTTTTAAATAGTAGTATCAAAGAGGTGAATATGCATATGCTAGAATCATTCATTATGATTTCTTGATGATCTTATCAAAATATGCCATAGTTGAGTATAATCATAGAATATTAGTCAATTCCTATGAGGACTATTGATGATGGATCAAGTGACAGAGATAGGGATAAACAAGTAACAACATGAGCAATTAAAGATGTAATTCTTAAATTGTGTAAAATCAAATCACTGTTTGAAAGCAAAATTTTGGTATATGAGGGCTTTACAAGTTTAAGTAGAAATCATATTTGCAAAATTTTATCAGAAACTTTACTTGAGGTATAAAGAAGCAGTGATAAAGGGAGCATTCATAACTTTATGACTAAGATGTGAACAGGGAATTTTTACTTATTCAGAGTAAGAATGAGAGAAGGCCAATATCTCTAAGTTATACTTTAATTCTACAGGTATGTCTTTTGTAAACTCATAAATCATTTAACTGTGAAATTGAAGTAGCAACTTATACTTTTAGAAGGGTAAATATATGTAAATCCAAAATAGAAGAAATCTCAATGCTACAGAAGATTCCACGAGCAAACCCTTAAAGTTGTTTGAAAGATCTCTTTTAAGACCTCATCTGTAGGAGCTATTTTTTCAAGTAAACAAATGGTGCAAATATGAATAATGGAGGGGAAACTTTCACATTTGGTAAAGCTCTGGTGAAAAAGTATGCAAAATATGAAAGAACGGATCAAGCATGCCTATTGTTCTTTGAATGCCTTAAAAGGTGTTTTTCTGGGAATAATTGAAAAGAAAATAGTTTGGTTGTTGCAAAAATGCTCTAAATTTTTTTGAGTCTATAAATTTCTTTGAAATAAAATGATTATTAACAAAATATAGAAATAATGGCCATTTACACATGTAAAATCATCCATGAAGGAGTCCCTATATATTGTGTTTTGAAAGCTGCAAGATATTTCAAGAGTAAACCGTTTGAGGGTTTTTACACAAACAAAGGAGGCTGAGCCAAAATTTTGTTTCATATAAAAGGAAAAACCCTCGGCTTGACAATGGAGGTCAACAAAATTTGAAGATGGAGCCTGCCATAAATTAAAAAAAACCTATGAAATATGTATGGCGGCTTGTAGCCATGATTATGATATCATGAAAATCACAGTAAAGAATACCTAGAAGCATAAAAAGCCCCATTTTCTCAATAGAATCCTTAAATGCTTGTTGAGTAAAGCCCAAGTTCAAGCTTTTCCTCTAAAAAATGAAAGACTTTCAAAGATTGGAAATAAAATTGCAAGCCGAGCCATAGCAATTTTTGAGGAAAATATACAAATACAAAACCCTCGAAAGCTTTAAGAGGGAAAATGCAGAGAGTGCTCAGAAATAGGCTCACAGCCTGTGATGTTCATGAAGGATTTTAAAAAATACATAAAGCTTTTGAGTCTTTTCCCACACTGTGTAATGGCATTCAATCATTTGAGCTTTTTTCAAACAATGAAAAGAACCCAGATGCATAATAATCAGAATGACTCCGAGTTTTTCAGAGGGCACATAAATTCCATGAGTATGGTTGTCTTTCTTTTCTTTTTGCATTTACATAAAGTTGTATCTAGAAAGGAATGTTCAGAGATGAGCCTTAACCTGTAGCAAAATAAAACCCTCGTGGGTTTTGTGTTGAGCTATTCAAAGAGAAATATACATGAAAAGTATTCAAATATACAGAAAAATCACAAGGCCGCAGCCTATAAGCTCTTAGTGAGCTTCAAATTCAAAACAAAATCCAGATATTGAATAATTTCAAACATTACCTTATGTTTTCTACTTCAAATCTTCAGAAAAGTCTTCACAGTGGCGTACAAAGCAAAAAATTCTAGCAGAAAGGTCGATAGGGTTTGCTAGTGGCGACATACTTCTTCCTGAAGCTTCTTGTAAAAATGAGATAAAGTCTTCTTTCTTTTGATTTTAGGGTTGAAACCCTAAGTCAAGTGGAGGTCAATAAGAATATGGGATTTTTTCCTTCTTTTTACAAAAATATGTTGCAAACTAATACCTCATTCCTTTGTTTCTTTTAACTTAGGCTTTCAAATATAATGTTGACTATCATGGTTGATGCCTAGAGTGGAGTCTTATTTGTTTTGCATTTTAATATATTGTAAAATTATTTAATATTAAATTGTGTTTTATAAACTATTTAATTTAAATTATTATTTATACAAATGCAAAACATGAGCATGTGTATGCGTATGACTAAATCTTAGGAGAAGAAATGGAGAGATATGCTTTGAGTTATGTCTTCTAAGAGAATCTTGGAGAGTTGGAGTTTGTTTGCAAACATTTGGAGCAAACATAGGCATGATATTTCAATTTTGAGACACAAGGAGGGTATCTAGGCATTATTTTCTTATGCCTTTATGATTGACTTGGTCAAACATGACTTTTTCTCATGTTTGAAGCTCTTTTGGATCAGATATGGAAGCTAGATTTATGGGTTTTTGGTTGCATCTGACCCATGAGCTTTCTATAACCTTTTTTAGTGGAGCTTGGTTACTTAACCCTTTTTGTAACTCATTATTGAGTAGTTCAGATTATGCTCTTCATGTATGAGTGACTTTTACAGTCCTTGGACAAAGATTTTTGCATCTTTTGTAACTCTTGGAGAAGTGAAATACAGATAACACCTTGGTCATTGTGGATTCAAATTTTTCCATTTTGTTCTTGTAGTCTTGTGAATTTTCAAGTGATTGATCAAGTTACTTGTGGAGGTATTTTCATTCCTAGTGACTTTGTCTCATATCTTCATGCCTTTTCTACAAAAGTGTGTTTATACAGGTTACAGGTTGTGTTCAATTTACATTTAACTTTAGATTGTGAAAGTAATTTCCTTTTTGAAGATTAGTACACACAAACCATCCTGTGAAATATTTATGTATGAATGTGTAGAAACAAATTGTGCTTTTCAATGTATGTCTTTAATGACTAAGAGTATTAAAATCCGAACCTTCATATTCTCTTTTAACTTGGTGTATCACCCTTTTTTCCTTCGAGTTTAAATACTTCATTTTCAAGCAATCTTTCTTCCTTTTCCCCTCAAAGAATCTCTAGTTAGGTGATTACCAGTTAGGAATTTGACCTTCTTCGGAGGTTTGATCTCATTCAAAGTGGGATCATTCCCATGTTTCACTAAATTGTTGAATTCTAAATTCAAGAGGGTGCAAATTTAAGTGTTAACATTACCTAACCAAGCTCTTATCCTGAGTGATACTTCCCCTCCACTTGGAGGAATTGAACATATACCTGCAACCACTAACACATGTGCACGATAATCAATTGTTCATAACAAGTGCACTATACGTAAAACATCTCGAAAGTTAGAATATCAATTCAATAACCATCCATTCACATATATGCAGTACTTTTCCATGAGATAGCATCAAGTGAGATAACATCAAATCAAATAATGTTCACATATAATGCATTGATAACAAAGTACAAGCACAATTTATTCATCTCCAGAATTCACATTACATTCATATTTACCCTACATAGTAATAGTAAATAGTAATTACTCGATTGGGGTGTAACATACTCCCCCCTTGAGAATCATCATCCCCAATGATTTTATGTAGCAACATAAAACCCAAACAAAAACTAACATAGTGTTTCAAGCATTCCCAAAAGCATCAAGAATATGAGGAAACTTTTGTTGAATTTCAACATAGTCCTCCCAAGTAGTTGAGTCTTTTGCATACCAGTCCCACTAGAATTTGCATTGCAAGAATTCTCTATTATGCAAGTGAATCTTACATGTTTCAAGCACCTTGACAGGCTCAAGAGTTACTACCCCAAGGTCTCGTACCTGTAAAGCAGTCCAATCGATCACATGATTTTCACCTGGTATATACTTTTTAAGGTAGGACACATGGAAGACATTATGCATTCTGGCAAGAGTTGGTGGCAACACAATTCAATAAGCTACTGGATTCACCTCAAGAATCTCAAAAGGTCGTACATAACATGGGGCCAACTTAGAAGATTTTCCAAATCTAATGGAGCTCTTGTGAGGTTTCACTCTCAACAACACTTTGTCACCTACTACAAAATTGCATGGCACTCTTTTGGCATCAACATAGCTTTTCTACCGATCCTTAGCTTCAGCCAACCTTTTCTTAACAATATTAATTTTCTCCTCCATTTCTGCTAACATTTCTAGTCCAAGACTTACTCTATCCTCAAGTCTATCCCAACTTGTAGGAGTTCGACACTTTCGACCATACAATGCTTCGAAAGGAGCCATCTTTATCATAGAATGATAAGAACTATTATAAGAAAATTATACTAAGGGAAATTAATCTTCCCACTTGTACTATTGATCCATACAATACAGCCTAAGTAGGTCTTCCAATACTTGATTCACCCTTTCCATTTTCCCATACGTTTCTAGAAGATATGTTGAACTAATATTCAATTGAGTCCCAAGTGCAGAAAACAAAGTTTTCCAAAACCTAGAAGTGACTCGTGCATCCCTATCTGAGATAATCTTCTCAGGAACCCAATGCAACCTAAACACTTCTTACACAAAATTCCTTGCTATGACAGGTGCTCCATCAATTAGATTCCTAGGTATAAAATGTGCTACTTTGGTAAGCTTATCTACAACCACAATAATGGCATTGTGCTTATTTCTTGACATAGGCAATCCTTGCATAAAATCCATACTTATGACTTGTCACTTTCTCTTTGGTGTATCATGTGGGTATAACAAGCCTACAAGATGACAATGCTCTGCTTTCACCCTTTGACACTTAAGACACCTAGCCACAAATCTAGCGGCATCTCCTTTCATCCCTTTCCAAAAGTATAATGGCTTTACATCTATCATAATTTTCTTCACTCCAAGATGTCCAGAGTACGATGCTCGATGTACTTCCTGCCATACCAAATTTCTTAACTCTTCTATGTGAGGTACTTACATTCTACCCTTATATCTAAGTAATCCATTAGGTTCAAAATGAAAACCTTCATACCTAGAATCTTGCAAATTGCTAGTGAGTGCTTGCTTGACTTGCAAGTAGTACTCATCCTCTTTGCATCTCTGCAACACTTTCCCTTTAAAGTAATTTTGAATCATCACTATTGAAGCAATATGACATCTTTGACTCAAAGCGTTGACAACCCAATTTTATTTCCCTTTTATATAACTGATATTGAAGTCATAATCAGCTATCAACTCTAACCATCTTCCATGTCTAGCATTCAAATTAGGTTAAGTGAAAAGGTACTTTAACCCATTATGATCATTTTTCATCTCAAAGGGTTTTCCTAACAAGTAATGCCTCCATATTTGCAATGCGTGAAGCACAACTACTAATTCTAAATCATGCAGTGCATAATTCATCTCATAAGGTTTCAACTTCCTAGATTCATAAGCAATTACTTGCCCATCTTGCATTAACACACCTCCTAACCCTTCCCCGCATGCATCTGTGATAACTGTAAAGTTACCCTAAGGATCCAATACTTTTAATATCGGTGTGGTGGTTAACTTCTCTTTGAGTAGGTGAAAAGCTTCTTGACACTTTTCAGTCCACTCAAATTTGTTTCCTTTCTTTTGCAAAGAAGTAATTGGAAAAGCGATCTTAGAGAAGTTTGCAATAAACTTCCTTTAATACCCTGCTAGACCCATGAAACTTCTTACCTCTAACACATTCTTAGGTATAGGCTACTCAAGTACTACCTTGATCTTAGCTAGATCTACAAAAATTCTATCTACTGAGATCACATGACCTAGATAATGTACCCATTTTTGGAAGAATGTACACTTGGAGAGTTTACCATACAACTTATGTTCTCTTAATTTTTTTAGGACCATTTCTAAATTCTTGCAATGTTCCTCCTCATTTCTAGAATAAATCAGGATATCATCTAGAAAAACTAATACAAATTTGTCTAGGCAATCCCTAAATACACTATTCATCAGGTTCATAAATGTTGTAGGTGCATTTGTTAAACCAAAGGGTAAAATGATGAACTCATAGTGTCTGTATCTAGATCTGAATGTGGTTTTAAAGATATCTTCATCCTTAATCCTCAATTGGTGATATCCAGATCTCATAACTATTTTAGAGAATACGATGGCTCCCCTCATTTGTTCAAAAAGGTCGTCTATGCATGGGAATGGATACTTGTTCTTAACCATAGCTTTGTTAAGCATACGATAGTTGATGCAAAAATGAAAAGTACCATCCTTCTTTTTAACAAAGATGACTAGCGCTCCCCAAGGTGAAACACTTGGTCTTATCAAACCTTTAGACAACAATTTGTCCAATTGTGCCTTAAGTTCTATAAGATCAGTGTTTTCCATCCTACAGGGTACCTTTGAAATAGGTTCTAACCCTGGAATTATATCTATAGAGAAGTCAAATATTATTTCCAGTGGTAACCCTGGTAACTCATCTGGAAACACATCCAAAAAAATTCTTAATATTGGATACTTCTCCATATCTGACTTTCCAATTTCATCTATTTCACCATCTTCTAACTCTTGAAAGTCCTAGAACTCCAAATCATCAATATCCTTTTCAAATTCTTCTATCTTTACGACAAAGATTTTACACCCTTTCTTCTTATCTCTTAATAGTTACATTGCCATGATTTGTCAAATTTTGACCTCTCTAGGTATCCCTTGAAATTTTACTTGATTTCTAAAGTCATCTAGGCATTCGATAGTTTTAGCATGGAAATATACCTTAGCCCTATGTCTCCACAACCAATTCATACCTAGGATAATGTCATATGACCCTAGAGGTGCGACATATAGGTTTACTTCCATAGAAAAACTGGGTATTTCTATCCTAGCCTCGAATAGACATTGATCCACCTTTGCTCTTGTTTGGCTTGCATACTCTACATCCGAAGACATTGCCATGTATCCAACCTTCCTAGATAATTTCTTAGCTACTCTAGGTGAAATGAAATTCTTAGTTACACTAGTATCAATAAGAGAAAAAATAGGTACGCCAAACAAAATACCTGGTGTTTCAACTGGAGTTACTTGGTACTCTACTTGACGATCATCCACAATTGCATGTATCTTTTGCTAAAACATTGCTTGTTGGGTGGGTAATGGATTACCATATTGTCATGATCTAGAAGTTTTATTAGGAAACTTGTTAGGATAGTGGTCCTCTCTACATATAAAACATCTCATAGTCGGTCCTCTTTTTCGTGCGGGTTCTCCAAACTTGTTAACATTTTCATTACCTTGTTGGTATTATCCATGCTCGAATCATTCCTTTTACGCTCTATCATAGACTCTTTTCCATCATTGCGGAACCTTTTCCCCTTTTTCCTTGGAACATTTTGCACAAATTCCACCTTCTTTGGAATTGGATTGTCAAGAACTTCCACATCCTTCTTTTGTTCTCTTCTTTCTTGATGAGTGGAGTTAGCCTTGAGCTTTTGCTCCTATTTAATTGCTTTCTCATATACAATATCCATTTTTGTTGGATAGTGCATAACCACTTCTCCTCCGATCTGACTATTAAGGCCCATAATAAACTTTCTAATGCGGAAGCACTCATCCTTGTGATATATGGGAACATAGTGCAAAAGTCGAGTAAACTTCTCCCAATACTCGTTGACTGTCATATTACCTTCTTACAAACCCCATAAATCCAAGAGTTTTTGGTCATAGTAGAGTTATGGCAGCCATCTCTTACAAAAAATTTCCATGAATTCTCCCCATGTTACCTTCCATGAGTTAATATTGAGTTCCAACATTTTGTTTATCCACCAGTTATAGGATTCTCCTGCTAATTGATATGCACCCCACGTGACTTTAGTAATGTCATCATAGTTTCGTATTTTGAAATAATTTTCCATTTGGGCAAGCCACACCTTAGCCTCATCTCCGCTAGCACTTCCATCAAACTTGGGTGGGATAATCTTCTTCATGTCCTTGGAAAGTTTGGAATCCATGAGCTTCTTATTCCTTTCTTCATATGGTGTAGGTGATTTTTCCCTCTCATGTTCATGGGTTTCATCATGCCCATGAGAAGAGTTTTCTCCCTCATGCTCATTAATGGTAACTTCATTCTCTACCTTATCCTTAACTCTTTCTTGCTCAAGGTTAGCCAATCTTGCCAAAATTTGGTCAAGCCTAGTCTCAACTCTAGTGGGTCCTTGCCCAACCTCTTGGATTATGTCGGGATTAGTTCATGTCCTCACCATCTTTACAAGATCATTTTTTACCTGAATGTTTATCCACGTTAAACTAAATTATGTTATCAACTATCTTATGGAAAACATTAAAAATGGCATCCGTACGCACATAAAGAACTCCACATAAGATTAAACACATGCTTTTTGATAAACATATAATTTTATTCATTCATAAGGATTTCAATATCCCTTTGATTACATGGAGTGACTATTCAGATAGTCGAGTGGAGAGTATCCCTCAAATTCACTCTTTGACACATAACTTAAGGGAGTATAACCTACAAACTGAGACTATTGTTGATCTATATCTTTATGTTCATCCCTCATTTGTTTGTACCTATCCCAAAAAGGATAATAGCCTTCATATTTTTTATTTGATACATAGTTATGAGGTGCAATTTCCATATGGTGTTCATCAACAATATAGTCTACCCTTTTCGCAAATATTTGTTCATGAGACCATTTCACATCTGGCTGATCTCGAGGTACATATCCCTTGGACTCATTACTCGAGTAAATTACAATTACTTCTTCCAATGGAAGAACTCTAGGGTCCCTAAAAATAATTACCAGACTGACACTTTCTTCCGAGGGCATATCCCTAGAAAGTAGTAATGATTCAAACTTTTCTGGTGAGATGGTCGGTAGGTAGTTGTATATAGCCTCCATCTTCATCTTTCTCTTCACATCACTGATCCAAGAGAGTGTGTGACTAAAGGTTTCGGTGTCACTTAACCAAAAAACATTGTCATAGTTGGTACCCTCTATTGTTCTAACGATGGCTTCTCTTTCCTTCTTGGCCTTGAGGTAGCACTCATTTTTTATTACTGAATTTTGAGTCGTTAATCTAAGACCATCTTGGCACAAGAATTCACAACATTAGATAATGATGGATGGAAAGAATGATGAGCTCATAGGTTCCAGAGCTAAACCCGATAGCTCTGATACCACATGTAACACACTAACCCTTCAATTAAGTAAAAAATTCTTAAGTTTTCACCTTGCGAGTAAATAAACTGTGTAACAAGCCATTGCAATAAAAAAAATTTATTTTCTTTATTGAGAATATACAAACAAAGATTCATAACGTAATACAATAAGGATTCCATTTCATTACAGTAATTCACAAGTTACAATCATACAAGATTACATACATTTACAAACATAGCTCAATGAGCTTTGAAGCAAATAGCTTATAGATGGTCCATGATCCTTCCTTTCAAATATTGGTTCTTTTTTCAGTTGTTGTGCAGGAGAAGCATCACTCAAGTGCTTTTTGACCAACCACGAACTCTTAATGCAATCCCCCGCACATCTATCATTCGATAGATGGCCCTTCCCTTCAATGAAGAGATTGGTAGAGTAACCGAATAACGACAACCAACTGAGCATAGTGTTGTGTCCTATATAACTAGAACTTGTAATCCCACAATCTGGAACTAGCATGTAATACTAGATCACGGTGAAATGATAGTGGAGCTAGAGGCAATCACACTATGTTTTCCAAAGTGTTCTCATTCAGTACTTCGAATGAAGATAATCTATCACATACACTACTCAAGGCCGATATGACTTAATGCCATCTTAAAATACACATAGGTATTTCCTTCAATGTATAATCTATCATTCCAGAGATAACCTACTGCCATTTTAACATACTTGGAATAAACCTACTTAACAAATAAATACACAAGCTCCCTCCCATACTGGATAAACAATCCTTGGAGTAAACACAAGCTATTCTAATTAAATCAATAACTTAGCTAAGAGTGACACATATGCCACTCATGTTCATTCATATCTAGTATATAATACCTATGATAAACATCAATCTCCTATTATAGAGTACATACAAGCACATCATAAAAATAGTGTAACTTCTATTTCCTTTTCAAAGCTATTCTAGATTCCCTAAATGCCAGTTCTCATAAAATACAATTCAAGCATTCATAGAGAACAATCTTTCATAAAATAAAATAACAAAAGAGAATATCCTCATGCTTGTTATCGCTTATCCAATCAATTGATAGTGATGCAGCTTCTCTAAACAACAACTAGACTGATTATAGCTTCATAAGATACATCACAATAAACTTATAATACTCAATTTGATGGAATACTCCCCTCAAACATCAACTCTCTCTCAATATAATAGAATCTTCTCTCTCACACACAAATAAAACTAATAAAATGAAAAGTTAAAATTTGCAGCAATATGTATCTTCAACAAGTGATCAAGCACCACTATTTATACAACTATTTGGTAACTACTCAACCTATAGTTTAGGCATGAGTTCTGACAACAGAAAGCATGCATAGCAACACATAAATCACAACAAAAAGGTGGTGAATATGTAAGCTCATACTCAACAAAAACATCTACAAATTGACCTTGCTTGATCGACAACAAATAGAGACTTATTCAAATCTGCACAGGGATAATTTGAATAATCTCCAACAATAGACATCTACAGGTATAAGGAATCAAAGTTGGCGTGGTTTCCATTCAATTAGAAATAGTCAATAACCAATTTTCGACACCATGCTTTCATCGACTTAGTCTGGGTGTGAGTTGATTTATATATTTATTCACTTTGACAAAGTCATCGACTAGTTACTCACATCTTAACAGATGTTGGTTCAAGATCAAATACACAACACTTTAAGTTTTACCAAGTCAAGGATGATCTTACCATAGGTGTTGACTATGTCTACACCTTGTATCAACATGATGCAGCAAGCTATAATGAAATATACATGTTCCATAAAGCATGGCAACAAGAGTAAAACTTGGCTTCTCAAAACACAGTCATAAGCAACTTATAATCAACCTCTAATAATCAGCCTCTATCATGGTAAATGATAGTCGATTCCCAAGCAATGGTTAATATATTAATATATATATATAATACTACATATACACATATATATTAATACCAGTATATATGTGTATATATGTATATGTATATTTATATATATATGCTAATATATAATTATATATACCTTTAGCCACCAAGCAAGTATACATTCGATATATAATAAGCATAAGTAAGACAATATTCACACATAATAAACAATATATATTGATTGTATACATATATATATGTATATAAGTGTATGCCTCTATGTACACATATACATATGTGTACCTATATCGATACATTCATATGGGCATGCCCATTCACCAACGTACGTGTGTATCGATACATATACATATGGATATGTGTATATACTATACATGTATATATGTTCACATTCGATTCATATATAGCCATTCACAATTACCATTGTATCGATAAACATTTACGTGCGGTACACCTATACATGTTCATATACACGTCGTTAGATCCCATTGACATATATGTGCATATATATACACATACTCCACATACATTCTTCTTATCAATATAATCATAATAGTACAAGAAAGAACTCTAAAGCTCAAATAGATAAACATCACCCAATAATGCATTTCATTAGTAATCAAGACTTTTACTTATGCAAACACATCAACTAAGGATGACTTACCCTCTTCCCACAAACTGACTCAACTCAATTATTCTACTATGGTGTGTGTATATGCTTAGATAGTTTTGTTACCGATTACCCAACCAATATCTTCTCCTAAGTGATTCTTCCCCTTCGCCTGGAGGAATTGAACATATATCTGCAGCTACTAACACATGCACATGACAGTTAATTTTTCATAACATATGCAACATACGTTGTAGACATCCAAATTTGACCACTCCCATATGGTAAAATCTGTATCCTTTACTCGTCTATTCCATCAATATTAATTAAATGATTATTTAACCCATATTTCACCATTTGCATAAGGTTCCTAAAGTATTTAATTTTATAATTAAATACTTTGTCTTTCATCCTTTCTCTAAATTAAATAAATACATCAATTTATTTAATTTAGTCATTTAACCCTTTTGAATTTAAATCAATTTGAAATTCCTTCTTTTCTCTCTCCTTGTCACATCCTCCATAACCTTCTTCTAATCTGGATTAGTCTAATTAATCCATGATTAGGATGTGCACACGTTTAATCAAGATCAATGTCACATCCTCCATATTTGGCCACTTGTCTCTAATCCTTCATTAATATTCTTAATCACCTGTTTGCACAACCTTAATCTAATCACATACCATTTCTGGTATGTCCTCCAAGTCAACCTTTCATAAGTGTTTTGCTTTTTGAGCCTTGACCTCTTACCCATGTGAATTTAAAATTCATATTTATTCATTCAATGCATTTCTTTTCCCCGTGCAATTTGTTGGGAAATTCTAAATTCTCTCACTTGTCACATCAGTCACATGAGACAAAGGCTTCCTTTATAAGGGCCTTGTCTTATCCACAAGGTACTTTTTAGCTTCCTTTATGAGGACCTTGTCTTATCCACAAGGTGATTCTCATTATGTGAATTTAAAATTCACATTTATTCTCCCAACCACTTTTCCCTTCCAATCATGTGAATTTACAATTCACATTTATTCCTCCAACCACTTCTCTCTTCCCCATGATGATGTGTGAGGAATTCTAAAATTCCTCACATGTCAACATACTTCCCACATAGGGACAAGAAGTTCCTTTTTGAGGAAATCTTCTCCCCATCCCAAGGTACTTGAAAGTACCTCCACTTCGCATGTCCTTTTTCCAACTCACTTGTCCTTGTGACATCTCATCCTCCACATGGCAAGATGTGAGGGCTTGTGAGTCATCAACTCACCATAGCCCTTCATCTTGCCCATGTTGAAAAAATCTTGACCATCCAATTCTCTAGAGATTCTTCTCTTAAAATGGAAGATTTTCTCTCAATTCATTCATCCATCATATTTGTAATTCAAGCTCAAGCTCTCCAACTTTCATGTTCTCACATCCTCCATTGTTGCATGTTTCAAGCTCCCATCACTTGCATTTTCATTCATCTATCAAAATACCCGAATAGTTCATTCCATTCATCATATAATCTAGATCATTTTGAATCCATTTTTAGTCCATTTTCCATCAAGGAGCACACATTCATCAACTATCAAAGGGCCAACCAAGGAGATCAACTCATACAAGGTATAAATCTAGTTTTATTTTTCTTTGTTTGAGTTCAACTTAGGCTAATCATTGAGGTGTTGAAGTGTTGTTTCTTCCTTTTGCATTTTGTTTTGCATCTTTTAGGACAGTAAAATAATGTTGTACACATTTTTGGCACACCCAGTGGGACCCACAAACGGGTCTGTTTTCTTTCACATTTGTTGTTGTTTGACATTTTGTAGGTTTAGGTTACACAGAGGCGACCCCACCCCCAGTTGGGCGACCTTCCCTCAATAGGGGTGACCCTGCCCCAACTTAGGTGACCCTGCCCCCAGTTGGGTGACCCTGCCCTCAACAGGGGAGATTCTACCTTGCAAAATTGTCCATCCATGAAACAAAAAGAATCTATCTTTAGTTTTTTGGATAGGCGACCCTATTCCAGAGAGGGGCGAACCTGACCTTAATAGGGGCAACCCTAACCAAACAAAGGCGTCTGTGAGGTAAAAAAGTGACATAACTTCATTTTTAGAGTCTGTTTCTTGCTGTTTTGCTTAATACTGACCCCCTAACTCTCTTGTCTTTGAGAGTGTATATTTTTCCTAACATTTGTGCAGCTTGTTTCATGCTTGTTGAAGACTGGAGATCAAAACTACTAACACTTTTCTTGTAGAACGATCGGCCCTAGCGTTATTAGTTTAGTTTGTTTATCCTTTTTACTTATTAATCTAGGCACATAGATCTAATTAAGGGGAGTCAATATATATTGTGTGCTTTGCTTGTCAAGTAAGCTATTGACATATCCAATCCCCTTGCACCATTTGGCGACCCTGGGTGAAGAGAAATTGTAGCTTACTTGGTCCTTTTTGTTACCCAAGGGGCACTACACCATTCAAGCTTTCCCCTTGCAATTCGTGTGACCCTGGGGAGTAGCTAAAAATGGTTAGTGTTCTCTTTTAGCGAGATCTGGTTGGGGATTTCATCACTCCAAGGGACGATCCCAACCACGTGTACCGACAAGGTATATAAAGGGGCGAGAGAAAAAGTTGTACCCCAATCCAGTCACATCATGTCTTGCAGAGCATTGAAGCTAGGGTGATACCTAGATAAGACATGAAGAGTTGGTCTGAGCCTTCAATACCTCATTGGGGTTCTTGAATCACGCCTGTGATAGACTCGTGTTCACGGTTGTGCCTCACGTACCAAGCGTATATCGAGGACTCCCTAGTTTTCCTTGTTCAGCGTAGTTAGAGGACTATGTTGGCCATCCCCTTTTCAGTAATCTTAGGATTGTGTTGTTTGAACTGTCTTTTTTGTGTGAAACTAGTGAATTTATGTTCACTCAAGTCAGCCTTACCATCTGCTTGTTGTTTGTGATATTTTTGGTCCTTTTCCATAGTCATTTTTTCCTAAGTCAAGTTCAAGTCTGTTGACAGAGGTGACCTCGCCCTGAACAGGGGCGACCCTTCCCTTAATAGGGGTGACGTTGCCCTCAATAGGGGCAACCTTGTCATCTGCCTCAATCATTTCCCAACTTGTTCTTTGTTAGAATTTCCCATCTTTCACTGAATAGGTGACCTTGCCCTAAACAGGGGTGACCCTGCCCTGAATAGGGGAAGTCATCAAATCAGCCCGTTTCATCAAGTTCAGGGACCCCACCCTAGACAGAGGTGACCCTGTCCCAAGTTAGGTGACCTTGCCCCAACTTGGGCGATTTTGCACCCTAAACAACCAATTTCACCTTCTGTTTAGCCATTCTGAGCATCTGTCTCCTCGAAATGAGCATCTATTTCCCCATTCTGAGCATCTGTGTCCTCATTCTAAGCATATGTTTCCCCATTCTAAGAATCTATCTCCTTGTTCTAAACATCTGTCTCCTTGTTCTAAACATTCATCTCCCCGTTCCGAGCATCCATCCGCCGTTCCGAGCATCTATTTGCCCATTCCAAACATCTGTTTTCCTATTCTGAACATCTGTTTTCCCATTCTAAGCATCTATGTCCTCATTCCGAGCATCCGTCTCCCTGTTCTGAGCATCCGTCCCCCGTTCCAAGCATCCATTTTCCCATTCCAAACATCTGTTTGCCTGTTCTAAGCATCTGTTTGACCATTCGAAGCATCTTTTTCCCTATTTCGAGCATCTGTCTCCCCATTATGAGCATTCATTTCCTCATTCCAAGCATCCATTTTCCTGTTCTAAGCATTTGTTTCCTCATTCCGAGCATCCATTTTCCTATTTTGAGCATTCGTTTCCTCGTTTCGAGCATCCATTTTCCCGTTCCAAGTGTCTAATTCCTCATTCCGAGCATCCATCCCCCATTCCTAGCATCCCTCTCACCATTCCTAGCATCCATTTCCTCGTTCTAAGCATCCATTTTCCCGTTCCGAGCGTTTGTTTAACCCCTTCTTCTGATTTAGACAAGTCAGAAAGTTAACTTGGGTGACCCTAACCCAGATTGGGGTGACCTTAACCTTGACTTGGGTGACCTTGACCTTGCTTGGTGGATAGGTGTCCTTTCCCAATGGATAGGCGACCTTGACCTTGACCTTCACTTGGGTGACCCTGACCTGAACTTGGGTGACCCTAACCTAAACTTGGGTGAACTTGACCTTGACCTTGACTTGGGCAACCCTGACCTTAACTTTGGTGACCCTGACCTAAACTTGGGCGACCTTGACCTTGACCTTGACTTGGGCGACCTTGCCTTTGAGTTGGGTGAACCTGACCTTCATCTAGCCATTTTTCATCTTTTGTTCACTCGTAGTCGACATTTCAATCCACCTGCATTCTCCCAAGGTCATTCGTTCATCATCCAAAAACATCTCTAGGTTACATATCCCGCATCGTTTTCTCAATCCAAATCCCCTGAACTTCATTTTAGAAGTTGTTATCCAAATTGACCTAGGTATCTAAATCTAATCATCATCATCCACATCTGCTTAGGATCATCATCCATCTTGGGTTATACATTGTTGTCGGCCTAATCAATCCATTTTCAATCTCAAGGTGGATTCAGTGCTGCAATCATCTATCTATCCTTTAATCCAATCAATCAACATCCTAAGTCACCTAGGGTAATCTTTGAAATTGGTTTAGAATCCCTTTCATCATCATATTTGATCCATCATTTGATCTTATCAATCATTTCATCAATCGATCTTATCCAATCTAATCCAATCACATCCCTATCTGATCACCCACTTAATATACTTCCATCTTGAAGTAGATTCAGGGTCGTAATCATCATGTGGTACTCCAATCACATCGAACCTTTGAACTTGGTTTAGAATCAATCCCATCACATCATCCAATCATCTGAATCTGAGCTTCAACACGATCTAAATCTGAGCTTTCACCCAATCTAAATCTGAGCTTAACCAAAATCCCAATCTGAGCTTTAGTCCATCTGCTTCCAAGATCTTTGGATATCGAAACAAATCTTAAGACCCCTTCTTCCATCTTCTTCAAATTCATCCTATTTATCCTTTCATCACCTTTTCTTTCCTTCTAATCATCTATTCCCATACCTTCAATCCATATCCATCCCATTCAACATCATGAATCCTTATCCTTCACCAATGCAACCAATAATAGTAGTCAAGGGGAATCCTAATTACGTTGACGATGATAATGAGAGTCTTGTGGATCAAGAAGAATATGACATAGACCCCCTTGATGCTATCATTTCTAGTAAGCTTTCTCCAACCGCTTTCCAAAATCCAATTACCCCTCTGAGCTATCCCGTTATGTCTTCATCCACACCTAATAATGCTCCTTATGCTACCTTTGACAAGGGATATCCATTATCTTCCTCACCCACATCTCTATCATATCCTTCCTCTACATCATCTTCTTCTCCAACATCCATGCCTTCTTATCCTAATCTAGTATCCCAACATCCCTATTATAATCCCCCATCCACATCCTTCTATTTGAATCATTCATCCACAAATGCCCACTACCCTAATCCTCCATACCAGTCTACCTATCCTAATTCAACATCCACATCTTCCTATCCCTACCCTACATCCACACCTTCTTATCCTAATTCAACATCCACATCTTCCTATCCTAATCTGCTATCCCAATACCTCTACTGCAATCCACCACCCATATCCTCTTGTCCTAATCCACCGTCCATGTCTTCCTATCCTATTTTATCATCCCAATCTTTCCATCTTAATCCACCATCCCAATATCCTTATCTTAATTCCCCATCTACTTCCTCCAACATCAATCCATCATCCATGTCTTCCTATTCTAATCTGCTATCACAATATTATTACCTTAACTCTCCATCCAATCCTAATCCTCCACCCAATCTCGTTTGCCAATCTAATCCTAATCCACCAATCCACCAATCCATAATCCTTCATCCACTCCTACCTCACCATCTACGCCTAGAGTATGCACAATTCTCACTCGAGAAGTTCTCTAAGGACTTATGATGAAGAAGACATCCCCAACTCCACACCTTAAAGCTGTGGAACCATGCCATCCCAATCCGTCATCCACAGTCACTAGTGATGATACCCTTCTCCATACCACACCTACCATTAATGTTACCACCCCTAGCACCACTCAAACCATTGAACCCCATCTCCTACTACAAGAGTCGCCAAACCCATTGAAGATAACCAAACCCAATCGCCATCTTCTACTTCTAGATCTACCCAATCCAACAAAGACACTTATATCCAATCCACTCCTCCCACTCCTAGTATCACCGAAATCCATTCCCATGAACTTCATGAATCCTTCATCCTTCCATCTCCCCCACCTAAGGATTCCCTCCAACACTCTATCATCCTGCTATCCACACAAGAGGATTCATGCCAAGATTTTGATCCAAAGCATACCAACATATCCCCCTCTCCACATCAAGATCTTGCCATACCATTTGGTCCATCTCAAGATCATAGTCCTTCATCCACTTTAGCCCATGATCCCCTTGTCACTCAAGATCCAGCCATTCCATCTTAGGAGCCCTTATCACCTGCTATCACAAATCCAAATCTTATCATATCACCTAATCCCTCTCTTGATACCTTACCACTCATTCCTCCCGATCAAGATGCTACTTCGCCATCATCTCCATCTCATGATCCTCCATTTTCGTCTAACCCCACTATCTCCACACCACTTTTCTATTCCCTTGGTACTCTCACATTCATCCGTGGTGGTTTCCTTGTAGATGAGGAACTGAGCATATACACCACCTATCCTCCACCTAATAATGGACTCGCATCATTCTTCCAAAATAACAAGAATACTACTATAGATAGAATGCTCAAGAGCATGAACTATCAAGGAAAAGGTTTAGGCCTTCATGAGCAAGTATTTTAGAGCCCATCCATGTCAAATAAAATTCATGTACACAAGGTCTTGGATATATCTCTCAAGACTCACAATCCAAAAATGTTGATGCAACCTCTATACATCCTAAGCAAGCCTCCTCCAAAAGATTAATAGGCTCTTCTCGTCACTCCACTAAACCATTTGTCGCCATCCCCCCTCCATCATATCACCTCAAAACAACCATCCATATTCCTCCTTCATCTCTTGAATCCATTTTGGGTCTTATGTCCCTCCATCCACCATCACACATCCTCCAACTACTAAGTCCATTTTGGGCCCTTATATCCCACACTTACCCCCTCCATCCCATCCTATTCATCCTTTTATCCACCAATCACCTATCCATGTTGCCCATCATAAACATCCCACTCTCATGTTCCCTAATTAAGATTGACAAAGGCACATACCTACACATCCTCTATCCACATATCATCCTCAAAATCCTACCTCCATCAATACACTCATGTTTCTTTCACATCATCCATCTGCTCGCACCCATCCCATTGCTACTAAAAACACTTTGGATGCTAAAGTAAAAATGCATAAATCTAAACATCTACATGAATCTAAAGCTCCTCATGTTCCCTTAGAAAGATATGTTGAAGAAAAGAAAAATCAAATCCAACATCCAAATCAAATCCACAGGACACAAAGGCCCACCAAAGCAAATATCAAAACCATGTGGATCCCAAAGAAAAAAGATGCAATGCCTTCAAATGAAAAATCTATAAAAACATCCAAAGTTGCTAATCCAAAAGCTAATCATACACACCCTCCATCTCCTAAATCTATTTTGGGTCCATATGACCCAAAATTCACTATCCCATCTCGTCCATTATCCCCACATTCTCCATCCATTAATCCTCCTATCCTTTCACATCCACCACCATATGTTTCAATGTTGGTCCTGAAAACATCTCCCCATCACACGCCTACCCCATCATTCCATCCATACATTTTTCAGTATTCCATCCATTATCCCACATATCTCCCACATCAAACCCCTTTAATCCATTCTCTTGAATAATCCATTTATCCTAATAAGGTTGTACCAACATCTAATAGTCACTTCACACATGGGCTCTTAATAGCTTGCATGGAACTTGATGCTTGAGTCCTTTATCCATCTCCTTATCGCATGTCTTCTAAATCCACTTATCCACATCTCTATCCTTATCCATCTCCATCCACATTCTATCCAAAAATCTAGAAAATCCAAAAAAGTCAAAAAAAAAAGTAAAGAGAAATAATTCGTCCAATGGTGAAAACTTGGAAAACAAGCACCTTGGATAAGTACGATGATGAAAACCTAGAAAAAAAGCATCATGTGTAAACTCCCCCATCCAGTTTACTTCCAAACTTTGGGGCAATTACATCCCCTTCACCCATCTCCTCCATCCTACCTATCTTACACATCTTGCTTGTCATATCCCCTTTATCCCAACCCCTTCATCCTCCTTGTGATCTTGATATTAATAGGGGAAAACATATATACATGCTTTGGACACCTCTTGGCATACACCCCCTTCATCCATACACTATTATATTCCTTTTCTACATCTATCTCCCTCCCTCATCCACCCATCATATCCTCCTCCATTTATCTCCTTTATCTTCCCATCCACTCGTCTTCCATCCCTCCTGCCTCATCATGCATGACATATCTAGAGTGGGGGCACCTCCTTCTTTGTGACATTATCCTTGGAGACATCATTCATCCATCATAACAATCCCTTCCATCTCCCCATCCTTACCTTCCTATTCATCTAAACAATCCCTTCCATCTCCCCATCCTTGTCTTCCTATCTGTCCATCATAGCATCCCTTCCATCTTCCCATCCTTATCTTCCTATCTAACCATCATAGCATCCCTTCCATCTCCTCGTCCTTATCTTCCTATCCATCTAAACAATCCCTTTCATCTCCCCATCCTTATCTCCTTACCCATCCAAAAATGCTTTTCATCTCCCCATCCTTATCTTCCTATCCATCTACACAATCTTTTTCTATCTTCGCATCCTTATCTTTGCATCCCTCAATCCACTAATCCTTTTCCATCTTCCCATCCTTATCTTTCCATCCCACAATCCACTAATCCCTTCTATCTTCCCATCCTTATCTTCCTATCTTTATCTATCCATCCCTTCATCTTTATCCTCATCCCATCTCATAATCCCTTGTCATTGGTATCTAGCTATAAGCTTCCCCTCATGCAACCCAATGCCATCTATCTCATCGTCATCACTCCCACTTCTTTCACACATCTTTCCAATCTCCTCTCACTTTTCATCATTTATCTATCCATCATATCATTATCCTAATTCATCTTTTGATGATTAGGCTAACTATCCCATCCCTGAGCTTTGTTTGATCACCATCATCCTATCTTATCCAATAGGTCTATCTTGTCTCATCGTATTGGCTCCATAATTTTATCCACTTATCTTGGTTATCTCATCATCCTTTATCCATGGTTGGTCGTCAGTTTTGACGAACTATGTTTCCCTTGCACTTTCACGTAGGCAAGGTCGATCATTTGATTTGCCCCTGGGGCTTTTTTCCATCTTGTCTTTATCATCTATCATCGGTCTTCATTGTCCTCTTTCCACTTTTATCCATGGTCTTTTCCTAAACTACGAGGGCTCTGCGCTTTCACATAGGCAAGGCTAATCTTTGATTGGCCTCTGAGCCCCTAGGTCATTAGGGTGTGTCAGTCTTGTGTCTTATGCCTCACGTCTTGTGTCGTGTTGTCAAGTATGTCCTTATCTAGCTAGTTCTTCACAAATGAGATCCACTTGTATCATGAGATTCAATCATTTTTGGAGTCTCCTACATCATAATTGATCTTTTAGTTTAGTATCCATCTTTGGTCTCAACAGGATATATCCTTCTTAACAGACCTCATCAACCCCATCCATCCTCTAGATCCTATCGCAAAGGATGTTTTGAAATCAATTGAAAATTTTTGATAGTTTTGGCTTTTGTTTATCATTTGAGCTCTCTATCACAACTTGTCAAGGTTGCCATGATCTATCATATTATGGCACGTTTTGACTGGTTAACGTAGGGGCATATCTTGATCTCTTTTCTTTGTTGTTGTCTGCTTGGTTGTCCCACATAGTACCCACCAAGACCCCTAGGGTCTTGTGTTATGCTGGAGAATCCTTTTTTGCTTGTGTTATCCCAATACCTGGCCCGACCAATTTCATCATGACTTTGGGGTGTTGGGGTAGCCTCCTTGTTTGTTGTGTTTTTTTTATGCATTAGACATGAATTCACCTTGGTTTTTCATACCTTGGAATCTTGTGTCTTGTGCTATAGCAAAAATTAGTGCTCCAATAATGGAAAATTGCATTAGGATTGCATTTCATTTTCCATTCCATTGCATTGCATGTATCCTCCATCTCTTCTCATCCATATTTTCATCAATCCTCATCATTTTATCCTCTTTTCAATCTTCTTAGAATAATATAGATTGGTTATTCTAAGCGCCCTCATCATATCATCATCTCTTTAATCTTCTTAGAATAATATAGATTGGTTATTCGAAGCATCTTTTCCTCCATCATTTTTATTCTTCTCATCCCTCTCACATCTCAATCCAATCTTCATCCATTCAATCTAGCACAAATCATCTAATAACATCCTTGGTCTTGTTCCCAACCTTGCTACAAGCCTTGATCCAATCATCATCATCGTCATCATCATCAGGATGTATCCTTCCTTATCCTTTGGTGTTGTTCTGGGATGTATCCTTCCCTCATCAACAACACCTTCATCATCATCATTGGGATGTATCCTTCCCTATCCTCATGTTGTTTCGGGATATATCATTCCCTCATTGACAACACTCCATCCATTATCAACCCCTTTTGGCTTGTAGCTTGACTGGGGCAACATCACCTTTGTCCTTATATCCATGTGTGCTTCCCAATCTCCTATTGCTTATCACCCTCTCTTATCCATCACTTTGCATCATCTTCCTCATCTCCCCTTTCATCGTCTCATCCATTTTGAGAGCACACCCGTGTTCTCTTGAACCTGCATGTCCTCTCGAGGGGGCATCCTTAATCCCTAATCTTCATCTTCACTCCCATCATCTTTCTTCCTAGTCACTCCTTTGATGAATGAGGCATCTTTTCCAATCTAATCATCTTCTTCTTGGTGCTATCTTTTAATCTTCTTTGAAATGATAATACTTCTTAGCACCATCTCAAAGAGGGGAAAAATGTAGACATCCAAATTTGACCATTCCCATATGGTCAAATCTGTATCCTTTACTCGTCTATTCCATCAATATTAATTAAATGATTATTTAACTAATATTTCACCATTTGCATAAGGTTCCTAAAGTATTTAACTTTATAATTAAATACTTTTCCTTTCATCCTTTCTCTCAATTAAATAAATACATCAATTTATTTAATTTAGTCATTTAACCCTTTTGAATTTAAATCAATTTTAAATTCCTCTTTTTCTCTCTCCTTGTCACATCCTCCATAACCTTCTTCTAATCTGGATTAGTCTAATTAATCCATGATTAGGATGTGCACACCTTTAATCAGGATCAATGTCACAACCTCCATATTTGGCCACTTGTCTCTAATCCTTCATTAATCTTTTTAATCACCTATTTGCACAACCTTAATCTAATCACATACCATTTCTGGTATGTCCTCTAAGTCAACCTTTTGTTTTGCTTTTTGAGCCTTGACCTCTTCCCCATGTGAATTTAAAATTCACATTTATTCATTCAATGCATTTCTCTTCCCCATGCAAGTTGTTGGGAAATTCTAAATTCTCCCACTTGTCACATTAGTCACATGGGACAAAGGCTTCCTTTATAAGGGCCTTGTCTTATCCACAAGGTACTTTTCACTTCCTTTATGGGGACCTTGTCTTATCCACAAGGTGATTCTTATCATGTGAATTTAAAATTCACATTTATTCTCCCAACTACTTTTCTCTTACAATCATGTGAATTTAAAATTCACATTTATTCCTCCAACCACTTCTCTCTTCCCCATGATGATGTGCAAGGAATTCTAAAATTCCTCACATGTCAACATCCTTCCCACATAGGGACAATAAGTTCTTTTTTGAGGAAATCTTCTCCCCATCCCAAGGTACTTGCAAGTACCTCCACTTCACATGTCATTTTTCCAACTCACTTGTCCTTGTGACATCTCATCCTCCACATGGCAAGATGTGAGGGTTTGTGAGTCCTCAACTCACCATATCCCTTCATTTTTTCCATGTTCGAAAAATCTTGACCATCCAATTCTCTAGAGATTTTTCCCTTAAAATGGAAGATTTTATCTCAATTCATTCATCCATCACATTTGCAATTCAAGCTCAAGCTCTCCAACTTTCATGTTCTCACATCCTCCATTGTTGCATGTTTCAAGCTCTCATCACTTGCATTTGCATTCATCTATAAAAATACCCAAATAGCTCATTCCATTCATCATCTAATCTAGATCATTTTGCATCCATTTTTAGTCCATTTTCCATCAAGGAGCACACATTCATCAACTATCAAAGGGCCAACCAAGGAGATCAGCTCATACAAGGTATAAATCTGGTTTTATCTTTCTTTGTTTGAGTTCAACTTAGGCTAATCATTGAGGTGTTGAAGTGTTGTTTCTTCCTTTTGCATTCTATTTTGCATCTTTTAGGACAATAAAATAATGTTGCACACATACATAAAAAATTTCCAAAGTTATAATATCAATTCAATAACCATCCATTCACATATATGCAGTACTTTTCCATGAGATAACATCAAGTGAGATAACATCAAATGAGATAGCGTTCACATATAACACATTGATAACAAAGTACAAGCACAATTTATTCATCTCCAAAATTCACATTACATTCATATTTACCCTACATAGTAATAGAAATAGTAATTACTCAATTGAGGTGTAACATAAAATAAAAAATAATATATACCTATCTTTATACCTAAACATGCATTTTTATATGATAGACAAAGAATCCTTATTTTACACCTCTTACATTATTTATATTTGATTTTAGACTTGAGATTTTAAAATTTTATTTAGAATTTAAATGTTAGTATTTTAATGAATATTCAAGACATATGTCAATAATGATAAAATCTAGTATATTTGTGGTTTCAGCTGAATTACCGAGAGAAAGAGTATATGAGCAAGTTTTATCCTCACACCATCTTGTATTTTTGTAGGTTTTATGTTTTATTGTTTACAAAATAGCTCAACTATAAACTAAAATAGATTAATTTGGATTTTTTTAAACTTACCTTTTTTTTTAATTAAGAAGTATTTTTTTTAATGAATTTAAGTCAAAGTATAATAAAAGAATAAAACACATTTTAGATTTTAAATCAAAAAATATAAGATGTTTATAAAAAATTAGAGAGAAATAATAGAATGGCGATTTTTTCGGTTAGTGTAGCTTTATTTTTTTTTTAGAATAGGGGATGTTAGCAATCATATTATGCTTTTTATTTTTGGTTTAGGGTGTCTATGTTAGGAGGACAAATCCATACACAATCTTCTTTGATCTAGTGTAGTGGTAGACATATGGCCACAATACTATGTTTTTGTTATGTTGACATCATGTATGCTTGAAACAACATCATTTTCAATCTTAGAATCTATATTGTAAAAAAAAATTGGTATCTAGATAGGGTGGTGTCATAAGCACCGATGGAGGATTATCTTGATGAGGTTATGTTGGTGTAAATAGGTGTTTTACCTATCTAGGTCCTCTTTACATGTTAATTCCACTTAGGAGGGAATCTTTCTAGATAGTGTTAATTATCACTAGATCTAATATTATCTTCTAGCATTTAATGTGTGTGTCCTAAGTCATTTAATATTTGTTGAGGTAGTTGTCTCATTATACATGACTAAGACACATGTCATTATCTTGTCTAGTATTATCTCACAACTTGCCTTTATAAGCAAGGCATCATATGCACATTATCATATTCAATCTAGCAATCTTGCATCCATAATCATAACATGATATTTTTTCCATTTCTCTCTTGTGGAAGTTATTGTTTTCTTGCAAATGATCATGTAGTGTTGAGGAGTTTACCATTAACTCCTATATGGTATCATAGCTTCAGTGTTGCAGACTTCTTCCCAAATCTGAGGGACCAATATTTTTTTGAAGATTTTGTTGGGTGTGATTGGAGGTTTCAAGGACCTCACCATTGAATCCACAACGTTAGAAAAAGTTAGGTTTTCCTTTCATTTCATCAAATTTTGTTATGTTTTGATTGATCTACAAGGGTTTCAAGTTGAGGGTTATAGTTTCTAGATCTTGAAGGAAGCTAAATTTTTAGGGTACTTTGGGCCAAATATGATCCTTCCATTGTGTTCAAAAGGCCTAAGAACCTAAGGATTGACTATCAATTCATCAGATTCTGACATTTTATATTGGGGGCATCAGGCAAATTTTTTTATAATCACCATTTATGTACGATCATACAGATATGTGCTTGGCCATACTGTACAGTCATTGTACCATTTAGTCTATAGTATATTGGTCAACAAGACAGATCAATATAATATTCTATATGTACAAGGCATATTCTTCTATTTGTGTCAGCCTCATGTCATTTGCATACTTGGTCAATGTATTGCGATGTCACATCCAAGTCTTTTTGTCAATATGAAATCCTTTTTTGACTACGGGATTTATATGAAAAAATTGTTTTAAAATTTTTGCTTGTCGTTGGTTTGTTTAAAGCCCAAAGGGCTTGGTTGTGGGGGCTTTGAAACTCATGGGCTCTACTTAGTGGAGGGCACTTAATGCCCTAAGTGGCGCAGCTCCACCCGTAACCCACCGAGCACCCACAATACCCCTACATTGAGTTGACGATTTTTTTTTAAAACCAAACTTTATGTTGCAGGTCATATGGAGGACCATTGACCAACCCCTTAGGGGCCTAATTTTGTCCCTCTATGTCCAAATCAGGTATTTTGTTTTTTTCAAAATGCCATAACTTGCAATCCAAGAGGTTGTTTTTAAAAAAATGAGATATTGTCGGAAAGCTATTTCGATGAACTTCACATTGGTGTATGTTATTTTCAAAATTTTGTTGTTTGGTGGTGTTTATTGATGTTTGAAGTCAAATATCTTTTTTTGGCTCCCAAGCTCATCACTTTTTTCCATGATCTCTATTTTTTATGATTCTTATGATGGTGGAATGGTATTGAGAAGATCTATCATGCCATCCATGCACTTTTTACCAATTTATCCCTAGGTATCTTTTATTTAGATTTGTGTGTATTCACATTCTAGTTGATCACTTGGACATACTGCCACTTGGGAAGGTACAATTTTGATGTTTGCACTCCATTTTAGTTATAGAACGATGTTCTATCTCCTATTGGTTCATTCAAATCCTAGGGTTGCTTTATATCGAGAGTTTTCTAGTGTTCCTTGTCATTGAGATTGTTGTTCCTTTATCATGATTCTAGTTTTGAGTCCTTGAGTGACTTTGATATGGTTTCTAACATCATAATTATCTTCTATTTGCTTTCCTTGATTAAGGTTCTAGAGTTACTCCACCAGTGTGCTTCTAGTGTTTCTTTGCATCTAGTTATTTCATTGAGGTGGGTTTAATGGTCTCTCTTCATCTCTCTTATGGGGGGTCTTTTTCCTCGAATGGGATTTTTTCCTCTCATTTTTCATGGAGAGTATTATTGTATCTTTTCTCTCTTTTGGGGAGGAGTTTTGTCTCACTAGTTTTTCTCCTTTTCTCTATTTGTGAGAGATTGTATTTGTATATGTACATGGGTACCTAACATGGCCTTGTAATTGTGATCCATCTTTGTGTTATTTGTATAAGTGTACTCCCTAAGTTATACTTAAGAGGGGTGTTGGTGTAAATAGGTGTTTTACCTATCTAGGTATTGTTTACATGTTAAGTCTGCTTAGGTCCTAGGAGGGAATATTTCTAGATAGTGTTATTTGTCACTAGATTTAATCTTATCTTTTGGAATTTAATGTCTTTTTCCAAAGTAATTTAATATTTATTGAGGTAGTTGTCTCATTATACAGGATTAAGGCACATGTCATGATCTTGTCTAATCCTATCTCACAACTTGCTTTTATAAGGAAGGCATCATATGTACATTGTCATACTCAATCTGGAAATCTTGCATCCATAATCATAGCATGATATTTCTTCCATTTCTCTCTTGTGGAAGTTATTGTTGTCTTGTAAGTGATCTTGGGGTGTTGAGGAGTTCAACATAAACTCCTACAGGTTGAATAATAAAACTTCCTCAATGATGATTAAACCTTGCAAATATTTGACAAAATTAAAGAAGAGATGCCTTGGGAAATGTGTAGAAGTGTAAATGTTAGGTGAAAAGTGAGTGCAACAATAAAAATTATAGTAATGGCTTATATTGTGCTTCTTAATTCTTTTTACTACCTATCTTTGATAATTATTTTTATAAGAAGCTTTATATGCTTGAGTTTCTATGTGTTATTATTGTTGCATATTTATTCAATTCATTTTTTCTTTAATAATAAAAATAAGATTGTTTATGGTTGTTTGGACATAGGAAAATGATAGACAAGAAAACTAAAGTAGAAAGGAAATTGTCAAAATGGAAAAAATAGCTTTTGAATATTTTGGATCACACATAATAGTGTCCAAGGTAGTGGAATAGTGACAAAGGAAATGGAATTAGATGTTTAGGTCTAAAAGGGGTAGATCCATGGCATAAAGTGTGATTTTAGGGATAATTAGTGTGTCAAAATGATTATAATGGGGCATTATCATGTTAATTAAATAAATATTCTAATATTGAGCATTGAGTGAGAGGAAATGCAAATGCTAAGGGAATTTTAAAACAATTTAGACTTATGGCCCAAGAATAGACAAGAGAATTTTTTCATGTAAACTAGAATAGGATCATGATTGTTTTAAATAATTTAAAATTTTCCCCACAATTTATACTAGGAATAATATGCCTACATATAAAACAATTTGTATTAATATTTGGGTATTTTGAATAATTTAGTTGTATTTCAAATTATTTTTAAAATTTAGACTAGTAATAAGTCCATATTATTTGAAATAGATGATAAAAGTGTATTGTTGCTTTCTAGACTTTTGCAAAGCCTTTGGAATTATTGTTTAGAATTAATTGTTGACAAGTTAAAGACTTTGGATCTTTTCAAATTGGTGATATCACTGATTATGACACTCTACAAGTCCATTATTAGGATAATGCACACAAGTGTTGGTGAGATAGAGGATTTTTGAAGCACCATTGAGGCTAAGAAAGGTTTTCCATTCTCTCCTACTCTTTTTTGTCTATGCATAAATGAGCATGATGAAATTATTCCAAGTTGTTTGGACTTAGATTGTCCGTAATAAAATTTGTGTTGTTATTCATGCATATGTTGACGATGTCATTTTGATGTCCCACTTAAAGGAAAGCCTCCATAGATAGCATCCTTTTATGGAACACATGGTATTTAGTTAAATATTGAGAAAATAAATGATATAATTTTTAACAATTCAAAGTATACTTCCAAACAAGCTTTCCTCATATATAAAGGTTAGAGGGTTGAGATGGTCTCTTCATATGTATATCTTGGGGTCCTTTTTTCTAATCCATGCTTCAATTTATCTATAGCTACTTAGTATAGGATAAGAAAAGCTATATTTTCCCCAACCACTCTTGAGAACTAGTGCTTCTATATTCAATTTATGATATCCAAACTAATATTTCTCTATTTCATTCAATTATTACACATGCTCTTCTATATGTTGTTTTTTGTCATGGATACACATAATATTGCACCCCTTACTCCATTCAACTATTTTGGTTGGAAAAAACAAATTGAGATTCATTTGAAACACAAAGGGTTGTACAGGGAAACCATGGGTACAAAAATTGAACCTACAGGTGCTACTGAAAAGAGAAAGTGGTTTAATAGATGTGATGAAGCTTATGGTACATTATGTCTATCTCTTTCATCTGACCTTTTTCATATTGAGTCTTGCACTACACCCCATGAGATCTGGACTACTTTGCAGTCTTTGTTTGGGAAGTAGGATACTATGAGAGGGTTTCAGTTAGAGAATGAGCTTATTGGCTTAAATCCTAGGGATTTTGATAGCATCCAAGAGTTTATCACCAAACTCAAGTCTCTTAGATTGCAGTTGTCACAATGTGGTGTTCAAAAGGAAAACTCTTAGTTGATATTGTCCATTCTTTCTAAGCTTGGACCAGATTATTTAGTTTTTGTATCTACCTTTTATGCCACTAAGGATGCACTTGGTACTAGATTTACTATGCCTTCTTTTGATGATTTTGCATCTTCTCTCACTCGAGAGCAGGCCAAATTGGCTAGCATGGGAAATTTGAAGCCCTCTTCATCACAGGAACTTATTGCATCACCGAAGCCTAGAGATCAGAAGGCTTCTACAGGAAAAGGAAAGAAATAGAAACAAAAGGATTCCAAACCTTATGAGTAGCAAAAGGAGTCCTCAGATTCATCCTCCTCTTCTAAGAGGAAATCATCTAGGAAGGAGAAGGGTCCATGTGCATATTGCAAGTGGGAAGGACATGCAAAACATAGTTACTATAAGGACATTGATGAGCTAAAGCATCTTCTTCAGGAACATCATATTGATTTTCCTTCTAGGATTTATGCATCATCTTCTTCCCCTCATTCTTCTTCTTCAGAGTAGCATGGCAGGGGCACGACTGGTTTACATACTTCATCAAATATGAAGGGACATACCCTTTGTGCTACTTCAGGTCTTGGATCAGGGAGGTGGCTTCTAGATTCAGGAGCATCTCATCATATGGCATCTTCATAGTCTATGTTCACTTCCTTTGAGCCTTGCACTATGTCTCCTATTTTGATGGGAAACAATACTTACATGAGTGTTACAGGGAAGGGGTCTATTAGTTTTGGGGACAACTCCTTTTAGGATGTCTTGTGTGTCCCTCACTTGACAAAAAACCTCCTTTTCATATATCCGATCACTCATGGAGGCAATGGGAGATCTGTGGAGTTCACACCTGATTCAGTTATCATCAGAGACTTGGAGAGTAGAGTAGTTATTGCTATTGGGGTGGTGGATCACTCATGTCGGTTGTATTCCTTTACCAATTTTTCTACTGATAGTGCTTCTATTCCTACAGCTGTTCATCACACTTCTCGTGTGAATCATCATTCAAAGGAGACATTTGGCTTCTTGAACATTGGTGTTCTCACTTTGGACCTAGTTCTTGAGCCTTCTGTTCCACCTCCTATTGCAGTTGTTGATACTTCTATGACTACAGATGTGGTTTCTTCCGTTTTAGTGCAACAGGACATAGTTGATCATTCATCTTTGGAGGTTTCTATTCAGTCTTCACCTACTTTGACTTCTTCATTTGTTAAGGTCGCACCTACTTTTGTGGAGACCTCTTGGGCTACACCTACTTCACCTTTAGAGATTGCATTCATACAACCTCTTCCCTCTCACTTCTTTCAGGAGATGTAGTTTCTTTAGTCTTTTTGGAGCTACTTCATTCTAGGAGGGATTTGTGGTCTCTTCATTCCTCTCTTCTGGGGGGGTTCATTGATGTATCTTTGTGATGGATGGTGTCCTTGGGGGTTCTTATGAATTCCTCCATCTTTCATCACTTACTTGTTATTTGCATTCTATTTTGGGGAGGAGTTTTGTTCCCACGTGGTTTTCTCCTTTACCTCGTTTGATTTAGTTTGCATTGCATTTGTACATGAGTACCTGATCAGGCCTTATTGTCGGGATCCATCTTTGCTTTCATGCACCTTTTTCTAATGTTTTAGCTGCTCCCTAAGTTCATCTTAAGGGGGGGTGTTAGAGTAATAAGGCATCTCACTTAATTAATTTAATCATATTGGTTAATTAATTAAGTCGCTTATTACTTTAGGTTTGCTTAAGCTAAACTTAGGCACATTAATAATTAATTATATTTATTAATTATTAAGTGTGCACACTAGGGTTTTCCTTTTTAGGTTTTCTTTATGGTTTCATGATCTCCTTCATAAGGATTGATCTCATTGTAATTACACATTCAATAATCAATATTTTGGTTTTTCTTGCACATTCTTGCTTGAGGGTTTACAAAAAATCTTCTCTTTTGTTCTGGATATCTGTTGCACGTGATAGGTGATTGCATGCAGGTGATTCTTGGGGACTGTGAAGTTGGATTTCTCAACTTCTACATATGTAGCTTAAAATTGGAGTCTTTAATTTAGTTAACACAAAATTAAAATATTGCCTACGTCCATGTTATACTAGCATCTTCATGCTAAAATATTAGTTCCTTAAGGTATCATTCTCATTAAATATGGCACTACCCCACTTATTATTGTGGTTATGTTTCAAATGGTAACTATTAGACATAGTATTAGAGAAATGGGAAATACTTAAACTATGTCCTTAGAGAACTATATCAAGCATTCAAATCCTCTATACAAATGACATAGTGGGGAATCCACTCTAGAAAGTACAACAAGGATTCTACTCTAATAGGCCTTATAGGCTTTGACAAGGATAGGCTTCCTCCAAGTAATTCTTTAATTGATGCACCATATGTTTATAATGGAGATAAATATGGAAATCAAAGATCAAATATATAAAGCTTACCTACAATCAAATGGTTAGATCATGAGAACCCATTTCCCTGAAGCTTCAATATTATTGGTAATAAGGATTAATTATTCACTTAGAAAAAATAAAATATATTATAAATATGACCTTAATGACTGATATAAATTTAAAATAAAAGAGATACCAAACCAAAAATTGTGTTTATAATATTAACAATAAAGTTCACACAAAGATATTAACATAATATATAATGGGGAAACCCTTTTGGGAAAAACCAACATCAAAGAGAGATCCAAAAATGGATTTTAAAATATATTTACCTCATTTACATATCTTACATAGTAGAAAATTTGTATTTATCGAATCATTCTAATAGCTCAACCACTCTCCTTCAACCTACTTGTATTAAATTATAAAATCCAAGTCTTCAATTTATAGATTTTCTCTTCAAAAGACCGCATAGATCCAAATAAAAATATATAATGCTTAGCATGTAAAATAATAATTGTAAATATAATGAAAATCCTTGCATCATAATTTATATGAGAATCCCCCAAATCCAATTTCCACTCTTTACATGAGAAGCCCGACTAGAACTTAGGACTTGAGCTTTTATAAGATGGGTTCCTATTTATAGGAGACTAGATCTAAATAATTTGGGTGTGAATCCTGACTCTAAATAACTTAGTTTAATGTTCTCAATTTTACATTCTCTTGGAATTAATTTATGTATACTTATGAGGACCACTTTTACATAAAAAATGGAATATTACTATGTGTAACTAGTATCACAACCTTACAATATTCTAATATTATATATGACTTGAAAATATAGAACACGCTTACTTCTAACATTCTCCCACTTTTTTGGAGGCCAAAATCCTAGGATACTAGGTGGAGAGGAATGATAATCCTTTCCAATAGGCTTTTATTTTCATTATCTTGCAATCCAAAAAATTCACCACTAGCCCCAAAATTATTCAAAAGGAAAATCTTTGTCTAAAAACCTTAGGTAAAGGGAAAGGTGATTTCAATAGGAAGCCTCTTATAGTCAACTCCAAGTTCCCTTCTATGGCGTTTGGGGTTAGGCAGATTACTTATATGTTATTTGTTGTTGTGTAGAAAACACCATCAACAGATTTTACCTCAAAGACTAGTTGAAGTGGGAGTGTTGCATACTTCTCTCTGGTTTCTGCAGTTTGACACACATGACAAGTTCTAACATGGTTGTGTGTGTCCTTGAACAGTGTTGGCCAATAATAACCATCTCTCAAAATCTGATTCGTTGTAGAAGGTGCACATCCATGGCTTGTACCATATATGTCGTGAAACTCTGCCATTACTCTTTCAGATTCTGCTTTTCCTAGGCACCTTAAGTAAACACCCTCATGATTTTTCTTATATAGAACAACTCCCTTTAGCATGAAACTGTCACTCTTCAAACGTAATTCCCTTCTTTGTACCACATTAAGATGGTCAGGACACCTTTGAGTCGGGAGATAGTGAATGATATCATCGTACCATTCCCCTGGAGAAACATCTTCAAGATTGTAATGCTGGGCTGCAAGATCAGGGCCTATTTCTACCATTGTCCTTGTAAGTCCTTTCCCTCTTACCAACTTCATGGGTTGAATATCAATATGTATTCCTATAACATAGTTACCCACTTAGCTCTGCACTCTCCCAACTCATTCTACATCAACAACAGCTTGACTACAGGATCATGAACTATTGTAAAGACCTTGTTCCTGAGAAGATAGTGTCTAAATTTCTTTATAGCTTTGACTAAGGCATAAGCCTACTTCTCCACACTAGGGTACGTTAGTTCTGCATCTTTCAGTGGTGCGCTCATATATGCTATGGGATGTTCATTTCCTTGATCAGACTTTTGGGTCAACATAGCAGCACAGGAGTGGTCAGAAGCAAATGAATATATGTAAAATGGCTTAACATAATCAGGACTCACCAAAATCAGAGCTTCAGTAATAGCCCTTTTAATCTCTGCAAATGCTTCCTTAGCTTCTACACTCCATTCAACTTTAGCTTCCTGCTTCAACATTGCATTCAATGGATTGACTATTTCTGCAAATCTAGTGATGAACTTCCTTACAAAGTTAATTTTTCCAAAGAATGATTTCATTTCTTTCTTGCTAGTATGTGGTTGGATCATGAGTATGGCTTCCACTCATTCAGGATCAATAGCAATTCCTTTTTCAGAGATGATGTGCCCCAACAATTTTCCCTCAGTAACTCCAAAGATGCATTTCTTTGGATTGAGAGATATGTCGAATTCTCTACACTTCTTAAACACCTTGCACAAGTCTACTATGTGATCACCTCTCTTTTTGGAAAAGACTGTCAAATCATCCATATAAGTGATTATGCATTTACCAATTATGTCCTTAAAAGCAATGTCCATGGCTCTCTGTAATGTGGCTTCAGCATTGATCAAACTGAAGGGCATCCTCCTATAGGAAAAAGTACCCCACTTAGTGGTGAAAGCAGTTTTATGTTTGTCCTCATACTGTACCATAACTTGATTGTATCTAAGGTAGCCATCTAGGAAAGACATCATTTGAGATCCATTGACAATCTGAAGTACTTCATCCAGTGAGGGTACTGATAATTATTTTTTTCTGATGCTTTGTTAAGGTTCCTAAAATCCACATAGAGTCTGATTTCACCATTCTTTTTCCTTACAGGAACTAGGTTTGCAACCCAAGTTGAATGTATAACTGGGAATATGATTCTAGTAGACAATAGTTTCTGCACTTCCTTTTGAATTACTGGTTCCAGTAAGGCATTGATTGGCCTCTGCCTCTGCCTAAAGGGTCTTACTCCTAGATTCAGAGGGATAGTTTGAGTTACAATCGATGTGTCATAATTCTTCAAGTCCTCATAACTCCATGCTATTACATCCTGATATGTATGTAATGCATCAATTATTCCTCTCCTCTCTTCTAGAGTACACACATTGCCAATGAAGACATTTTTGACATCATCTTGAGTCCCCATATTATACTTTTCACATTGTCCATTAATGGACTCTTTCTTGGCATCTTGTTCTTGATCTCTGACCTTATCCAAATCAAAAATCCTTTCTAGCTGCACCATTCCTCTAGGAATAGTATTGGTCTTCAAATTAATGACCCCTTCCAAATCCATCTCTACTTCTTGGAGTTCATTCTCACTAATAATCTGAGAAGAAAATACATCTGAGCTTGTGGTAAAATCCAAAATATGCTTATCATCTTCAAATACCTAGAAATTGGTGACATTGTCAGGTATTGAAGGTATTGGGGTCAGTTCCACTGTAAACTTCTTCAATCCAGAAAGAGACAGAGGCTGCAATGTACTAGTTTCCTGAGCAAGGGAATCTATTGTTTGGTTCTTATTATGTGGTATCAGCTAAATGTTGAAGGCATCAAATCCTTCAATAAGGTCCCATACTCTATGCCTATAATTGGTCATCCTTCAGTCATGACATGAGTACTGCTTCCTGACTTGTTTGACCACTAACTCAGAGTCCCTAAAGACTTGCAAAATCTTAACCTTTTTCTTTAATGCCATGAGCAACCCATGAATCAAAGCCTCATATTCTACTACATTATTCGTACATTGAAATTGAAGTCTATGAGCAACAAAGAAATTTTTACCTCTTGGACTGATTAGCTCAAATCTTGCCCTAGCTCCTTGCTTCAATTTGGATCCGTCAAATCTTAAAGTCTAGCAACCAACAACTATAGACTTCCTTGTTGTATTTATTGCACTGTTGCTACTGGAGGGTTCTTCAGAAAGCATCACTTTATTTTCTTTAGGATCCTCTTGAACATTCTGAATATTGATTTTGACTGTTGGAATGGGATTGATACATTTCAGTATTTGTTCTACTACAACCTGGTACAAGCAATAGTCCAATTCAGAGTGAGAGGCATTATGAACTCTACACCAATTTAGCAAGAGTAATTCTCCAAAATTCATTCCTCTACCCAACTGAACCTGATCTTCAATACACTTTTGAATGAATTCCTAGAAACTATCGAACAAGTTGAGCTAATTATCTTCAGGAACATCATCACTTGGTGGTTTCACCAAGGCTTCAGTACCATCGGATTCAGCTGTGAGATCAATAGGTGCAGCATGTAACATAAGGATTTCTTCTGCATCAGATTCCTCAAAAGGGGTTGCAAGTATGTAATTTCCCATGCTCACCTCTAATATCAGAATCTCATTCAAAGTGTTCTGATATTCTGTAATCATGTATTTCATCCTGGGCTCCCTTTAGATCCTGATCTGATTTGGAAATCCCTTCCAGGGAAGCCACATGTGAGAGTGATCATTCAATACATATCCATTCAAGGCCCTGGTAAATTCCCTTCCCAAAATCAAACCATAAGCATCAGGTATATCTGCCACCTGTATATTAATAACTTGTTGAATTCTAGGGTTAGAGGCAACCTGCATATGAATCATGTTCAACTCCCCTACAACATTAACCTCAGTTTGATTCAGTTGAGTAACTTTCTTTTGGGAGTCAGCAGTAGTAATACCTAAGGTTCTATAGACACCAAAAGGCATTACATTGGTAGAAGCACCTGAATCCAACAAACAATTGTGCAGGTTTTTACCAAATATACAGACAGAGATAAGAAATGGAGGAGTATCCATTTTCCCTTGAAACAGAGTCAAAGGAGTATCCACCTGAGCAACTTGAGTTTTATCTTTCTCTTTCCCTTTATCTCCAAGTGGTATATGAATCTAATTATGAATCTGATTCTGCCCTTTTACTAATTGGGAACTGGATGCTTAATTAACACTCTCACTGACTGAATTATCTTGTGATACTGAGCTAGCATTGTAAGCTCCTAAAATTGCATTCCTAATAGTTGGAACCCTCAATAATTCATATGTAGAGAGACTTAACTTTAGCTTCTTGAGTTCTTCTACAACATATATGGCCAGTTGTTCCGTGCTCAGATCAGCAGGGGCCTCTTTGGGACATTCCACCACCCTGTCTTTGCTTGCTTCAACACTCTTTCCTTTTGATGGATCAATTTTTGCTTGTCCTTCCTTTGACAAGTACTATTTAGGCACATGAGGATACAGTGGATTATTACTGGCATTGGGATCTGGAGGTGTGGTGAAGTTGTTTGGAGGAATGAAAGTGGTGAAGGGGCCTCTAGCCTATGGATGTTTGTGTGGCAAGTCCCTCAAATCATATTTCTTAACAGGGCTCTGGAAGGTCTGTACCTCTTCAACATAAGCTTCTTCTTCATCCATGGGGCCATTGTCATTCACCAGATTTTTATCAAACAACTATGTAATCTCATCTCCATTGCACACCTGATCTGCCTCTTCCTTAAGCTGGTCTAATTCTTCTTCAGGCACATTCTCCTTGCTCTGTGGAAAAGGAGCATGATTTAGTACCAACACTGATGAATCATAGGGAGTAGATGGCACCATCTCCTGATTACTTGCATTATTCTCCACTTCATACTAAAAAATTGAAGTTGCTATCTGGAACTCTTGATAATCTAACTTAGAATGTTGACTTGTTTTATGGAGCCTACACCATCCTGATGAAGTAGCCTTAGCTAAATATACACCACTTGGAGGCTTCTCTTGATTGACTGGCTGATTGACTAGCTGATCTAATGGGGTGGGAATACCTCCATTATTAGGCCTTGTATTCCAAGTCCTATTATGTCTGGGTGGTTGTCTCCTGTCGAACCCTTGTCCACTAGCTTTCCCTCTATCAAAGTTTTGTCCTGAAGATTGTCCTTTATCATAATTTTGTCCTCTGTCATTATTATATCCTCTTTCAGGATGTTGTCCCCTATCAAAATGTTGTCCTTGTTGAGTTTCCTGATTTTCTCTACTATGATTGGACTACATACTTCTTTGAGCAACCTACAACTGACTGTTCTAGTTCCTCAAATAAGTTACCTCCATATTCAGCTTCTTCACTTGTTCAGTCAATTCATCCAGTCTCTCCTTGTCAGGATTTCTATATGGAGGTTGATTCACATTATTTTGGGGATATCCTACTATAGTATTGGCATTCAGCGATTGGTTCAATACTTTAGAATTCTGCAGATATGTGGGAAAACTAGCCTGAGGCTGTGGATGAAGAGGCTAATTTACATTTTGCTGAGGGTAGCTAATTGTGGGTGGAACTTGGCTCACAAGAGGTCCTGGGTGAGGGACCAGAGGCAATTGAGGTATTGGATTCATGATAGGAGTGTGATTAGCTAGAGCCTAATTGAGAGTTGGGACCTACCCAGGGTGAGCAACGGGTCCTAGTGACGGTAAAGGCCCAGATAGGTGTTGTCTTAAAGCAGTGCTAACCTTCACATCCTCTGCATATGCATCAAGTAGGGAATTAGGATGGTTGTTTCTCTATTTCATGAAGGTGGCTATCAGACTGTCAAGTCCCTCATAATAGACTTCTAAAGTAGTGGGCTCATCAACAACATAAAGAGTCTGCAGTTGGGTATAGGCATGATGAAACCTGTTGTTAAAGTACCCTATAGGCTCATGGACTTCTCTCTTAACATTAGTGAACTGAAGATAAAGCTCATTGGGACTAATGGGGATCCTAAACTTCTGTAGGAATGCAGTCTCCAGTTCAGTTCAATTCTGAATAGACCCAGCAAGCAAATGATTTTACCAGTAGAACACATCTTCCCCTAAGGAATAAGGAAAGAGCCTACGTGCCACATCCTCATGATTGATTCCTCTATCCTTAAGGCCAGTTTGAAAGATCCTGATGTGTTCCTCAGCAGTTCTATTGGGATCATTAATATGGAACTTCGAACAAAAGTGTTTAGGGTTCTTGGGCATGATATTGAAATTAGCGAAAGTCAATGGAGATGGGTTATTAGCTAGGAAAGCCATTGGTGGAGGTGGGGATGGTAATGGCTGATTTATAGTTGGCTGAGGTTGTTGAATGGGAATGTCCTCAAAATCAGATGAAGATGACCTTGATAAAGATGAGGATGGTGGAGATGATGGAGGTGGCTGGGTGGATGATGATTCTCCCCTTCTACTAGTCCTTCTTGACCTAGTAGGAGCTAGTAATTCTTGAAATTCCTCCTCCCATGGAGTAGATCTGGTTCTTCTTCTAAATCTTTCAGGAGAGATGGCAAATAGAAATCGATCCAGCTTGCTTATTTAGGCCCTCCTTCTAGCGCCAATATGTTGATGGTGTTTTCTACACAACAACAACTCAGAAAAAATATAATATCCTATCTCTCTTGAAAGGTAAATCTCTATCAGCAAGCCTCAAGAGATAACCCCCAGGTCTCTAATGTCAGTTCTTGACAATGCATAAACAACTCAGTGATAAATGTGAAAATGTTGGTAATCACAAAGGGACCTTACTACAAGAAGATATTGAATCTTTAAATTTATCAAATCAAGCAATATGATGATACTTCCAACCCTAAATTTAACCCAAATGATAAAAGAAATAGCAAAAGAGATAAGGTTTCAAAGAGATTCCTAAATTTTAAAAAAACTACTCCTAAGATTAACAATGCAAATGACAAAACACTTGAAATGGACCAATCCCTCATAAACTGATTTCTACTTGACCTAGATGAATCTGCAATCTTACAGAAATAGTGCAATCTTCTAAGGAATTAAAGATTTTCAGATCATGAACATTCATTCAAAACAACCTATTGCAATCGAAATGAATAAACCTTCACAATTGAACTAAGCTCAATGAATATAAAAGTCCAGGCTAACTTTGCAAAGCAACTAACAATCAGTTGGTTGCAAAAAGTATGGACCAGAGATTGCTACAACACTTCAAGTACCAAATCATAAACACTATCAATTCATCTAACATTAAACCTAACACATCTATCGAATAAAATTAAGCAATTCCAAAGTTAGAATCACAAGAACCATTCGATATAAAATTCAACACAAGAAAGGCACCAAATCACAATGTATTCACTTGCATTCAATTACCCAAAGTAGCAACAATTCCAGTATTCTATTTCAACACTTGCTTGCTTGAAAATAAAACTAACTCCTAACTCTAGCTCTTGCAGTACTACTTAATTCGCTCCAAAATAAAACTATCTAGCCCTTACAAATGAGGCAGAATTCCATATTAATAGAAACCCCCAAGATATGTTGGCCTAGTTAGGGTTTACAATAAAATGGCCACAAACAGGTCAGCCCAAGAGGAAATTTGAAATAAACAAAGTGGACATTAAATGCAAGTATTCCATCCAGGTCGGCCTGGGGTCCCCAATATAAGGTCGGTCCAATGCATGTGAAGGAAGAGGAGAAATCATGGGAAGCACAAATTTCGATGAAGCCCTGCATTAACTACTCCCCCCTTTATCTTTATTTCACTCCACCCTATCATGCACCATCAAAAGTATCCTATCCAAGTTGGCTATATGTGGCAGGGGTAAAACCTTAATTCTCTTCTCAATAGATTTAATATTTTCTCTTGACTGCTCCACCGACTTATCCCACTCAACCTTACTGGTTTGATATTTATCAGTAACTACAATATAGGTGGTCGCATCATCCAACTGATGTTCAATAACTGGATCTTCATTGATTGGAGAATATACATCTCGCCACCATTTTCTCAATTGCTCTAAGCTCAAATGCTTTGGTGCAAAATTCTTTCTCCCTATCATCACCTCAAAGAAGGAAATGTATTTATTGTAGATATAATTTAGGGTGTCTTCAATTTGCCTCCTTTGCTTATATACCTTCTTCAAAACCTTTTTCCTTATTTGCAAAGCTTCAAACCATTCCCAAGGTTCTGTAGCTTTGGAGGAAGGAAGAATTCCATCACTCACCAACTTATCTTCAGTATACTCCATGATGGTCTTGGTTTTCTGCAACAGTAGATCTACATATTCTTTATCTTGAGCCAATACATCTTTCAACCAATTTATTGATCTCATTGCATCTCCTCCAGTCGAAAGGATGTCCTTGATAGCATTATCTCCCTTAAATTGCATCCCTTGTAACTAGTTCGCTGTGGTAAGAGTAGTTGTCTTCATTCTCTCCAGCTTTGTTATGGTTTCTTGTGGCAGGAAACTTGCAGCAAAAGATGAGGAGCTAATAGATTGCAAGGGCTTCATCAAGTCCTACAAGTACTTCTTTAATTTCTCATTCTCCTTCAATTCTTGCTTAGTCTGCACTTCTTTCCTCAACCTACCCAAGATCACAACACTAGAAGCCTCATACTCTTTGATCTCCTGTTCCATGGAAGTAGGCCCTAAGTTAATTGTCTGTATATTGTAATCACCTCCAGTTACATCATCTTTGTTCTTATTAGGGGTAGGAGTAGCAATGTGGACCACCATGTTATTCGCTTCATCTCTTTCAATCTTGGAAATGACCTTGGCTTTCTTATTTCCTTTACCCCTTCCTATGTTTGCCAATAGCTCATCCCAATGGGGAGGGGTGTCATCCACAATAATTTGTTTGCTCTTTAACTCCTTATCTAACCATCCTGGAATAGTAGATTCAAGTTGTACTTTACTTTGCCCAACTTCATCTTGTTGATCTTTAGGCGCATCTTCACTCAAATTTTGTTTCTCAGGGACTTCCTTGGCTTTATCTTCCTTTTCCTTGTCATGCTCTTCTTCTTCATGCACCGGTGATGGAGTCCTAACTAGAATTTCCTCTCTCTGAGGAGGTCTATCCTCTTCACTTCTAATAGGTGAATCATCATATGTAACCAGGGTAGACTGCAAAACCCTCTCTATTTTTGCCTTAGCACTATAGAGTTCACCTTCTTGAAATTCTTCTCCCTTTGGATCTTGATGAGTTTTTGCTTCCTTAGATTCACCTGGCACATTACTAGCTTCATGAGAAGGAGGAACATTATCATGTTGTTCTGCAACAGGAGTGACTAGAGGAACATCCTTCTGTGGCACACTGTCCTTAGGAGAAGGAGTTCTATATTTCCTTGTATATACCTGTGTCCTTTCTCCTAAGCTTTCTTCATTTATTATAGGTGGGCCAACTTCCTCTCCTGCCTTGGAGCTTCCCTTTTCCTTCTGTGGCATTATTACTATCCTTCTTCTCTTGGGCATAGAAGCACTAACCTCTTTGTCTTCCTTTTCAACTTCATCTTTTTTTGGCTTCTTATTCCTTGAAGCGTGCCCCCTTTTCTTGGCAATAGGCTTTCTTTGTTTTGCTGCCTCTTGTACTTCCTCTGCTTGAACATCCTTAATCTTGATTTTGAAATGAGATCTCACCTTTCCCTTACCCTTAGGATCCTGTTCAGTTGACTCCTCAGAAGTAGAATGAGACTCCAAGTCTCCCATTAGATCATAGGTGCATTACACGCCTTCACTTTCCAGTTCCCACATTTTATGCTTGACCCATAGTTTTGTATACTTAATCACTGGAGCCATGAGCTGTTCTAGTTTTTTTTTCTCCTCTTCCAACCAGTCCACTTCTCCCACTGGTTTTTCCTTTACTGCCTCATAAGCATGGCCTTGAATCAAATCTCCATCATCTTCAACTTGATCTGGAATGGCCTTCACATTATATAGTTAGACCAAGTTAATAGGAAGCCTGGAAAACTTCTTCTTTCTAATCTCAAATTCATCACTGCAATTGGCCCAATAGTCTTCTATATCATCCTTGTGACTATATTCTCTGTTGGCCTTCTTTTGCGCTTCACCAGTCCTGTCAAACCTAGACCTCTTGGAATGGAAGGATAACCCAAGAGTGTTCATTTCTTCCTCAAAAGCATAGGCCAAATTAATAGAAGGGCATGCCTCACCAGTTCCTGTCCTCAGAGGAAAATCTCCACCGAATCCAGTCTTATGCTTACCTTTTTTCACAATGGCATCAAAATCACATATTTTCCTTGTAACTTCCAGAAGTATAATGTGATTTGTGGGATACCTAGGAATTTTGTATGGAGCCCTTTGACAGCCATCTATCCTTATGTATGAGAAGGTGGGAAACTATATGAACCAAGCCCCATACCTTTGGTAAGCTCCTTGGCATTGTCAGATATCCTTACATGCTCTGCAGCTTGCAATAATCTGGTGATGTACATGGTGAATGCATCATTCACCCTCCTATAGCTCGAGTTACCCAGGTGTAGCTGTGGACATACCTCATAGATTACATCTTGTCCAGACACACCCCTTGTACTTAGTCCCTTGTATGGATGGAATCTTGCAAGTGCATAAACCAAGTAGGAGGTCATTATGAAGGTCTTCGTCTGTAGGACATTACACATCTATTCGTGAATCATAGCACTTATAACACCTACCCGATGATAATTAATATTATGCTCTATCCTCACAATGACATGGAACATCCAATTCTCAAATACACTAGCACTCTTCAACCCTACCACTCTACTGAGAAGGGTGATAACATCATAGTACTCCTTGAATTTAGCTTTGAATAGCTACTTGGGTAGTTTTGAAAGTGGGACTTAGGATTTTCCAACCAAGAATTGATGACCTGCTAGGACTTGATGGTATCTTCCTCATAGAAATTATTTGCCATATCCATATCAAAATCCACCACATGAGATCTGTTTGGCATGTCAAAATTCTAGGCTATAGATACAAGATTTAGATTTTCCACAATTCTCCCTTGGGGACCAACTATCCTTTGTGTTCCTCTATCATAGTGCCTAGCACACTCGAGCACCAACTCATAACATTGTACTATAGGAGGGAATCTAGCTACATGTGCCAATCCTGATTCCAAAGTCCTTTTCACCAGCAAAAGAAGGTTTTGTCCTGCCATTCTTGTCTTGAACTCCTCATAGTCCCATAGTCCAACATTAGTATCAATTACCTCTGACTAGACAGAAGTAAGCCTGCTCTCAGGGATTCTGCTCTTGATGTCCATTTTGATTCTTTCTTCCTCAAAAATCAAAGACCCCTCTGCACTTGGATCTATCACTCTACCCTTGGTTCCACTTGTCACTGCCTTATTTGATTCAGCCTGCAGCCAACAAAGAAACCATAGTAAAGATCTCATAAAACCCAAGTTAACTAATCACAAAGGGTAAACTCAACCCCAATATAAGTCCAATGATAAGCCAAATTCTTTAAAACCTCATAAAAATTAATCATCTCAAAGTTCGGGTTTTCAGCCATCTCGCAGAATCTAGGCCAGAGAGGAATTTTTAGAAAATTCCCAACCAGGCGAATTCTAGCGAAATAAGCATAAAAGCATCAAATAATCATGTAATCGACCATCATTAACTAAGAAACAACATGATACATCCTTAAACAACTCAATTTGATCATATAATGCATAATCATCAACTAATAAATCATGTTATCTCTCAGTTCTTCATTTTCAACAAAGTTTCAGACAAATCCGCCTAGGACGGATTTTCGCGAAAGCAACAAAGACTTACAAATTCTGGGAAAATGAAGGGATGAAAGAAATTTTGGGAAAATCCAACAGGAATGGAAATCCATGAAGCGGGAAAAACTCCGGACTACAACACATTTCAGGAAAATGGAGAGGAAATGGAAAATCGGGGAAATCCGCCAGCGAAGGAAAATCCTGAAGCTGAAGGAAAACCCGAATGTCGATGTTTCCTCATGACTTCACTCAAATTGATTGAACGATCACAAATTTGAGGATCTTGGGTCTAAAACCAACATGATTTGAACCTCCTATAGATCATCTTTAAATTTGAGGCTCACCTTAAAGCAAATTGAAAGGAAATGGTGATGCCCTAGGCATGAAACCCTAAAATTTGGCCATTGATGCACAAAACAAGCTTGAGCTCAATTTACTCATCTACTAGGTTTTCAAAAGGTTCCTTATGGCCTACATGAGCAAGCTACCTCATGATAGAAATGAAAAACAAGTTCTAAACTCACTTGAGATTATCAATCAAACACAATCGAGCAACCCTAGCTTCAAACGTTCAATGCCCATACACATAGAAATTCAAACTCCAAGCACGCTCAGGATGTTAAAGAATCACTCACACTCAATAATGAAAAGAAAGGAAATGGGTACATACCATTGATGGAGTGAAATTTGATTACAACAATGACAAACAACAGTCCTTAGCACCAGAGCAAACAACAACAGTTATGATCCCTAGAAAAACAACCACCAAATCCAACAATTTGCAAATTCAGCACTCCAAATCGAGCCAAGCACTCAAGATCACGCACCTCAGATCAATAGAGAGAAAATGATAAAAACATAGTGGCATAAAACTCGACTAAATACTTGCCTCAGAAATCGTACCATTGAGCATTAATGCATTTGACAAGACATGCTAAACCAAAACCCGGAATCCTAACATGATGATGGAATTTCAAAGAAATCCGGTCACGACGGAATTCCGCAAAGGACCAACATCTTTGAATCATAGTGTAAACCAGCCGTCACTGGGTTTTAAAGGAAACTGGGGAATTCAACCGGCAGTGGATTTTCCCAAAAAGAGCCAAAAACCCAAAAATAGTCCAAAACATTAGATTTTCAAAGTACTTCCCAGAAGGGGGAATTTGCACGAATAAGATAATCATTCAAGCACGTGCAATGGTAACAAAACCTCAAAAAACAAGGGCCAAAACACCAAAATCGAAAGCAAAAGAGGGTCCCTGCATTCAGCGGGGCGTGTGTGCAAAAACTGCACAACATTATTCATGTTTTAGAGTCCAATCATGTGGTTAAGAAGGCTGGGGCTACCACTCCTCCTAAGAAAATTTTCCCCTTTAAATGTGTTGAATTCAATTTGGATTATGGACCTATGTCTAGTATTACCATTTTTATTATTCCTTTTTTTATGAATTAGATATTATCTAATATTTTTATTAGACCCCCCATATTAGTTTTGGCCCTTCACCTTCCCCCCATTTCCCCAAGCCTTAGGGATATATAGAGTGGCATTCCTAATAAGGTGGGGACAATAGAAAATATGTAAAAATCCTAGTTTTATCTCATGAAAGGGATCACTAATGAGAATAAAATTATGAAAAATGATTTAAATGAACTACAACTTGAAACATCAAAGGATAATAAGGAGAAGGTAGGTTTGGATTCCCTCTTCTACAAAAATGCTAAACTCAAGGAGAAAATGACTATCATAGAATTAGGAGTTGGTATTATGAGGAAAGATTTGAAAGTATTTCATGAGGAATATGGCTTGAATAATTTCTTGGATACTATCAATAAAAGGGAGGAACATGTTATGCAAGAAAGAAAAAGTGCAAATTGAAAAGAGAATCAGAGGGTGTGAGAAAGATTATTAGATGCAAAAAGAAGAATCGAGCTATCAACACTAAGTATATCTAGGAAGAGTCCCTAGAACTCAATATGAAGACTTGCAAGAGGAATAGGAGGCTACAAAAATCTTGAATGATTTAGCTATCTAGTGACCATAGGGCTCTTAGTCTATTTGTTTATAATCTGTTAGCTAACTATTAGTTAGACTTTTGTTGTCTTTTTTATTTTTCTCTATTCGGATTAAGATGTATTAAGGCTTGAAATTTTGTTTTTTCTTTAATTTTCCTTACTATGTTATCTATTGTCTTTGTATAAGGTTATGGGGCCTTTTAAAAACCCTTTCATTTACCCTTATAAAAAATATCCTACTTTTTATATAAAGGTTCATCTTACGAACCATGAAATTCCATCTATTTGAAACCAAAAAATAAATGAACAATAAACAACCATGTCTCTACCAAAACTCTCATTGCATGCATAACCTAGATCTCCCCATAGAAACATGGCTCACACACATCTCCTTAGATTATTCCAACTATCTAAGACACCCATTTACAACTAGAAAATTATTTCCCTATAAGAAAAACATGATCAAATACAATTCTTACATGTAGCCTATACAATTTTTTATCCTAAGTTCCCATTTCTAGCATTTTTTTCCCTTAACTATCATGCAACCATACATGTAAAGTAACCTACACATCAACATCACTAATATTTCAATAAAAAAAATTATTATTAAAATTAATAACATTCATAACTTCACAAATATTCTTTAACTCTACCATCTTTAAATCCCATATTTACCTTACCCGAGCCAACTATTTTACAAAAAAAATTGTCAACCAAGAACAAATTACTCCCATAAAAATATTTGTATTTAGTAGAAAAATGCTTATGAGGATTAATATGAAAGAAAGAACCAAAATTAACAAACCAAACATTATCACATGGATAATTATTTTTAGAATCCATGAATAGTTCACCATCTTCTTCTTAGTGTCGAAATAAGAATTGTTACTATATTTTGGATACTTACTTTTTTTATCTTTTAAAACACATACCCCTTCTTAAAATGTTCTAAAATCCCACACTTCCAACAATTTAATTTAGATTTATTAGGAGATATCATTCTTTTATCCCTAATTTTAACCTTAACCTTTCAACCTTTGGATTACTCGCTTACCTAGAGAGCTTCATTAGAGACATCTATTAGGAACTTCCTTCTTTATTAATAACTTAGTATGTGAGAGAAATGTTAAAGAAACCATAATTATAATTATGCATTCTTTCTAGCATGTATTTTAATATAGATCATATATAATCACTTTCAAATTCAAATGAAAGAGTGCTAATCTAAACTAACATATGCAAGAGCTAAGGCTAACATCATGAATTGGAATTACTTAGAAAAAAACTTCTAAATAAGAAACTATGATAGGGAGATGGATTTTATCAACATAAGGAATCTAGATGCACCTAGAAATTTTAACTTGATAGTTGAAAGGTCTTACCAAATGTTGTTGAGAATCTATCATTGCGAGCTTCAAATCTTCAGAAAATTGAATCATGCTACCATATATTTTAGTCTCTTTGATCTTCTTTACTTAAACTTATATTTTCTTGGATAATTCCATGGAAATGAAGCTATAATTATTTCTACAACTTATGGCTACAATAGTATTTGTATTTTGAATGTATCCATAAAATTGAAATATAGAATCTTCCTTTCTCAAAAATAAACTATATGCACTCTTATCATTCATCTCGTCTTCATTACTCTCATTCTTATAACCATCCTTAGCTTTTGCATCTTATTCTTCATCTGCATCCCTCTCTTCATCCCTACCATTCTCATCAACTATTGATTCTTATGTTACCCATCTATCTAAGATAACTTGTTCTATTTTGATCCAAAAAGGTGTTTTTATGTAAAAGCTAAAACCATAAAAATAATATTATCTTGTTAAAAATAAGATAATGTTAAAAGGTAGATATAAATATTTCCTCACACTTACAAAAAATAAAATTCAATTTCCTCATTCAACTTCCAAGATATTAAAATTTTGTGCTAATTTTGCATTGAAAAAAAATAGAATTACATGGTTCTCAGACCGGACTTTCAAAGATTGGGCACTTTTGTCATTAGGCCCTCTTGGGAACTTTTGTAATTAGACCCTCTTAGGCACTTTTTTAATTACTTACTATTATTATTAATACAATATATAGGCTATTAACCTTTTGCAAACAAAAAAAAAAGGAGAATTATATGGTTAACTTAAAACCACCATATCTTCCTCAATACTACTCTAAATCCTCATTATGACCACTTTTTGGAAAGGTCACCGGAGTATCCTTTCAATGAAAATGGGATCATTTTATTTGGAGATATATACAAGTTAAATAAACTTTTGAAAACATTATTTCCTCATTTCACATTACAAAAATCATCAAAAAATAGAATATAGGCTTAAATTTACATCATCACATCTTCCTTTGAAACCTTATTGTGACCACATTGTAAAAAGTGATTTTTTTGAAGAAATCCAAGATTTCTTTAGTTGGAGACCCATGGGAGGTATATGATCTTCTAAAATATAGATGAATTATATAAAAAAAAATACAAAACATTTTCTTCCACTTTTCCCAAACCTAGCTCCAATATGAAATTTAAAGATCCTTACATGAAATACTAGAAATACGAAGAATAATATCAACAATATATTAACTATAATAGATATTAGACCCTTTAAGATAGGAATTGAAAAAATCCACTCCCATGATATATATCCAACATGGTTACATGAGATCCAATCGCATACTATAATCATGAAATATCCTAATCTCTTGTATAAGCACCAAAATATATAACTCAAAGTTGCGTACAACTGAAACTTCCTCACATATGTGGGATAATTGTTTTTATTCTAAATTTCCAACTATAATAATTTAAGGGATGTTGCCACATGTTGGCATCTCCATCAACCAATATAGTATAATATCATACCCCTAGGTACATAGCAACACATATACACTAGAGAAACTTATTTTAGATTAAAAAAATTCAACCCAAAGGTGACCAAACACACTTATGTAATTTAGATTGGTAATAAAAGAGGTATCATCCCTTAATTATTTATAAATAAAGATTTATCCTATTAAAACTAGATAAAATAACCTCTCTCACACTCTCAATCCATGTCCCCTATCTCTACTCTTTAACTCAACCCCAAACTTAGATAAATAAGCATTAATCTCTCACTAAAATCCTAAAAAATATATATACAAGAAACTAAGAGTGATTCATACATAACCCACAAGGATATAAATAAATTTATAATTTTTTTGGGACCCAAATAGACTAAGAAACTTTCAAATAAGGGGAAAATTAATATATTGGAATATCACTTGACATGTTTAGAGAAATTTATAAACTCATCTCTTTGTGTAGAACAACTATTTTTTTTCCTAGAAAATTTAATAAAAGTAAAGAAAGAATGACTATGGTGGCGAATGACATCATATTCATGAAAAAAATATTTAAAGAGTTTGGAATATAGGCATATTAATAAAAACCATCCACGAAGATCACATATGGATGGTTGGATGACAAGGCATGACATCATGTTTGTAATGACTTGCAATAATTTTACTATATAGAAAGCTTGTTCTCATTTTCAAGGATGAAACATTTCAAAGAATATATAATATCATGTACCTATGGATATGATATTTTAATTTTAATTTTTCAATAGAGATAATGACATTTGGTGCACATATCTTAAGTTAGCAGGTATATATCAAATATGTGTAAGGAAGTGGTAGTTATAGGTAGTTGATTGTTATATATTGTGGTTCTTAGACAAGAGGGGTATATATGATGAGTATTTTATGGTTTTTTAATATCATGTTGGAGATATATCATTGAGTGGTTTATTCAAATAAGGAACATTATACAGTGTTAGCATGTCTTAAGGGTTTGATCTCTATTATATTAATATATTATTGATATTATTTTACATATTTCTAATATTTCATGTGGGGCTCTTAACATGTTTCTTATTTTATTGTGTCTTCTCTTTATTTATATGTTTTATTTCATTTTATATTAGTTTATTAACAATTACAATCTTGCATATTCTCAAAAAATAAGATGAACCTCTAATTTGATGACTATACATGTGGAGTGTCCATCGCAGTTTATAGATCAACTATTATCAAAGTGGTTTCATTCATTTTATGAAGTGTTGTTTGTGAGTGTTTTTCAAGTTAATTACCGTAACATAGTTGATTGGAAATGATATATTACCTTTACAAAGAGACATTGAATCCTATAGGTGGAGGAGAGAGTTAAGAATAGTGGAAGGATAAGGAGAATATGTAGATGTTGAGTCAAAATGACATAAGATGGAGAATGCCATAGCAAGCCTTTCTCAATCAGTAGAGATAATTAAATTATTAATTTAGATCCTCATGGAGAGATTAAAGAGTAACAATCCCAATTCCAATTAGGAAGAGAACTCAAAGGGTGAGAAGATTCATCCAAATAAACCTCGAGCCAATTGGAGCCTAAGATTGGGATTTTTTAATTTGATAGTGATGTGGATGTAGAGAAGCTTGACCAATGGTTTTCTCAATTGGAGGTATACTTTAGTATGTATTCTCTTATTTTATAATCCTTTTTTTTTTTAATAATGGAAATCATATTCTAACTTGATTTGAGAGTCTCTTGGATTCTATTGTTGGATTAATTAGAATAATCATGCTTGATAATTAATTAATCATTAATTAATTATTGATTAATTAATTATTAAGTCCCTTATTATTTGATTAACTTAAGCTAAACTCAGGAGTGCTTTTTTATTATTAGATTAGGATAAATATAGGTCAATTTGTATCATTGCATGAGATTAAGATATTTGTCTCAATCTAATCAAATCCTCATCTAGGGTTTTCTTTTTTACGTTTTTATTTAAGTATTCGCCTTCATTATAATCATTAATCCATGTAATTCAACTATTTATTATTCAATATAGAAGGCATATCAGATGCTTTTATGGATCAATCTTTTCTCTCTTGTTTACATAGAAAATCAGTTGATTTGATCGCTCATTTGTGATAGGTGTTTTGGTTGGAGGTGATTTCTAGGAGTTGTGGGTTTCACTATCAAATCTAACATGGTATTAGAGCACTAGATCGATGACTTCCTATCCAATTTTTGAGAGATTTAGCCTTGAGGGAAAAATTAGCTCATCCTAGGATGAAATGACCATCATTATTGAGTCTAGAATGACCAAAAACTTAATGATAACCTATCATTTCATCGAATTTAAAAAAAGTTACAAAAAAAACAAAAAAAATATAGTAGGGATCTTCATACAAAAATTTATACGTCCATACAGATTCTGTATGACCCCTGCTATAATAATTCTCACTTGCAAGTACTAGTTGGTTTCCCTTTGTTTTAAAAAAAATTACAAAAATTTGTAGGAAAAAAAATTAGTTATTAGATTGAAAAAGGCTTTTAAATTTTTTTAGAGTACTATACCCTATCGATAGCCTGCATGACTCACCAAATAGGGCGGGTCCCATTGCTACAACTAGTGGCTTAATAAGTCATTGGCCTTTATAATTCAGCAACTCAAAAAGAGACCTTGGTGGCCTTTTCATACCAATTGGTGGGATCTTCAAAGTCCCTAACAATAGGGGCCTATATTGGATAGCATGCCAAGAAACTCAAAACCAACATGCATTATTCTGGTGTTCCCAAATTGTCTGACACTCCTAACATTCGACAAAATATTTTACCCCATAGTGAATATACTGGTGCAACCTGCAAATATTCTATTGATCACAAATTTTTTAGGTAACTTGCAATTTTTTTCTTGTGACAAAGAATATTCTAGGTGTTGAACATAAGTTTTCATTGATGTCAAAGGTTGTGAGTAGTGTCATTCATGTCAAAGGTTGTCATTGGAGTAGTAAGAAGGTTGATGTAAAAGAAAGTCTTTGTGTAAGGTGAAGCTTGTAATGGTACTTGAATTATCAATATATTCCATTTGACTTATAATTTTGAGTTGTAGAATATTTATTGAAGCATGATGTATGTCAGAAGTTCAATATGATCTATGTTGGTAATTTTACTATCAGGATGCAAAATCAAGAAATATATATTACTAGTTGTATGGGTGTGTATGTATGACTGTTGTATGCTTGCACTATCATGCTTGCATATATTCTCTATGACAATGGTGGTCTAGAAGTGTGACCATAGTCATAGTATAGGATAAATACACCAAATCCATACGGATTTGAGGCATATTTAATCCACTAAGTCATGATCCCAATGCGATATTCAAAATAAACAAGAAACTAATAACCATTAAACTAACATGAAATCAACACGAAAGCTTGAAAAAAATATATTCTAAGATCTCGAATCTTATCCCATTGGGGCAGTGTTGTCACATTAATGTGGAATGGTGACCCTTTCCAAATCCCTTGGATAATATGAGCTTGTTTCAATCAATTTTATTGAAGAAAACTGATGAAACGATGAGATAAACAAGTTGAATCATGGTGAAAATGAATGCTAGATGTTGAAATGCTTGATGGATATGGATGAAAACTATGCTAAATGAAGATGAAGTTTAAATATACAAGCCATGAATGTAAACTATACTAAAGATGGATGAAAGCTAATCTAAAATGGAAGCCATTAATGGATGCTTAAGCTAAATGTGGATGAATATTAAACTAAAATGTTAAAAATTGCTCAATGTGCATGCAAGTGAATATGAATTTCAACAACATAACTTTATTATCAAAAGATGGATCCATTTCTCTCCAAATAGTGATGTATTTATAGGAGAGCAAATGAAAAATCAATGGATGAGATCGATATGATCAATCAATGGTCAATAATGAAAGGAGGGAGAAACATGGATCAAGGATTCTCATCAATGGATGAGAATCAAAGATCACATTGATCAAGGAAAGATCAAGGGATAAGAATGATTCAAACAATCACACTTTATAACAACTTTCAAAGTTTGTTACAAATTTTGTTTGAAAGAAATCATTCCTTTTTGGAGCCAAATAGGAGAATATTCCTTATGCAAGTGGATTAGAGGGGAAATTAGCAATTTAGTAATTACAACTAAATTTGAATGTGCAAGATGGAGAATAATATGATATCCATTAAATAATTAACTTATTTAATGAAAAAGGAGTTCAAAATGATATTTAATTAAATAATTTGATTTATTCAATTAAACAGGGGAAATGTTAGTGCGAGAGAGGTTGAATTAACCCAATTAGGTCAATTAGATTAATTGGTGAAAATGAGGCATTTGATTAAATAACCAGGTTAGTTTAATCAAACAAGTGAAAAGAAGATGGGTTCCAAGACAAAACGATGTTAATATATCGGATTCAAATATGTAATATCATTCAGGACATTTTTTAAGTGTCTACATTTTACCCCTCTTTGAAGAGAGGTACCTATTACATTGGTTCAAAGATTGATGCTCTTTAGATTAATATTGTTTTTTAGATCAAGAATTAAAAAAATCCATGATTTTTGGATGCCCCACTATTGCCCCAATGGAAGAAAATAAGCTGGTACCCTACTCCCTCGAGAGATCAGGTAGAATTTTGGGTTGATCTCTTGACAAAGGTGAAACATTGATTCGGGTGCAACAAAACATGCTCCGAGATGGAAAAAACAAGCTTAGAAACACAAAAACGTCTCAAAATATGCCCCATGGTTCGAAAATTGGTGAAACGGGTGAAAAACCCTAGCTGCACTCTCAAATTAGGGCAAAAACCCCTAATTTTCACCAAGGTACTTTCCCAAAGCACCACCGAAGTGGTTTTCACTAGAGGATGATTTTTTTCTTTACTGTTTTCAATCCTCTTTTTTTATTTTTTTATTATTTTATTATTTTTTTGTATTTTGGATTTACACCCTTCAAGCCTAGGTATAAATTTTCTTGAGATGTAGACTATTGATCAACTCCTGCAAGGGTTCTCCTTTAGGCATTGACAATTGGTATGCTCCTGATCCATAGCTTGTTGTGACAACAAATGGGCCCAACCAATTAGGCTAAAACTTTCCTTTGTTGTCCTGATCTGGAACATTCTTCTGATTCTTCTTTAGGAGAAAATCCCCTACTTGGAAAGACTGGCTCTTGATCTTCTTGTTGTAACTCCTTTTCAATTAGTTTTGGTAAGCTTTCAAATGATTTAATCCATCAAATCAATGCTCATCTAGGAATTATAACTCATTCAGTTGAGATACCCTATATTCTTCATTAGTGATCAGATTCTGCAATGACACTCACAGTGAGGGAAACTCGACCTCAATAGGTAGGATGGATTCTGATTTGTAGATCAAGGAGAAATGGGTTGCACCTGTAGGCATGTGGATACTAGTTCTATAAGCCCACAGGGTGGGATTTAACTACAGATTCCAGTCACGGCTAGGTTCATTGACCATTTTCTTTAAGATCTTCAAAATGGTCTTATTTGTAGCCTTAGCTTGACTATTGTCCTAGGGGTAATATAGGTAGAGAACCAATGTTGGATGTTAAATCGTTGGCATACATCTCTTACATCCTGATTCTTGAAGGGTGTTCTATTATCTGAGATAAGGGCTTGTGGAACACCATAACAGCAAATAAGGTAATTTTGGATGAACTTGGAGATTTTCTTCCTTATTATGTAAGTCATAGGAATGGCTTTGACCCACTTGGTAAAGTATTCAGTGTTCGTGATGATGAATTTATGGCCATTAGATGAAGTGGGAGTAATATTTCCTATGAGGTCAAGCGCCCACTGTGAGAAAGGCCAAGGTGTGACCATTGGTTGTAACTCTAGAGATGGAGCATGGATAAAATCTCCATGATATTGACATTGGACATACTTCTGCACATACTGATGGGATTCTCTTTCCATGGTTAGCCAGTAATACCCCGTCCTCAACAGTTTCTTAGATAAGGTTATTCCACTAGAATGGGAACCGCAAATGCCTTCATGTACTTTTGTTAAGGCAGTCAAGGCTTCCTCTTGGTTGAGACATCATAGTAATGTCCCCTCGATGCTTCTACGGTATCAGGTATCACCTAAGATAATGAATCGGGATGCCTTCTTAATGAAGGTTTTCTTAAGATTGGAGATGATATCAGATGGGAGGGTACCTCTACTAAGATAGGTGAATATATCGTGATACCATGGGGAACTAGCACCAACGATTACACACATGGATTCATATTTAGGAATTTTGAAAGCCGGTATGAGAAGTTGTTCTACCAAGAATTCACATTGAAGGAGGTTGTGTGGCATGTCTAATAAAGACCCAATTGTCGCCATGGCATCTGTTGCTCGATTGTTCATGCGTGGTATCTACTCAAAGGTTATATCAATGAAAAAGTCCTTGAGACTTTCTACCATCTTCTTATAAGGAGTGAGTTTATCAGCCTTAATTTGGTAGTCATCATTGACTTGGTTTACAATCAGCTATGAGTCTTCATAGACTTTTAACTCTTGTATCTACCATTGGACCACTATTATTAGACCTGTTATTAGAGCTTCATACTCAACAATATTATTGGTACATTGAAATGACAGTTGATATGACTTTGGAATATAGTCACCTTGAGGGGTAATAAAGAGAATACCCACCCCTGATCCATGTTGGGTATATGATCCATCGAAGTACATTTTCCATTGATCTGCTACATTAAGGAGAAACACTGATTCATCAAGAAACTTAGATACCAAAGAATTCTCCTCATAAATGGGTGCTTCAGCTAGTTGGTCTGCAATAACTTGTCCTTTTATAGCCTTTAATTCCACATACTCTATGTCGAATTGAGTCAAGATCATTACCCATTTGGCCATTCTCCCAGTAAGAGTTGCTTTAGATAAGAGATATTTGAATGGGTTGATTTTGGAAATAAGCTTGATTTGGTGTGAAATCATGTAATGTCTAAAATTTTGTGAGGCAAAGACCATTGTTAAGCATGCCTTCTCAATGGATGAGTAATTCATTTCATACCCTACCAAGGTCCTACTGATATAATATATGGCTCTTTCCTTTCCTGTTTCATCATGTTGGACTAGAAGAACACCTAGTGCTATTGATGTAGCTGAAATATAAAGGATCAATGGTTTGTTTGGTATAGGATGCATGAGAACTAGATGTGAAAATAGGTAGTCCTTGATCTGCTAAAAGGCTTTATCACATTTCTCATCCCACTTATAAGTTATTCCCTTATGGAGAAGATGTGAGAAAGGATGGATTTTGTCTGATAATTGTGCTATGAATCTTCTAATGGATTGCAACCTTCCTTGTAACCCTCTCATCTGGTTCAATGTTTGTGGTGGCTCCATTTCAAGGATTGCTTTTACTTTTGTTGGCTCTATCTCTATCCCTCTTTATGATACAATGTATCCAAGAAGCTTCCTTGATGTAACCCCAAAGGCACACTTTTTTGGGTTCAGTCGTACTTTATATTCTTCAAGCTTGTCGAAGATAGGTCCCAATACGTCTATGTGCTCTTTCCTTGTTTTTGATTTGGCCAAAATATCATCCACACAATCTTCAATTGTTTTATGGATCATATCATGAAAGATTGGGGTCATTGCCCTTTGATAGGTTGCTCCAGCATTCTTTAACCCAAGCAACATCATGTTCCAACAATATGTTCCCCATATTCAAGTGAATGTAGTTTTATGTTGATCCTCCCTGGCGATCATGATTTGGTTATAGCCTGAAAATCCATCCATGTGTGATAGCATTTCATGTCCTACAGTTAAATCGATAATGATGTCTATGTTGGGAAGAGGGAAATTATCCTTTGGACATGCTTTGTTCAAGTCCCTAAAATTTGTGTATATTTTGATGCCCCCAGTGGATTTGGAGACTAGTACTAGGTTGGAAACCTACTTAGGATAGTCAATTGGCCAGATAAATATGACATCAAGAAGCTTTTGTAGCTCTAGTTTAACTAGTAGTGCAATCTAAGGGTGCATCTTTCTCAATTTTTGTTTCACTAGTTTGGCTTCAGGATAGACTGCTAAGTGATGCACAACTACTTTAGGATCGAGCCCTAGCATATCTGTATATGACCATGCAAAGTTTTCTCCTTTTTCTTTTAGGAACGCCACTAAATTTTTTTGTTCTTCATTTAACAATGATTCAACATAAAAGGTTATCTTAGGCACCTCTTCTATTCCTACATTCACTAGGGTAGCCTTCTCTACTAGTACTGTTGATTTTTCTAGATGCATTGCACTAAGGGGGAGATTTAATCCCTCATCCTTGGGTACCTCAGAGAGGTTTTCACCTTTGGATACGTCCTTTCTTTTTACTATTTTGGGATCTGAAAGTCTCACGGTGTGGTTTTCACTTAAAGATCTGCATGTTATTCTCATGTCATCAATTTTGCGACTGAAGGATTCAATCATCTCCTCATATTACGCCTGTGTATCTAGATCTATATCAAATCATGCTTTATGATCCCCACATGGTAAGATGTCACAAAGTCCCATGAATTCTGAGATTGCTTCATCATTTTTGAACATATCTAGAATTGGTGGTCCTCATTGGTCCCAGTTGATGAGTTGGGGGTATACTAGGCTTAATTTAGTGGTTTGGTCGTTTGGGGTGAAAGATGTTGTGGATACCATAAAGAGAGAGTTATCCTCAAATAAGTCAATAATGTCGAGGGGAAGTCATCTTGGGTAGTATCACACAATGTTGGTAACCAAGAGGAAGCCTAAGCCCATTTAGCAGAAGTACATTTTCCAATAAGGGTAACCTTGCTAGTAGTACATACTAAGCCAAGATTCTTTGGAAGTCTCTTAGGAACGATGGGTTCTAGTAAACCATTGTCACTTTGTCCCATCTTTTCATTCTTATTGTACCCCCATCCCTTTATTAGTTTTAAACCTTATTTTCATCTTCCATGGGAAGAATAGGCATGGGTAGGCTATCTTGATAGAGCAATTTTGAGAGATCTTCCTCATTGACATCCTCTTTGTTCAATTCCCCCCACTTGGTGAAGGTGGTAGATGCAAGCTTTAGTGTTTCAGTCACTTTTTTGATAGGTGTAGGTTTTCCATGAGATTTTGGGGAAAGAGGTAATTCTCCCAACACAAAAGTGTCCTTTAGATTATAATCTCCACAACCATTATCCTTGATTACTACCTTGATATCAGATATGTTCTGCACAATGGGTGTTTTCAATTTCAAGTTGGATGCAAGGGAAGATGGGTCAACAAATGAGGATGAGGATGTAGGGACTTCAACATTCTTTGGTATCTGGGGGATCTTGTAGAATTTGGCCTCAATATTTTTGCAATAGTAGAAAGGCTTAGGATCTCCATGGACAGTCACTTCTTTGTCCTCAAAATGAAACTTGACACATTGGTGATAGGTAGAAGCTACAACTTGCATGACATGAATCCATGGTTGACCAAGTAGGATGTTGTAGGGGAGATCAAGATTTAGCACTTGGCATGTACTCTCAGCAATGATGAGTTCCACTTGGATAGGTAGCATGATGATGCCTTGTGACACTCTTTCTTGATCGTCATATGCCCTTATGGTTGTACTCTTTGTTTTCTCAATAGCATCCTCTGAATAACCCAATTTCTTGACCAATTGAATGGTGCAAATGTTTAGGCCAACACCTCCATCTACTAAGAATTTTTTAACCTTATTCTTATGAACAATGGCCTCAAGATGTAAAGTGTGATTGTGAGATGGTTGTGTGGGGAGGTCATGTTTTGAGAAGATGAGGGGTAGTGATATGCCCTACCATAGCTTGAAACTCCTATGTATCAATATTCTCAAGAACGAAGGAAGTGGATAAAGCCTTTTCTAGGATATCCCTATGTGCGGGGGATAACCTCAATAGTTCCAGAATAGAGATCTATGTGGGGGTCTTCTTGAGTTGATCTAGTAGACTGTAGTTACTAGGGTTTGATGTTGGCAATGTAGGTTGTGCCATAGGTTGAGATGAGTCTCCTTGGATTGTAACCTTTCCACGTCATGTGGTGACTCCACACTCTACACTAGGTCCTTTGATGGTAACGACTATTACGACATTGTCATAAGAAGCGACCACATTGGAACAGACATGTTGCACTTTATTGTACGTCTTCCCCTTACCATTGGCATTCCATTTTCTATGATCTTGCATAGGGTTCTTGTATATCTTGAGATCCTAGTTACCAACTGGTACATCAACAGATACGTCTCCATTATCGACAAGATCTTGGGTAGCATTCTTGAGCTTCATACAATTTGATGTTTTGTGTCCTTTGATTTTGTGAAATTCACAAAGATGCTTTTCATTGTACCAAGGTGGTTTATCTTGTGGTTCTTGGTAGTTTTGGAAATTGGGGAGAGTAATCAAGTTTGACTACATACCAATTTTTGGATGACTGATTCAATAAGTTCCTCCAATGGTGTGTATTTTTGTTTTGGGTAGTTGTTCCTATTGGGGGGTCATCTTTGTTAAGTTTCAGTGTTATTGATTTGATTATTTTGTGGTAATCGTGTGGTTTTTTGTACGGTTGGTTGAGCATTGGTTGGTTGATTGGTTTTTGGACTAGGAGCACTTATGACCACTTTAGCATCCACAACACCATCATTCGTCACATTTTTGTTTTTATCCTAGATGCTAAGCTTGTCATTTGAACTAGTTGATGGGTGATTGTATCTATACGCTTGTGTATTTCCTTGTGAGATTAGGGCTCTCTCGATGTTGAGGGTCCTAGGAAAAAGCTCATCATAAGTGGTGATTCATTGTATCTTTAAGTGGAAGGATAGATCTGGATCAACATATATGATAATCCCTACTTGTTCATCGAGAATGGGCCACTTTCATTTACTAGCTCTTTGCCTCCACCTTTGTAAGAATTTGGAAAATGATTCTCCTTTGTTTTTTTTGAGTGTGTATAACTCTTCTAAGCTTACATCCATGTCAATATTGAAGGAGAAGTGATCTATGAATCTATCGATGATTTCTTGGAAGGTTTTGATCCCTAGAGGTAATTGTAAAAACCAATTGATGGTTGGGCCTGTCAAACTTAGTGGAAAGATGTGCATCAAGTAGGAATCATTGTAGGAAACCTCAATACACATGACATTGAATTCTTTGATGTGATCCATAGGATTTCCCCTCCCTTTGTATTTATCAAATTTAGGGACATTAAAATCAGGAGGGAAATGTACCATTGTGATGTTTCTATCGAATGGGTATGGACACAAGTTTTGTTGTGCGTGGGGTTTCTTCATTTTTTTCCATTTGAATATCCTACATTTATTGTGTTAGCACCTTGATTTGCGATGCCATATCATCTTGCGGGTTTGGTGGAGGAGCATATGTCGTGTACTGTGGGATGACAAATGACTTGTAAGTGGTATTTTGATAAGATGGGGTGTTGTATGGTGTGTAAGGTGGAGTTTGATATTGTGATGGTGATGGTCGTGGAGGTATATATGCTCCTAATGTATTTGGATTGGCGATGTTTTGTTGAGGATTATAGTAAAGACCCTGTTTTTGTTTTTGTTGTTGGTGTGTGTACTGTTGCACTAGCAAATCTTGTTTTTGTGCTTGTTGTTGTTTTTCTACAATCAAGGCTTGTTATTGTTGTGTGATTAAGGATTTTTGTTGGGATTTTTATTGTTGCAAGGCTTGAGCTTGGGATTTTTTCTATTGTAACACTTGTTGATAAGCTTGTTGTGCTTGCAACACATGTTGTTGGGCTTCTTGTTGTTGCAACACTTGAGCTAGATCTTGTTGTGCTTGCAACATTTGTTGGTGAGCTTTCTATGCTTGTTGCAAAGCTAAAGTATGAGCTTGTTGCACTTACAACATGGAAGCATTTAGATGTTGGGATGGATTCTGGGTGATCATGGTTTGCAGATTTATTTGAGGTGGTTGCGGGTTGTTTTGGTTTAGCATTCCTTGTAAGATAGTCGATTGGGATGGAGGAATATAAGGTTGGGGCCCCATTTAATTTTACATGTTTTGGGGATACCCATGGTAAAGATGATGATGGTGCCATTTGGTATTGTGATGTCAATGGCACATTGTGTCCTTGGATCAATAGATTAGAAGTGTTTCCTTGATCGATCTATTGAGGGTTCCCTTGTTGTGTTTGATATGGGACGAAGGTATTACCTTGGTTGATGGGGTTGTGATCAAGGTGTTGTTTTGACCTGGGTTGATGATGGATGGGTTTGATGTGTTTTGTGGATTGAATTAAGTAGATTGTGTGACCACTTGTTTCGATGTGTTAATGGGATTATTGGAGCCACTTGTCAAGGGTTGACCTTGGATGAGAGTGTTAACTTTCCCTTGTTGTCTTACTTGAGGCACTTGGTTCACATTACCTTGCGTAATGTTAGGAACACTTTGGGTAATTATGGTGATGGATGAAGATGGTTGCACTCAAAATGTCGAGGTCGTCATGGTATCATGGAATGTAAGTGGTTTGTATGGATGTAAAGGGTGTTCTAGAATGGTGGTGGAAGATTGAGGTGGGGCACCAAATGTTGGTGTCCAAGTGGTGTCTTGGGGAATATTGGTGTTTTGAGTACCCAAAAGTGTGTTTTCTCCCAAAGGGAGAGTGTGACCAAAATTAGTGGAAATCCTAGTTGCAAGACTAGGAGTTAATGTTTGACTTGGAACCAAGGATGGAGTTGGTTGATTCGTAGATTGGGTTAACCCTTGTGTCATTTTTTGTGTGAGAAAAGTGGGAGCCACATTTTCTAAGGTTTGATGCTATGTTTATACTCAAGGAGTTCCTCCTTAGTAAGCTCAAGTGGGTTGTTTATGACATCTTCTACCTCATACAATCCCAATGGATTTTGGGGTTGTAATTGTGAGGGGGTAGAATGGCTTATTGGATCAAATTCTTGTGGGTTTGGATCACTTGTGGTGGATTTACTTTTGGTTTGTTCCATGATTCTCGTGTGTTGTGATCTTGTTGTAACCATAAATTGTGGGTCACCTATGGGAGAAGTATGTTGAGATTTATAATGTTGAAACTCTCTAGTTGAATCAAATTTTGGTAAAAGGACCCTCTAAGTTGTTTTGGACCAATGGTGTGAGTGGATGATGAAAATTGTGAATGATATGGAGGATGAATTTTCTAAACTTTTGGGACAACACTTTTAGAAAAAGAGGTTTGATGTTTTGATGAAAGGTGTTAATGAACTTGTAAATCTTTAAGATAGACTTGTGACCTTTAAGATAAACTTGTCCACAAAATGTGATAACCAACTCAACTAAGTGCATGGAAAAGGGTCCATTTCACACACAACATAGCTAACTTAGGGGATTGGTTTGCTGATTGTCTAAGTCCAAAGTGTTGATGTGTCCAAAACTTCCTAAAAGTTGGTTTGGTAAAGTGTGATGTAAAATGTGTGAAGATGGATGAAATGGATGAAATTTTTTGACCCAAAATTTTAACCTATAATGAACCTTTTTTTTTCAAGACCAAGGTGGTGAGAAACATGCTATACCTCTAAAGTGATAAAACCCAAGAACTCAATAATTTTGGTAAAATAAAACTCAATGATTTTGACAATATAACTCAATGATTTGGACCATGGAACTCAATATTTTTGGAAAACCCTAAGAACTCAAAGATTTTGGTAATAGAATTTTTGTAATAATTTCCTTGTCTCAATGTTGCTTGTGTTTTAGGAGTCAACTTTTGGAGCATACATCAATGTGGGGTGTTCGTTTGATTTAATCTTTTCTTAAGTGAGATTATTTCATTACCACATCAAGAAAGTCTTAATTAATGTTCAAACTAAAATGTCTACGCCAAAGCAACCTTTATTTCAAAAACTTCATTATGTGAAAATCATGAAGCTAAGGCCATAGTCCCCTATGTTAACTTTGGAAAGTGTGGATTTAGATATAAGCCTAAATATTTAGAATTCTCTAAGGATAAAATCCTTAGGACAAGCATCAATATTAATAATTTTCAAAAGGTATCCATACTTAATCCAAAGGGCTTGAAGTTTGAAAAATTGTTGATGTGTGTTTAAAATGTTTTGGAAACAAACAATGTGTCAAACATGAATCATAAACAATAACATTCCTAGCTCAAGTGGGTACATTTTTCTTGGTGTGCTTGTCTCATGCCTTTCGTAGTAGAAGAGATGATTTTACATGAAATCAAGGAAAGAGTGAAGAGATATGTTAAGAATGAAGTCTTAACCTCTACACTTTAACCAAAATTAGACATGGAAAGTAACTTCTTGGTATCTAAGTTCCAATGCACCACTTTGAAAAACTCGTTGGATGGAAAAAGTTGGCCACTACTTAAACAAGGTTCTTAATGACAAAAAACCAAGAACACCATGACGCATACACACCTACTGGCCAATTAAGGCTCTTTAATCGTTCTCATCCCACTTAAGGTGTGGGATTAGGTGTAGTGTGGTATGGGCCCCAAATTGAAGCTATCTCATGATTTCGCTTCCTTTAATATAGCCCACCAGTAAACATGTTGTCAATAACTTGCCTATGAGTTTTCCATTGTGGGATGTGTCTCATAGTAAGTCCTCTCTTAAGGGTGACACAAAGCATGGAAGTATACTTGAGTATTCATCTTCACCCAAGATCGCATGAAGCACAAGGGGAGTGGATATGTACTACAAGTGCACACAAGCAAAGAATGAACACTTAAGTGTTTCTCTTCACCCAAGATCACATGAAGCCCAAGGGGAGTGGATACACACTACAAGTGTACACAAGAAAAGCAAGAACTCATTCATTTTAATCCCTCGAAACAAAATGAATTCATTTTAAGCACCAATGGAAGTGTTTGATTGTTTTGTTCAATTTTAAACTGATATTGCAAAATGAGGATATGTGGGTCTGATTTTAACCTACTTTGAAAGTAAATTTTAGACCTCGCGGAAGTTTAGTTGGTCCTAAAACATAAAGAAAAGTAGCATATAATGGGTTATAATTGTCACATAAGTGTAAAAACAATTTTACAATGTATGGTCAAATGAGAGTATGCTTCTTCACTTCAAATGTATTCAAATATGCAAAACCAATTAGCCTCAAAAATGAAAACTAGATGTCAGTGACATGTTAGAGAGCACATGAAATAAAAAACTTAAAGCACATGTCAAAATTATCTCTCCTTTTTTTACCAGTAAAAAGTGTCGCTATCCACAATGGCATTGCTATAATTACAAAGGCATCGCTCTAGTGAGAAATAGCATCGCTTTGCACAAAAATAGTGAGCACAATGGAATTGTATAATCAAAGGTGTCACTATAATTAAAACTATAGAAACAATTTACAATAGAGAAAAGTTTTGCTATAATTAAAAGATGGAATGGAGTCGCTGTCCATAATGGTGTCATTGTAATTGTAAAAAGCATCATTGTATGGTGATGCCTGATGATGGCATTGTTGTAGCCTCCAATAGCATCGCTATATTTGGAAAAACAAGAACACAAGAATCTAAAGAGAAATTCATCAGATTCAATTAGTATAGCCCTCATTCTAGCATCAAAATGTGACCATAGTCATAGTATAGGATAAATACACCAGATCCATATGGATTTGAGGCATATTTAATCCACTAAGCCATGATCCCAATGCGATATTCAAAATCAACAAGAAACTAAATAACCATTAAACTAACATGAAATCAACACGAAAGCTTGATAAAAATCTATTCTAAGACCTCAAATATTATCCCATTGGGGGAGTGGTGTCGCATTGATTTGGAATGGCGACCCTTTCCCAATCCCTTGGATAATATGAGCTTGTTTCAATCAATTTTATTGAAGAAAACCGATGAAACCGATGAGATAAACTTGTTGAATCATGATGAAAATGAATGCTAAATGTTAAAATGCTTGATGGATATGGATGAAAACTATGCTAAATGGAGATGAAGTTCAAAGATGCAAGCCATGAATGAAAACTATGCTAAAGATGGATGCAATATAATCTAAAATGAAATCCATTAATGGATGCTTAAGCTAAATATGGATGAATATTAAACTAAAATGTTAAAAAGTGTTCTATGTGGATGCAAGTGAATATGAATTTCAACAACATAACTTTTCTATCAAAAGATGGATCCATTTTTCTCTGAATAGTGATGTATTTATAGGAGAGCAAATGAAAAATCAATGGATGAGATCGATTTGATCAATCAATGGTCAATAATGAAAGGAGGGAGAAACATGGATCAAGGATTCTCATCAATGGATGAGAATCAAAGATCAAGGGATAAGAATGATTCAAACAAACACACTTTGTAACAACTTTCAAATTTTGTTACAAATTTTGTTTGAAAGAAATTATTCCTTTTTGGAGCCAACTAAGAGAATATTCCTTTGGAATATTCCTTATACAAGTGGATTGGAGGGGAAATTAGCAATTTAGTAATTAAAACTAAGTTTGAATGTGCATTAAGTAATTTAGAATAAAATGATATCCATTAAATAATCAACTTATTAATGATAAAGGAGTTCAAAATGACATTTAATTAAATAATAAAGATTATTTAATGAAATGAGAGGAAACAAGGTTTAAATTAAATAATTTGATTTATTCAATTAAACATGGTGAAATGTTAGTGCGAGAGGGGTTGAATTAACCCAATTAGATCAATTAGATTAATTGGTGAAAATGAGGCATTTGATTAAATAACTAGGTTAGTTTAATCAAACAAGTGAAAATAAGATGGGTTCTAGGACAAAACAATGTTAATATATTTGATTCAAATGTGTAATGTCATTCAGGAGATTTTTTAAGTGCTTACAGGAAGTATGTACTAGAATATTTTAGTTTAGTTATTAGGGAAAAGATATTTTTCTAGGAATACAGTTATGGTCTACATTTCTTTCAGAAATGTAGTGTTTCTCTGTGGTTTCAAATGAGAGTATGTCTACACTAGTTCTATCATATTCCTGAGTTTTTGGAAGATATGTTCAACATGCAAAAATATTGTAATGACAAAAGGTTCTTTGTGTCTATTTGTCAACCAGTTGAAGTTCAAGGCATGTGCAATAATGACTTGTAGCATGCAGAATTCAAATCTTGTGTGTGGTGTTAAGTTAGGACCTGATTAAGGTTCCTACAGTAGTGCATAGTATCATGTTCTTTTGGCATAAAGAAATTTTTATTTTTGGATCGACCTATTACACATTTCATGTATTATGAATTTAGCTCTGCCTTATATTGTCCTGGATATTTGTGGATCCTTGACTGACATAAAAGAGTGTTAATTTAATGTCATGTATATATTTAAAATATTCAGATGTATTGTTGTGTGAATACGTGTGTTAGCATGAATTAGAATTACACATGTGTGAAGAAGAGTTGGTCACTGGTGCAAATTGAAGAGAAGGTGGTGAAGATAAAAGGAAGAATTCCATTCCACTGTGTGTGCATGTATCGAAAGATCATACTTAGTTAGGAAGAGTGTCAGTTATGACTTTGGAACGTGTTGAGTTACATAGAAGTTCCACAACCATTATCTTTATATTTTGGTAGGATTGGTGTTCTACCTATTGTTCTAATTTCATTAGGGATTGGAGTCTCTAGTAGGTTGGTTCCTACAAACACAATAGGGGACTGGTGTCTCTGGTAGCTTCGTGCCTACTACAATGTTTAAAATTCACTTGTATGTTTTTGTATTGTGAGGTTGTTTGGATAGTAGATAGAAGAATCTATTCTCACTCTGGTGTTTTCTAATCTTGGGTTTCCACATATATCTAGTGTTCTCTTGTGTGTTTTATGCTTTCATGTTTTAATTGATTATGTGAGGTTTGTTTTGAAGCATAATATATTCTGATAAGTGTGACATACTTAAGAATTTTAAATAGATTTGATCTACTGATTCACCCCCCCTCTCAGTAGATTGTTTTCCCTTCACTAGGGAATATTCCACGATGAGTGATGAGCCTTAGAATTGACTAGTTTCCTATTGTAATTTCATGTTTTATATACCTTAAAGTATTTCAAATCATTTAAAGGTTATGTATGTGGTATTAATGAATGTATGCATGAGTTTCAAATGTCTATAATTTTAGAAGAATTTCTTGATTAATTATAATTATTAACTATAAAATGTGCCTTTAGAAATAAGACTAGCCATTGCAGTACAAAGACTTGTCAACCCACAACAAAAGGATTTATAACTAGTAGCAAAGGGGTGACAGTTCAATACAATAGAGGATTCCATCGACTACAACATTAGCATGTTTTCTAGAATGGGACGAAGACGACGGTTGGAATACATGGACATAGTTACCCATGTGTCATTACATCCGCTCAATAAACCTGAAGGAGGGAGAAGTATGTTATAAAAAGGAATGATAGTTATGATAGGGAGTTATGTCCCACATGTTCTTGTGTTATAACAGTCTTCTTAAAAAATGAAGAATCCTTATTTGATTTTGACACTCTTGCTTCCAGCAATTAGTTATTTTTGTTAAATTTTAAAAACTCGAATCCTCTTCCTAGGAGAGTTGACATTTATTTGATAGTTTGTTTACAATATTATAATAATCAGACTCTAACAAACCCTATTAAATAAGGTGTTATGTTAAGATATTGAGGAGGATGTTAGAACATATGCTAGATCTTTGTAGAAGAATAGATTGAATAGAAGTTGGTACATTATGTTTTTGATGTCTAATATATTACAATAAAGAATATTTTATCTAATATATAATATATTGAGTTAATTGAAGAATATATTATGGAATGCAACACTCAAGCAAGGGCCACTTGAGGTACTATTGATTCCACATAGTAATTCATTAGTTATATTATGCATTGAAGTTTTGAATTTTGATTCTTAGTTTACAATATAATTCATTGTTACTTTGATATTCCCAATTCAATACTTTATTTTTTATTTTAGTTTAATGATGAAGCTTAGTTAAGTGCATGCTACAACATAGGCCCATTAGTCGGTTACAATTCATAGAAGTAATAGACACCTGTAGCAACTAGCAACAATTAAATTAATTACTCTATTTAAAAGTTATTTTAAATTATTCCTATATTTATTTATACTCAATCGATTAAGTTAGGATTCCTGAATGCACATACAATGTTAGTATCATCTTAAGTCTATGTGTCAACCGAGGATATCAGTATGGGCCGATTATGCTTGATCCATGATGAATCAAAGCATAATGTAGCCACTAATACTCAATCTTCAAACAAGATCATTCAAATCAAAGATAAACTAAACATTTAGTGAAATGAAGCATTCTAAATATTAAAAACATTGAAATGTCTATTCTACCCCATTTGAAACTTATCCTATTTTGGAATTGGTATCGTGTTGATGTGAAACAACAACCCTTTCCCAATCCCATGATCAGTGAGCTTGTTTCAATCGATTCTATTGAAGAGAATCGATCAAATTGTTGTGATAAATGGATGAAAACATAATTTACACTAATTTGAACATGATGTAAGCTAAATTAACATGATTTTATGCTAAAATTGATCTAAATATGCAATTGCTAAGTTAATATAAGCTAATTCTAAGCTAAAAGATTCAAACCCTAATTTATAAACAAACTAAGATGGATGCAAGGAAGCCATTAATGGAAGCTTAAAGCTAATATGCAACTAAAAATGAACTAAAATATGCTAAATGTGAGCAAAGTGTGAGTGTGAGTGTGAGTTAATTCAACAACATAAGTTTGCAATTGAAAGATGGATCCATTTATCTCCAAATAGTGTTATATTTATAGGAGAGTAAATGAGAAATGAAGGGTTGAGATCAAAAATATTAATCAATGGTCAAGGATGGAGGAAATAGGAGGCATGGATCATGGATTCTTATCAACGGGTGAGAATGCAGGATGGGATTTAATCAAGGGTTCCCATTTATTCCAAACAAACACACGTTTGACCTACACACACAAGTTACAAGGTGACTTTCCCAAGAGGTCACAAGTTTAGCTTGCTAAAGAAGCCAAGTGAGAATATCCCTTTCTTAAATGATTGAAGGAGAAAGAATATTCTTTGGAATATTCATGGGTGAGGAAATAGATATTTTTCTAATTAAAACAAAGTTTAATTGTGCAAAAGGGGAGGGAATATTCCCCTTTTGGAGGAAAATTAGATAATTTCGTTAATTAAACAAGGCCTAATCAAGGTAAAATTAGGGCTCTTGGAGGAATAGAAGTGATTTCTCACAAAATTTAAATGATTTAAATGAAAGGGGGAAAGGTGAAATGGCATTTAATTAAATAATTTAGGGTAATTTAATTAAATAACTTGACTTAGGGAATTAAATTAAATACTTTGATTTATTTAATTTAATGAAATGAAATGTTAGCGTGAAAAAGTGTGAATTAACTCATTTAAATGTGTTAGGTTAATAGATGAAAATGAGGCAATTAAATAATTAGCTAGGCCAATTCAACTAATTAAGTGAAAAGAGGATGGGTTGAAAGAGGAAATGATGTTAGTATACCTAATTCAAGTGCATGATATCATTTAGGACATTTTCGCTAAGTTCACATTTTGCCCCTCTCGCTTTGAAAATTAGTTGCTTCATTCAAAGATCCGACATTTGATGAAAACTGCTGCTTAAATCAAAAAAAAAAAAAAAAATCTGATTTTTTTTAGATGCCCTAGTGGAAGAACGAAGTTGATTCCCTGCCCCCTCGAGAAATCGAACAAAGATTTTGAATTTTGGGTTGATTTCTCAATAAAGGTTAAAAGCTACCCCAAGGGTCCATAAAGGCTCCATGATGCAAGAAATATGCCAAAAATGCAAAAAACAATGCAAAATAAGGTCTAGTTTGGAAAAATTGGTGAAAATGATGATAAACCCTAGCTTCAAGGTTAAATTAGGGGATAAAACCCTAATTTTCTAGCATAAATAAGCCAAGAAGGGTCACTTTCAATTCATTTGTGCATTCACACCTTAAGGAATTCTTGTGATTTGATTTTTGACCCTCTAACGAAATGGCACAATGAGAGCTCCCCCAACACATTTCTGACTGAGTTCAAGAGTACCAACTGATTCTAGGCTCAGGACCACCAATATGTAACTCAAAACTTGATTTGAAATTTGACTTTTTGATGCATTTATTGCACTTTAAAATTTAAACTTTGGCGGCATCACTATATAGCAACGCCCATTTGAGAATCAACAATGCTAAAATGATTTATAGTGATGCATATTTGTTTGGTGATGTAGTTTGTGATTTAAAATTAGGGTTTCCAATTTTAAATTGTGATGCATATGTATATAGCAACGCACTTCCCAATTTGGAAATTAGGGTTAGGGTTTCCAAAGTTTAAATCATGACACATATGTTTATGGCGACGTAATTTGCAATTTGTAATTTGAAATGCCTTCAAGCGTCACAATTTGGAATTTGAAATATAGTGATGCTATTGTAAATAGTGTCACTATTGTGATTTTTGAGCTGAAAATTCCAAATTGAGTCAAATTTTCTCTTTTTTTTTGACGTCATGCGCTTCTTGGGTGTAGGAGGTCATTCCACCATTGATTTCATGTGAGCATAGGCCCACATTTTTGGAGAGACTAGGTGGTTTATCCGGAAGCTGCTACACCGAGAGAGATCAGCTTCTATGGTACATCATGTATGCAACGCCATCCTGACTCACTCATCGTCTAGCTGGCGATGATTACAAATGTGTGAGAGATGGCACAATGAGTCTCATCATTTCAGACCTTCCACCGGCGAGAGTGATGCCGCTGACTTTGGAGGATGTATGGCAGGATTTGGCGCTTTTGTCGGCTACATGGTGAGCTGCCAGTGATTTTTTATTATCGACATGTTGGACACATCATGCCCCGGCTATGAGGTGTGTGATGAGATTGAGACTATCATTTGCTACTCCCAAATTGACCTCAAGGCATACAGAGGTCGCGTGCCCACATTTTGATTGATTATTGTAGCCATCATTTTAGGTTTGGTCGCTCCAGACCGACGGAGCAGAGGATTCAACCCAGGATGGGGCTTAGCATGGCACATAATGTTCCATAGGAGGACATTATTTGCATGGGGGCTCTGGTTGGCCCCCATTATCATGATATGTATGACTTTGCTCCATCAGAACGATAGCATGATTAAGGAGACCTTTGTTTTGCACATTGCATGGAGCATATTTCTCTCCATGCTCTAAACTGGACATGTATTGACATTGAGCCGTATGATCCCGCAAGGGTTTGGTGGTGGCAGGAGGTCCCACACACCACAGGGCACATTGATAGATTAGAATTCCATGTCAAGGAAGGGTACCCCAATGACATGGGTACTGCTCAGATGGTGAACCCGTCACGATGCTGGTGGTAAGCGATGATGTAAGGATACCATTTTTTCTAGGAAAAGACCAAGAGACGCGGGTAAGGCCTGAACATATGAGATCACGAAAGAGATACCTCAAACGAGTGACACAAACAATTTGACAAAGTAGCAAGATAGGCTAGATGATGACTATAGAGCCATTTTTGCAAGGTCAACTTAAGAGGTTCCCACATGGGGACCCACTATTCCAACTCCGAAGGTAGTGAGGGATTTCATATAGTTGGTAGCTTAACCATGGGCATATCACCAAGATCAGGTGGTCACACAGACAATGCCTGCTTATGATGCATGGTTTAAATTGCCCTGTAGGTTGACATATCCAGCAGGTGTTCCTTTGTGAGGGAGATCCGTAGGGAGAGAGTGAGCAGCAAGTGCGAGGATAGGACAAAGGATGCAGGACAACCAAGCAGATGGATGGGGGCTCCACCTGTACAAGAGCCTCCCACACCTCGCTAGTCAACAACAACCTGCATAGAAGTAGCATGTTTGGGCAAGAGCTCAAACCACCACCACCCCATGAATGTAGGATATATTTAGATTCAAGAAGCCAGCAGTAGGTGGTGGTTTTGATAGGGTGAGCCGGATCGCTTGGTGCTAGCAGATTTTGTGATCACAAGCAAGCGGGACCAAAGCCAAACGCAAATGGTCGCCACGTAGAGAGATCACGCCTCAACAATAGGAATGGCCAGGACTCACGAGGGATCGATATCAGGTGACTACTAGTTAGATTCCTTGCTGGGCCGCTGCCACCTAGGGTGTTCACCTAGATTGTATAGAGAGGTTGTGACTGAGGCAACCTACTATAGGATGCATTATCACTGTGATGTTCCAATGCCACTAAGACAACCTGATTATTCGCAGTGTAGCGATGCATGGCCCAGGGTTGAGGATCATCTAGAGAGGCAGGTCGAAGAGGGGAGTGGCCATCAGGGCTAGATCAATTTTGTATAAACACTTTTTGACTTTTGTTGCCCCATTCTTTCACATAGATATACATTCATGGGCTCCTTTTTTATAGCTTCGTGGATATTGTATTTATGATCGATATACATACACTAATCCAAATATTGTACCATGACTTTCATTTTTTGATAGATATATGATACGTATACGGCTTCGATATGATGTGATGTGTTCACTTTATTTCATGCCTATGATATGAGATGCTTATATTTTATTATGTATGGATGCACATTACTTATGCTTATGCGATATGTGATGACATATGAAATGTAATGAGATGGATGCAATGTTATATTCTTTTTCATTATCTTTTCATGATATGGATGATATGATATGCAGATGTTATGCTTATGCAAATGATATGGATGCATTTTTGTCTATGTATTGTCTATGCAATTTTACGATGTGATGATTATGTATGTGGATGTATGGATGGATAATGCAGATATTTATGCTTCATGATGATATGCGATGTATGCTTATGATATATGCACCAATTTAAGATTCTTAGAATAACAAATCTATATTATTCATCACAACTTAAATGATAATGACAATGCAAAATGTATGATGTGATATGCTATGATGATGCAAGATGTATGTATGTTGATGATTTGTGGATGCAAGATGGATGCATTTGATGATGTTTTTGTTGACTGTCATGATACCAAGTTAGTGTGGAGAGAAGATAGAAGAAACAAGAATGATCAACTATTGACTTATCAAACAAGTATATGATCCACTGAGACTTTATTCGAGATGGTGATGAGAAATGCAAGATGAGGATGAATGCAGGATGATGACTTGCTCATTTTTCAAGATTGGGATCTTTCGTTGTTCCTTATTGTTTGATATAACACATAGACATGATGCATCAAGGTATTAATAACTAGGATAACGTTATATATAGTGTAATGGACTTTGACTCGACAAACCGATAGGATAGTTCTTGTTCACACCTTGACATACGGAAACCTACACAATAGTCAACAATGTACTCCAAACAACTTCCCTACACACAACTAAGCAAGTATGCACCGAGATTATTTTACAAGAGTATCCCCAAGCACGCAAATGAAATATAATGATCAATGCCCCATTCCTTTCTCTCTAAATCATTTTTATAGACATCATCAAGAGGTCCTCATAATGGGTCATTAAGATAAATCATAAGAAAAGATCAAAGACAAACAATCAGTGTTATCTATATCTCTTTCCTAGCTTAATTTAGCTAAAATGATTTTTGATATTGGTGTCCATCATAGGAAGGATACATCCTAGGACATGTTGATCAGATGGTTGTTTGATTTTAGGATGATGATGCTAATGATAAGATGTTGATAGAAACTTCACTAACGCATTTACCTATGATCTAGACTTTAGATTTTGACACTTAGGTTCGTACTTTATGACTTGTGATACTTGTTTTCTATTTGTTTCGCCAAAGGTTGAAGGTGATGATCAATTTATTATGGGTGAAAGTTTATTTCAGGTGAAAGCGAGATGGGATGGATGGGTTTTGGATTTTTTGGAATATTTCAATGTTTTTGGCATTTTGGAAATGTTTTGAGGTTGTTTTTGGTCTTTTCGAAAGCTTATGTGAATGTTTATGTTTTTCAATTTTTTGATGTTGTTTAGGGTTTTTCCTAATATTTTTGAGGTTGCTTAGGTATTTTTGAATTTTTTCTAATGTTTTATTGTTTTCGAGAGAATATCTGACCAAGAACCTAACCTAAAGACCTATCCTAGGGGCCTCGGGGGCTAATCAAAGATAAGCCTTACCTACGTTATACACGTAGAGACCATGTAGTTTGACTGACTCAACTTATTAACAATGAGATATAAATAGTTGATGGAAATGTCAATTTATTATGACGGGCTCCAAAAGGACTGACCTAGGGTGTCTTGGGGGCACATCAATGATGGCCTTGCCTACGTTCAAGCTCAGAGACAATGTAGTCCGACAAGGGTACCATTTTTTGACCTTTTTAGGGTTTTGATGTATTTGGATGTTTAGGATTTTGACTTTACAATTTTCTGAATTTTTTTGGATTTTAGCTATACAGGATTTTGCAAATGTTTTTGGATTTTCTGATGAATGTTTTATGAATTTTTTGGCATTTTAGTTGAGATTTTATGATTTTTTTTGGTATTTTTGATGAGGAATTTTTGATGATCCCAAGATATACAAGAACTTGATACGATCCATAACGAATTTCCCCTAGTGTGACATGTTAGACTACTTCAATATAGGCAGGACAAACTGACCTTTTGAATATGATAAGTAGTACTAAAGGGATTGTGATACTTCACAACATCAAGCTATGATAAGGACACAGATAGGCGATGGATGAATAGGATAAAGGATGCAATGGACGGAGGGTGATGCAAAGAATGGTAGGATAAAGAGCCAAAGAATAGATGGAGGTGCTTTATTTACGCAAGGTGCCTGTTTGCCAGGTTTTCACCAAGGTACTTTCCCAAAGTGCCACCGAAGTGGTTTTCACTAAAGGACGATTGTTTTTTCTTTCCTTTTTCAATCCTTTTTCTCATTTTTTGATTTTTTTGTATTTTCAAATTTACACCCTTCAAGACTAGGCATAAAAAATTTTAAGATGCAAGTTGTTGGTTGGTTCCTGCAAGGGTTCACCTTTAGGTGTTGACAATTGGTATGCTCCTAATCCATAACTTGTTGTGATAAAAAAGGGACCCAACCATTTACTCTTAAATTTCCCTTTGTTGTCCTAATCTAGAAGGTTCTTTTCATTCTGCTTTAGGATAAGATCCCCTACCTAGAAAGACTGACATTTGATCCTCTTGTTATAGCTTTGTTTCAGTTTGTTTTGATATACTTGCAAGTGATTGAGGGCGTCCAAATGACGTTCATTTAGGAATTCTAACTCACTCAACCAAGATACTTTGTATTCTTCATCTTCGATCAGGTTATGTAATGACACTCACAATGATGGTAGTTCAACCTCAATAGGCATGATAGCTTTAGATCCATAGACTAGAGAGAAAGGGGTTGCACCTATTAGTGTGCAGATACTGGTTTGATAAGCCCAAAGAGCGGGATTTAGTTGCAGATGTTAGTTGCAACCAGCTTCATTGACTATTTTCTTCAAGATTTTCAAGATGGTTTTGTTTGTAGCCTTAGCTTGACCATTTCGTTGGGGATAATACAGGGTAAAGAATTGATGTTGGATGTTGAATCTTTGATAGAGCTCCTTCACATCCTAATTCTTAAAAGGGGTTCCATTATCTAAGATGAGGGTTTATGGAACACCATAATGGAAAATTAAATAGTTTAGAATAAACTTGGCAATTTGTTTCCCCATTATGTAGGTCATAGGAATGGCTTCAACCCACTTGGTAAAGTACTCAGTAGCTATAATGATAAACTTGTGACCATTGGATGAGGTTGGGGTGATATTTCCTATGAGGTCAAGCCCCCACTATGAAAAATACCAGGGTGTGATCATGGGTTGCAAATCTTGAGCCAAAGCATGAATCAGATCTCCATGTTTTTGACATTGGACACACTTCTGCACATACTGACGAGCTTCTATTTCCATGGTTGGCCAATAGTACCTTGTCCTCAATAGTTTCTTAGCTAGGGTCATACCGCTAGAATGGGACCCACATATGCCATCGTGCACTTATGTTAAAGCGATCAAGGCTTCCTCTTGGTTAATACATCGTAGCAATGTCCCTTCGATGCTTCGGAGATAAAGGGTATCACCTAGGATCATGAATTGGGATGCCTTTCTAACAAAGGTCTTTTTAAGGTTTGAGGTGATATCAGATGGGAGGGTTCCTCTACTTAGGTAGGTAAATATGTCATGGAACCATGGGGATCCAAGACCAACAATGACACACACGAATTATGATTCAAGGATCTTGAAAGTTGGTACGAGAAGCTGTTCTACCAAGAATTCACATTAGAGGACGTTGTTTAACATATCTAGTAATGATCCAATTTTTGCCATGGCATCTGCTACTTTGTTGTTCATGTGAGGAATATGCTCAAAATTTATGTCTATAAAGAGGTCCTTGAGACTTTCCACCATCTTTTTGTAAGGAGTGAGCTTGTCATCCTTAGTTTGATAGTCATCGTTGACTTGGTTGATAACTGATGAGACCATAAATTGTCTCATATTTTATCAAAGAAAATCATCTCTTTCTTCCTAATGCATTAGTGTTAAATTGGATTTGAGTAATGATTGAAAGTTCTTTAGCTTGTTTAAAGTAGAATATAAAGTAAATTTTTGGTAATCTATGTGATCCAAATTGTTTCTAATATCACTTCATAAGTGTGTGTAAGATGTTATAATGCAGATAAATGAGGTATTAAATAACTCATGGTAAGAAGAAGCTACAAACACTTGCAGCTAAGAGCTCCAGACATCAACTCCAGACAAGGATTTGAAGAAATAATGAGACGATAGAGAATACTCCCAGCAAACTCATACATTCATGCAAAATCATGGAGCATCAATCATTCCTAAATTAATGGGATGATTATTTGTTTCATGTTGATTTTTAAGATCTCTCACAGTTATTAAATTCCATGCTTCGTTCTTCCACCAAAGATAACTCAAGTTACCACATCACTCAAATGTTGTTGCATGATTATAACATGTTATTCATGCTAAGGATCAATTATTTGGTCGACAGAACTGAATAATAATTCCTTCATTCATGTTCAACACTTGAAGACTTCCTACAAATTAGGCGCCCAAAAATTATGGAAAATGCAGTCTCAATAAAATAGTGATATCTCTCTCATTTTTCAATTAAATTCAAAAAATCAAAATGATCTGGAAATTAGATTGGAAGGGCTAAAAAACCTTTTGAGAATTTGGCATAATTTGCATTAGGGAAGGAGAAATATGTGACATAAAATGATTGATACAAAGGTGGCGTGATGGAGGAAAACAACTTTAGTTTTTTTAGAGTTTTGTAAACAACCTCTCAAAAATAGGATCTTGGATCCACATTCGTAGTGGATTGGTTGGATAGATATAGAATATGAATTCTATAAATACAATGTAATCATTGGAGAAAATGGAGGGGATTAGAAAGGCTTGTTTTAGCTTGAGGAAATGGGATAGTTTTAGTTTCATTTTCCAGCAATGTATTTCCAAATTTCTAGAGTAAATTTGAATTCAAGCAAGCTTTTCATTTCCAACAAGTGTGAAGTAGTTTAACCTTTTCAATTCTCTCAATTGTTCTTTAGATTAGTTCCCTTTCATGCAAATAGGATTTATTTCTACAAGTAGAAATAGGTTTTCAAGCAAGTTTTCTACTTTCTCTCTTGTAGACAGCCATGGACACCACCTTGGATTGATAAATTAAATGATGAGGAGGATTACAACGACCCCATCAATAACTAGTTGTGAGTCTCCATAGACTTTCATTTCTTGTATCTTCCACTGAACCACTATCCTTGGACCTGTGATTAGGGCTTCATACTCAACAATGTTATTAGGACAAGGGAACAATAGTTGGTATGATTTTGGAATACAATCACCTTGAGGGGTGATGAAAAGAATACCTACTTTGATTCCATGTTGGGTGAATGATCCATAAAATTACATATTCCATTGAATTGTGAGATTGATAAGGAACACTGATTCATTAGGGGACTCAGATATCAAAGGCTTCTCAACATAGATAGGTGCTTCTGCTAGTTGGTCTGCAATCACTTGTCCTTTGATTTCCTTGCACTCTACATACTCTATGTCAAATTTGGTTAAGATCGTCACCTATTTGGCCATTCGCCTCATGAGGGTTGCTTTGGATAATAGGTATTTTAATGGATCAATCTTTACAATGAGCTTGATTTGATGTGATAGCATGTAGTGCCTGAACTTTTGTGAAGCAAAAACTACTACTAAGCATGCTTTCTCAATGGGTGAATAGTTCATTTCATAACCCACCAAGGTTTTGCTGATGTAGTAAATAGCTCTTTCCTTTCTGTTTTCATCATGTGCCAAAAGAACTCCTAGTGTTGTTGGTGTTACTAAGATATACAAGATCAGTGGTTTGTTCGGTGTTGGTGGCATGAGCACTGGAGGTGTTAGTAGGTAGTATTGTATTTTTTGGAAAGCCTTATCACACTTCTCATCCCACTTGTAAGTTATCCCTTTTATGGAGAAGATGTGAAAAGGGGTGAATTTTATTTGATAGTTGTGCTATGAACCTCCTAATGGACTGTAATCTCCCTTGTAACCCTCTCATCTGCTTGAGTGTTTGTGGTGGTTCCATGTCTAAGATGGATTTTACCTTTGTTGGATCAATTTCTATCCCTCTTTGTGAGATGATGAATCCAAGAAGTTTCTCTGATGTCACCCCAAAGACACACTTTTTCAGGTTTATCCTTACTTTCTATTCTTCCAGCCTATCAAAGATGGGTCCTAATACTTGTATGTGCTCATTTATTTTCTTTGATTTTTCCAAAATATCGTCCACATAATCTTTGACTATTTTTTGGATCATGTCATGGAAGATGAGGGTCATTTCCCTTTGATAGGTTGCTCCTGCATTCTTTAGCCCAAATGGCATTACATTCCAGCAATAAGTACCCCATGGACAAGTGAACGACATTTTGTGTTGATCCTCCTTGGTGATTATGATTTGATTGTAGCTTGAAAAACCATCCATGAGCACTATCATTTCATGCCCAACTATTAATTCTACTATGAGGTTGATATTGGGAAGAGGGAAATCATCCTACGGACATGTCTTGTTTAAGTCTTTGAAGTTAGTGCATATTTTGATGCCCCCAATGGGTTTTGATATTGGTACCAAGTTTGAAACCCACTCAGGATAATCTATTGGTTGGATGAATCCAATGTTCAAAAGCTTTTATAACTCTAGTTTGACCAAGAGTGCTATCTGAGGGTGCATCTTCCTTAATTTTTGCTTGACTGGCTTAGCTTCAGGATAGATTGGTAAGTGATGCACAACCACTTCTGGGTCAAACCCTGGCATATCTATGTATGACCATGCAAAGTTAGCTCTACGCTCCTTCAGGAATATTGTCAGGTTCTTTTGTTCTTTGTCCAACAAGGATTCAACATAAAAAGTGATCTCAGGTGCCTCTTTTATTCCCACATTGATTGGAGTGGCCTTTTTTGGTAGTACTTCTAACTTCTCTGGATGCATTGTACTAAGGGGGAGATTGAATCCCTCATCCTTGGGTGCCTTACAGAGGTTTTCACCATCATATGTGTCCTTTTTTTTTACTTTTTTAGGATCAGAAAGTGCCACAGTGTAGTTTTCACTTAAAGATCTGCATGTTAGTTGCATTTCATCAATTTTGCGACTGAATGATTCAATCATCTCCCCATAGTACACCTCTACATCTAGCTCTATGTCAAAACCTACTTTGTGATCTGCCCATGGTAAGTTGTCACAGAGTCCTATAAATTCTGAGATTGCTTCATTGTTTTCAAAAAAATCTAGAATTGGTGGTCCTTGTTGGTCCATATCAATGAGTTGTGGGTAGACTAGGCATATTTCAGTTGGTTGATTGCTTGGAGCAAAGGATGTAATGGATATGATGAAGAGGGAGTTGTTTTCAAATAGGTCAACAACATCCAAGGGGAAGTCATCTAAGGTGGTATCACGTGATGGAGGTAACCAAGAGGAAGCCTCAGCTCGTTTAGCGGAAGTACCTTTTCCAATAAGGATGACCTTGCTAGTAGTACAACCTAGGCCGATATTCTTTAGTCATTTCTCAAGAATGAGGGGTTCTAGTAAACCATTATCATTCTTTCCTAGCTTCTCCTTCTTGTTATATCCCCAATTCTGCATAAGCTACAAGCCTTTGTTATTATCTTCCATAGGAAGGGTGGGGACAAGTTTTTCATCTTGATAGAGGAGCTTAAAGATATCATCCTCATTGAAATCTTCTTGATTCAAATCCCCCCACTTAGTGAAGGTAGTAGCTGCCATTTTGATAGTTTCATGCTCTTTTTTGTTAGATGTAGGTTCCCCATGTGATTGAGGAGAAATAGGTAGCTCTTCTAAGACAAAGGTGTTCTTCATTAGCTTGTAGTTCCCACAACCATCATCTTGGATCACTACTTTGATATAAGGTATGTTATACACTATGGGTACCTTCATTTCAGAGGTAGATGCAAGGGAGTATGGGTCAACAAATGAGGTAGAAGGTGTAGTCCCTTCATCATTCTTGGGTACTTGGGGGATTTTATAGAAATTTTCTTCAAGATTTTTTCAATAGTAAAAAGGCTCAAGATCCGCATGGATAGTAATCTCTCTGCCCTCGAAAGGAAACTTCACACATTGATGATAAGTTGAGGCTACAACTTTTAGAGCATGGATCCAAGGTCGACCAAGTAGTATATTGTAGGAAAGATTCAAGTCAAGTACTTGGCATGTAGTTTCTGCAATGATTGGTCCCACTTGGATGGGTATGGTAATGATGCCTTGTGATACCCATTCTTGGTCATCATATGCCCTGATGGTGGTACTTTGTGTCTTCTCAATAGTATCCTCTAAATAGCCCAAAATTTTGATCATCTGAAGGGAGCAAATGTTTAATCTAGCACCTCCATATACTAAGACTCTTTTGAACTTGTTCTTATGAATGAAAACCTCAAGGTGTAAAGAACGGTTATGAGATGGTTGTGAGGGTAGGTCTTGCTTAGAGAAGGTGAGAAGATGATTAGCGATATGGCCTACCATAGCTTGAAACTGATCGGTATCAATATCCTCAGGAATGGATGACTCTGATAAAGCTTATTCTAAGATTTCTCTATGCACGGGTGATATCCTTAATAGTTCTAGGATTGATATATGTGTGGGGGTCTTCTTAAGCTGATCTAAGAGATTATAATTGCTAATACTTGCTACTGGTTGAGTAGGTTGTGCCCTATATTGGGGTGGGACTCCTTGAATTGTGACTTTACCACATCGTGTGGTAACTCCACACTCTACACTATGCCCTTTGATGGTGAAGATAGTGATGACACTATCATAGGAAGCAACTACATTAGAATAGGTATGGTGTACGTTTGTGTAATCCTTAGCTTTCCCAGTGTTGTTCCCTTTGTTATGATCTGGCATAGGGTTCTTGTATATCTTAAGATCTTGATTCCCAGCTGGTACTTCAACATATATGGTGTCATTCTCTATGAGATCTTGGATAATGTTTTTAAGTCTCATGCAATTTGTTGTTTTGTGTCCTTTGATCTTATGAAAGTCACAAAGGTCATTTGTGTTGTACCAAGATGGTTTCCCTTATGGTTCTTGGTAGTTTTCAAAGTTGGGAAGTGTTATCAGATTTGACTCTACCAAATTTTTCATGATGTTTTTGATGGGTTCAAATAACTATGTGTACTTGCGTTTAGGATAGTTATTCTTGTTAGGGGTTAGTCTCTGCATTTCGGTGTTATTGATTTGATTGTTTTGCGGGGGTATTGTTTGTTGCACAGTTGGTTGGATGTTAGAAACTTGACTATTGTTTGGCCTAGGATCACTTAGGACTAGTTTAGTGTCTACCACACCATCATTTGTTATTTTCTTGTTCTTAGCCCAAACACAAGGTTTGTCATTTGAACTAGTTGATGGGTGATTGTCTTTATAAGCTTGAGTATTTCTGTATGAGATTAGAGCTATCTCAATGTTAAGGGCTCTAGGGACAAGCTAGTCATAAGATGTGATGCACTGCATTTTCAAGTGGAAGGATAAATTTGGATCTAGATTTTCTATGATGATTCCCACTTGTTCATCGGGAAGAAGCCACTTGCTTTTATTAGCTCTTTATCTCCACTGTTGCAAGAAATTAGCAAAATTTTCTCCTTTGTTTTGCCTGAGAGTGTACAATTCCTCTAGACTGACGTCCATGTCAAGATTGAAGGAGAAGTGATCAATGAATTTATCATTAATTTCTTGAAAAGTTTTGATGTCGGGAGGTAGGTGAGAGAACCAATCCATAGCAGGACCTGTTAAGCTTCGAGGGAATAGGCACATTAAATATGAATCATTGTAAGCCACCTCCATACACATGACATTAAACTACTTGACATGGTCCACATGACTTCCTCTCCCTTTGTATTTATCGAATTTGGGGATTTCAAAGCTGGGAGGGAATGGTACCATTGCGATATTTTGATCAAATGGAGAGGGACATAGATTATGTGTATGTGGCTTCTTTACCTTGCCCATGTGAAGGTATTGTATTTCTTGTGATAGTGCCTTAAATTATGATACTAGACCGTCTCACAGATTTGGTGGAGGAACATATGATGGGATGATGGTTGCGTTGTATGCGGTATTTTGATATGAGGATTTGTTGTATGGATGTATGGTGGGGTAGGATTCTGTGAAGGTGATTGGGGTATTGATGTATATGTTCCTAATGTGTTTGGATTGACGATATGTGATTGAGGATTATAATAGGAAACTTATTGTTTTTGTTGTAGTGTTGTTGGGCATATTACTAATCTAGTAAGGCTTGTTGTTGAGCTTGTTGTTGTTGTTGCACTGCTAGGGCTTGTTCTTGGGCCTATTTTTGTTGTTGTGCTACTAAAGCTACTTGTTGTGCTTGATGTTGTTGTTGTGCTAAGGATGCTTCTTCTTATTTTTGTTGTTGTTGTTGTGTTAAGGCTGCTTGTTGCACTGCTAAGGTGGCTTGTTGTTGTTATTATTGTGATGCTAGGGATGATTTTTGTTGTTTCTATTGTTTTTGTGTTGCTAGGGTTGTTTCTTGTTGTTGTTGTGCTGCTAGGGATTGCTGATAGGCTTGTTGTGTTTGTTGTAAAGCTAAGGCATGTGCTTGTAATGTGGGATTAGGTGGTTGTTGAGACAATGGTAAAGGATTGTGGGTGTTGATGTTTTAAGTGGGTAATGGATTGGTTATGAGAGTTTGGGGATTCCCTTGGTTTAACATTCCTTGTAAGATAGTGGATTAAGGTGGAGGAATGTATGTTTGAGACCCTGTTTGACTATGCATGGTAAAGGGGATTGTGGGAAAAGATGAGGATGGTTCCATTAGATTGTGTGATGGAAATGACACACTAGGACCTTTATTCCATTGATTAAATTCAATTCCTTCCATATGACAATATCCTTTACACACAAGTCTTGCTTTGTTTCTAACAACTTCACCTTGCTCATTCAGTTTGTTCCAAAAGACCCATTTAGTTCCAATTACATTTTTTTCCTTACGTCTAGGAACAAGAATCCATGTATCATTCTTCTCAATTTGTAGTAGTTCTTCTTTCATTTCTTCCAACCAATGTTCATATTTGCATGCTTCATTGACACTATTAGGCTCAGTCTTTGAGATCAAACAACATTCTTCTACAATTCTTCTCCTAGTTTGAATACCCTTGTTCTTATCACCAATAATTTGATCTTCTAAATGATTTAGTCTTACATACCTTGGAGTCTTAGGATGTTCATGAACTTCAAGCTCTTGTGATCTTACTTCTGCACTTTCACTAGTTCCTTCCTCTTGATTTTCCTGATTCACTAGAATAATCTGAACTTGATTTGAAGTTTGAACTTTCTTTCCTTTATCTGAACTATCATTTTGATCATCTAAATCATATCCGTAGGTTTTGGATGGTCTAACTATGTCCTCATCCACCTTGACATTAGCACTTTCAATCACTTTCCTCAATCTCTTATTGTAGCACCAGTAGGCTTTAATTTTAGTAGAATAACCAAGAAAGATTCCTTCATCACTTCTAGAATCAAACTTTCCTATATCTTCATCTCTTTTGATATAGAATTTACTCCCAAATATTTTGAAGTATCTAATAGTAGGCTTATGACCATACCATAGCTCATAAGGAGTCTTACCAGTATCACCTTTGATTTGTACCTGGTTGAGAGTGTAAACAACAGTACTCACAGCTTCTCTCTAATAGATATGCGAAACATTTACTTCCAACATCATAGTCCTAGCAACTTCTTGAATTGTCATGTTCTTCCTTTCCACAACTCCATTTTGTTGAGGGGTCTGTCGAGCAGATAATTATCTATTTATCCCATACTCTTCACAAAAAGAACTAAACTCACTAGAAGTGAATTCACCACCTCTATCTTATCTCAGACATTTAATCTTCAGACCTATCTCTATCTCAACCATTGCATTAAAAATCTTGAATTTCTCCAGAGCTTCAAATTTTTTCCTTAAGAAAGTAACCCACATCATTCTAGAATAATAATTAATAAGTAACATGAAATACATATATCCTTGTAAAATTATGACTCTAGAAGTACCACACAAGTTAGTATGCACAAGTTCCAACACTTCATTTGAACAATGTTGTTTTCTCTAGAATGAAACTCTAGTTTTCTTCCCTAACTGACATTCCTTGCATATAGTATTAGTAGGTTTTATCAACTTAGGAAGATCTCTCATTTCCTGAGTAGAGCTTATCTTGTTAATATTATCAAAGTTTACATGACACATTCTCCTATGCCACAACCAACTTTCATCAACCTGAGCAATCACACAACTTTTACCAGTAGCATTCAAGTGAAAGATATTACATTTTGATTTTGTACCTAATGCAATCACATTTTCAAAACTCCCCAATATTCTACATTTTCCATCCTTGAATTGAAGATTGTATCCCTTGTCAACCATTTTTCCAACACTTAAGAGATTATGCTTCAAACCTTCCAAATATAGAACATCATCAGTATTATGCTTACCATCAATAGAAATGGATCCTCTGCCACGGTTTACACCAGCTTTGTCATCACCAAATATTACAACACCATCATCATACTTTTCCAAGCTCACAAATTTACTTTTATCACATGTCATGTGATGAGAGAATCCACTATCAATCACCCATTCATCTTTTTCTTCAACTCTGGTAGCTAGAGCTTTCTCCACATTTTTGCAACTAGTAGATTTAGTAGGTATTGGATCACTTTCCTTGATAGCAATAAATACCCATTCATCCTCACATTCCCTTTATCAGATTCATCATTTTTCACACCTTCATCAATAGCATAATAACACTTTCTTTGGAATCTAGGCTTGTTAAGTCTTGGATTAGGAACTCTTTCTAGACACCTTGAGGAAAAATGACCTATCTTATTGCAAGAAAAACATTTAATAGGAAATTTCCCTTTATACTTACCTTCTCCTCTGGCTTCCCTCTTGACAATAAGTGCTTCAAGCTCATATAGTTTTCTTTCTTCTTCTTCAATCTCTCTCATTTCCTCCTCATACTTGAACACCTTTCTAGAAGAACTTTCACCCAAATCATATCTCTACTTATCTTTTCTAGAGATAGTAGCTTTGAATGCAGATTATATCTTAGGAAGAGAATCACCAAACTCACTTAACTCAAAAGTAGTAAGCTTACCGATCAACATGTCTCTGGTTACATTTGTCACAGTCTAGATCTCCTCAATAGTAGTAGCTTTGGATTTGTATGCAACAGGAAAGGATCTTAGCACTTTAGCAACAACATATGATTCTTCCAATGTTTCACCAACGCATCTCATACTACACACAAGTTCATTCACTCTCTGCATAAAAGAAGTGATGTTCTCATCTTCACCCATTCTCAACATTTCATATTTCCCTTTCAAGCTTTGTAGCTTAGCAATCTTCACATGGGTATCACCTTCATACAAAGTTTCTAACTTTTTCCATATCTCATAGGCAGTCTTCAACGCCATAACATTTGTCATCTCAAAATCAGTTAGAGTACTCAACAATGCTTCCTTGGCCCTGATATTGTACTCAGCTTCCTTAATCTCATTTGCAGTAGAAGGGCCATTCTGTGGAATGATATACCTATTCTTTGTAATTTTCTAGTAAGGTTCACCACTAAGTCTCATATGACACTCCATTCAAGTCTTCCATAGAGAATAATTAGTTCCATAAAATCTCGGACTATCCTTCTTATATGTCGCCATCCCAGATCACCTCAAGCTATTAAACTTCTTCCGAGGAACCTACTCTGATACCAATTGTTGGCAACACAAGGGCAGACAACTTAGAGGGGGGGTGAATCAATTTTCTCGTGAATTGTACTTATTAAACTTATTCTTAGATTTGATAAATAAACATGAAAGCATAAACCATCGCCACATTAGAAACACACATAACACCAATATTTTTTACGTGGAAACCCTATTAGGGGAAAAACCATGGTTGAGGTTAATCCACAAGATTATACTCTCTTAAAAGTATAAAAGAATTGTAAATGGGGAATGCACATGCATTCAGACACACTTCCTAGAGCTCACTGCTCAAATACAAAAAGGCTTACTACCCAAAGGAAGACACACTATCTTACAGAAACATTTGGATTACATCCAGAAGATTTTAAACTGAGAAAATAACATCTACTAATGCCTGATTACAATTCCGGTTAAGCACATAAACATCTACTCACTCTTCTTCACACTTTACTTATGCCTTCGAAAGATTAGAACATTATTTACACATAGAACTCACACACATCTTCACACCATGCCTTAAAATGGTATAAACAATCACTCATATATATCTGCAACTAAGGATAACATCATCTACATGTCGGCTTCAACAAAATATAAAATGAGTACAAACTGTCGGCCCAAATCAATAAAAAAATTTCAATGCGCACCAACCAATGTCAGCCAAAACATAGTAAGGATCCAAAATAACATCCTCAAACATGAAACACCTTAAACAATTATGCCTCAAAGATCCACAACATGCTACAATCACCCTATCATCCATAATCATGAAAAACATGAATACACAGAAGAAAATCACCAATCGCGAGCACAACGATCAATGCGGATCAACAACATAGATAGAGCATGATCTAGAGACATCCACAAGCATCATGAATCACTACAGAAGCATCTGCAACAATTCAAATTACTAGAATCACATTATCTTCTTTCAAGAACACCAACTAAAGCAATAGAATGACTATCAAAACACATATACTCATAACTCAATCAGATCTTCATGCAAACCTCTAAAAATTCATGTGGATAAACTAGATGTACTCACCAACAAACCCTTTAATCCACATTCTCTTATCATCAATATACTGAGCTAGGAATCATACTAAACTTCATTCCATCACTGACAACCTACAACTTATTTTATTACAATTTTCTCAATATCCTCGACATATACAGTATTAAAGACATTAATACCAATAATGTTGACATCAATGACAACCACATATCAGCAACATCCAACAGAAGCGCCCTGGCCCCAAAGATTAAATCTAGACCATTCCTCACTACCCTTCGCTAATATGTTGATGTCACAAAATATTGCAAGGGATAGAAGGCTGTTGCCATGTGTCACATCCCTTTGGTAGTCCCTGACAATTTGTTAAGTGGTAATAATGGTGGGCCCAAAATCTGAGGGTTGTGATTGATCCTGGTGACTGAATCTCGATCGTTCCTCACCAGCCCACAAGGAATATTTTGAAGAGGCTAATGCTGCAAGGGATAGTGGGTGAATGCCATGTGGCCTCATCCGGTGCATTAATGGAACTATTAAGAGCATGAAATATTTCACAAAACATTGCAATGTGACTTTAGGGAAATTAAAGATCAAGTTACTAAAAGGGTTTTAGTGCACGAGGTAAAAGGAAGCTCGAGATATTTTAATCTCAGTCATCCATGTGATAAAGGTGTTATCCACATGAGCATAAGCCTCAGGATTAAATGGTGTGAAAATTGGATTGTACTAGGTAGATCTGATTTGTTCCCCACTAGCATGTGGCCATTGATCACTATCCTATAAATCTCAGAGGGATAGCGGGTTGGCAACATGTGGAAATTTTGAGGCTTGTAAGTTGTGGTGGAGCTCGTGGTGACAATGAGGAAGGTTTCCACATGGCACAATCTGATTGGCTAGATATATATGTCAGCATAAGTCAAAATTTTAAAATTTTGAGACTCCATCTAAGCCATCCATTGATCCACCTCATTGGAAGATTGACAACTGTAATTTAAAATTACAAACAAGGTTGAAGAAGTTGTTCTAGTTCACGCGAACGAGCAATAATGGTGGAGGTGATTTCCAATGGACAAATTAAAGGATTATTTCACCATAAGAGAAGGAATGAAAGCATCATTCAGATTTACAAAGTGTTTTAAAGCATTCAAAGATTGGTAGTAGCATTTTTTGAGCTCTTCACAACCAAAATTAGGGTTTTTCAGATGTCGAACACTAGTAAGTAAAAATCACTCATTCATGCATTGAATTCCCATCAAATTTGTGTATAAGTATTGGTTCCCTATGTCAAATTGCAATTAGTACATCTTTTAACATTTGGTGTTTGCATAATTACAATCTAGTTGTTTTAAAATTGCTTTACTTCCTTACACTTTGTTTAAGCCCTAGTTGCACCTAGAAAAAACCCTAGCCCATGTTCTCTTTTATTACAATGGCACCAAAGGCTTGAGCTTCTAGTTTTGAGTCTAATACATGACCCATGTTTCAAGATATACTTGAACAATTGAAACCCTCCACAAATAAAAATATTTTGGGCCAAGTAATGTTTCAAGGGCCTGGGTCACAGGATGGCATTGTCGATAGACAATATGCCATTAGAGATGTTATTCTACTGGTCACTAGATGTGCCATGTTTATAAATTGGTTTGGGAAGAGGTTTCTAAGCATTCCCTTGTGTAATAGATAGAACTTGGACATGGGTAAATTGGTTGTACCTAATGTGTATCTAGATGTGGACCTTCTGAAATCCATTGTAGCCAATTATGACCCTACTGTTAGGGTTGTGAGGACACACTCAGGGATAAATATGGTGGATGATACTACGGAAGGACTCATCAAAGTTTTTTAATTGATCCCTTACCATTTTGAGATGGTGACAATTGATCAAAATATATTGAAAATAGAGTATGAGAAGGTGAGGTTAACCTTCAAGGTGTCCATATTAACAAATTTCATGGAAAGAGGGAAAGGAGGAAGCATAATCACACTTAACCCCTTTGATAAGGAAATCTATGAGATCAAATTGTTTGAACATTATTTTCAAAGGACCTTTTACACCCTATGTTAGATTATGGGGTTTGATAATGGTGAAAGGATTCCAACCACTTTTATGTATATGGTTGTGAACATACAGCATGGAATGATTAGCACAAATTATGATTTTGCGGGTATCTATCAGAGGAGATACATAAGGCCCTTGTGGATCTTAAGAATGGTGAAATAGGAGTAATATTTTGGTGGTACTCCCTCTTTCTGCACATGTTTCTATACATGGGTTTTGGCTACTTTGGTGAAGATATAAAATTGGACAAGTAGAATGAAAGGGGTGAGGATATGCCTATCCAAATGTGGACTTCTATCTTGGATAGGGATGATAAAAAATATAGTTATGTGGTGTTTTCAAAAAAAATTTCCTCCAAATTGATGAGAGAATTGGTGGTGAATCCTCCTAGGATTCCAATGCAGCTACATGCCTTCTTAAGACCTAGGGAGAGGAGGCCTAAACTAGGCATAAAGCATAATTGGGGAGACATTATCCCATACCCAGATTGCACCATCCTCAGGGTATATGGCACAAGTAAGACACCTCATATACTTCCAAGAGATGTTCCATTGAGGATTGGTTTCCTAGAGGTGATGTGGAAGACACTCATTTGGTTGGAATGTGGAAGGGAATATTTTTCCTTGCATATACAATTTTTGTAGATTTTGTTATGGTCAAGGATAGATGGAGAAGTATTATGCCAAAACTCAGTCCCTTAGAATTAAGTGTTGTAGAACAAGGAACCATGATCTGAAGGGTGTTATGGTTGCTTTGAAGAACATAATCAGAGGGGGGGAGTTTTATTATACCTTTTATTTCCCCGAGGATGTAATAAAAAATATTTTTAATTACAAATTACAAGAAGATAGGAAATATGAAGTGGCTAGCCTTCAATGAATTAGAGAAGGAAATGCAAGAAAAGGATCCAAATTATAAGGCTCTCCCTTATATAAGTGATGAAATGTTAAGGGTGGATCAACAATGTTGGAAATCTTTGATAAGGTAGTAGGGAAGCTTAAGGAGGAAATAATTGTGTAGGAAAAAGGGAAAGCTAAGGTGATAGATGAGCAAGACAAGGGGAAATCCCCCATGGTGGAAGAAGAACCAACACCTCAGCCCCTAAAGAAATTACATGTGTTTGCAAGGAGGAAGAGTACAATGAAGAAGCAACAAACAATTGCTACCGCCACTCAGTCAGAGGAGTCAAGGGCATCCTCACCTACACCAAAACTCCCATCACTACCACCTCCAAGGTCAGATGCACCTCAAATTTTTGAATTGGATTCTCCACCTAGAGAATATCCACCACTAAGGCCACATTCACCAAAGAGAAGAAAGGTTGAAGCAACTAGGCTTGTTGATTACTCTACTAATTTTGATGATGAGATAATTGTAACTAAAGATGAGATGAGGCAGGGTATACCCTCACCCCCAAGAGAGATGATTCCACTAGCAACAAGCCTAATATTGAGAAAGGTTGATCTGAGTGGATTGAATAATGTGGATGATATTAGGGAGAAATCCTACAATGAGTTCATGGATGATGAATCTTTTGTGAAAACAAAAACTTTTCAAGAGTTTGTATGGAGGCTATAAGGGATGAGTACGATGAGAACATAAAAAATTGGGATGATCAATATCCCAGAGCTCCCAAGAGGAGTCATTGAACGTAGGGTACTTGTAGAAATGAAGGAAAAGTACTAGGATATTACACCAGATGAAGATAAGGAGTTAGTGAGAAAAAGTGGAGTACTCCTGTTACCAGAATAGGACTTGGCTTCGTCCATTGCCTTTGACACTGTAAGGAGGAATGACACCCTAGTATTTTCCATAGAGGAAGAGGCAACAATTGCCTTACAATGATCAACATTTAGCCCTCAATAGGGCACCATGGAAATTTGGGCATTAGCCCCTAATACAAAGAAGCTAGTAGTAGCAGAGCCTGCATCTAACCATAGGGGAGGAATGATAATAAAAAGAGTGTTAGATACATCATTTGTGGAGGCAACCACATTTTCTATAAATGTTGCTCAATTCACCAAAGCAACTACAGAGTCTTTGAAAGAGAAGTTTGAAATAAAGAATAAAGAGTATAATGATTTGGTGGTGGAATATAATAAAGATAAGCAAAAAATTATAGAAGTGTAGCTTGAGAATGTACTATTGAAAGAACAATTACAGGCATTGCAATCAAGGCCATCAATGATGATAGGGCCATCGATAGCTCAAGTGCATATTTCAACTCCACCAATCTCTCCAATTCATTCACCACCTCCTGTCCATCCTCCTCCTTCTACTTCTATAGAATTAGTTATATACAATCTTAGATGATGTGCCCATTGTATATCTCACTCCCATTACATCAACTACAGCTCAACCAAGGAAGAGAGCTAGTAGAAGGGAGTTGATGGATCAACTCAATGCCTATGATGAATTCCTTCAGCATGTGGATAGGAAATTATATATGAATAATATGAAGATTATAATTGTGGTGTTGGAGCATCTAAATAAGAAGATTGAAAGGAAAATTCTTAGTGTTCATTCAAATTATTCTGCAATGTTTGATGCAATAAATAAATTTAACAAGGATAGGTAACTTTCCATCCCATTGATGAATAAGTGGATTCCCAAGTTGGAAAAATTAAACCATATGGTTATTGGATCAACTCATGATGCCAATAAACCACTCAACATTGCCACAACCCATAAAGTGGTGAAAGGAATTTTGGAATGTCAGGGGATGATGGATCCAAGAGAAAGGAAGATCAGGGAGCTTGTGTAGAAATTTGATGAATGTGATTTTGGTCTATTACTTGATATTTTAAATTATGCTAGTAATGTTAAGCCCCTCCAATAGTAGAGAGATCAGATGAATAGTTTAGTTGTCACTCAAGCAACATTAATATGTGAGAGTGTAGATATTGACATGTTGAAAGATGGCATGGATATGCTATCTTTCACAAGTTCTTTTCTTGACGCATTTGATAAGGAAGCAACTCAAACAGTTATCAAGTATGGCTCGTACATAACTAAATTAGATGAATTTATTTCATATACATGGCCATCTAATGATGATTTTGAACTATGGAAGAGGAATTATGTTGATATTCCTGACTTGTGAATTGCTTTTTAGATAAGGTGGCAGTGAATTTTGATCCTGGTACACTTAGCAGATAAAAGTATTCAACAAGAATGGAAATAAAGGTTTTGTACTTTGCACATGTGAAATTTTGTCTTCACATGCTAGCTTAGTTCCCATGGACAACCTTCAAAGATAAATGAAGAAACAAGTGGAAAAGTATCTCAAAGGGACAAAGGATTGCAAATGTAAATATAACAATTTTGTCCTCAAAATATTCATGTGTTTTGAAATGTAACTATAATTGTCAAATGAAAATGTGATAAGTGTACATTGGCTTGAAGCTTTTTTTGCTCCCTTGTTTCTGTAAAAGGGAATTCAAGGCCAATTACACGGGTTGTTGATTGATCTCACGAGAAATTTTGTAATAGGCAATACAGAGAATAGAGTTTGAGTTTGTATCTAGTATTTTGAGTCTTCATTTTATGCATGTTTAATTTTGTATGACAGTGCTAGAATTTAAACATAAGAATGGCATATTTTTTATCCAATTCTCTCCTCGTGTATTTGTTATATGAATTATCAATGAAATTGATCAAATATATTTTCAAAGATCTTCATTGTGCTCTAATGAATGTGTGCTTTTATCTCTATTCTAATTCAAGGAATTAGTTGAACCACTTTTATTGAACCATGGATTTGTGTAATTTGAGTATGAGGATGTGATAATGAGTCTTGGTTTTGGATATTTGAGTATGATTTTGTAATGTAGTGTTATAATAGCTTTGTGATGCTAAGCTTTAAGATGTTGTTCATTATGGTTTGTTTCTAATTGGATTACATACCCTAGGTTAAGGCGCTCATCTAGGTTCTATATTTACTACATATTCATGATCTTTTACAAACAATACATTCAAAAAAATAAATGAATCTTTAATTTTATGTTGAAATGTATGTTGAGTTGAAGTTTACCATGCTCTATTGCTTTTGAATTTTTTAATAAGTAAAGGTATTTCCAAATCTTTACGTTCTTTGAATTGTTAAGCAATTATTTGTAGAGCATATCTATTATTACAATGTTCATAAGTAAAATGGCACAAGAGAGCTTGAGAACATTGTTAGGGATCACCCTCTCAGGTCTTGTAGAGCCTGAAGTGTAGAGGGAAAGTCTTGAAGACTTTCACCTATCAAGTTGGCCAATCCCTCTTGATTACTTATTATTGAATTAGGAAAATTCATAGGTAATTGGTGAGATCAGCTTGGTTATTAAAAATACCAACTGATTAGTGACTCTGTTGGAGACAGTACTTGTCTATGTGTCTCTAGTTCTAGATCTAACATAGTCAGAGTCAATTATTTGCATTGTTCTTTGTTGTACAAATAAAAATTTCATCAGATTTTCATCATAAGCTAAGTCTACTTTCTATGAGTCTAGGATCTAGGTATCTTTGTTGCTTCCTATTAAGTTGTGTTCAAATTTTCTCAATATTCACAAATTATCTCAAGGATTTATCATAATATTTTCAATTCCCACTAAGTGGGTGGTGACTCTGAAAGTCTCTTGTGCCAGTGCATTTTTATTTCAAAGAGAGAGAGAGTTGTGAGAAGCCTCTCAAATAATGAAAGGAACTAGAAGCAATATGAAGAAGCGCCCTGAGCAGAAGCTTGAGGAATTGCAGCATGGTCCAAAGTATTCCTAGAAAGCTAAGCATGTAGACACAAGTAATTTCATAAATCCTTTTGTGACAAGAACTTCAAATTTTGATAATGCTATGAAAAATGATGTATATGAATACGGTAGTATGCCTCTTGAGAATGAAGAAAATTATATTATAAAGGAGGCTACTACCACTAATCTTCCTACTACTCTTAGTAATCTAGATTCTAACCTAAACTTCTCAAAATAATCTAAGCCTTGGAACTTCTGGGATAGGTAATTGTCCTCCAAAGCAGGGAATCTTGTGGCTTCTACAATTCACAAGGATTTTAACCCAAGAGGGAGATCTAGAAATAGGACTCCTGAAGCTTTCACGTGAAGAGATGGGTTGAATTTGACTAACTACACTCCTAAACTCTCTGAATCAGAGGTCACTCTGGAAGATGCAGAGGATATAGTAAAGGATATGGCAACCCTTCATGAAGAAGCACTGAGGCTTGATAAGTTACAAAGAAAAAAAGCAAGGGAAGAAAAGATATTAGTTGTCATGTATGGAACATACCAGTTAAGGAGAAGGGTAGAGAAGATGAGGGAAATGATTAATGAAAAAACCATCCTTACTACCAATTACCAACCTGTCATGACCCCAAACATGGGCCATCTTAAATTGAATATCCTTGTTGGTTCAACAACCACTAGTACTTATACAAGCTCTATCGTCACCGCCAAATTTTTATATCCTCCCAACAATACTCAAAAATCCTAGCCTATAGATCAAGGGAAAAAACCTATAGGTCAGACCAAGCCTACAACCACTACTACAAATACAATTTTCATATACACTGCTATTCCTACAAGTATAGTACCTGACCTTACACTTTTGAAATTGCAGTTATCAAATGAACAATTGTAAAAGGAGTTGGATAAAATACAAATTCTAACTAAAAATGCTGAAATGGAAAGGAAAATTGCTTTCCTAAAGTCATTAATTCCTGATCCCCGAGCATCTAGATCTTAGAATCCACCTTATTCTTCAGTACAAACTACTTGATTTATTCTTGAGTGAATTTAACATCACCAAAGGTTTTAATGAAATGGTTTCTAACTTCAATACTAGATTTCAGAAAGTAATGAATAGACTTCTTTCTTATTTGAGGTTGACTAATCAAGTGTGCTTGGTCAATTATTGTAATGCTTTTCACTTGAAAATGAGTTATCACCTAAGAGACAAGAACCCTCAAACCATGATAGATGCCTTTAAAATTGAATTACACATTGAGAGTAATAGAAGATCCTCGAGCAAGGTAGGTAGAAGGGATGATGTTAAAATTTTGAAGAATCCTAAGCAGTATAAGGGGACAACAAAAAATGCCTCTTCAGTTGAAGATAAACTAGATAAGATTATTAATTTAGTGAAGGATCTAAATTATAGACTTGTCAAACAAAAAAAGGGGTTATTAAATGACAACCCAAGTTTCAAAGAAATGAGAAGACTCCAAGATTACAAGACTTCCCATACAATACAAATTGGCACAATGGCAAGCCAGTGCAGATTAACCAGAAAAATGCACAAAATCAAGTTCCACCTGACCCATTGTAGAAAAATTCTACCAATTTTACTGATGAGTGGCCATGGTGTGTGGCCTATCAGTTGCCACACTCACCTCACCAATGTGCAATTGCACAGTCTTTGGAGGAAGAAAAAGTTACAACTATTGATTATGATCCATCTCAAGATTATAGTGAAGAGATAAATATCCTCATGAGTAGATCCAACTTTGTTGATGAATATTGTTCTTCTAAGGAGCAGTCTCATGAGATTGACATTGATGATCAGAGACAAAGGGCAAGTACATATCAGCAATAGGTCCTTTCTGATGAAGATATTGAAAAAAATTACAATGTTTGAACTTTGGAGACTGATGAGCTAGATATATCTCTCAAAAAGCCATCAAATAAGGAGATTGAACTAGTGATAGCTGCCCTAGTTGTACAAGCAAGGAACAATTACAAACTCAAGAATAGGGTCATTAATATTGATCAAGGTCAAGGAGGTAGCATGTTTATTAAAGAAAAGAATGCAAACAAAAAAGTGTCAAAGCTAGAGGATAAGGTGGATGGAGCAAAAGTCAAGGATAACAAGGGAAGTAAAATCTGGGCTAAGAAGATTGACAAAACCAAGGTGGACGGTGAAGTCATTTCACTAGCTGTTAATGTAAAAGATTAGAAGCGGAGTATTGAGGAAGGAAAGAAGGAGGATAAGACAAATTTTGAACAAATATGTGAGTAGCAAAAAGGAAAGTTTAATGAAGGTATGACATTTCCTGATATTCCTAAGTATACCTCTATAGACATGTTTCAATTGTTGTCACAAGTTAAAGTCACAGCCCCTTTGTCAGAGATGATGAAAATTAATGTGCATAAACATAAGGTAGTCACCCTAATCAATGGCATGGCTATAGCCTATACTAAACAAGTGGTCTCTACTCCACCCAAAGTGAGTAGAAATGAACTAAAAGAGAAGGAAGTAGAGGGATAAGTCACTAAGATCCCTCAGATATACTTGGGAACTACAATTACAGCTTGTCCCAGCCAAGTAGATCCATTTTTTGTAACTCTAATCATTGATGGAAAGCTACTGAAGAACTACATGATAAAATTAGGAGCTTTATCAAATATAATGCCAGTAGAGATCATGAAGGAGATGGGATTGCAAATAGATAGTGCTTATGGAAAGTGCTATGCTATGGACTCTAAATAGGTACCATTCATTGGAGTGATTAAAGAACTACCTTACAAATTGTTGCATTTCCAAACAAAGAGTTTACTATGAGCATCACAGTGGTGGAAATTCCACCCAACTATGGGATATTGCTATCAAGGAAATGGAGTGCCTCCATGGGGGGCAATATGCAATGTGACATGTCCTATGCCACATTCCTAATTGATGGAAAATACATCAATTTAGTCAGGGAGTCTATAGTCCCACACATGAAAGAATTTTCTTTAGAAGAAGATAGAATTCATTTTGTTGATATTGGCATTGAGGATTTTAGTGGAAGAAGCACCAGAAGAAGGTGACAAGCAACCTGCACTCCTAAATAGAGAGATAATGAAATTTTCATATGATAATGACCTCTGGGCGATGCGCTTTGATGGAGCATGTTCAAAGGAGGGGTTGGGTGTAGGGGTAATACTCATATCTCCTAGTGGCAAAACTTTTAAATTTGCATTTTCCCTATTATTTGTATGCACAAATAATGTGGCAAAATACAAGGCATTGGTACTAGGGTTGAGGTTAGCTAAGAAGCATGCTATCAAGAAACTAAGAGTCATTGGTGACTCAGAGCTAGTTGTTTCCTAGGTCATATCGAAGCATACATCCAAGAACAAATGCTTGAAATAATAGAGGAATGATGTGTGGGATTCAATTGAGTAGTTTGATGCTTTTGACATGGATTGGTTAGAGAGGAAAAAGAATCAAGTGGCTGATTTATTAGCCAACATTACTCTGAGGCCAGGGGACATCACTTTTACTGGAATTTCCAAGGTGGAATTGCAAACTAGACCATCAATCCTTGACAACATACAGAACTAGCAGGTCTTCAATGATGATGAAGACATTATTTTTTTTGACATGTGTGGACCAGTATAAGAGTTAGGAGATTGAATTTGGAGCATTTGTTGAGATTGTGGATGGAAAGGAGATAGTATTTGGTAATGAAGTCATTTAGCTTAATACTAATAAGATCCCCATGGGTCTTGTGGCCTTAGAGAGGGTTTTTTATGGCCTTGACAAAAGCAATACCAAAAAATCATCCACACACCTAGATGACTTATAGGAGGTGAACCTAGGTACCGAGAGTGCTCCAAAGAAAGTGTAAGTGGGTAAAAAAAATGAAGCCCCAAATTAAAGAAATGGCGATTGCTTTACTTAGAAAATATAGGCATGTTTTTGCTTGTTCATATGATGACCTAAAGGCCTACAAAGAGGAGTTGTTCCATCATGAGATTCCTCTTAAATCTGATGCAAAGCCCTTTAGGAAAAAATAGAGGCCTATTAACCCTACCTTGGCACCTAAAATGCAAGAATAATTAGTGAAGCTAAGAGATACAGGCATTATCAAGCCTATCAGACACTCATCTTGGGTGTATAATCTTGTGCCAGTGAGGAAAAGGAATGGTGACATCAGATTGTGTGTTGATTTCAGAAACCTTAATGTGTCATCATTGAAAGACAACTATCCACTGCCAAACATGGAAGCCATGTTACAAAAGGTAACTGGCTGTGAGATTTTGTCTATGATGGATGGGTTTTTTAGGATACAACCAAGTAAAAGCTAAGGAGTCTGAGCAGTATATGACTACATTTACAACTCCTTGGGGCACCTATGTGTATGTGAGAATTCCTTTTGGACTAACCAATGTTGGTGCTACCTTTTAGAGAGCTATAGGATGTAACATTCTTTGATTTCATATACATTTTCTTAGCAGTTTATTAGGATGATTTAACTGCTTACTCCAAGAAAGAGGAAGATCATTACATGCACTTGGAGAAATTTATTATCAAAGCTTTAGAATATGGGATATCACTCAATCTAAAGAAGTGTGCCTTTGGGGTTAGTGAAGGAAATTTTTTGGGACACATAGTGTTGAAAGGAGTGAGAATTGACCCTAAAAGAGTAGTTTTAATAGAAAAAATCCTACAGCCAAAGAATATCAAGGGCATTCAGTCATTCTTAGGACAAATAAATTTTCTGAGGAGATTTGTCACAAATTTTGTAGAGATCACCCGCCCTATATCTAAAATGTTGAATAAGGGTGAACAAGTGGTTTGGAGTGAAGAGAGAAGTAAAGCTTTTCAAAGTATTAACCAAGTGACTAAAGAGGCTACAGTCCTTAGAACTCCTGAATTTTCAAAACCATTTTAGATTTTCTCTTTTACATCCTTTCATACAATTGTTGCAGTAGTATTGTAGAAAAATTATGAGGAATATGAGAAACCAATTGCCTTCTTTAGTAAATCATTGCAAGCTGTTGAGTTAAAATATGACCTGACTGAAAAACAAGCTTATGCTTTGGTGAAGGTAGTTAAGAATTTCATAACTTATCTATTTGGTGCAACAATTGTTACATATGTACCTTTAGTTGTTGTTAAAGACATATTTACTCAATAGGAGGTCACAAGTAGAAGGTGCAGATGGATCAACTGGATCTAGGAGTTTAACATCAATATTGAGATTACTAAACTTGTGAGAGGACAAGGGTTGGAAAGTTAATTGTTAAGTCAAATCTAGAAGCCAACCAAATAAACAATGTTGATGTTGTGGATGTGTATCCTATTTGTGACATTCAAACTTTTGGATGGTATAGGCATATTGTGCACTACCTGCAAACAATGTAGTGCCCTGATGGATTGATAGATAATGCAAAGAGAAAACTCAAGCTCCAAGCCATAAAGTATGTAATCATTGATAATGAGTTATGGTGGAGAAATATGGATGATGTATTTCTCAAATGTGTCAATGGGCAGCAAGGTCAAGAACCTTTTTATGAGATGCATAATGGTGTGTGTGGTGGTCACTACATGGCCAAAACAACTACTCATAAGATTCTAAGGGCATGTTTCTGGTGGCCAACACTATTTAAAGATGCACAAAAATTGGTAAGGGAATGTGATGCATGCCAAAGATTTGTTGGTAAGTTAAAATTTTTAGGAAACTTACCCCTTAGACCAGTTTTAGTGCAAGCAGCATTTAAACAATGGGGTATTGACTTAATTGGTGAGATTGTGGAAAAGTCAAGTGATGGAAAATCATGGATACTAGTAGCCATAAACTACTTCACAAAATGGATAGATGCCATTCCCACAAAGAGGGCCACAAGAAAAGTAGACACTTATTTCTTAATCAATAATATTCTAACCAGATTTGGGGTACCAAGAAGCTGGTACTTGATAATGCTATATGTTTTAGGTCACAAAATTTTGTTAGCTTTTATAATAAATATGACATTTCACTTTCATACTCATCCCCTTATCACCCACAAGGAAATGGACAAGTTGAGTCCAATAATAAGAGTTTACTAAAGATTATAAAAAGGGTGATTGATAAGAACAAAAGAGCTTGGGATTCCAAGTTGAAGCAAGCACTTTGGGCTGATAAAGTGACCATCAAGAAATCCATAGGGAAATCACCATATGAATTGGTCTATGGGTTTGAGGCTATAATTCCTACAAACAATGTTGCAAATGTACAAATTCATACAAGAGTATGATGATGATATCTCAGATAATATGCAAATCAGGATAAATGCTATGATAGAACTTGATGAGACAAGAAGTGCAACTCAGTAGAAAAACATGAAGAGGTAGTTGCAAGTGAAGAATCTATATGAAAAGAGGTCCTCAACTAGGAAATATGAAGTTGGTGATATGGTCTTGATGTGGAATGCAAGAGCACAAGAGAAGGGAAAACATGGTAAATCTGATTCCCTGTGGTTAGGACCATATCTAAACAACAACACACACAGTGAGGACTCTTATTTCTTGCAAAATTTGATTGGTGAACTTATTGAACTACTAGTACATTAAATTTCTTGAAGCCATACTTCTCCTGAGGTATGTTCTTTTCCATATACACTATATTTTTATATGTGTTTTGTGTATAGGTATGGTTTGGTTGGGATTGGCTTTGGTTTGACTGCCTTGTTCAGGAATTTCCCTGGTTTTTGGTTCTCTGTATTGGTTTGCTCTACCAGAGATTGTGAGATCTCCCTTTGTTCATGTGTTGAACAAACATCCCCAAGTGGAGCCACTGGTAGGACTTTGAAAATTTTGTTGGTTCTAGGCTCACATTTCAAAATTTTGGTCCTCCTAAGCATAGTGTTTTTCTTTCCATACTGATAGGGTTCAGTCATGGGTTAAAACCCTCTTAAAACCCTTACTTGTGCAAAAGCCCTAATATTGTTTTAATTCATCATTGGTAGTGCCTTCACTTTTCTGGGTCACTTAAGTTATGACTTAAGTCATTGTTGTCGTTGGCCCCATCTTCCTAGTAGTATTTGGTCACATACCTTTTAAATATTTGGCCTAATGTCTTAAGTTCAAGCGAGTTGAAATATTTATGCTTTTATCCATACTTTAGGTGGGGGGTCAAAATATTTCTTTTAAATGCTTAAGTCTAACATGCATCCACCTAGGGAGTCCCCTTTTTAAGTTACAACTTAGAACATGTGTTGTTAAAACTATTTAAAGAAGTGCCCTGGCCCCACAAATTAAATTTGGACCATTCCCCACTACCCCTCACTAATATGCTAACATCACAAAATACTATGAGGGATAGCGAGCTTCTGCCATGTGTCCCATCCCTTTGGGGGACCCCAACAACTTGTGTAGCTGTAATGATGGTGGGACCAAGATCTAAGGGTTGTGATTGATCCTAGCAATTGAATCTTGGTTGTTCCTCACCAGCCCATGGGGAATCTTTTGAAGATGCTAATGCCACGAGGGATAGTAGGAAGCTTCCATGTGGCCTCATCTAATGCATTCATGGAACTATTAAGAGGATGAAATATTTCAATGTGCTTTAGCGATATTAAAGATTGAGTTACTAAAAGGGTTTCAACGTACATGGTAAAAAGGAAGCTCAAGATGTTTTAATCTTATCCATCCATCTGATAAAGGTGCTATGCACATGAGCATAAGCCTAAGGATTAAATGGTGCACAAATTGGGATGTACTAGGTAGATCTGAGCCATTCCTCACTAGCTCGCAACCGTTGATCACTTCTCCTGCAAATCTCAGAGGGATAGCTAGCTAGCAACACAAGGACATTTCGAGGCTTGTAAGCTATGGTGGAGCCCGTGGCGACAACGAGGAAGGTTTCCATATGGTGCAATCTAATTAGCTAGATATTGAAGTCAACATAAGTCAAAATTTTAAACTCTTGAGACTCCATCTGAGCCATCCATTGATCCACCTCATTAGAAGATCGACGACTATAATTTAAAATTACAAACAAGGTTGATGAAGTTGTTTTGGTTTATGCGAGTGAGAAATAATGGAAGAGGTGATGTCTAGTGGCCAAATTAAAGGATTCTTTCACCATAAAAGTAGGAATGAAAGCATCATTCAAATTTACAAAGTGTTTTAAAGCATTCGGAGATTGGTAGCAACATTTTTCAAGCTCTTCACAACCAGAATTAGGGTTTTTCAGGCATCAAACACTAGTAAGTAGAAAACACTCATTCTTGTATTGAATTCCAATCAAATTTGTGCATAAGTGATGGTTTCTTGTGTCAAATTGTAATTAAGACATCTTTTAAGATTTGGCATTCACATAATTTCAATCTAGTTATTTTAAAATTTCTTTACTTTCCTGCACTTTTTTTAAGCCTTAGTTTCACCTAGAAAAAACCCTAGCCCGTGTTCTCTTTTATTACATGGCACCAAAGGCCCGAGCTTCTAGTTCTGAGCCTAAGACATGACCCCTATTTCAAGATATACTTGACCAATTGAAACCCTCAACAAATTAACAAGATTTTGGCCCATGTAATGTTTCAAGGGCCTGGGTCATAGGATGACATTGTTGACAGATAATATGCCATCAGAGATGCTATTCTATCGGTCACTAGATGGGCCTGCTATTCTATCGGTCATTGGATGGGCCCTGTTTAGAAATTGGTTTGGGAAGAGGTTTCTAAGCATTCCCTTGTGCAATGGATGGAACATGGATATGGGTAAATTGGTTGTACCTAATGTGTATTTGGATGTAGACCTTTTGAAAGCCATTGCAGCCAATTATGACCCTATTGTTAGGGTTGTGAGGACACACTCTGGGATAAAGATGGTGGATGTTACTAGGGAAGGACTCATTGAAGTTTTCAAACTAATCTCTTTTACCATTATGAGATGGTCTAATTGATCAAAATATATTGAAAGCAGAGTATGAGAAGGTGAGATTAACCTTCAAGGTGTCCATATTAACAAATTTCATGGCAAGAGCGAAAGGAGGAAGAACAATCACACTTAACCCCTCTGATAAGGATCCATATGAGATCAAATTGTTTTAACATTATTTGAACATGTTTTTATACATGGGTGCTAGCTACTTTTGTGAAGATATAAAATTGGACAAGCAAAATGAAAGGGGTGAGGATATGGCTATCCACATGTGGAATTCTATATTGGATAGGGATGATCAGAACTCCAGTTATGTGGTGTTTTCAAATGTTTTTGCCTCCAAATTGATGAGAGCATTGGTGGTGAATCCTCCTAGGATTCCAGTGGAGCTACATGAATTCTTAAGACCTAGGGAGAGGAGGCTTGAAATAGGCATAGAGCATAAATGGGGAAAAATTATCCCATACCCATACTACACCATCCTCAAGGTATATGGCACAGGTAAGACAACTCATATACTTCTAAGAGATGTGCCATTGAGGATTGGTTTCCTGAGGTGATGTGGCAATTAGGAGATCTGGAAGACACTCATTTGGTTGGAATGAGGAAGGGAACTTTTTCCCTGCATATATGGTTTTTGTAGATTTTGTCATGGTCAAAGACAGATGGAAAAATATTATGCCAAAACTCAAGCCCTTAAGAATAAATTTTTGTATAACAAGGAACCATTATCTAGAGGGTGTTATGGTTGCTTTGAAGAACAAAATCAATGGGGGGAAATTTTATTATAACCTTTATTTCCCCGAGGATGTAATCAGAAATATTTTTGATTACAAATTACAAGAAGATAGGAAAATAAAGTGGCTAGCCTTCAATAAATTGGAGAAGGAAATGCAAGAAAATGATCCAAATTATAAGGCTCCACCTGATATAAGTGATGAAATGTTAAGGGTGGAGACAATGCTGCAAAAATTTGATAAAGTAGTAGGGAAGCTTAAGGAGGAAAGAATTATGTAGGACAAAGGGAAAGCTAAGGTGATAGATGAGAAAGACAAGGGGAAATCCCCCATGATGGAAGAAGAACCAACACCTCAACCCCCAAAGAAATTACATGTGTTTGCAAGGAGGAAGAGTACATTGAAGAAGCAGCAAAAAATTGCTACCCCAACTCATTCAAAGGGGTCAAAGGCATCCTCACCTACACTACAACTGCCACCACTATCACCTCCAAGGTTAGCTGCACCTCAAGTTGTTGATCTAGACTCTCCACCTAGAGAATCTCCACCACTAAGGCCACCTTCACCAAAGAGAAGAAAGGTTGAAGAAACTAGGCTTGTAGATTACTCTATTGATTCTGATAATGAGATAATTGTAACTGAAGATGAGATGAGGCAGGGTATTCCCTCACCTCCAAGAGAGATGATTCCACAAGCAACAAGCCTAATATTGAGCAAGGTTGATTTGAGCGGATTGAATAATGTGGATGATGTCAAGAAGAAAGCCTGTAGTGAGTTCATGGATGACAACTCTTTTTTGAAAACCAAAGCTTTTTTCAAGAGTTTGTATGGAGGGCTAGAAGGGATGAGTACGATGAGAACATAAAAATTGGGGTGATCAATAGCCTAGAGCTCTCACGAGAAGTCATTGAATGCAGGGTACTTGCATAATCAAAGGAAAAGTAATAGGATATAGTGAGAAAAAGTGGAGTACTCCTACTACCAGAATGGGACTTGGCTTCAACCATTGCCTTTGACACTATAAGGAGGCATGACACCCCAGTAATTTCAATAGAGGAAGAGGAAACAATTTCAATACAAGGATAAACATTTAGCCCTCAGTGGGACACCTTGGCAATTTGGGAATTAGCCCCTAATACAAAGAAGCCAACAGTAGCAAAGCCTACATTTGACCTCAAGGGAGGATTGATAATAAAAAGAGTGTCAGATAATTTAGTTGTGGAGGCAGCCAAATTGGCTATAAATTTTGCTCAATTCACCAAAGCAACTACAAATTCTTTGCAAGAGAAGTTTAAAATAAAGAATAAAGAGTATAATGATTTAGTGGTGGAATATAATAAAGATAAGCAAACAATTGTAGAAGTGCAGCTTGAGAATGCACTGTTGAAAGAACAATTGCAGGCATTTCAATCAAGGCCATCAATGATGATAGGGCCATCAAAAGCTCAAGTGCATATTTCAACTCCACCAATCTCTCCAATTCATTCACCACCTCTTGTCCATCCTCCTCCTTCCACTTCTACAAAATTAGTTATATACAATCTAGATGATGTGCCCATTGCATATCTCACTCCCAGTACTTCAACTGCAGCTCAACCAAGGAAGAGAGCTAGTAGAAGGAGTGGAGGTGGAGGGAGTGGTTCTAGCTCTTAGAATCCACCTCATTCTTCAACACAAACTACTGGCATGAACATACCTTCCACATCTAGTCATTCAATCCCTACTTCCCAGCCACAAAGTAATCAATTTAGTGGGAACACTCCTAGTGGGATTGGAGGTGGAGGGAGTGGTTCTAAGTGTTGTGTTAGATTAGATCCTTTATATGCATTTAGTATTCTAAAATTAAATCATAAAGTGCATTTATTTTAACATAGCATACTCAATCACAATGTAGTATCTAATGTAAACTAAAGTGTATTAATTAGATCACATAAACATTAGATCATGAAGACATTTATTAAATATTCTAAGTATTATTTAATAAATCACATCAACATCTAATTCGATATAAGCTTATAAAAACAAAACAAAAAATGCTCATATATTATGCATAAAGAGTTTAAGTACATATAATAAAAAATACAATGCTAGTAGGGCCTATGAATGCTAGACCCCTTAGGGCTTGGTGGTGGCATCCGTCGAGATAAAATAGAATGTGATCATGATTTTCTCATAGATGCCTATAGGCCCTGTACCTCTCCAACTAACACACCCTCTCGTAGAAGTACCTCAATGTGCTCCTGATCGATGCGGTCTCTATTGTCCTACACCCTAGTAAGCTCCTCCTATAGCCTCGATATGTCTGCTTGTAGGGAAATCTTTGTCCTACTATCAGTCGAAGCTCAAGATGCTCGAAGCTCATCGTATGCTACATGTAGTACTGAAAGCTCTGCTACAACTTGGTCAGCATATTGGGGGCACTCTCATATGTTGCACTCAATCTCGCAACTGTCTTGAAGAGATCTACATGTTTCCCCATGGAAGGTGGGGGCATGTACTCTGAGGATATATCATCTATTGGCAATGGAGGTACCATTTCTATTTTCACTCGCTAGTAGAGCTCAACCACTCTCATGTGGACCTTACAAGATGGAAATCATAGAATATATCAGTACACATCATGACATATATAAATCATATACATAAAGGTAAACATGTAATAAAAGCATAAAATAGCATCATCACCTAGATCTCCAGCTCGCCAGTCTGGCTATAACCATGTAAAAGCGGTCCCCTCCTATGTATGAAGTGTGGATGGCCCACTACTGTTGGCCTCCCCATGCTTGTGAGCGTGGATCTTTGTTGTGGCCGCCACACATGCTCTAGTGACTAGGGTAGGAGGTGAATATCTCCTCTCGAGGGTAGTTGGGGCCTCATTTGTCTCATTAGTATCATTACTCATTAACTGGGTATCCTCCTCCTCATCAAGAAATATATTTAGTATTATGTCATCATAATTTGTATCCTCGTCAATCTCCTCATCGTCCCTATCATCTTTACACCTTGGAAGAGGTCATGCATGGCCTGTAGGGTGATGTCTACAAAAGACATGGGGTGGTCGTGCTCCAGCCCACCACTGGTAATAGGCTAGTGTGGTGCCTACGTCATCAGCATCAAAGACTGGGGGCATGTCGTGGTCCTCATCCTCTAAGTCAGTAATGTAAACATCCTCAATGGTAAGACAATGAGTGTCTCTAGGTCTACGGGCACTCCATGTTGATCATAAGAACCTGGGTCGAGCCCTCAGTGGAAACTAAACTTGTCCAAACTAGTGCATAACACGATCATAGTAGAAGGGTCTCACTATGTAGTCATGTCACCCTACTAAAAACTGATCCTTCTATAACATAACTAGCTCATGTCTCCCATTGTCCCATTGTGGTATCCTAAGATATGGTATCAATGAAATATCACCCTCATCCAATCAATCGAATCTGACATGCCAGTGTAGTAAATCACCCTCCCGCCATGCCTGCCTTAGTGAATAGTTGTAGGCCCATGGTTGCTATGGTAGGATATCCTATGGGTCTAGTGCACATGATATGCTCAAAGCACCAAAGTTGTAAGAGTGTACAGTGCACTATGCTATCCAACTCTTAGTAAACAAATCACCCTAGATCATAATACAAATGTGCTAAGATACTACGACCCTAGGTGTAGATGGTCTTATGCTACTTCATGTCCTGAATAATATGAACTAGTCCTCCATCTAAGTGAGCCCCTCATCCATCAGGAACCAGTGTGAGTGTTGTAGTAATGATCATGATACACCAGAGTAGTGGCATCCACACATGAGTAGCCATTTGAGCTCAATGCGAGGTATGACGCTCCACTCTCAGATGGGGCACCCTAGATGGTACAAGATATCATCTCGCATCTCCTCATATGTCTGCTCATCGGCTAAGTGCACAACCTCACCCTAGATGGGTAACTACAAGATGTGGTGTATGTCCTCTAAGGTGAGGTGCATCTCCCTAATAGGAAGATGAAAGGTACATGTGTTAGCCTCCCATCTCTTTACTAGGGCCATCAACATTGTGTCATGATATCTCGTCGGTGGCATGGAATATACAAGGAATAGTCATGTATCATACAAAATACTAATCTCCTCCTTTGATAGTCGTGTGGTGAATTCTCAGAGGAAACAAAATTATTTTCCTTTGAGATGCTACTAGGCTTGGGGAGGGATCTAAATAATAAAATAACCAAAGTAAATCCTAAATATATTCATTAAATAATTAAAATATACACTAAAGTTGCTCTAGGAAAATTTATGACCAACTTGGACATATGGGCCATTTTTGGATGGTGGTCTTGGACAGTTTAATCATTTTTGGACACTTTGTGCCTAAGTGGGATACTTTGCAACCAAGATGGATGCTTTGTGACAACGAAGGATGCTTTGGGACTTTCTTTTCTAGGGTCCTAAAAATTCTACAAAATGCATAAAAGAAATACTATAAATGCACAAAAATGAAGATAAATTAGAGAAGAATCCACTTATCATATGTCGAATTGCGCCCTGTGCCACCTCATCATGAAGAATGACAAGTCTAGGAGGCCTATAAGTTCTCCTCCTCAACCTCCTGAATCACTCTACACCAAGATAAATTGCAAAGAGGTAAATGTCAAAATGATAAGTAAAAGTGTCATTTTCATTCATATATACCTAATTTAATTAAAAAGATGCATATTGTACTTTAGGTATATTTCATTCAAATAAACATATTGGGGGCTACAAAACTCTATTTTTTATGTTGCTTGTTGCATTGGATTCGTAATTCCACCCCTCGATCTAATCCAATGTCTATCAATATGTGGTATTGTATTTGAAATACCCTATGATAAGACTTAAGTAATTCGATGTGGTTTCATGGCTACCCTGATTCCACCTGTGTAAAGCAAGAAGAATCAGGGGGGCATACATCTACCCTCGAATTCAATTCTATGTAGAAGTTTGATAAGAGGATTTTTGAATAACTAACGAATTTGTGTTGTAGGATGCAATTCCTAACATTATGGTTTTGCAAATAACTACATTTGGAAGCTTCATTCTCCCTAATGAATCCATATGAGTATCCTTTTTATAATGTTTATTGTTAGAATTCCTTTAGCTTACATATGCACCTAGTGTCATATGGCCGCTAAAGTGGGGGCTAAATGTAGTGTAGAAGATTGTACCCCTTTCTAGTAGAAAGTACAATTTCACACTTATTTGGACCTATTTTAGTGACCTTTCATTTATGCATTTTTAAACCTCATTTTTGGGCCCATAATACCCTTTATTATGTATCCCAAGGCCTATTTTATTTATTTCTCAACACCATAACCTACATTGAATAAATGTTATTGATTAAATTAATACCCTGACATTTATGGAGTCCTGAAGTTTTACGTCAGGACCCATTCACCCATGGGTGAATGGGTCCTCATTAAGTGCCTTAAACTCAACTTCAAACATGTTTTTGGTGGAATTTCAAGGTCTCAAATTCGAATTTTAGTGTCGGCTTTCAGGATCTAATAATTGGAAAATTAGAAAGGAAGTCTATAAAACTAAGTGTCACATTCATTTTTCACTAGAAAAGAAGAGAAATTCACATGAGATCACAAGTATTCATATTCAAGGCAAGGAGAAGTTAATCAAGCATATTCAAAAGTGAAGTATTGGAGCAACATTTTAGTTGTTTTTGCGGGTCTTCAAGCTCATTTTGTCATCAAGATCAAGCATTGCCAAAGATTGATGATAAATGCCTATGGAGGATCATATGATAGATTCTAGGTTTTTGGAGATGCACTAAGACATTCAACCAAGCCTAATTAATTGTTTCCTAAGTGGTTACATCTTCTATTATCATTCTGCTTTCTACCTAAAGGAAAGTATATTCAGTTTTGTGACTTATTAGGGTAATTTGAGATCTCCCAAAGTAGGTCTTCATCATTTTTCATGTTCATTTTAGGGATATTGTTCTAACACAATTGAATAGGGTTTTTTTGCATTTTAAGCTTCCTTAATCTTATACACACTTAAGGTTATGGATTTCACACACATTTTATGTTTCTGATATGTATTTTTCATCAAGGTTTAATTACCAAACTTGGGGTTTGACCGAGGCAAACCCTTATCCACCAATAAACAACAATCTTGTTTTGCAATTTTTTTATAGATCTAGATCTGGGAGCAGAGATTCAAAGTTATAGGAAATAAGTGTAGGTTTTAAGTCTAAATTTAAAATTCAAAGCTTTTTAGAATAGGTCACCTAGACCCATTCACCTTAGGGTGAATGAGTCCCTATCAAACTTGGAGAAACAACATTTGTGACAAGTGCACAACATTTATCCTTTCTATATTTTCTAAAAAATTTGTTGGTTCCTTCAATTTTATGCTTAATCTACTAAATCCAAGTTTTAGATTGCATTTTGGAGTTGATTTTCTATTTTTAATCTTTCTCCCCAAAGTGTTGTTTGATCTAGACCCTTGTCTTGACACAAAAAGGAAATCTAAAGATTCCTTCATATAATTGATTCTGCTAAGGGTAGTTAGTCAATTCTTTGTGGAAACCTCATTTCCTAATGAAAATAAAGAAGTAGAACCCCTTTTCCCTCTTTGGATCCATCTTTCCATTTTGGGAAACCCTAGCACCCTATTTTTCTATGTTTCATTTTGGTGAACCCGACCTTGTACAACAAATTTCTAAAAAATGGAGTCCTTTTAACCCTAGATCTGAGTTTTGCAATAGTTTGCATTAGATTTGCATTAGTTGCATTGCATTTAGGATTCTTTAATCTTTCATTAGTGAACATTTCATTTAGAGTTAAATTTGCATGTTTACATCATTTAAAATCATCAAAAATAAAAAAAAGTTACCTTAGATCTGCATTTATTTTGCATAGTACTTACATTAAGATCATCATTTAATCATTTAAATTTATATTTAGATTCATATTGCATACTAAAAATAGTCACATATTTCATCATTTGACCTTAGTTAAACTTGTTGGAAACCAAGATTTGAAATGCAAACCAGAAAAAGCCTCCACATAAGAGAAAAATAGAAAAAGCAAGAGCTTTGCAAAAGATGTGCAAAATAATAATATTCAGGAATTCATAATTACATAAGATGATTTTCTTTATAAAAGCAAAGTATGCATAACCATAATCTTATCTTGAGCAACAAGATAGCTCAACAAGATAAGGATGAAAATAATAAACCTAGGAATTAAATATTACCTAAGTAAAGTTATGCAAGTGTAATTAAATATTAATTACACTAACAAAACTTGCTTTTAGAGACATTTGTGAATAAATATTCAACAAGCTCCCTTTGGGTATATCTTTGCTCTAAGTATCAACCCGCACATCACAAATAAGCCACTCGGCCTTTTTGTCAAAGTCTGCTGCCCCCTTCACGTGTCTGCTCTGCGCTCCCTGGAGGTTTCCTTTCCTTCGCATTTTGGGAATACCCGCTATGCTTCCACGTGTCATAGTTGCAGGCCATTTTGATCGTTCCTTTTTGCTTCCTCATCAGGCCCCGTTCATGGGCCACGTAGCTCTCATTCCCAAAGAAATTTGGCGGGCCCCACGATTGGCGTCTGCGATGCACTTTTGCTACGTGTCTGCTCTACGCAAGCTTTTAGCGAAAGGATGAAATAGCGACCACGGGCAACGAAATGCTGCCACACGTCTCTTCTGCGTAGACTACTTCAACGCCGAGGATGAAGTGAACCACAAGCTACAACTTCAACTACGTGTTTAAACCGCCTACCTCAAAGGGAAACACTTGTCTACACGAGGCTCTGTTGGACCACTACCATCATTTGCAGAGGATGCACCTGGACCAAAGTGACCAGATGCTTTGGCTTGAAGTCTTTCTATTGCAACGGCCGAAGGGAATCTTTGATTCTGCATCATTACAAAATATTTTCAAAATATTTTTTGTTACTACTCTTCGAGGCGATGGGAGTTTTCAGCTATATATACTTCTCTCTGTTTTGAGGGAAGGGTTTGAATTTTTAAGGAACACTGATTTTAGGAAAAGACACCAGGACTTTATTACTGTTTTGTTTTTATTGCAAAATACTTTCAGACTGTGCCAATTGTTGGGCCTTTCTGTTATTTTATGCTATTTGATTAAACTTTAAACTGTGCTGCTATTTTCTGGATATTTTATTTGAGAACTTCTATATATATTGAATGCAAGTTTGTTGATCTAGATCATGTCTTATGACTCTTCTTGGCAGTAGGAATGTATGCAATGTTATTTTATGTCAATAAATCGATTATCTATACTTTAATCTTCAATTTCTACCTTCCTGGAACATTACAAATACTAATCGGGCCCTTGGATCTATGATTTATCGTTCCTATCATTAAGTCTCGATGCATCACCTTAGATTAGATTTTATTATATATATTTGTTTCCTTTTCCCTTTCTAAAAACCCATTATAGAAGAAGTTGGCTTCTTTAAAAATCTGGAGGTCACTCAGTCTAGCACAAAAGGTCCCCCATAAACTGAGTTTCCCATAGGACACTGTTACCTTGTCAATTTTTGGCATCAACAACATTAATCTGGAAAAATCTGTTACAAAAATTTCTATTACATATCAATAACAAAAATCACATAAGATACACTCAGATTCTGAAAATTCAAATTAAAAAAAATTGAACTGGGACCCATTCGTTCATGGGCGAATGAGTCCTTGTACAAACATTTTTGACAAATTTCTGAGTGCTTTTTAGTCTCTATTATGCATTTTTGTCATTTTTTTATGTTGTGAGAATTGAGTTTTTGAAACAATTTATTGGTTCATTTAAAGTATTGATCATTTAGTTAGATTTTGCAACATTGTGAAAGAAATTTCTTGCATATTTAAGCTAAAGTTAGTGTTATATTCCTGTACTTTTCTTTCATTTTTCAGCATCAATTCATTATTAGATAGATTAGTCTACATTTTGCAATCATTAGAAAACAAAAAAAAAAGCCAAAAACATAAAAAGAAACAAAAAAAACTTGATAAGACCCTTGGAGAAAGCATAGTTATTTGATCATGTTAAACCTCCTTTTCCAAGTTAACCTATCCTTCAAGCCCTTTAGTAGTGATGACTTTGATATTTTAGATGAAGCCCTTGATGATTTCATCTCACAAGGTTCATCCACTAAGGCTTGTCATGACAAACCAAAACAAAGAGACATTAACGTAATCACACCTCAACTTATCCTTTACCTAGCCTCACACTAACCTAAAGTTCAAAACAAACCTGTGCTCATCTTAGAACCACCTAAAAAGAAACCATTAAAACCAAGAGACATCTTAAATCTTACAAGGCAACTTGATAATGATAATATTTTGTAGCAATCGAGTTACAATATTGTTGCTCACACATACAATACAAGGAACAATAGGCAACAATAAACCACTCCAATTTCATTACCATTACCTCAACCTATCTTTCCTAGTGCTCCTCACTTTCCTTTGCATAATGGAAAGGAGTATGATATTATTGAACAACTTAAGAATACTCCTGCTAAGATATCCTTATGGGATCTTATTAAAGCCTCACCTAACTACCATAGTATGCTTCAAATAGCCTTACAACAAGTTGTGGTTCCTTCTAATACAAACCCAAATGATGTGACAACCCTATTTCAAGGAATGAATATGGTTAATCTAGATATTGTTTTTTACCAAAGTGAGTTACCCTCCTTGAAAGTTCAAAAATATTATGAAGCCTTCATGATAGTAGGCATTATTAATAAGAAATGAATAAAGATAACCCTTGTTGACAACGACTCATCCAGGCTTAATGTGTGTAGTGTGAACCTTTTGGATAAGGTTGGAATCGATAAGAGCAACATTGAACCTGATTCTTTGTCCATTCATAGATTTGATAACATAAGAAAAAAATCGCTTGGTGTGATCAAATTACCTATTACAGTTGGAAAGGCCACATTGCAAACTACTGTCCATGTTATTCCTCATGATCTTTCTTATAATCTTCTTTTGGGTAGACCTTGGATTCATGAAATGAATGTGGTGCCTTCGACTCTTCATCATTTAATGAAGTATGTTTACAACAATAAATTTTACATAGTCAAGGTTGACCTTGAACCTGAAAGTTGTTTGCACATTGAGAAAGATAAGCAAAGTCCTATGAAAATATTGATACCAACTTCAAAAGTCAAAATCACACAAGAACAAGAAAAATAAAATCATATTGAAGAAGTCATGAAGTTATTAGAAGACGATTGGGGTTCCTTAGATTTCACACCAACATTCATGGGAGAATATAAGATCACAACAAAACAACCTAAAAAGGGAAAAAAATTGATGGTAATGTCAACAAAAAATTTGGAAGAATCATCACAAGCATCTACCTCATCTACAAAAGAAGAAGACACAAGTTATAAAAAAAAAATTGATGAAGTGGACTATGAACAACCACCAAATCTAAAAGAGATGGAAAAAGTTATGGAAGAGGTTATGAGCTCCTGAAACAACTTAGTTATAGTGGAAAAGGATGTGGTAGAAAAGAACAAGGCATATATGTTCCTATAGAGCCTAACACACAAGGAAAATAAAGTGGTCTTGGATACTGTCCTTCTAAGATAACAAAAGCAACAAAAAGACCTTCACTCAACATCAACACCATCATGTGTAGTTCCTCTAAGACAACTCTCACTTTGAAGCATCTTGAATTGATTGATACAACATGCAATGAATCATTGGAATACTTTGAAGATGATGAATCTTTGAAAGAAATGCTAGGCATTTATGATAAGTCATTTACTCCCCCTAAGAAACAAGGAGTCACTTGTGCTATGGTTAGTACTAAACAAGTGAATGAAGAAAATGAAATCAATGATAAAGAACACAATTATGAAATTTCAAGGAAAAATGCACTTCCTATGGGAGATACAATCAACATATTGATGGACACATCTAATGAAGAAAAAGTGATTCAAATAGGAAAGTTCCTTGATGGAGATAAACAAGAAGATCATGCAACCTTATTACACAAATTTTATGAACTCTTTGCTTGGACTTATTTGGATATGTTTGGTATTGATGCTAAGATAGTGACACACAACATAGTCCTAGAACAAGATGCTAAACTAGTAAGACAGGTGATACGTAAGATGAATCCTAAGATAGCTCTATTGGTTAAAGATGAGATTGAAAAACTTCTTGAAGCTGGTTTTATTCGACCTATTAACTATCCTCCATGGATCTCAAACATTATTGCAGTTGCAAAACCTAATAATCGTATTAGGATGTGTATGAATTTTCATGACCTTAATAAAGCATCTAGGATAAAAGATGACTTTACCCTTCCTAATATTGACATGATAGTATATTTCCTACAGGCCATGCTTTGTTGTCATTCATGGATGAATTCTCGGGATATAATCAAATATTTATCAACCCTCAAGATCAATACAAGACAACATTTACCATGGCTTGGGGAAAATTTTTATTGGGTGGTTATTCCTTTTGGGTTAAAGAATGCAAGTGCAACATATCAAAGAGCTATGAAATTGATATTTCATGATTACATACACAAGATTTTGGAAGATTGTGTTGATGACATTCTAGCCAAATCTTTAACATGACAAGATAATGTGAATATCCTTTAGAAAATATTTGAAAGAATGCAAAATTATAACATGAGATTGAATCCAAAAAAATGTGTCTTTGGTATGGATAGTGGAAAGCTTTTAGGTTTTAAAGTATCCCACAGAGGCATTGAGGTGGACACGAAGAAAATTGATGCTATCATTAGCATGCCACCTCCTAAAAACATTTCTCAGTTGCATACTTTATAAGGGAGGATTCAATCTATTCGTCGTTTTGTAGCATCCTTAGTAGACTGAACATTACCCTTTACACAAAGAAGTTGAATTTAAGTGGAATGAAGATTGTAAACAAGCCTTTGAAAGTTAGAAAGATTAACTCACTACTCCACCTTTTTTACAACTCGCTATGCAAGAAAGACCATTTATCCTTTATACAACAACATCAACCCATGCTCTAGCAGCATTGTTGGCTCAACAAGACGACAGTGGTAGAGAACATCTTGTTTATTACATTAGCTGAACTTTGATTGATTACAAAAATAGATACACAATGATAGAAAAATAATGTTTCGCTCTTGTATTTGCTAATAGTAAATTGAGATATTACTTATTAAATTCAAAAATTCATTTGATGACAAAGTTCGATCCTTTAAAACATCTCTTTGCCAAAACTGATTTATTAAGTTGCTTAGCTAAATGGGTTATGTTGTTAACTGATTTTGATCTTAAATTTTTCTCTCAAAATGAAATTAAAGGACAAGCCTTAACTAACCATCTAGGTGATGCTCCTTCTCACTTAGCATCACCTAATATGGACTAATTCCCTGATGAAAGTGTGTTGACTATCGAAAAAGAAACATGGGAATTGTATTTTGATGGTTCGAAGAGTCGAACATGCTCCAGAGCTGAGGTTATAATAATTTCTCCTTCAAGAAAGCCTAATCCCTTATCCTACTGTCTAAACTTCCTATGTACAAATAATACTGTAGAGTATGAAGCTTTAATCGCTGGTATACATGCAATGTTAGCCTTAGGTGTTCAACACATTTCTATATTCGGTGATTCTTAATTAGTCATTAAACAAATAAATAGTTCATATAAAGTAAAACATGATAAACTCGTTCGGTACAAAGACCTCACGATGACATTATTAGACAAATTTGAATCATATATCATTAACAATAGACCATGAAAGGATAATCGACAAGCAGATGCAATGGAAAGTGTTGCTTCCCTTGTATCTCTTGAAGATCCTTTTTTTGATTTCACATTTACAATCCAAATGATCCTAAAACCATTGATAGATGACAAAGTTAAAGAAATTTTAGTAACCAATGTTGAAAACTCTAGTGAATGGTACACAATGATATTCAATTTTATTTAAAAGAAGGCACCTTTCCTGAGCCTGCAACTAAGAACACTTGAGCTTGTCTTTGAAAAATTGAATCTAAATACATAATTCTAGCAAACATTTTATATAGATGATCATTTGATGGTCTCTTGCTTAGATGTCTTAAAAAATTTGAAATCCCTATAGCACTTGAAGAAGCTCATGCAGGTGCTTGTGGAGGACATTATGGAGGAAGATCATTAGTTTAAAAGTTAATTTGTATAGGATATTATTGGAGACACATGGAACAAGATTGTTTTTCTCATGTTAATAAATGTCATATATGTCAAGAACACAACAATTTGATTCATGCTCCCACTTCCGAGCTTTGTGCCCAAGTTCCCATTTGGCCATTCTCAGTTTGGGGTTTGGATCTTATTGGAAAATATTGCCACCCTCTTCCACTGGACATACATTTATAATTACCGCAACAAATTACTTCACAAAATGGGTAGAAGCTATCCCTCTTCACTCCACAACATCTGACACAATATGTCATTTCATATTGGAACACATTATTGCTCACTTTGGTCTTCCTTCTGCATTAGTTTCAGATAATTGAACTCCATTTAAGAACAATGATGTGAAGAAATTTTTGGAAACTTTTCATAGTCAACATCACTTTTCTACACCATGTTACCCATAATCAAACAGTCAAGTGAAATCAACTAACAAGACTCTGGAGAAAATCTTAAGGAAAATGGTAAGTAAGCATAATAAAGATTGGCATACTCAATTAACTTATGCGTTGTGGGCCTACCGTACAAGTATTAGAACATCTACATAAAACACTCCCTACAACCTTGTTTATGGTGCCAAAGCAATAATTCCCTTAGAGATAGAAATTCCTTCATTATGAATTGCTCTTAGGGGGCTTATTGATGATAATACCTACAAAGAGCAATGATTGCATCGCTTGAAATGCTTGATGAACAATGCATCAATGCTCTCGAGCATCTCCACGCTTATTCTAAACAAATGCAATGTAGTTATAATGATTTTTCATCCCTCGTATATTTAACAAAGTTGATTTAGTGTTATATAAGAATCAACATAATGTAAATGCCCCTCTGCATGAAAAAGGAAAGTTTAGCCCTAATTGGCTAGGACCTTATGTAATTGAAGAAAATTATGGGTCTGGGGCCTATACATTAATGGAAATGGATGGCACACCTCTCAAAGAACTTATCAATGCCACACATTTGCATCAGTACTACACCTAACATATCCAATCGCTACAGCCTCCTGTATAAGTGCATTGATGTGCTCTTGATCGATGCGGTCTCTATCTGTTTGCACCCTAGTAAGCTCCTCCTGTAGCCTCGAGATGTCTGCTCGTAGGACGATCTCTATCCTACTATCAGTCGAAGCTCAAGATGCTTGAATCTCATTGTATGTTGCATGTAGTGTTGAAAGTTCCTCTAGAGCTTGGTCAGCATGTCTGGTGGCACTCTCATATGCTGCTCTCAATCTCATAATTGGCTCAAAGAGATCTACATGTTGCCCCACGAAAGGTGGGGGCATGTACTTTGAGGATATATCATCATCTGTCGACAATGGAGGTACCATTTCTATGGTCACTTGCTAATAGAGCTCACGCCACTCTCTTGTGGACCTTGTAAGATGGAAATCATAGAATATATTAGTACACATCATGACATATATAAATCATAACATAAAGGTAAATGCGTAATGAAAGCATAAAAATAACATCATCACCTGGATCTCTAGCCTGCCAATCGAGGTATAACCGTGTAACAACGGTCCCCTCCTATGAAGAAACTGTGGATGGCCCACTACCACTAGCCTCCCACGCTCATGAGTGTGGATCTCTGCTGCAACTGTTGCATGTGCTTTAGTCACTCAGGAAGGAGGTGAATATCTCCTCTTGGGGGCAGTTGCAGCCTCATCTATCTCATCAGTATCATCACTCATCGACTGGGTATCCTCCTCCTCATCAAGAAATATATTTGGTACTATGTCATAATCATCTGTATCCATGTCAACCTCCTCATCATCCATATCATCTCTACACATTGGAAGAGGTCCTGCATGGCCCACAAGGTGATTTCTAGGAAAGAAGTGGGATGGTCATGCTCTAGCCCACCACTGGTCGTAGGCTAGTGTGGTGCCTACATCATCAGCATTAGAGGCTAGGAGCACATCATGGTCCTCGTCCTCTGAGTCACTAATGTAAACATCCTCAATGATAAGATGACGAGTGTCTCCAGGTCTAGGGGCATTTCATGCTAATCGTGGGAACCTAGGTTGAGCCCTTGGTGGAACCTGAACTTGTCCAAACTAGTGCATAACACGATCATAGTAGAAGGGTATCACTATGTATTCATGTCACCCTAGTCTCTCGTCTACCCATTGTGGTATCTTGAGATATGGTCTCCATGAAATATCACCCTCATCCAATCGATCAAATTTGACATTCCAGTGTAGTAAATCACCCTCCTACCATGCCCGCCTTAGTGAATAACTGTAGGCCCATGGGTAGCCCATGGCCACTATGGTAGGATATCCTATGGGTCTAAAGCACATGATATACTCAAAGCACCAAACCTGTAAGAGTGTACATTGCACTTGCTATCCAACTTCTAGTAAAAAAATTGCCCTAGATCATAATACAAATGTGCGAACATACTGGGAACCCAGGCATAGATGGTCCTATGCTACTCCATGTCCCGAATAATATGAACTATTCCTCCATCTAAGTGAGCCCCTCATCTATCAAGAACTAGTGTGAGTGTTGTAGTAATGATCATAATACGCCAGAGTAGTGGTGTCCACGTCTGTATTAACCATCTAAGGTCAACACGAGGTCCGACACTCAATGCTCAGATGGGGCACCCTAAAGAGTACATGATATCATCTTGCATCTCCTCATATGTTCGCTCATCGGTCGAGTGCACAACCTCACCCTAGATGGGTTGTCGTAAGATGCGGTGTATGTCCTCTAAGGTGATGGGAATCTCCCCGGTAGGAAGATGAAAGGTGCATGTGTCAGCATCCTATCTCTCTACTAGGGCCATCAACATTGCGCCATGATATCTCATCGGTGGCATGGAATATACCCAAAATAGTCCCATATCCTATAGAATACTAATCTCCTCCTCTAATAGTCATGTGATGAGTTCTCAGAGGAAACAAAATTGTTTGTATTTGAGATGCTGCCGGCTCGGGGAGGGATCTAAATAATAAAACAACCAAAGTAAATCCTAAATATATTCATTAAATAATTAAAAAGTTTACTAAAGTTTCTCTAGGACACTTTATGAGCAACTTAGACATATGGGCCATTTTTGGACGGGGGATCGTTGACACTTTACCAAGATGGACACTTTGCAACCAAGATGGACACTTTGTGACAGAGGAGGATGCTTTGTGACTTTCTTTTCCAGGGTCCTAAAAATTCCACAAAATGCATAAAAGAAATACTATAAATGCATGAAAATGAAGATAAAAGTAGAGAAGAATCCACTTACCGTATGTTGAATCACGACACGTGCCACCTCATCGCGAAGAATGTCAAGTCTGGGAGGCCTATAAGTTCGCTTGCTCAACATCTTGAATCACTCTACACCAAGGTAAATTCCAAAGAGGTAAATGTTAAAATGATAAGTAAAAGTGTCATTTTCATTCATATATAGCTAATTTCCTTAAAAATATGCATATTGTACTTCAGGAATATTTCATTCAAATCAACATATTGGGGGCTAGAGAACTTCATTTTCAATGCTATTTGTTGTGTTGGATTTGTAATTCCACCCCTGATCTAATCCAGTATCTATCACCATGTGGTATTGTATTTGAAATACCCTATGAAAAGACTTAATTAATTCTATGTGGTTTCATGGCTACCTTGATTCCACCTTTGTAAAGCAAGTAGAATCAAGGGGGCATACATCTACTCTCGAATTTGATTCTCTGTAGAAGTTTGATAAGAGGATTTTTGAATGACTAACAAATTTGTGTTCTAGGATGTGGTTCCTAACATTGTGGTTTTGTAGATGACTACATTTGGGGGCTTCATTCTCCCTAATGAATCCATATGAGTATCCTTTTTATAATTCTTATTGTTAGAATTCCTTTAGCTTGCATATGTATGTAGTGTCATATGGCTGCTAAAGTGGGGGCTAAATGTAGTGTAGAAAATTGTACCCCTTTCTAGTAGAAAGTACAATTTCACACTTATTTGGAACTATTTTAATGACCTTTCATTTATGCATTTTTAAACCTCATTTTTGGGCCCCTAAACCCTTTATTATGTATCCCAAGGCCTATTTTATTTATTTCGTGACACCATAACCCACATTGAGTAAATGTTATTGATTAAATTAATGCCCCAACATTTATGGAGTCTTGAAGTTTTAGGTCAGGACCCATCAACCCATGGGTGAATGAGTCCCCATTAAGTGCCTTAAACTCAACTTAAAACATTTTTTTGGTGGAGTTTCAAGGTTTCAAATTCAAATTTCAAGTGTCGGCTTTGGGATCTGATAATTGGAAAATTAGAAAGGAAGCCTATAAAACTAAGTGTCACATTCATTTTTCACTAGGAAAGAAGAGAAATTCACATGAGATCACAAGTATTCATATTCAAGAGCAAGGAGAAGTTAATCAAGCATTCAAAAGTGAAGTCTTGGAGCAACATTTTAGTTATTTTTATAGGTCTTCAAGCTCATTTTTTCAACAAGATCAAGCATTGCCAAAGATTGATGATAGATGCCTATGGAGGATCATGATGGATTCTAGGTTTTGGGAGATACACTAAGAAATTCAACCAAGCCTAATGACTTGTTTCCTAAGTGGTTCCATCTTCTATTATCATTCTACTTTCTACCTAAAGGAAGGTATACTTAGTTTTGTGACTTATTAGGGTGATTTGAGATCTCCCAAAGTAGGTCTTCATCATTGTTCATGTTCATTTTAGGGATCTTGTTCTAACACACTTGAATAGGGTTCCTTTGCATTTTAAGCTTCCTTAATCTTAGACACACTTAAGGTTAGGGATTGGACACATATTTTATGTTTTTGATCTGTATTTTTCTTCAAGGTTTAATTACCAAACTTGGGATTTGATTGAGGCAAACCCCCATCTACCAACAAACAATAATCTTGTTTCATAGAATTTTTACAGATTAGGATCCAGGAGTGGAGATTCAAAGTTACACGAAAGAAGTGTAGGTTTCAAGTCCAAATTTCAAATTCAGAGCTTTTTAGAATAGGTCACATTGACCCATTCGCCTTAGGGAAAATGAGTCCATGTCAAACTTACAAAAACAACGTTTTTGTGACAGGTGCACAACATTTATCCCTTCTAGATTTTCCAAAAACTTTGTCGATTCCTTTAGTTTTATGATTAATCTACTAAATCCAAGTTGTAGATTTCATTTTGGAGTTGAATTGTTATTTTTAATCTTTCTCCCCAAAGTGTTGTTTGACCTAGACCCTCATTCTGACACAAAAAGGGAATCTGAAGATTCCTTCATAGAATTGATTCTCCTAAGGGTAGTTAATCAATTCTTTGTGGGGATCTCATTTCATAATGAAATTAGAGAAGTAGGACCCATTTTCCCTCTTTTGATCCATCTTTCCATTTTGGAAAACCCTAGCACCCTATTTTTCTATGTTTCATTTCGGTGAACCTGACCTTGTACAACAAAATTTTGAAAATTGGAGTCCTTTTACCCTAGATATGAGTTTTGCAATAATTTACATTAGATTTGCATTAGTTGCATTACATTTAGGGTTCTTTAATCTTGCATTAGTGAACATTGCATTTAGAGTTAAATTTGCATGCTTGCATCATTTAAAATCATCAAAAATAAAAAAAATTGCCTTAGATCTGCATTTATTTTGCATAGTACTTACATTAAGATCATCATTCAATAATTTAAATTCAGATTTATATTCATATTGCATACTAAAAATAGTCACAGAGTTAATCATTTGACCTTAGTTAAAATTGCATTTAGAGACATTAATCTGGAAAAAATTGTTATAGAAATTTCTTTTACATATCAGAAACAAAAATCACATAAGATACACTCAGATTCTGAAAATTCAAATTTAAAAAACCTTGACATGGGACTTATTCACTCATGGGAAAATGAGTCCCTATACAAAAAAAATTGATAAATTTCTGAGTGCTTTTTAGTCTGGATGATTCATGGATGTTTTTGCAGTTTTATGGTTGGTGACTTCATGTGTGGGAGCACATGCTTTCTTTTTTCTCCTGTGGAGTATGACGTAGGAGCTTTTAAAACTTTAGTTTGATTTATATTTGTGAAAAAATTTGGCTTGCATAACTGAGTGGATAGGAGAACATGGTAGTTAGAGAAGGATTCACCACCTTGATGTGAGAGTTTGTCTACCAGTAAAAGGAAAAACTATCACCACTCTTTGTCTGGGGTTTTTGAGTCAGTGAGAAGGATTAGCGAAAAAGAAAGAAAAGAAAATTGTTTCTTTTGTTTTTGCGGGAAAAAGAGAGACACATAGCAAAGGAAAGTAAGCATAGAACGAAGAAGGGGGTTCGCTAAGGAAAGTAAGCACATAACAAACAAAACAAGAACAATAGAACAAGGCAAGGGCGTAGATGATAGAAGAAAGTAGTTTTCACGTGGCAGAGAGTGACTATTCTTGGGCACAACAAAGGAGGATAAGAGAAGATGTTTTTGGCAGTAGGAAGAAAGGAGAATAGCTGCTTAGTTGAGAGAGAGACTTTGAGCAGGGTGTGGGGATTTAATTCCTTATTGGTAACTTTCAAAGAAGTGAAAAAATGACAAATACGAGCTATGTCTTGCACATATAAAAGTTTTAATAGAATTCTCTTTGTATGGCGTTGAAATGGAATCGCTTTTGTTATTTGGTTGTGTACTTTTGACTTATAATTGCTAATCCAATGTGAGGTTACTCTTGACAGTTTGAATGCCTCTTTGTTTTGCATTGCAAGAGTATGTGAGATTGGGAAAGCTCTAGAGTTGCTTTGAAAAAGAGGAGTCTTTGTTTTAATTTTTGAGTTGATATTCTTCGTATTGTTTTATTCTCAACTAAATACTCCTATATTGTTACTATTTAAGGATTGTAGTAGACAAATCCATATTGGTTTTGGTTTGGAATTCACTTATTATCATAAATTTTTGGGTATCATATCATATATGTGTGAGAGTGTGCTATCATTTTTGGTATCAAAGCCCAAAAGGTCTAGGAAGGGGAAGTCAGTTATGCTCATAGGATTTTGGACAAGTATGTGTAAAGTTTGGTAGGTTAATGAGAAGAACCTGGGTACCAAAAGACTGGGCAGAGGAAAAGGAGAGAAGGCCTAGGTGAGGTATCGAGAAGCCAAGAAGAAAGATAAAATATGTAGTAGTGTACCATAAAAGAAAGCCTCAAGAAGGAAGGAAAAATGAAAATGAATGTGAAGAAGCATAATTTAGAGTGGTATAAAGAAATGGAAAAGTTGAGAAGAGATTTAGAGAAGTGTAAGTAGTGGATTGAGGAAAGAAGCTAAGAATATGGTTGGGGTTGGCCATTGAAAAAGAAGTTGAAGTGGCCTATGAAGATGATTGGTAAGAAAATAAGAGTGCAGGATATGGCTACCTTGAAAAGGGATGATGAAAAAGGTTTGCATAGCAGAGAGTTGCTAAGTGAGCAACATTACTCAGTAGAAGTGAAGGAAAAAGAAGGTGCAGCGAGTGCAAAAGATTTGTGGGCACAATTTTTAGTGATAGAATAGGAGTGGATGGAGAAACTTGCTAATGATGATACAAAGACAAATGGGACAACGCAGGATACAAAGATGAGGGTTGCAACTAATGATCAATAAGTTATTGCAGCAAATGAGGATTAGTATGAAATTGTATATGCAAATTTTGATAAAGGTTGTGTTGCAAATGATGGAATCCAAGATGGTTTGTTGATAAAGATATTGGCCTATGAAGGAGAGAAGTTGGAACAAATGACTGATGAAGTATCAATGAGAAAGAAGATTGACATACTTTCGGGAGTAGCTTGGAAGAAGCTTGAGGAGTGCACATGCAAGGTAAATGGTAAGCAAGTTGTTTTCAATGATTTTAGTAATGATGCTTTTGAATCTCTGAAGGACATTGTTGACAGGAAGAGTTTAAAAGATGAAGATGAAAAGGATATATGTGAACGTGAGATGGAGTTTTGGAGGCTTATAGATGAAAAATACTTAAGAAGGAGATGAAATAAAAAGAAAAAGAAAAAAAACAAAAATATATTGAACACATGGCAGTTGTTCCAGAGCGATGTTGGAAAATGTGAAAGAAAAGAACAATGAAAAAATTTCTGGTTGGTGACTTCATGTGCGAGAGCACATGCTTTCTTTTGTCTCTTAGGGAATCTGACACAAGAGCTTTTAAAAATTTAGTTTGATTTGTATTTGTGCAAAATTTTGGCTTGCATATCTGAGTGGATAGGAGAACATTGTAGTTAGAGAAGGAATCACCACCTTGATGTGAGATTTTTTCTACCAGTAAAAGGAAAAACTATCGCCACTCTTTGTTTGGGGTTTTTGAGCCGGTGAGAAGGATCAGCGAAAAAGAAAGAAAATAAAACCATTTCTTTTATTTTTATGGGAAAAAGAGAGGCACATAGCAAAGGATAGTAAGCACAAAAAGAAGAAGGGGATCCACTAAGGAAAGTAAGCACACAACAAACAAAGCAAGAACAACAAAACAAGGCAAGGGCACAAATGATAAAAGACAATAGTTTTCATGTGGCAGAGAGTGACTATTCTTGGGCACAACAAAGGAGGATAAGAGAAGATGGTTTTAGCAGTAGGAAGAAAGGAGAATAGCTGCTCAATTGAGAGAGAGACTTTGAGTAGGGCATGGGGATTTAATTCCTTATTGGAAACTTTTAAAGAAGTGAAAAAATGACAAATATGAGCTCTGTCTTGCACATATAAAAGTTTCAATATAATTCTTTTTGTATGGCACTGAAAGGGATCCCCTTTTGTTACTTGGTTGTGTAGTTTTGACTTATAATTGTTAATCCAATGCGAGGTTACTCTTGACAATTTGAATGCCTCTTTGTTTTGCATTGGAAGAGTATAATTATCATCCCAGTGTATTGTTATTTTGTATTAATGAAAAAAAAATGGTGTGAGCTTGAGAAAGCTCTAGAGTTGCTTTGGAAAAAAGGAGTCTCTATTTTAATTTCTAAGTTGAGATTCTTGGTATTGTTTTATTCTCAACTAAATACTCCTATATTGGTACTATTTAAGGGCTGTAGTAGACAAATCCATATTGGTTTTGGTTTGGAATTCACTTATTATCATCAATTTTTGGGTATCATATCATATATGTGTGAGAGTGTGCTATCATATATTAGGGTGGTATATTCAAAGAAAACATTAATTTAAAAGATTTATCTAGGCTTGATATAAAATTTTCTTGAATACACCTAGAATTCAATTGTGTAGGGATCAAATAATAACATCAAAGTTGCATCATCATCCTAGGAACATATTATCTATTCTTGACCTTTCATTCATTGTGTTGGTATGAATGAGGTATACTACCTAACCAATTTATCTCTTAGTTTACTTAGGAAACCTTTATGGTTATTTACTTTTGTCTCATTTCATATGATTAAGATACTTTTCACAATCCTATGTTTTCCTCTTCTTTCACCTCACATATATAGGAAAAGATCCTCATGCAATTTATGTACCATTGTACCATTTTTGTATCCATATCAAGGAATTAATTTTTACCATTCTCTTATGGGAGGTTATTTTATAGAATTTTAGGTTATCCTAATAGATTGAGTCTATTGTTGAATCTTACATGGTGCTAGAAATTTAGATTCGTAAGCCCCTTCTCAATTTTGGGAGTTATTAGATAGGATATTTTTCTAGTTGCATTTTTGGAGAAAATAAACCTCACCATTGAGTCCAAAATGCCCAAAAACATATTTTCATAAATAGTACAATAAGGTTTGGATGTTTTTCATTTTTAGCCTTTTTGGGGGGTTTTAAAAAAATATCAATTTTTTTTATATACTCGTATGAAATCCATATAGTCAGACAAAATATATACAATCCATATAGATTTATACCATATGATATTATACTCATTATTATAATAATCTACAAAATATTCACCATCAAATCAATTGTTGCACTCATCAACCTATGTTAGAATCTACCTAGCATTCATCATCTTCTACATCACTTGGTTGTTGTTGCAAGGTACAAAGTCAATTTTTTTAAAAAAAATTATGCAAATGGTCTGTTAAGCCCATAATTTTGTAGTGCTTTAGCCATGGTTATGCCTAGCCCAAAGGTCCTTAACCCCTAAGTAATGTGCAAAGCCATTACTTTGCCTCCCTCAGTTTGTAATTGTATCACTGCTAGTAGATAAGTGTATCTCTAGCACATCAATGCATGACACCATAAGATTATGGCTCATTTGTGGTGCTGCTATAATATACAACTTTCCCAATGCCTCTACCTAGCCTAGGTGGTGAAACTACAATTCAAGTGCTATCAAAGCACTACTTAGCCAAGTGACATTGCCATATAGCTACTAGCTACGACCCTACCACCATTTCATTCCTATAGGTGTAGTCTTTTTTGGGAGCCATAAATTTCATTTGGGTGTCATATTTCTTAACTTCTTATATGCATCAAAAAGTTAGTTCCAAGAACTTTACATTATTATTTTTGATAATATAAGCTGCATTTATAGGGTGTAGTACCCTTTACATGAGAGACCTATAGGCCAGAGTCAGATCAAAAAACAAAAATTTTAACAACATATTGTCTAGAAACAAAAATAGTAAATAGACAACAAAAGGACCACCCTCCCAACAACAAAACACACCCCACACATTACTCAGCTAAACCCTCCCACTCCTCAAAGAGGAGTTTCAACACATCATCCCCAATCCACTTATTGTTGGATTCCTCTTCCACAATATTCTTGTCGACCTCCTCCATCAACACTCCAGACAGAGTAACAATAGACCGATGGATGATCTTGATTATGAAGTGGGTCAACCTTGTGAATTTATTTTCTAGGTTAGCAACATAAGCCTTTAGGTTGTTGAGCTCCTCATCCTTATCATCTTCCTCCATGTTAGTCATCTTCCCTAGAGTCAAATGATAAGAGGACTCCAGTGTGGAGTCCTGCTAAAACATCTTAACTTGAGGAAGTGGTTTGACCTTTCCACAAACTCCTCGGTCTCTTCAACAGTGTCATGACTACTATCCTCTTTGCCACCATTCTACTCCGAACTGCTAGAAATTTCATCGACCAAGACCTCTTTTTTATTCTTTGCTAATATGTTAGATCTCCAGACATTGGTTTGCTCAGCCCCCATGTTAACACTTGCAACAACCATTGTATCCCCTTGGGAGTCTCTGTCAGCAGAGTCCATATTTTCGTTGTCCGTGGGCTGTTCCTCAACCTGGCAAGTGGTTTCCTTCTTATCCTTTTTCGGATCCTACTTGGTTTTGGTAGACACTTATTGTATTTCTTTGTGGGTGTGTTTTTGAGCTCACAAAGCCCTACAAAAACTTTAGATTGAGCCAACCCTATGCCACCTTTTTTTTTCTTTTTGGCTAAGGGTTTAGATTTGGTATCCTCGAGGGGTTTACTAGTCATGGGAGGATTCTTTCTTTAAATAGGGCCCATCAAAACAGTAGGTGAAGATTTAGCAAGGGACTGGTCTGAGGACTTAGGTTCTTCTATCCTAACAATCGAGATGGGTTTCGATGGACAAATAGCCAGGTGAAGGTAGTAAAGATAAAGAATGAGACCCTAGTGCAGGGATAAATGGGGTGGTTTTGCAAGGTTTTTGGTTGCAATTTCCATAGTTTCCCTAACAGAGATTTCGAGTGATGCGAGCAAGAAGAAGGGAAAACTAATAAGCATCCTATGTCTGAGGTGGTTTACCAAAGTAAAATGATAAAAATAGAACACTTTAAACCTCCCCTCAAGTGTGATGTACTTCATTAAGACTAAACAAACCTGGTCCCATGGCTTCAACAACATACTCTGTTCAAACCCTGCATGCAGCTTGACCGACGCTTCGTTTTCGTGAATGAAGATCTGAAGACTCCAAATCCTAAACCTTAGTATGTTTTTTGAGCTTTTGGCCTAAGAATGATAGTCATGTGGCTTTAGCTATGACCTTATCATTGATTTTGAATGATATGCCACCAATAGTCACCCTTCTATCATTCCATGAGCTCACAAACTGAGCAAAGAGCTTTTCATCATGCCCTTGCAAGCTCTTGATTAAAGGAGTGATTCCTCCCTCCACATAGATATGCCAAACCAAGGGGTCTCGCCTGAATTATTTGTAGGTTCCTAGCTCGGTTCCAACCCTATTCCCTCCCATTTTCACACTCAGATAACAAACTTTCACCAAGGAAATCAAAGTGGGAAATTTTTCAAATTGCAAATGGGTAATGCTCACAACCCATTTATTGCCACTGCCATAATAAAACTAAAAATATTTCCTAATTAAGGCAATAAGGTTTTCACACATACCAATAGTCATTTCCAAAGTGTTTAGGGGGTCGCCGGGCCGTAGTAAATCTTGCTTAGGTAAAATTTTCATTATTGTTGTTTTTCCTATAAGTGTTAGATATTTTTGATTGAAGTTTAGATTATCTTTTTAGCATTCACGATCATAAATTTTCACATATTATCTAATTTTGAAAATCAAATCGACATTGGAAATTTATTAAATAGATCTTATCAACTTTCCAAAATTTTCTAGAGGTGTCGTGGTGGTAGCTCTGGAGGCGTTTCCTTTTTGAATCCTTTTGTTGTTGCCGACGTGTCTAAGTAGGATGGGGATTATGAGGACAATGGGGAGGTAGATGGTGATGCGGTGGTTTGTGTGTTGGAGGTTTCATGGCCTCCTCTTCTTGTGGTCGTTGGTGGCCTTTCTGGAGGTGTGATGGCCTCCTCTTCCTGTGGCTCGTTGGTGGCCTTTTGGGTGTTGGACGATTTTATTTCTCCTCCGTGCAACTTGGGGTCTTTTCCCCTTTCTTCCTAGTTCCTTTCTTGTTGGTCTTGGCAGGGGTTTGCTTCCTTCAGCTGTCTTCTTTTGGTATCCCTTGTGACCCTTTCTGGGTCATTTGCTCCTCCTGGCATGGGGTTTTGTTGTGCGAGCTCCTTAGCTTCGTCTAATCCAGATTTTTTGAGCGTTGCGAGTCTGGTTGTTTGGTGGGTTGACATCTATTGTTTGACATGGCCGGTTTTGGTAGTGGAGGTTGTTACTCTTGCCTTGTGTTCTATTTTTTCGCTACTCTCAAGAGGGCTCTTGTCATGCATTGCTTTGGTCCTATCATTGAGGTGCGGGTTTGATGCTCATGTTAGGATGTTTTCTTCCTAGTGCTTTGTTGGGTCTTTTGTGTGCCTGCTCTGGTGTTATTAGGGTTTTTTCATTGTGAGAGTGGGTGTCTTTTTTCTTCCCTTGCTATGGCTCTTCCCTTGTGTGATTTGTTGTTCTTCGTTTGTGTTTGGGGGCTGGTGCTTTGGTTGGACCCCTCCGTGGGGGTAGATATTTTGAAGGGCTCTTACATGTTGAAGGTGTTGAAGGCTGGGTGAATTTCAGAGATTATTTTGAGGACCCAGATGTTGTTGTTGTTGCTTGCTAAGATTTTCCCTCCTACTGCAGTTTTTTCCTTCTCTCTGAATACTAGGTCTTCTTTTGAGGTGGAGACCTCTCCAATGGAGGTGGAGTTCTCTTCTTCAAGGTTGAGGTGTGTTCTGTGGGTGAAGGATTACTCCTGCTTTTCCTATTAAGACAGATCCCATTCCTATTGAGGTGGAGTGTTGGTTTGCAGGAGTGTTGTGGTTGTTGTAGGCTGGATGAGCTTGGTTTTTTCTCCTATAGAGGTGGGGAGAGCAACTGGTTTTGGTGGAACACTTTTGGAGCCTTGAGTATTTATGGTGACCTCTCCTATAGAGGTGGAGAGGATATGCTGCTAGGCTCAATTTTGTCTACTATTGGGGCTCTGCTTCTACAGATCTATGTCTTAGTAGTTTTTTCCAGTGGTATGGAGAGACTAATCTTTTTGTTTGACTAGTATGTTGTTGCCTAGCTGTTGTAGACATCTTTCTTGGGTTTAAGGTCCTTGCCAAAACTTGGTTATATAGGGTTGTTGGTCCCTTGATCAAAACCAATGGTTTTGGGTTTAAGGTCCCTGCCAAAACCTTGTTGTAGTGGGTTGTTGGTCCTGTCAAAACCAAGGGGTTCAAGATCCATGTAAAATCTTGGTACTTTGTTGGGTAGTTTGTTGGATGATGGTTGGCTGAATCTCTGCTTCGCCGTTGGGTGTTATTGACTCTATTCTTTGGGCAGCTTGATCATCTTAGTTTGGGTTTTGGTTCCCTTCAAAACCTGATGTTTTCAGGTCCATTCAAAACCTGTTTTCCCCCTAATAAAAAACTTTCCAAAATTTTCACTAGGTACTTATTATTTTAGTTTGAAGTTAGATGTAGTACTTTGGCTTAGGATTTTTTCTTGAACAAAGGGGTTGATTTCTTGCATTATAATGGGTCTATTTTTATTTTTCCTTTCATTTTTTATATCCTTGTATATACATCATGTATCAAACCCAAATTTCTCTACTCAACATACACAAGTATCATAGGTGAAAAAAATAAATGGAGATACATCTAAAGAAATTAAGGTTATGTCAAGTTACAATGGGTATAGAACTTGAACCAACAATTGCTAGAAAAAATTGAAAGTAATATAACAAGTGTGATGAAGTCTATAAAACATTATGAATTCCTATTTATCCCAAACTCCTTTTTCACATTGAGTCTTGCACTACACCAAATAAGGTATGTACTACATTGGAGAGTTTTTCTATTGGAGAATGAGCTCATTGGTTTAAATCCTACATACTTTGATAACATCCAAGACTTCTTCACCAAGCTCAAATCTCTTAGATTGCAGTTGAAATAGTGTGGTATTGAGAAAGAGGACACCTAGTTGATTATTTCCATTCTTGCCAAACTTGGACTTGATTATTTATTTTTTTGTTTTTACATTTTATGCTACTATGGATTCTCTTAGTACTACATTCAAAATGCCTCCACTTGATGATTTTGACAAATCACTCCTCATAGAGTAGGCTAAGTTTCAACAAATGGGTACTTTGAAGTCTTCCAAACCATAGGCTGTTATTGCTAATCAAAGCATAAAAGATCAAAAGGCTTCAAATATCAAAGGAAAGAAATAAAAAAATAAGGGCTTCAAGAACAATGAGCAAGCTTACCGTCACATAATACCCTTGAGTTCTCTTCCTCTTCCAAAGGAGAATCATCTAAGAAGGAGAGGTTCGAATGTGCATATTAAAAAAATTAGGGACATGATGTTATATAAAATAGATTAATGAGTTGAAATATCTTCTTCAAAAGAATAATATTCAATTTCCTTCATCAGTGTCATCTAGTTCATCATCTTCTTTAGAATCATCATCATGTAGATGTAGTTAGGGAAAACTAGAGTGGAAAATGAGCTAGATAAGATGAAAAGAAAAACACTCTTGGCATCAACAAGTCTCAAGTTAGAAAGATGAATTTTCTAGAGTCTCACATTATATGGCTTTGAATCATGGGGTATTTTCTCTTCATTTGAGCCTTATATTTTGCCACACATTTTGATGGGAACAACACATATATATGTTTGTGGGAAATGATCTATTGACATGGGAAAAGACACTTTTCTTGATATACTTTGTGTTCCATCATTGTCAACTAATATTGTTTTTATCTATTAGATTGCACACAATGGAGTAGAGAAGAATATTGAGTTCACACCTGATTCTATGATTATTAGAGACTTAGAGAGTAGAGAGATCATTGTTGTTGGGATGGTTGATCATGCATATTGCTTGTACACCTTTTCACATTTTCCCCCTAATGATGTTGTAGTTTCTTTGACTGATATTCTTACTCATGCATCTAGTGTGAATCATATTTTTGAGGAGAATTTTGGTCACTTGAATCTTGGTGTTCTCGAGACTTGTGTTGAGCTTCTATCTCCTCAACCTCCTACTTTTTTAGAGGTCAATGTTTCCATGACTTCCACTCCTTTAGTTTAGTAGGATCATTCTAGTATTTCATATTCACCTTTGTGGGATGACTTCTTGACAAGTATTTAGATTTGTTTTGTGAATCTCATATTGTAGATTTGGAGGACACATTTAAGGATATTCATTTCCTCTTTAATGATAGTTACAACACACCTATTATCTCATCTTATTTGTCTTTGGAGATTGTTCTTCATGAATCTTCACATGTTTTTCAATTGGTTATGCCTCATTGTATTATGACATCCTTTAATTCTAACATGTGGATACTTGAGAAATTTTCAAAGGCACCCATAATGAAAATTCTTCCCTCATATCCCTTCTTGGAAATGAAGTTTCTTCTACATACGCCATTGGATTTGTTTCTTCCCAAGGGGAGACATGTTTTTTGTTTTAGACACTCTTCAACATTCATCTTCATGTAATTACCATTAGCATAGGAGTTGCTCTTTGTGGGGATATATTGTCTCACTTTTTTTCTTATATGAGGGTTATTGATTGTATATTTATGATAAATTTAGTCCTTGGAGGGTCATATTGAGTCCTCCTTTCATCACTTTTTTCATGTTTTCTCTCTTTTGGAGAGGGAATTTTATATATATATATATATATATATATATATATTCCATTTGTGAGATATTTTGTACATGAGTACTTAACATGTCCTTTTAGCCAAGGCCCATTTTTGCATCATTGCATGTTGCATGTTTATGTTTCTCCCTAAGTTAGACTTGGGGGGTGTTGGTGTGAATGGGGTATATTACCTAATCAATTTACCTCTTAGGTCTTATTCACACTAGTTTACTTATGGCAATTTTAGGGTTATTCACTTTTGTATCTCATGTCATATGATTAAGATCCTTGTCACAATCTTATGTTATGCTCTCCTTTTACCTTGCTTATATAAGCAATGTTCCTCATGTACTTTATGTATCATTGTATCAATTTTGCATCCATAATCAAACAATTCATTTCTTGCTACTCTCTTGTGGAAGGTTATTTATGGCTTTGTAGGTGATTCTAGTAGTTTGAGTCTATTGTTAACTCTTATATATTGCTACTAAATCAATTCATCTAAGGGTCAGAGAACATTACAATCCACAATTCAATAAATTCTTCAAAAACATTTGTAAATAACACCTATTCCTTACTATATTTAAAGCACTTGTGTAGACATGAACAATTTTTAGTTAGTGAAAATTAATTCAATTAGATTCGTGAATGATAGGAAGGTTTAGTTTTGTGCATCTATTCAAATTTGCACTTGTGCAAATCACCTCCACACTTGCAAAAGTGAACCATGAAATTTTAATAGTCAAAATGATATATCAACAAGAATCACCTAATCGATTCTAAAATTCTAACACCTGGATGAGTGAACTTCTAATATTTATATAATGATTTTCTCATCAAAATCATGCCCAAATATCCTTACATATAATTATTTTTTATATTAATTTTTATTATTTTCCTCCGAGTATTATTAATTTTAGGTACAGTCCCTCTAAAATTTCAGACAAACGAAAACCTTTTTTACGTTATTTTGACGATTAATGACTAAGACAGCTTTTAAAATTAACTCTGAAACTGTTTCATTAAAATTCCTACTTCTCGTCGCTTCGACAATACGATACGCGTTTTTACCGCAATCCCTTTTTACTCTGCCAAATATAATTCTATTTAATGCTTTTGAAAAATAGCCTGGCGGATTCCAAAGCGTGATAAACTTCACTTGAATCCACCTTTGCTCCCTCTGCTACTTCTTTTCTTGTTTCTACAGTAACATGTTTTGCTCCAGAAATTTCATTTATCAAAATTTCTGCTCCTGAAATTTCATATATCAAACTCCTTGTTTAACTGCACAAGACCAACATTGCAAGTTAGCAAAATTGCAGGTAATTTTTTTTGTTTTCCTTACATCTTTCAATACTCTTTTCCATGGGCTAAGAAGTCTGGAATGGAGTTTTTGTTTTAATATAATAAATAAATCGTAATCCATTTGTTAAAAGCTTTTGAAAATTTGAAAATTTTATCCTCTCGATAGATACAGATTTCTTGTATAATATTTTTTATGGATATTTTTCGTGTTTATGAAGAAATCCTGTGCAGACGGCTAAAAGTCTATGAAATCTGAAGTTTTTTGAATGCCTAAGGCTTGTAACAGCGTGTTTTTGTACAGTTTCTACAGCATGCGAATAGAGACTACGTATCTTGTAGTAGAAGAACAAGAATCAGACGATTAATTTGAAGCGTTTTGTCTGTGAAGATTAAATAAATTTAAGGTTTAGGACTGGAAAACCATCGTAGGGTGAACTCAGAAGCAAGTCACAGAAAAATATGTGCACCTTGAAAACCTAGGAACATATAAGGTTTAGGATGTTTCCCTCGAAATAAAGTTTTGCTGTGTGGATAAACGTAAGATATCTTTAAAACTGCTGCAGACCAGGAAAGTGTAGTAGTTTTAGATCCTATTTTGCATGCAATGTGAATATTAATAAATTTACTACGAATATTTAACATCGGTGCCTTTAAATTTTTAGAGGCGGAAGGCCTACGTTTACACAAATTCATAGAATCACTTTTTCACATGAAACTAAGATTGATGAATTAGAGATTTCAAACTTTTGCAGTACATCAAAATTCAAGAGAAAAAATCTTGTAGAAATGCATAAGAATATCGAACTGGCAGAGCACACTTCGGATCCATCATCATGATTAGTATTCGCCTATGCCGACACATGTTTAGTGAACTCAGCAAGCATTGAAATTTATACCACTTAGTTTTCCTTCTGGGAAAAAGATAATAGTGCCTTCAAAATGGAGATCTTTGTAAGGTTCAGGGTGAAATAAACTTCGAAGCTCTTGTTCAATAATTTGAGCTTTTCGTTCTATAAAAGGGATTGAGGGAAATAAAAGAATTAAGAGAATTCTATGTCTTAAGGCAGAGGGGTTTTCTTAAGCTTATTCCTTGGCCAGAGCCAAAAGCATAAATGACTGATTGGCCTTCTTGTGTTGGTCCAGTGCTTTCTGTAGGTTAAGGATTGTTCTTAACTGATTTCAGGCAACTTACATTTTGGATTGACTTTAGGTCATTCACGCGCTTCGCCTTAGATAGCAATTCTCAACTGACTGCAGATATGTATTTGACACTCCTGCAGGGATTTAGCTTGTTATCACTGTCTGACAAATAACAATGGCCAACATTTAGATTTTGCTTGGTTAAAATAAGCATGATAGTTTTAAGTTGTGTGAATAGTTATTTTCTGTTTTCTGTTTTCTGTTTTCTTTTTAATATCTGTTTTTGGCAATATTATATGAGGTTAAAAGATGCCTGTAATATGGTGGGAAGATATGAATCTGGGTAACACACTTACGGGTGTACTCCATTAAAACTACACCACAACTTCTTGGATTATTCGTGTTTACTTTCAATGTGATAATTGGAGGGCATATTTTAACCTATTCCAAAATTCTTAGTGAAGTCAAAATTGGATGGATCTGATGCAGGTTCAGTTCTGTGAAATTTTGTACTGGAATACTTTGTGGTATTGTCTCCTTTGTTGCACGAAATTACTTCTGAAAGATGGAATTTGCAACGCCGTTTACAAAGGTATCACATGAGAAGTACATGTCTGCACCTTGCTCTGAGGTAAGCTTTGCTTGTTTTGAGTACTTTATCCGGGGTAATGATAAGGTTTCAGTATGATTGAAAGTAATTGTTACATATTAGTATATGTAACCCCATAGATGCCCTTTTGTAATGTCTTCTTCCTTTTCATGGTTATGTTGGTTTCCCGTTCATTTTCTTTTCAAAATCTTGATTGCTTTATCTTCTCTTGTACTGTGAATTAATGTTTTTTGACAGGTTTGAACCTGGTATTTTCCTACAGTAATAGTTTTTGCAAGGAATGTAAGTGGTATTTTCCTAAAAGTGGGGAAATGTATAGCCCATGTCAAGATGATTGACAAGTTTACCATTGTGCAATCTATTGAAGAGTAGGTTCACTGATATTCATTGGTTTTAGAATTTTATTTTGTAAAAGATCACAAAAATCGGGATAAAAGGATGAAAAAGAAATAATAGCTAATTTTGTTTTCCCGATCTTGAAGATGGATCATGGAGTGTGATCCAAAACGTTGATGCTAAAGAGTTCTACACTGTTGAATCCAGAAGTACTATCAATTAGAAATAACATCTATCTAAGATGACCAATATCATAGTAAAGAGGGATGATTAAAGATAAATGCCAAGAAGAAATCTAACTAAATACCATAATTTTTTTTAATTTTTAAGTATTGTTGATGACCTTTATATTTATTTTGTTGGATTGTTGTGGTGACCACTATGCCATTTTGTCATTGAAGATCAGGTTTAGTGGTGTCATTGAAGTTGCGGAAATGAGAAACAGATGAAGAGGATCAGATGACCAGCCCACCAGATCCATCCTACTAAGAGTTGGTTGTCTGGCCATGGAAAAAGAAACATAATGTTTTCTTCTTCTTATATGTATCATTTTTCAGATTTTCTATTATCAAGGTAGACTATTGTCAACAATCAAGTAAGAATAGCCAAATAGCCTTATCACGTGTTGATAACAGAAATAAAATTTTGGTTTTCATCGGAAGTCAACTCAATGGTTGCTGACAACATATCAACTATTGCACACATAATTTTCAGTGTATGCAAAACATTCATAATTGCACTGGAAATGAAGATAACTAATATTATCCAGCCCTAATTAGAGCCAACTAAGCTGTAGAATTATGTTCAATTAGACTAGGAACTGAGTATTTTAATTTTTGATGAATTGATTTTAAGTTTTAATATTCAACGATGCTTCACAAAGTAAAATTAGTAATCAGAAAACATTAAATGAGATTGTCACATCCTACAAACATTATTGATGTTTGTCTTGAAAGCAGAACATTACTTGTCCTGGGCAAAGGTTAAATGTCAACAAGATTTTGAAGAAGTCTCAGAGGTTACAAACTAGCAGATTTATATTAGGAAATGAATAGCTAAGTGGGTTGGTATTGGCAAGTTGGTAAATTCAGTTCTATTTTAAAATTTCAAAAGCAAGCTATATAAGTTTTCAACGAGGTATTATGGATAGCTCTTTCATTGTGACTAACAAAGAATTCAAAATAAGTATACAATTCTTCAATGCTCTGTCTGCATTTCAGTTAAAACAGGATATGGAAGCAAGATGCAATGGCCAGAGGCACTGCCTACCATTCAGAAGTGATCTAAATAAAAGTCCAATGCACCACTTCCATCTCGTATTTCCCAGCAGAATTTAAATGATGAAAGGAAATTCAAACTAATACGTAAATTTGTAAAGACATTACTGATATGATAGTAAAAGAAGAAAAAAATCTGTGGATGATACAGGACTTCTCAGGTTGCAATAAAAGTGACTTTTCATGTTATGAAACAACTATTTCTAGGAGATCACAGTGATGAAATGATAGGGTATTTAAAATGCCGTAGATTGTGCAGAGCAAGCCATGACCCTTTGTTGGACTGATTGCAATTGTTGTGGATGATGACCTGGATTATGTTGTTTATAGAAAAAATAGTTTCTCAGGCAAGAAAATGAGATAAGACAAATATGGACAAAATGCTAATACTGCTGGAAATTTTGGATAAATACATATTCCTTTTGGATATATTAAAGCTATCAAGATGCATTAGTACATTCAACAGAATATGTGGAAGTATAAGGAGAACATTTCTTTTGATTAACCAAGAGTTCATTGGTAGAGTGCATGGGCAAGAACTTTAAATGGATAGTTGATGTAATAGGGTATAGTTGGTGCATGCAACATCTAATTCTGTAGAAGATTGTGGCTACATATAAGTTCAAGCATGCGAAGCTTATATTGGAGATGGTTCAGGAGATAACCTACAAACAAATGATAAATAGGGAGATAAATGATTACCGAGCTGCAATCATGAATGTCCAAATGATTTTGTACAAAATTTTTGCAGTAATTGAAGTCTGATACAAAGAGGAAAAGCTAAGGGATGGAAGCCATCAGCCAAAATCCCAGAATGGAAATAAATCAATTAATAAAGCTTTTGCAATTTGTTGCTTTAGCAAGGATACTCAAGAATGCTGTGCCCAGTAAGATGTTAGTCCCATATACCATGCACATGCTTAGATGGAATTTTGAGATTGCGGAGGAATTTATTGAAGAATAAACTAAGGACCTTTAAGGATAGGCTGGCATAGGTATAATGGGTCTTTGCTTGCAAAGCAGAGTAGTTTTGCTGTACAAAAGTAAAGTGATTTACAAATGTACATCAGTACCATACAAAAATGAAGGCAACCTTAACAAAATGTACTAGCATTGGGTCAAAATGCTGAGATGTGAAATGACATTGCGTGGGTATGCTATGACTTATTATAGAGACAGAGTAACGGGTGTCTAGAGGTGAATTGATATCTTTAAAAGCAAAAGTATTATAGGCCATGTCACAATTAAAAAAAGGTTGCATCTTCTAATGTTACAGTGAGATAAACAAGATGAAAAGTGATATACAAAATGTAATATTAGGAATTCAGCACTAAATGAAATGGGAAGTTCTCACAGAAAAATTCTTTGTTGTAAAAGTATTCTGTGGGATGTCAATTGCACAATCGGTTGATAACGGGTTCAGGTTGTACCTTGACCATGTTTTGTCTAGCATTTTATGTGCACTGTTTACAGAATATACATGCCTGGTCAATTTTTGTTGGTGAAGAGACCATTCTGGACCTTTTACTCTTATGATCTGTTGTTGGGTCTCTCCCTCTCTCTCTCTCTCTCTCTCTCTCTCTCCATTCTTCCTTCCCCTTCCTCTCTCTCACCCCCGTTAGACCATATTATCTACCAGAGCAAATTTGCTGATTCAACTTGATACTAATCCTAATTAGACTCATCTTCTCACATTGTATCTTCATGCTTTGTACGAGTCATGTAATTCAGCATGAAGATTCCTCTGCAGCTCGAGCTCTTTCTTTCATGTTGGAACAGTTCAAATGGACTCTTACTATTGGAATGCTTTGTTCTGAAAGACACAAAAAAATATAGGGCGTATAGGAGAGATAAAGCACTAGAAGTCATATATTCTTAATCTTGTATAAAGTTGCAGGGTTGATTGCAGTTCTCTGTGTTAAGTGTGATTGGTATTGAGTCTCGGTGTGATGTTTTTTACCAGGAACTGCCAAAGAAAAAATGCAGTCGAAGATCAAAGTTATTCTACAGCTGTGGGCATTCGCTATTTACTATCACACACTTTCTTTGTGCAAAAACAAAAGAGTTGCCCTTTCCATTTGGACAGCTAGCAGCCAATACAGAGGATACTTTAGGCCCATGGATTCAACCTGTCGTTGGATCAGTTGAGGGCTTGAGTTTGAATCTCCTGAGCATAGCTGATTATCAGGTAATGTAAGTCGTTTTTTTTTACAAGTTTCATGCTACTATGGTTTTAGGCTAAAGTCTAAACCTATAATTCTAACAAAATCTCTGAATTAAATTTCATGGTCAGTTATCTCTCATTGGAAATGTCGCTGAATATATTTCACCATCCACTTCAGTTCTGTTTGAAAAAGCTAAAAAGATAGAAGATTTTTCTGTGAAAATGCCAGACATGGTAATTATGACTGTGGATAAGCTTGCAGTTAGGGGAGTGACCGGTTCCATTGCAGATTTATGGGTCAAATATGAAGCTGATTTGAATGGTAAAACAGATATAATGCTTAGAATGGCAGAGAAAGTGCCTTTTTTGAGTCCAATTGCAAGCTTAGTCAACTCGGCAGTGAGTCCTTTTGCTGGGATGGTCTCTGACTGGATGCTTAAACACAGGGAAATTGTAGTGAAGGAAGTTCCCCCAGATGATACTGTTACTAAGGATGTGACTGATGGCCCCATAGATGGTTCTACACATGAGGCTGGTAATGGTAGTCATTTCCTTGAGAGAAAAGAACCTTCGACCAAAAATCATGATGCCATTGCATCCATCGAGGAGAAACAATCTGACAATATTTTACAGCAACATTCTGGGAATATTTTACAACAAGATAGTGAGACATCTGAGGTGGTTGAAGAGGGAATAGGCATGCCAATTCCATTACAGTTTGTAGAGAAATCTCCTGACCCAATTTTGGAACTCTTTGATGCAAGTTGGCACATGGGCTCGTCTATTATCTCCTCCAAAACAGGGCCGTTTCCCAAGAAGAAAGCAGGCAAGTAGAACGGTTTTATCAGCTGTGTAAAGATTGATTCCATTCTGGTGTGAGAACCTAGTTTTTTGTGTGTCCAGGCAAGTTTTTCACATCCCAAGCATCTTTAAAAAATATAGTGAACTGCTAGTTTGGGCAAGTTCAAAATAGTGGGGTATATCATTCGATACAAAGTAAACTGGTAGCCTTTTGTACACATTTTGTATATAACTTTTAAGCCAGTCTTAGTTCTGTACATCCGGGGGCAATGGTCAAATTTCAAGGCTTCCACCTTTCTAGGGGATTTTACACTTCCATAAAAAGCCTCTCAAAAGACTGCTGCTTACAATAAATTTGAGAGAAAAATAAAATAAAATAAATAATTTTAGCTAGCGAGGATTCATGTCTGGATTGTTAGTGAAGTTGTTTTTCTAATATTGCATATCAAAGACCTATTCTACATTTGATTATCTCAAAATACTTAGGTCAATAATGTGACAGCCTTATGCTTTTCCACCTGTTTGAAACAATGAATATACTCTTTTATAAATGGAATGTATATATAATAGTCAAATAAGTTTTTTTTTTTCCTTTAAATTGTCTTCAACCGAATGGATTTCCTTGACAGGATCTCACAAAGAACAATATTTTTGTGATGTTGAACTTGCTTTGATGGGTTGCCTGGGTAGTAGCGGTAGACCTAGCCCATTGTTTGCATAGCCTTTTCGCTTGTCCACAGACGAAGACTTCACATTTGGAGTAGACGTGGAAAAAGTTAAATAGAGAACAATGTTCAAATATTTTATTTTGCTTAATTGGGACTTGTAAATGTGTACCAACTTGGGCCAACTGTGAACCTGATGGATCTTGCGTAAAATTGTGCACACGGTTTTCCTGTTTTAAAAGGGGGTTTGTTGTAGATTTAGTATCATTTAATTTAGGCTAATTAAAGCATGAAAACGATTGAAGTATAATTAATTTGGGTAAATCAGAATGAGCTGGAATGATAAAATTGAGATGTTATTTTTGGAAATTAAATGTAAAAGATGATGTATTTAGCTCTTAAACTGATGGAATATTGATGTACAAGATGAACATAATTAATAAATCATGATACATAAAATTAATGCTCTTGGTATGTTGTATTTTAAAGTTTGTGTAAAATGAAAATCTTCTGTGAGTAGATCTTGAGTAGTGCAGAATTGATGTCTTAAGTCTAAATCTGAATTGGTAAATGGTAGGTTTTTATAACTAATTTGTTGTAATCCCTAATATTTGATGATCCATAAGGACTAGCGATAAAAAAATACCTTGGGAAGTTGTATAGCAAGAGTTGTATTCTCCAAAGTCTACCTTTCAATAGATCAACTTTTATGGCTCTGGGTTAATGATTGAAGATAGTGAGCAAGTGTGTAGTGGCATATAGGCTCATTTTGATGTAGAAGCATTCTTTGTGGTGTTCCAAATTGAAATGTTCCTATGAAAAATGCCCCCTTCTTGTAGTGTGATTGATAGAGGACAATTCCTTCATGTTTTAGGATGTGTTTAATTACATATGAATATTTTTAAATACTAAGATATAATAAATAGTCACACAAACCTTTACCAAGTTGGCTCTTAATGGCTAGTAGGAAAGAGTGGGAGTTGACAATCTTAAAATATAAAAATTTGAATTTGAGGTCAATCTTGAGCTGCTCAAGATCAAGAATTATAGATATTGGGATTTGGAATTGGTACATGGAAATGTGAACTAATAATAACGCAAATGTGTGGGAATATGTGCAATTAGGCCCAATATAGTGTCAAATGTATGGAAATGTGTGAGGGTGAAGGTAAATGAGGATGGATAGGGATAAGGGAAAGAGCTAGTTTTAGCACAAGAGTGTGCCACTTGTCACTAAATGATTATATCGAGACGAAACTAAATGGGAATTGACATGGGTAATGCAAGTTTTTCCATTACAATATTATATGTTAGACAAAGAGCGAATGCCAACTCTAATAATTTTGTAAAAGACAAAACGTATACTTCACTCTTTCACATGAATATTTTATGTCATTTTATGTGGATATTTTTGATGCACAAATGTAGCACATAATTTGGTTATTTTGGTTTACTCAAAACTGATCTTCAAACCACACTCTATTATGCAGAACTATATATCTCAAAATATTCCTCACTCATTTCTTAGCAGTTTCTCCATCTTGGACTGGATTGAACATGTTATTTTGTCCCTTGAACTAAATACTAGGCATAAACTTGTCCTTAGTTCCAAAAAACCAGTTTTCCTGTATTCCAAGATTGACAATCACAAAGTATGACCATTACTGTCAATATGGGTGCTATAAAATTCAAATTTTATCTAGGATTGTGTATTTAAAAGCATCATCTTGGGAGAATTTTGACATAAGAATTGATTATTACTAGTAGAGATGGACTAAAAGATCACACAAGAACATCTCCTCTCATATGAACCAGTCATCAATTGGCATCAAACTTTTACAATCAACAAATTGGCATTCATTATCATCTTCTCAAAGTTGTTTTTTTGGACTCAATTGAGATCACACGGATATGTGCATTAGACATCGACATAATCAATGGCCAACCATTCAACATTCACTGTCATCCCATAATCTCTTTTTCATTTATTGTTAAATCCACCAAAGGGCTTGGCTCATTGTTAGACAAGTTTTGTGCTTCAATAGTATACCAAATCCCCAATGGTGCTTTTTAGCATTGCACTATTTTCCTAAAATAAATATCATCTAGACAAACATTGTCTATAATTACTGAAGATCAATCTCTGCAATGGACAAAATCATGCTCATCTATGATAGAATTGCCCTAAGTGAATATAATTACATGCACGATCTTGACCCAGATCCCAAAACTCTCTCTCTTTAATCATTTTAAATCTTTGATCTTTTATTCAATTTCAAAATTTTATTACAATATTATAACAATAAAAATCCACATTGATCCAGTTTCTAAATACACCCTCTAGCCTTTCAATTTCATTTCTACCTATCATCTACTTCTCTCTTCAAATCATACATTCATTTAGGATTTAGTCTTGATTGATTACTTGTCACTCCTATTTAGACCATTTCAAATTTCAGGGTGCAAAATTATTCTATTCTTGTGTACGAGTTTAAGGGATTAAAAGTTAATTTTCCCTTTCATACGCCACACACAATTATTCCATGCTTGTGCCTAAGTTTAAAGGAGGGGTTAAAAGTTGTTTCTTGCACAACAAACACCAATAAAGCTTGTAACTGATGGATGAGGTGCAAGTCACTAGGATTCTGTAACAGAATTTCTGGTCTGCCTACCATACAAGACAATTACTAGTACACCTGTTATCTTGAACCAATTCCACGAGTTATAAAATATCATTTTTTATGTTTTTTCTGAACAAACGTGCCATCTACAAGGCTGAAGTTTGAAACCCAATAAAGTTGGTCATGGAAGCATAAATCAACTTATCTTTGCTGATACGATACGACATGTTTTGACTTGTTGGAAACTGTTCTTTTGGTTTGTTGACGTTTCTTGGAGACAGAACTTTTAACTTTTGTTCACGGAAATGTGTAATCTTTACTATTGTATAAGCAGCCAATGAAACCTTTTTTGTCACCACTTTCAAAATGTGTCTTTTTTTCTGTCCCTTTCCTATGGGCCCCATTTCTGGAAAAGTGTGGCTCAGATATCTATTCCGTTCCCTGGTTTTCCAACACCACTTATTTGAGCCACATTGTGGAGTGCTTAAGAGCCAGAGCTTGGAGTTTGAACCATGATTTAATGGAACTGAGAAGTTGCTTTTGTACCTTATTTCTGGTTCCAGTAATGATATATGGTGTAATATTTAACCAAACAATGGTCAAAAGCTACTGCATGGATCAAAGTAAAGATACTGATTTTTTTAGGGTTTCCATGGTTAAAACAATGACAGAAACAGAAGGTTTTCGGAAAGACTTGTTTGGCGTTGGGGTCACTCAGTAGATTTTGATTGCTTTGATGATAGTTTTGGGTCACTCATATTTTAAGGGACCATAAATCACATGAGATGATGTGAAATATATGATGAAAAATTTGGTTAGGGGTCGCCTTTGGAAATCTTATCCTTAAAGGATAAGGTAGTTTTTCACCTAGAAGTGCCAAAAATTTGACTTTCTAATATTATATTTTGAATCACTAAACACAATTGTCACTTTATTGAGAAGATATAATAGTTTTATTATATTTAACACTCATAGTATGGTACTTGCCTGTTCATTTTATTGGAATTGTAATTTATTTGTTTTGTGTAAATAAATTGTTTGTATAAATAACATCACAGTGATTTGTTTTATATATTTATTATTAAAGATTTTTTATATTATAATTTTATTTATTTAAAATAAAATATTAAATTCTAAATAAATTATTAATAGAAGTGTTTAAATATTTTTAATTAAATATAATATGCTTGATGTTAAAAGGTTTTTATAATTGTATGAATAGTATAATTATTATATTATTGTAAAGAGAAAAGTGTACATGGCTATCTTTCTCTCTCTCTCTCTATATATATATATGTTTAAGAAAATTAGTTTTTTTTGTTTTTGGTATGATGCAAAAAAACTCTACACAATTTTTTACCAAAAAAATATTACAATTTATTATATGAATTATGGAATTATCATGTCTTTATTATCTACTATCCTAGTATTTAATTTGATCTATTTTTTTGCATAAGATAACTTAAATATGAAATAAAATTTTCATCAATCTATATTAGTTCCCACTTATCAATACTAGAACTCATTATATCTATTCTCATATATTAGATTGGATCATGGGTATTGTAGTCTCACATCATGCCCCATTTTGCTTTGGCAATATGGGGACCCCTATATAAGGAAATTATTTCTCATGTCATCACAAGGTAACAAAGGCTTCAAAACTTAGGTTTTCTTTAGTGGATTGTTTGGTGAAAATTAAAAGCATGTTTAAAATGACACCGAAATCCGATTGAAAAAGTTCAACATTAGTTAGGATTTGAAAGTTATAATTTTTTGGGAAATTTAGGTCTTGTGGAACTTGATGTTGCAATTCAGACCATGTATCCGATATAGGGCATCTTGTCCTGTACCTGTAACATGGCCCATAAAAGTTTCAAGGGAAGTTAACAGTAGCTTGATAAGGTTTACATCACCTTCATTATCAAGAGAACTCAAAATTTGTTTAAATTCATAACAATTTATTCTAATCGAAGATTTTAGGGCTTACAAAATCTAATGAGGGATATTCATTTCATGTCTAGTTATTGATGCAAGAAAAATTTGTTTAAATTCATAACAATTTATTCTAATCGAAGATTTTAGGGCTTACAAAATCTAATGAGGGATATTCATTTCATGTCTAGTTATTGATGCAAGAAGAAAGGTTCTTCATGCAAAGCTAATCTCAATTAAGGTGTAAGTGGTAAATAATGACAATTAACAAACTCAGTTACACATCCAGTTGCTTAATCATGCAAGTGAAGTAAGGCTCACTTATCAGGTGCATTTCATGTTATAAAACCCGATATTGGATATCATTTCAATTCCACATTCGATAAGGATCCCTGAAATTCTTGTACCAGCCAATTTTTTTGAAAAGTTTCACAATTACACTTAAGTAGATTTAAAGGTAAATTTATTGTGAATGGTGAATTTAAATATGAGGATTATTTGATTGATGTTGATTTAATATCTATATTGTGAGATTAAACTCCGTGATAATTGAATATATTTTCATATAAAGGTTGATGTGAAATAATCTTGTGAGTTGATGTAGGGGGCGGTGGAAGAGTGATTTGGAGAGCGTTGAGGAAATCCTGAGGGATAGTGGAGGAAGTACACTGAAAGGTGAAGATTTGATTATAGATCTAGCTGCGAGTAAATTGTTGGATCCAAGAACTCGTACAATCAATTGTGAGTATTTTGAAGCATGTTGGAACTGGATCATTTTTTTTTAGTATAAAGAGTAGAAAAGACTAAGGTTAAAGATTTAAAGATAAAGAGTTGACCAAATCTGGGCAGAGAATCCTAAAGTGAAGAATTGTCACCAAGACTTTGTCAACCATGAGGATGTATGACTATTATCCAGAGTTTTGTGGAGTTATTGAATTATCAGTAAAGATTGAATCAAGAAGACATAAATTTGACCAATTCTTCTAAAAATATCTATTGATGCCCCATGTGCAAAAGATATTTTTGTGCCACGTGTCATGTGCTTATTCACTTATTTCCTTCTTGCCATGTGTAATTTTGTAATTAACATGTCTTAGTTCTATAAAAAGCAACATGTTATCTTTTATTAGGGATAAAAAATTGTTGAGATGATAAAGCTTGAATTGGAACATCACCAATTTAACTTCTATTTCATGTTTTTTGTTCATTTTTAGTAAAGACTTGCACATATTGTAGGGGTTAGTACTAAAGAAAAATCAAGGTTGTCCTTGATTGTAAAACTTGCATGACTGTAAATTGTTCATTTTGGTGAAATAATCAATTTGTTGCACCAATTGTGGGTGCATTTTGAAGCTATCTCATTGGTGAATGATTCAATTCTCTAAACTCTTGCACTGTTTTGTATGTAGCTGTGAAACATTCTGGTGAAATACAAATAGTTTTTTCTTTGGTTTACTTATCTTTAAGTGTGTACATGGGTAATATCTGAAGCAAATTAAATTTCTTAGGCTCTTTCCTCTCTCCTTTTAATCTTTTGCAATTTCTTTCAAATGAAATAGTTTGAAGTAATGTGGAAAGTAATGGATGCACAAATGGTTAGGATTAATAGAATTACTTTTTTGAAGTAAGCATATATTCACAAATGCCTACAAGTCCCCAAAGTGAAAAAAGCAATTTAACAATGAACCTTGAGTGAACCTAGTAAGTCAAGACCTGACATTATTGAGCCTTGGGATAGCTAATTCATAACTAAATTAGCGAGTATTTCAAGATAGATAGGTTCCATTGTTCAACAAATCTATCTGCATGTTGTGTGAGTAGCATCATCATCAACAGGTGCAATTATATTCCCTCGATGTAAATGCACTCATAATCCCACCAAATTCAAATAGTTTTTCTCACTTATTCTAACCAACACTTTCACATAATTTGATTGTTACTCATTAGCTTGCATGCTCAAATATTCAAATTGAGTACTTAGGCTTGTGTATTTAAAAACAAGCCCTAAGTCATTAACAATCATTATATATACTATCAAAAAATCATGAGAAATCATTATCAAAGAGACCCCTCAAAACACATTATCAACTAACAACATCGAGCATTATGTATCAATCATTGACAAATACTACATTTAGGAATGTCTTCTACATGTCATTAGTATCTTCAAATCATGTGAAATCAACAAAGGGGTTTAAGCTAGAGATAAGGATGTTTCATCCTTAAACCCTATCATAATAGATCTATAAATATTGTTGTTAACATTGTATTAGATCATAAAGTAGGTACAAGCGATAACACATTAGCTTGGAGGTACACAATTGTAAAGGATAAGATCACACTTGTAGGATGTGATCAATTGTGACAAACTAAATCACAAACACAAATTAGTTAAGAACATCAAAAGTCTTGGTTTTTTTCCATTTTTACATGTACACAATAATATAATATCAAGTCTAAGTTTTAGTTGGATTAGTCAATTGAAAGACAAAGTGAACAAGTCACATTAAAATATCTAAGCAATATTGTATCCTCTTCACTTCAACCATCAACTACATGTTTATGTCTCAACTCATTAATTTATCTAGGCTTATTTGTATCAATTGACTTGTCATTTATTAGGTCCTCAATATTTGTAGAGTGCACGTTTATTTCTCCATAATTATATCTTGAATTAATAACAACATGTTTATTTTGATGGGTAAGACAACATTTATAAGGGTGAAAATCACATACCATGTGGTATTCCCCTCTATTTTGGACTCAATTTGTCTAGGTTGTGTCTAATGGAATGACTAGTTACAAGTGTCATGTTTTTACAAAAGAGTTGGGAACTAACTTGATCCTACCTTCACACTTTCTCAAATAACAATCTTGATCTACAAATTATACATTCATGTACTTGGGTTAGATTCATGACATGAAAATGACCCATTGGTTTTTAAATTCAAATTTTGTCTTGGGTCCAAATTGACCCCCTTTTAACTAGTTGTTTGTTGACTTTAGCCCAAAATGTTTAAAATTGTACACTAAGGTATTGTATAAAAGGACAAACCTTAATACATTACGAGAATCAAATTTTGGGTCAATAAACATGAATGAAAAATCTTATGATATTGAGATTTGTATATTTACATCAACGTGCCATCAACATTCTAGGCGTATTGCATGATTGCTTGGTGTGTCTTAGATCATTGTTCCAAAATTGTTTAATTAGATCTAGGGGTGATGTAAAAAATAAGGTCATTTTTATGTTGGATTAGTGGGATCATCACTTTAGTCAAGAAGGAAATTGCAACTAGGAGACTCCTTTCATCATATCACTGTTGGTTTTGTGTGCATGACACATTTTGGAGAGGATTGGAGGGAATTAGGGATGGGCCAAAATATCTTGACAATCTATTGTTCATGTTGTAAACATTAACACTAAGTAGAAAATGAAGAATGGTGAAATCACTACTTTGTATATGTGACAAACTCACCAGTCAATGGACACAAGAAATATCATGATAATTGGTTAAATACCATAGAAATATTATGATAGTCTTGTTGAATATGTGCTTGTTCGTATGATAGAAGTGAAAAATTTGATTGAGTAGATATAGGGTGGAATATGAAGGGTTCAAACACTTGAATCAATTCATTTTATTCTATTCTTTCAATTTTGTGCCACAAAAGGATAGAGGGATTTTATAGCTTGTGTAAAAAAGACATTGCAAGGGTTGAATCATGTTAGGATATTTATATTTCATGTTCTTTGTGGAACTACAAGCATAATTGACATTTTTTTTGAGTTTCAGGTCTTGCATAGCAAACATGAGGGAGTTTAAATGTTGTAAGGACTCCAATGAGCCTTACACTTGTTTTGATGATTGAGCTAGTGATATAAGGATCCCAAAGATCACTCTTACTAAATTTTTTACCCTTTTAAGGTTTCTCCAGGGTAATATCTTGTGTTCAATTTGATATTGTGTGTGTCCTTAGTTTATATTTGTGATTCCTTTGCATTTTCAATATCAAGAACATATGAACATGTTTTGATTAAGGTAAGAAGGGAATTTTAAAGGGCCAAAACCTTGTACAAAAAGACCAAAGAACAAATAAATCAGGAAACTAGGGTTCCAACCCATTACAAGGATACCATAAGGTAAGGATAAATAAACCCAAGCTAGCTGGATACAGTAGAGAAAAACACAATCAAAAGAGAGAAAAACAATCAACCTATAAAGAACAACAAGAAGCACGTGAAAGAGTTGGGACCCCCTAGGTTCCATTTAGACAATACCATGCCTAGAATGGGTTGGCCTCTCAAACAACACTCAATCATGTGAGTTTGGGTAAGTGATATAGAAGGGCCTTTCTTCCTCCTTACCACAATCTAGGAGACATTATCATCCAAGTTATCTAAACAAGGGGAAGTAGGGGGGATTCCCCCATAGAGAGTCCATCAACATGCAATGGGAAAACCAAGGAATGATGAGGTGAAGGGTGACCATCCACCACCTAAATAGTTTGGATATGGACTGAATCCAAGGGAAAATTAGGTAGAGAGGTTAGGAAAAGAGGTGCCTCAATAGGGTTTGAGGGACACGAAGGAGCTACACCAAAAGTAAAAGACCCATCCACATATGGAGAGGAGTCATTTGATGGAGAATTAGGAGCATAAATACTTAAGTGATCTTCATTATCATCCTTCCACCACATAGGAGAGCCCTTGTGTGTTATGATATTTTTTGAAAATATTTATAAAAATAAAAATATAGCAAACCACTTCAATGGGTGGACCTCCAATAATCAAATAATAATATATGAATTCAATATTGTATAATATGATGATATAGGATAGAGTTCTCTTTCTTATAATTTATAGGCTAAAATAAGTAGGGACATACCCCTTCATCGTAATTAAGATGTATTAGTGTATTGAATGATATTTATGTTAGGGTTAAGCATGCCACAAGTGCTTATCCTTAGGAATATATTATATATACTTAGGAATATATCATATTAGGATTGTAACATTCCCTTCCCCTTTAGAAAATCATTGCACTCAGTGCCTAGAACTCTAAAATCTTTCATCATTCATCATTCTAGAATGTTGCATCTTCAACTAGCAAATTCCTCCACTTGATTAGGAATTTTGAGGCAGCTCTATTTTCCAATCTAATTTTTGACATTCCATGAAGTTTTTGTATATTTTGTATGAATACTTTTTCCATAATATGAGTGTAAAATAGATGAGAGAGTCCACAAAAATATGCATTCTTAATTAGTTTATCTGCAACAAGCGAGATTACATCAATATTATTTGTCTTTGGAAACCCCATAATGAAGTCTATTAATATTTTTTCTAGTGTTGTATTGGAATGCCTAATATTTGTAAGAGGTCTGGAGTCTTTATTATTTCCCTTTTATTTTGTTGGCATATCAAACATTCTACCATAAGTTTTTGGATATTCACTTTAATACCTTCCCAAAAGAAATTTTTCTTTATAGGATAATAGGTATGAATAAATCTTCTATAGTATCTTGTTAGACCCAACAATCCTCTCTTCTTAGGGTCCATATTAACACCTTTAAGTGAGAACAAATGTCTTGAGTATTCTACCTGTTTTACCCTAAGACACATTTGGATTGTTTTGCATAGATTTTATTTTCTTCCAATTCATTAACAATAGGAATATGAAACTTATATTTATGAGTGATTTTGTTTAGCTTCTTGTAATGTGAGCACATTCTCCATGGATCATTCTTTTTTTTTTAAGAATAAGAATAGGAGATAAATATGATTTTTTTGGGGGATGAGCAATGTTTCATGGTATTAATTTAATGTCATGATTATGGTCTCCAATTAGAGGTACAACCTTGGATTCTTGAAATACTTGTTGGTGGTATTGAATAATCTCTTGAATTTTTGGTTGATCTTGAGTTATCATAACTTGTGCTTCTATGAAATGTAATTGTGCCCCTAGATTATAAGAACCTTTTTTGAGTAATTTCTCCATCCTATGGGTTGGTGGTGTTTTTATTCCTAGAAGTTCATACTTTTTTCCATGTATCCTAAAAACCATGGATAAGTCTTGAAAATTGAAAGATATTGTTCCTAATTTCTTAATCCATTGCACACCCAAAACTACATCCACTCCCCTAATAGGGATAGCAAACATTTTTGAATCTAGTTGATAATTTCCCATTGAGAGTTTTATATGATGGCATTTACGACCACAAGGTAGTTGTTTCCCATCAGCTATCATGACTTGAAAATTAGAGACTAGATAAACAAAATAATTGAGCTCATTAAGTAATCTTCTATCAATAAAGTTGTGTACTACAAGTATCAAGATATTACTAAGATTAACTGGGGAAAAACTCTCTTAAGAAAAAGTGTTAAATAGAAATTGCCTAATAAGGGTTGGATAAACCTTAATTTTGATGGTTGCTCAAAAGGAAACCCTGGTGAAGTTGTTGTTGCAGGCGTTATTAGAGATGAGCAAGGGTTCTTGATAGAGGAGTTTGCTAAATACATTGGTAGAAAGACCAGTAATGAGGCTGAAGCTATTGTGGCTTGGTGGAGATTAACTAAAATGAAGGAAAAGGGTTACCTTAAAGTTAAGATCAAAGGTGATCCTAACATGATAATTCAAATTTTGCAATGTAACACGCTCTCTCCCTTGAGGATAAAAAACATGATGAATGACTATAAAAGTATGATTAGGGGTTTCTCTAATACCAAAATCAATCATATATTTAGAGAATGTGATTTGATTGTTGATGCTATATCCAATGAAGGTCTATGATGTAAGGAATGGAATTATTGGCTTTACTTTGATGTCCCACACTTAGTGAAAGAGAGTGCTTGATGAAAGACAAAATTCAAGTGTGTCCAACTAAGCCGATGATTTGTCTATCGTACTTTGAGTTGAAGGATGATGTGGCCTTCAACTTGCATGATTGTTATTCGTTAGATAAGATGGTTGTTTTTTCAGTGATGATGACTCTCCTTCTTTTTAGTGCTCTTCGTGGATTGCTTTCTTCTCTCATGTTTGGTTCTTTAATGATGTATTCCAAAAGATTGTTTGGATTTGTTTCTTTATTTCCCCCATGTGTGCTTTTATGCCACATGATTATTGTGAGATTGGTAATAATAATCATTTTATTATGAGTGATGTGGGGAGAATTAATAATGATTTTGATCCTCTCTACGAAATTAACCATAAAAAGTGGTGGTTGATGGGTCTCCAAAACACCGTCTTTTATGAGAGAAGGTGGCAATATTATATTATTGATACCATTAATTATTTTGTTACCTGTTTCAAGTCTAGTTATAATAATAGAAGGTTCTCTATTTTTCTACTGTGGAATTAGTAGCAACAAAATTGTCGAGTGTAAGATGGGGAGCCCTTGTAAAAGATCTGAGCCTCAGTCCTGTGAGGTTCTCATGCAAAATGTTGAGCTTTGGGAGCTCTTTGAAAAAGGGGGATGCTCCCCTTTTTTCAAATTCATGAAAGGGTATAATGATAAATTGACATGTAAGTTTGTCAATTCATGGTATGAGGGTTTGGTGACCATCACGAGTTTTCACTTTCAGTTTACTCATGAAATTATTGCAAAAGCTACTGGCTTGAAGTGTGAAGGTGAGCACATTGAGAATAAGAGCAACAAAAACTATGATAGATTCATGGTTGCTTTTCTGGAAAAAGGTGAAAATTTGGTGAAGTTTTAGAATGGCTACAATAGGGAAAGACTTTCAGTGCCTTGGGGTATGGTAAGTCTTCATATTATGAAGTATTTTACTTTACAAAGCCAGTTTCAAACCATTCATGGCTATCATTTTCCGTTTTTAAATCATATGAGACACGAGTCTAAGATTAACTTTCCTTTTTACCTGCTTTCCTCTCTTCAAAAATGCATCTTGGATGGGGCCTATCCTCCCCTTCACCAAGGTTTAATCATGACCCTAAATAAGTACAGTCTTTCTATGACCCCTAAGAAAAACCCTTATAGTAGGAAAAGAAGTGTTAGAATTCAAGAAATTGATCCTTCCCCTTCGTTTGTTAAAATTTTTGAAGGTAGCCCTAGTTTTGGCCCCAAGTCTAGGGGTAAAAAGGTTGTTAAAATCAAAGAGATTTCCTCTAGGGCTGCTACCCCTCCTTATTATATCCCATGAATAAAGAAAAGGGCTTGTCTTGTTTGGTATAAATTCCTCCTCGCTATCCCTTGTTGAAAACACTTTGGACACTAATAGCTTGAATATCCAAGATATCACCCTCATTAAAAGAAAACCCCCTTATGACCAATTCTACTAAAAATAAAAAAGAGAAAGCATTTTTTTTTTTGTGGAGGAAGGGGGTCCCATCAACACATATCTGATATCGAAGGAGAGAAAAACACCTTATTTCTTCTGGAGAAGAACACCCCACTGTCTTTGGGAGGTTGAAGATATTCCAAGTTAGCTAATATGTCGACTGTGGGCTCTTCTTTAGAGTCTAAAGGTAAACATGTTGTTTTGATTGTGCCTTACACACATGCCTTGCTAAAAGTGAGGACCCCCTTTTTTCTTTTTGCTTGATTTTCTTGCTTTTCAGATTTTAGGTGGGTTTTCTTTAGGTTAGTTTCCTTTTTGGTGGGTGCTTATTTGATTTTGAGTCTTGGTTGCATTCAAAGTTTAACATTTGAGAAGATTGCAAAGATTTGATGGTTGGTTAGACAGCCCTCAAATTTTTGCAAGGTTGAATGACCCCCATTTTTTCGCAAGGTTGAATGACCCCCATTTTTTCGCAAGGTTGAATGACCCCCAATTTTCTACAAGGTTGAATGACCCCCATTTTTTTGCAAGGCTGAGCAACCCCATTTTTCCACAAGTTTGAATGACCCCCTTTTTTTTGTAAGGTTGAGCAACCCCCATTTTTTTGCAAGGTTGAACGACCCTCATTTTTTCGCAAGGTTGAGTGACCCACCTAATTTTTTGCAAGGTTGAATGACCCTCAATTTTTTGCAAGGTTGAGTGACCCCCAATTTTTTGCAAGGTTGAGTGACCCCCAATTTTCCGCAAGGTTGAGTGATCCCCAATTTTTTGCAAGGTTGAGTGTCCCCCATTTTTCTACAAGGTTGAGTGACCCCTATTTTTTTGCAAAGGTTGAGTGACACCCAATTTTCTACAAGGTTGAGTGACCCCCAATTTTCGGCAAGGTTAAGTGACCCCCATTTTTTTTGTAAAGGTTGGATGACCCCCGTTTTTCTGCAAGGTTGTGCATGTATCCAAATTCCACATAGGTCGAAGTACCCACATATAGGATTTTTTTTTTGATGAATATCTTGTCATCCCTTTTTGTGAGAACACATTGCTCATCCATACCATTCATGATTCTCCACCTTGGGTCTCCATTATCCTTCGACCTACATTCAAATCTCTGCAACTTTAGAGGAGTTATTTTAAAAGGAAATGATAAGATTTTAAATCTATTCATATAACTCGAGACCCCACACAAGTCAAAGCATGATGAATTAGTGTGTTTTAAAGGAATAATTGCATGATAGAATATGGATCCTAAATTGATAAATTTTAATATTTTAAATAAGAGAAATTATCAAGCATTAACGATGTATTTGAAGACAAACTATAATATTTTATGATAGAGGAGCAGTGGGAGATGAGTTTGAAGGGCTTTCATAGAAAACACTTCAACGTTCCTATTACAATAGATGGGACATCTTTTGACTTGACATGATGAAAATCAAAATTCTCAAATGAGTTCACATAAGAAATTGTGTTAAAATTTGCAATGGGACTAATGTAAGAAGTTGGGTCCACAAAAAACTCAAAAAGTGGAAGTGCTTTTCCTGTTTTCATATTTTGTTACACTTGGATTGAAAATTTGAAGCACTTACACATTGAATCTTAAAAAAAATCAGTACTATGAAATTTATTATTTTGAGTCTAGTTTCCAAATATGTAATTTATTCTAATACCCAGATGATACAAATAGGCATGTCTAAAAACCACTTTTTAAAAGTCACCTTTTTTTTACCATACCATGCATGTGTATGAACACCATAATTTGACCTAAATAAAAGTATTTTTATAATTCCTTTTGGGGAAAGATGTGTAACAAACTGAAGATTGATGAGGAATTTTTTTTGTAATTTTATTTGAATATATTTTTTTAAATTTTTTGTTGGCCCTAATTGTTATTTTTGAAAATCAACGAATACAAACACCATAATTTGACCTAAACTAATCATTTTTTGAATTTTTTTCATTGTGTAGAGAATTGTCTAAAGATCAATGTCATACAACTTTTTTATAAAAAAATTAATAGATTAAAAGTTATTAAAAATAAACAATCCCAATATTTCAAGTTTATGGACCATGTTGCTTAGAAATTAATTAAAAAATAGAAAATGGAAGGTGAAAGTCAGTGCATGGTGGCAATTAGGATGGTGGTCTAAGCGCAAGCCTACATCCTTTGGGGTAGGTTTGTGGGGGCCGATCCCCCTCTTTGGGTTGTGGGAAGATGTGAGGGTGTGTGTGGGTGTGTTGCAGTGGGGTGGGCTTTACATGCAGGTCGCCCAAGGGTTTTTAAACTATTTTTTAATCTTTTGATGCTGCTCTTATTTTTTGTGTGTTGGTGTGTGGCTATGACCTGTGGAGGATTCTATGTTGGTATCAGGTGGTTCAAGAGATCCCCGTTCTGGTTCTTCTAAGAAGGCTATTATCGACGGGGATTCCTCATCATTTGGTCATGAACATGCAGTTAATTTCCTTTTGCATACAATAGAGGAATCCAAGAATATTCAATTCTAGTGGTTACACACAAAACCCAGTGGGTGTTTAGAAAGAAGCACAAATCACCTAATGGTGGTGATTAATCCAGATGTTATAGCAGATGATGTGATGTACTTATCAAAGCATGCTTTAATTTGTAAATTCATGGGAGTCCACTTATCTTTTCCTTTTTTGGAGGCTTGGGCCCATAATAACTGGAACCTAGAAGGGGATATAAAAATCACTTTGGGAGCTAATGGTTTTTTTTGTGGTCTTCACCCTATTAGCAGATCAAAATATGGTCTTTAAAGGAGGTTTCTACTTTCATAACTAGGTAGGGATTTTTATCACACCATGGCATCTAGGTTTTGATTTGACAGAGGAGCTTCCATCAAAGATTCATGTTTGGGTTCATCTACCTCGATTGCCAATGGAGTTCTGGTGTAAAGAAATTATGCATTCTATTGTTGTCATTCTAGGGAAGCCCTTGGGTCCATCCCGTCAAACCCTTGATTGTAGGGTGACTTCCTTTACTCACCTATGTGTGGAAATTAATTTGAACAACCCCCTTCTAGAGTCCATTGAAATTAGACTAGGAAGCATGTGTTGGATTTAATAGGTAGACTATGAAGATCTCCCTTTTTCATGTTGTTCTTGTCATGAGTATGGACATATGCAAAGGAACTTCCCTAAGCTAGGAGAAAAAAAACAACCTCCAACTGTGATGCATGCAACTAACTCTAAAGCAAATGGTAAAGCTCTAGTTCAAAATGAGGATCCAGATATAAATGAGTTTATTCATGTGTGAAATATCGGTCAAGGGAAAGGGCACCAAATCGTCAGAACAAAGCTATCCATAAAGGATTATCAGGTAACAGGTTTGATGTCCTCAAAAATTGAGGACTTGGATTCAATGGAACATGACCATTCTCTTGAGACTCAAGATGTTTAGGGTGTGGACCCAACTAGCCTCTGCCCTCAGAGTCTTGATCCAGGGTCGGATAGGTTTGAGGCTCTAAAGGATAAAGTTGCTTCTTCTTTGGCTCTTTCAGAGCCTGGGGCAAAGGATCAGGAGTTGGAGGCAAACCTAGAGGCTAAATTGAATTATAACCCCTTGGAGGACATCCCTTAGGATGATAGGGATACAAATGTTATAACCAATCTAGATTTTGATTTCGGGTTAAAGGATGATGGGAAGAGGAAAGCCTTGCCCCTTCTTGGAATCCACCAGAAGACTTTAAAGAAAGGCATGGATAAAAAATGACTAAGGCATGGAGGAAAAAGGACTTGGAGAAGATGAAGATTATGGGATAATCTTTAGTGGAATCTGGAGTGATTAAGACCTTGGATACTCACTTTTCTTTGTCTCATACATGATTGTTATTTCTTGGAATGTGAGGGGTTTGGGTAGCATCCCTAGACAAAAGGCTACTTGAGACTTGATTTGTGAGCAGAAACCTGACATTTTATTCATTCAGGAAACTAAACTACTAAGACCTTGGATACTCACTTTGCTTCCTCTCATACATGATTGTGATTTCCTAGAATGTGAGGGGTTTAGGTAGCATCCATAGACAAAATGCTACTTGAGACTTGATTCATGAGCACAAACCTGACATTTTATTCATTTAGGAAACTTAACTACATGTTGAGGATATGATGGAAGACTTCATCCAAAATTTGGAAGAGGGGTTTATGTCAATGTGTGGGTTCTTAGGGATGGGTTGGAGGTGTTGCTTATCTTTGGGATCCTTGTAGGATCACGCCCCTTTGGTGGATGGCTAGAAAAAATTCCCTTTACCTATTGGCATCTTGCTTTGATTTAGGTGTGGTCATTATATTTACCAATGTCTATGCGCCTATTGATTTTCCAGGTAAGACTCTGCTATGGTCTCATATAAGGTCTATTTGATCTCTTATACCTTCTTATCCTTGGATCTTGGCAGGTGATTTTAACTCTATATGTAATTTGGAGGAAAAGTTGGGGGAGTTGGCCATTTGGGGCCCTCCTCTTCCTTATTGTGTGACAACATTTATTTTCTCAATTTAGTGGATATGAAACCCAATAATGGTATCTTTACCTAGCGTAATTAGAGGTGTGGGGAGGGGTCTATCTCTAAGAGACTTGATAGATTTTTGGTTTCTAAGGTTTGGATTGGTGATAGTTGGACATCTTCATCTAAAATCCTGGGGTGGAAGGGTTCAGATCATTGGCCAATCAAGTTCTCTTCATTCCTATTTTCCTTGCATAAACAACCTCCATTCAAATTTCAGCTTATGTGGCTCCATGATCACAATTTGCACTAGCTTGTGGAGCAATGGTGGATGGACAGGAGACCAACTTTTAGAATTGCAGGATAAAAGCACAATAGTGTCACACTTTCAGCCAAATAAATAGTTTCGAGTGAACTATTTTCGGCCGAAAGATATTTGACTGAGTGGATTTCGGTTGAAACCACGTCGCACCAATGTGGTAGGTACCTTTTCGACCGAAGAGGTTTCAACCGAAAGCCACTCGACCAAATACGTCTGGCCAAAAACATGAAAATAGTGAGCGTATTTGGTAGTATAGCTTGAAAATATTGAGCAATTTTTGGCCGAGTATGTTTCGGCCAAAACATGCTCGATCGAAACCTACTCGGCCGAGCATGTCTAGTTGGCATCATACTTAGCAGCCAACTCACCCTTTTTCAAAATTTTCTAAAACATTCAAATTTGGTAGAGTATTTTTCTAGTCAGAATGATTTTCTGCAAAAAAAGAAAAATACTCTTTTGTAGGGCTCAAAGTGGTGAATCCAAATATATATATTTTTTAATATTTTGATTAGTTTTAATATATCTTATTTTTAAAATAATGCAAGTAGGTTGTTAAAATTAAAAAAATAGGCTAATTAGAAATTTAAAAAAATAGTAAAACATATTATTTTTTTTTAAAAAATATATGGGGTACATGAGGATAGAGTCTTCTTCAAAAGGGTATAATTTGTTTTTTGAAAATGATTAAAAAAATTGACAATAGTTGACGGCTTGTGAAAATTGTCAAATTTTGACAATTCTGACTTTAAAATGTTATTACGAGAAAAATATACATCAAAATTTGATTTTTTTTCCATGCACAAGATATTGAAGTTACCTATTTGGAGAAAAGAAATTAGGGAGAAATGAAGTTTTTTTCAATTTGTTTCTTGACGGCCCGTGAAGTCACTCTTTTATGAAATTTTCAGCATTCCAAAATCTGTCCTTAAATTGATAAAAACATAATGAAAACAATTTTTTTTTTAAATTGAAAAATTACAAGAATAAACTTCATCAAAAGTTCTACATTTCATTAGTTTACACCATTTTGAAATTCACAACATAAATACCACTTTTATGTGGTCAAAGTTTATATTTTTTTGTTGTTGGCCAATTCCTTTATAAAGTGTGACATAGGTTTGTGCTTTTACCCTGCAATGTTCTCATTTTCCAAAAGACTGCAATTTGCAATGTATAAGCTTACGATTTGGAATAGAATGACTGGACAATATAACTCAAAATTAGAGAAGAGGGAATCGTTGGTGTGAATAAAGTCTTGTACCTAGTTAATTCCTTACTAGGAGACTTAAGGGACTTCTTCACATGTTAAGTTTACTTAGGTCCTAGAAATATTTCTAGAAGAATTAGTTGTCATGTCTAGATTTTATCTTTTTCCTAAGTAGTTATGATAAGTTGTCTCATATCATAAGGTTAAGAAACTTCTCATAATCTTATGACATCTTATGTCTCACCTTGGCTATCTAACTATAGTGACAGAAAATGTACTCCTTTACATTTTCTCACTTTGTTTGCCTCCCCTTAATTAATGGGACTTAATTAAGCCTTTAATTGACCCAATTATGAATTTAAAAGCCTAATTAATCTCATTTTCTAAAAGGGGGACCTACATTAAAAAAATTCAATAATCAAAGTACACATCTTGGAAAATGTGTGTCCTAGGTTTAGCGCCTAGGACCCATTTTCCCAAGGGTGAATGGGTCCTCTTTAGACTTAGAAGCCCATTTTTTAATATGTTTTTGGCGACATTTTTATGATTCAAATTCAAATTGCAATTGTCGGCCTTTGATGTTTAATTGTCAAGAAATTAGAAAATTACCAATAAATAGAAGGTCTTTTTATCAATTCAAATCTAACAAACTAGAGGGGAACTTCACAAGAGAAAATATTATTTTCAAGAGAATTGGAGATTATATTTATCAATCTTCTAAATTAACATTCAATATCTCAAGCATTATGTCAAACTTATTTGCATCTATGCATGTTTTTGGAGCTAACATTGTGATGCAGGTTTAAAGCATTCAAGTCAATTTTCAAGCATCAAAATCAACATCCAATCAAGCCATTTCATGCAAGATCCAATCCTTGGAGAGATGTGTTAGACTTCAGTCCTCCAAGGGCGGCCATTAAGGGTTTGGTGAGTTGCAACAAGCTAGTGTTCATTCATCATTCCTTCCTTTCATTATTGTTTCATTTCAAGGTTAATTACCAAAACGGGGTTTGACCAAGAAAAACTCCTATTCACCAAAAACAAACAATTTCTCCCTCTCTTTGTGTGTGTAGATTTGTAGGTGAAGAAGGATTGAAGATTGATCAAAAGTGTAATTTTGAAAAGTTTTCAAAGTTGTCATCAAAGTTGTCAAGCCATGAAAACTCATCTACAAAATTTATTTCCAACTTTTCGACATTGAGATCCAGAGCAATCAGGAGTGTAGATCCAGGAGCAGGGGACTGTGAAATCAAATTTTGGATCCTTATAACAAGAGCCATTCACCCTAGGGTGAATCTATCCCAGGAGGACACTCAACAATAGCTTTTGGTGACTGGTACACATCAACTTACCCTTCTTAGATCTGTTGGAATTTTGTTGTTTCTAATTGTGTTATGTTTTAAATTGATGATTCAAGTTTCACATTGCATGATTGAGTTCATTTAGCATTTTTATTTTTTCTCCCCAAACTATGTTTCAGGCATATTTACCCCGTCTTGTCATAAGGAAAATAGCCAAGATCTCTAATAGGGTTGACTCACCTAAGGGTTGAAAGTCAATCCTACCTTTGGGGATCTCTTTTTCCTTTAATGAAATAGAGAAAGGTAGGTGCATACATTCTTCATTTATCCATTTTTACATCACCTACCTACACATTTTCTTATGTTTCAATAACCAAGGTATCTCATATAGTGTATATTAAGTTCTTTTTGCATCATTGATAAGAATATAGTTTATTCTTGTCATATTGATCTTCTCTCTTTGTGCTTTCTATTTGGCCTCTAGATCTTTGTAGGTTATCTCCATAGCCAATTCTAACATGGTATTAGAGTGGGTTGAGTTTCATTGGATAGTCATTTTTTGAGAGATCTTGGTAGATCTTGAAAAGTTGAGTATGCTCTTCTCTTGCATCGTATGATGATCTAGATAATTAGAAAAACTTGATATAAATACTAGATTCCGGGGGGTTCCTCTTTTTGGCTTTGTATAGTAGGTTCAAATTGGAGCTTGTGGGTGAAAATTTGAGCTCAACATTGAGTTTAGGGTGTTCAAAAAAGTCATTTTTCCTTTTGTTTGTCCAAATCGGACATATGAGGCCAAATCTATGAGGGTTTGAAGTTGAAGAGTGGTTGCTAGATTTGGAAGGTACTTGCAATTTTGGAGCATTTTGGGTCAAATCTAACCTTGCCATCGCGTTCAGAAGGCCCAAGAACCCTAAAATTGACTGTCAATTTGTCAAAATTGAACAACTTTGCCCAGAGCCATCAGAAAAGAATCTCCCCCTCAGCCATCCATATGACCATATGGTCGTTGTGCATGCATACAGTATAATCGAAAAATAATAATTTATTGAGTTATTTTTTAAATATTTCTGATTTTTTTTGTAAAAAATAAATATTTTGGTCAATTTTTTTTTAAGAAATATTTTTAAAATAAATAAACAAAAAATATAAATATAAATAGGTAGTCTACAAACTTAATAGTCTGTAGATCCACGTAGGTACGGGAGTAGCCACGGGCCCAAAAAGTTCCATGTGGCATACCCATGTTTGACCGCCCATCAAATCAAGCCAAGCAGGTCAAATCACATCGACATCCAGTAAAATAATATACGATGAATAACACAGAGATTCCCTCACTGACACATAAAATGATAGACATAATATTTGAAGGAATATTCCAATGACTAAATATTTTGGTAGCTAGGAAAATATTCCTTTGATGGGCATTTAGCCGTCAACTTTAACCAAACCAACTGTTTAGGTCATCATTGCGTCAGCAGGGCCTTAAGAATTCCCCACCGCCCCGCCCCCCTCCCCCCTCCATTTGACTTTTGCATTTTGAAGGAGATTTTCAAACGATCATAACTCAGGCTTAGGACCTCCAATTTTTGAGAATTTTTTTAATTTGGGGCAAAATTTCATGCTCTTTGTAGTGGTATAGATGATTTTTGATTTTGGTCTCTAGATTTTCCAAAAAATTCAAATTCTCATAGGTGTTGTGTTATTCTCATTTTGGGAACTTTAGGGGCTTCATTCTCACTCCTACGATAACATTTTTGGGTGTAGTTTTTTTTGAAAGTGCAAAAATTTTCATGTACTTTTCAGTGGTATGATCAGATTGATCTAATTTTTACCAAAAATTGTACTTGATTTTGTGGCCTAAGTTTGGCATTAGCATGTACCAAGATCAACACCACTTCGTTGTTTTTGGCAAGTGACATTTGTAATTGCACTAATCATAAAGTGCCAAGCTCATATATTTTTGGGGGTTCTTTGATTGAATAAATTTGGGTGGATTCTTCTTATGGTTGTGGTTGCATTCCTCTTGATTTATGTTATTTCCTTCTTGTTTCATCATGGAGCTAGATCTACAATTCCACTCCTAACACCTTACAACTATCCTAAATTGAAATCTGAAATGAACAAATTGTTAAGAGTTAAAAGGTTGTATAGGATAGTTCATGGGCTTGATGGTGAAACAAAAGATGATGAAGATAAAAAGAACAAGTGGTTGAATAGTTATGAATAAGCCATTGGCTATTTTTTCTTGTATGTATCTCCTAAGTTGTTGTTTCACATTGATCACTTGGATACACCCATTGCTATGTGGACTAAATTGTCAAACTTATTTGGGAAAACAAATGAAATTCAAGGAAATTTGTTGGATAATGAATTAATCACTCTTAATCCATGTAATTTTGACAACATACATGACTTCATCACAAAATTCAAATCACTAAGAACACAATTGAAGGATTGTAAAATTGAAAAATTAGACACACAATTGGTGTTACGTGTTCTTTCAAAGCTAGGACCTAAATATTCAATGTTTGTGTCTACTTTCTATGCTACAAAGAATGCCTTTGGGTATTTTTCTATGCAAATCACTAGGGAACAAGATAAGCTTATTAAAATGGGTGCTTTGAAGTCTTCAAAATCCCATGCCTTGATTGCAAAGGATGAGAAGTCTTCAAGTAGAAAACAAAAGAAAAATAAAAAGCCTAAGAAGAACACACAATCCACATCTAATTCCATAGAACATAAAATTTCCTCTTCTAAGGGGGAAACATCTAAGAAGGAGAGGCCTACTTGTGCATATTAAAAGAAGGAAGGACATGAAGAACACTATTGTTATAAGAAGGATATTGATGAGTTGAAAAATCTTCTCAAAAAGAATCAAATTGATTTTCCTTCTATCTAATGTCTAAATCACCTCCTTCTCCTTCTTCAAAATAGTCTAAAAAGGACAAAGGTCATACATTAGGTAATAAGGGGAAAGATCTATGTGCTTTTTCAAGTCACAGATCAAGGAGATGGTTTCTAGATTCAAGAGCATCTCATCATATGGCATCTTGGCATTCTATATTCTCTTTTTTTGAGCCTTGTACTATGTCTCCTATTTTGATGAGAAACAATACATACATGAGTGTAATTGGGAAGGGGTCTATTAGTTTTGGGGAACACTTTCCAGGATGTTTTGTGTGTTCCTCATTTGACGAACAATCTTCTTTCCATATATCAAATTACACATGGTGGAGATGGGAGGACTGTGGAGTTCACTCCTGGTCCAATCATCATTCGAGACTTGGAGAGTGGAGAGATTATTGCTACTGGCATGGTTGATCATTCATCTTAGTTATATACATTTATATATTTTTCTTTTGATGGTGACATTGTTCCTTTGGCTGTTGATCACACTTCTAGTGTGAACCATGATTCAAAGGAGACATTTGGCTTCTTGAACTTGGGAACTTACTCACATAAGATATAGTTCTTGAGTCATGCATTTCATCTCCTCCATCTACTATTGCAGTTGATGATGCTTGTGTTGCTACAAATATGGGTTCTTGCGATTTAGTGCAACATAATATTCATTGTCTTTTAGATATGGTTACTTGTGATGGCTTCTTGATAGGTATTTTAGACTTGTTTGTGGAGTCTCATATTTCAGATTTGGAATACCTCATTGATTGCTTTCATCTTCTCATTGATGGAGATGATCCTTCTTTAGTTTTTGTGAGGGAACACTTTGACCCTATTGTTCATTATCTACATGATCATTCTTTGTAGTTTGACGTGAGTGTGAATACTTTTGGAAAAAATTTGGAGGAGGCTTCTTAATCTTTAGAGGAGATAAATTATCTTTGGATTGTGTTCTACATTCATCTCTACTAGATTTTGTATTTTCCTCTTCAATAGTGTGGCTTAAAACACTTGTTTGGAGTGTGTCAATTTTTAGCATTGATATGGAGACACTTGAGAACACTTCAAATACATCATCACATATCATTCTTCTTCCTACATCTTCCTTTCAGGAATAGGAAGACATCCTGCATACTATCTTGGTTTTGATTCTTCCTAAATGGAGGAACGTTGTTCGAACAACTTGGATCATCTTCAACATTCAATATTGAGATTCAACCATTGTAGGAGACTCACCATTGAGGGGGGTTGCATGGTCTCTTTTCTTCTTCTCTCTTATGGGGTTATTTTTTTCCTCATATAGGGTTTTGGCCTTCTCATGCATCTTTGAGAGAATTATTGTATTTCATATCTCTTTTGGGGAGGATTTTTTTCCCATTGGGTTTTCTCCTTTTCTCTATTTGTGAGAGATTGCATTTGAATTTGTACATGAGTACCTAACATGGCCTAGTAGCTGGGACCCATCTTTGCATCATTTGCATAATAATCTACTCCCTGAGTTGCACTTAAGGGGGGGTGTTTGTGTGAATAAAGTCTTGTACCTAGTTAATTCCTTACTAGGAGACTTAGGGGACTTATTCACATGTTAAGTTTACTTAGGTCCTATGAATCTTTCTAGAATACTTAGTTGTCATGTCTAGATTTTATCTTTTTCCTAGGTAGTTAAGATAAGTTATCTCATATCATAATATTAAGACACTTGTCATAATCTTATGACATCTTATGCATCACCCTGGCTATATAACCAAGGGTATTTCATACATTGTTTATTAAATTATATTTGCATCATTGATAGGAATACATTTTATTCTTGTTATATTAATCTTCTCTCTTTGTGCTTTCCATTTGGCCTCTAGATCTTGGCAAGCTAACTCCATAGCCAATTCTAACAGGAATGACTACCAATTTTCTTCAAGAAGAAACTAGATGCTCTAGGGAACTTGTTGAATGGTAGCTATGGGAGGAGATTTTTTGGAAGCAAAAATCTCGCTTTGATCGACTTCAAGAAGGGGACAAGAACACTACATTTTTTCATAATTCAGTGAAGGAGCGAAAAAATGATAATATTTTAGCATCTCTCTCTTCGCCCAAGGGGAATAGTTAAACTCATTCTAGGATATTTCGGAGGAGGTGGTTCAATTTTATTCTTTGTTCATAGAGTAGGGTTTACATGCTATGATTGAGGAGAATCTTGTTTTGAGATTTATTCCTCCTTTGGTCTTGGATGAGATGAATAACTCCCTTCTTGCACTTGTCTCTTTGGAGGAGCTAGAAAATATTGTTTTTTAGATGAAGAAAGGTAAGGCCCCTAATCCTAAAGGATTCCCCATAGAGTTTTTTTAGGAGTTTTGGGATACTATCAAAGTATATTTGTTGGAATTTTTCCAGGAATCCCAAATTAACAAGTAGATGCTTAGGGCTATTAATTCCACCTTTCTTTCTCTAATTCCAAAAAAGAGGGTGCTAATTCTTTAAATTATTTTTGGCCTATTATGTTGTGTAATGTGACCTACACGATTATTACTAAACTAATTGCAGAAAGAATGAAGAATTGTTTGAGCCCCTTAATCTCTTTGGAGAAAGGAGGCTTTGTCAAAGGGAGATAGATGGTGGATGGAATTGTGGTGGAAGCTGAGACTATCCATTTTAGTCTTCTTCAAAGGATAAGGCCATGTTCATTAAATTGGATATTTCTAAGGCCTATGATAGGTCCTTCCTTCAGCGATTGCTATTGGCTTTTGATTTTCATTCAGAGTGGGTTTCTTGGGTCATGAGCTATGTGACTTCTTCTTCTTTCTCTATTTTGGTTAATGGTTTTCCCTTGCCCATTTTTTAGCTTCTCATGGGCTTAGGCAAGGGGATCCTCTATCACCTTATCTATTTATTCTTATGGCCGAGGGTCTTGGGAGGTTGTTGAAGCAACATAACGAAATGGGTCTCATACATGGTTGGAGTTTGGCAAGGGGTTTGGAGTTTCAGTCCCACCTTCATTTTTTTGATGATACTGCTCTCATGGGTTTGGCAAGAATTGAGGAGAGAACCAATTTTAGGAAAGCCTTGGATATATACCTAGTTGCATCTAGCCAAATAATTAATGAGAACAAATCTAGTATCTTCTTCAATACTCCAACTTTGATTCAAAACAAAATTACCAAAATTCTTGATTTTTAGATTGGTAGGCTTCCTATAGATTATTTGGGTATTCCCCTTTGTGCTAGAATCTTGAAGAAGGATTAATTAAAAAAGAACCTAGACAAATTTAGGTCAAATTTTAATCACTAGGCCTTCAAATGGTTACATTTTGCTAGTAGATTGATTCTTTTATCCTCTATGTTACAAGCTCTTCCTTTGTACAGGTTTTGTAGACATGCAAAATTGCCTAATTTGTTTTTGTCATATTCATCCTTGATCACTGCATAATCATTTTCATCATTTGCATTTTTGTCATATTCATCCTTGATCACTGCATTCTTGACAATCCTATTTTCATCAATTTGCATTACTAATTATCCTTTTAACATCATTTTCTATCATTTTCAATTTATTTCCTCTATTAATTATGTAATTTTGAATTATTTAATTAAATTCATCACATTTCATTAAGTTTCTCTAATCTCCCGTAATTGGATAATTTTAAATATTTAATTAGCCATTAATATAATTTTCCTCTAAAGTCCTATGATTAAATAATCTTGAATTATTTAATTATCTAATTCCTATCCTATTCATTTGGAATATTCTTTTTTAATAAAGAATATCTTAATCCTCCACAATTAAATAATCTTGAATTATTTAATTGTTTTAATTTCTCTTTCAAAGGCATTATTCCTATGGACTATTCTTTTTTTAAATATCTCATTCCTCTCATTCATTCTTATCCCTCCATTTCTTAATTTAATCTTCAACCTTCATTTCAAATATCCTCAACCAATTTTCCTAAAATTATGGAGATATTTTGAGTTCAAATTGATCTTGATCCCTCATCTTCCTTTATTCACTCAGATTCATGGGTCTTTAAGGATTAATCTCAACCATTGATCACAAATATGAAAATCTATAAAACAATCATTCCTCCTTCATTATTACATTACCTAGATCATTTGAGAGCATTTGAGAGCGCTTTGAGCATATCATATTATTGAGCATTTGAGAAATTATCTTTATTTAGGTCATCAATCTTCATGCTTTTGCAATCATGGGAGCTTCTTGATCAAGTAATCCAACATCCCATCACCATTAAAATGGAAGGCAGGGTTTGCACATTGGTTGGTTTCATATTTTGAATTATTTTTCATTGCTTATGTTGATTTCTAACCCTTGTATGCACTCACTTTCATTTTGTAAGTGGGATTTTATCTTCCATTGTTTTGGGTTTTCTTGATTGCTAACCCTTATTTTGATATCAATTCCATTTTCCACTTCACATTATTGGCACACTCGATGGGACCCACATCCCTGAATTTAACGAAATTGTGTGATTTTTCAAGAATTTGCAAGTTCCTAAGCACGTTTGAATTTTGCAGGGGTCATGTTTGCTTCACTTGGCTACCTCTGCTTTGCATCTCACTGCCCCTATTGTGCATTCTTCCACATTCAACTTTGAAAATGATTGTGTTTGAGAAGGTTACCGTGGTTGATTCTTTGGTTTTAGGGTCTCTGATTACATTTTTGTTTGTGCAAGAGTCAATCTGTGTTTGTTCAATATATGATCGTGTCTGCATAAAATGGATCTGTATTTTCTGCATTTGGTCACGTCTATTCAGCATATGGTCACATCTGTTAGATTACAGAGCCAAGTCTGTTAGCAAGGCTATGTTTGCACAAAATAGAGTCACATTTGCAGGTATATAGGGCCGCGTTTGACTATTTTTTGTCTTTTTTTAATTTTGACAATCAAATTTTTGGTATCATTTTACCCTAACCCTAACCCTAACGTTCTTTGTTGGTTGTTTGTGCTATCTTTTTCTAATCTGTTTATGCACATTTTTGTTTGGCGGAAGACAATTTTGCTTAAAAATTCTAACATCATTTGTCTTGTAGGATTTCCGAATGATCCAAGACTAAGCCATTTAAAACTACTAATACATTGATTGCAGGTTCCTAAGACAATATTTTATTATTTTATCATATATGTTGTCTTTGTTTGGTAGTTTAGTACACATTTAAATTTGGTGCTTAAAACGAATTTGTTTGAAGTGTATTGTAAGTTGAAGTGTACGTATCCTCTCCCCTTGTGCTTCATGCAATCTTGGGTGAAGAGAAATACCTTCAATTTTCCTTTCTTTTCATTTGGCCGAAAGTGTATTTTCTATGTATGTATCCTCTCCCCTTGCACTTCATGCGATCTTAGGTGAAGAGAAATAGCAATAAATTTAAGCTTTCATTATTTTTCTTTTGGCAGGAGGCCTTCCTTGGGACACATCCTTATGGATAACCCAAGGGATCAACCTCAAGCGACATTTTCAAGAACACTATAGAAATTGGACGAGAGCAAAATATGTAGTTCGATCCACACATGTAACACTCTAGACTTTTGCTAGGGAACTACAGTTTTTTGGTTTCTCGAGGAGATGCTTGAGAGGTTGGAGATGTTCACTGATGTTCCACCTACTAAGAACCAATTTTTACTAGAAGCCTAAGACCTTTCAAATTTATTTTAAGTGGTGCAAGGGATGTGGATCATACCCTGAAGCTACTCATCATGTACTCTTAGGTTGAGATGGAAATTTTTTGGGTTGCTAAAAATAGCTTTTCAAGAAGTGAAAGAAGGTATGCTCATTGCATCTATCAACAACCCTATGTCACTGAACATCTACTATCCACCTTTGTAGGAAAGGGTTTCGAAGTATTTCACTACCTAATCTATTTGAGTGTTAACCCCTTAAATGGGAGGTGGGCCTACTTAAATTTACACACCTACTACTGAAATAGGTTGTACTTGTTTGTTTCTATCAATCTATTGGAGTCAATCCTGATTGTTCATATTTTATGTTCATATCACTTACTACAAAAAAAAAACACTTAGACTTGAACATCACATCAAATTTCACCAAACTTTCAGAAATAGACACAAAAATTGCGTCTTCTAGAAAATAGAGTTGCTTTTGCAGAACCTATCATGTTTTCCTTTCATTTCGTCACATTTGATTTACATCTGGCCACCTCTGCTCAACATATTGTCACCTCTATTAAACTTTTTGTGTCTGCAATAACTTTGTTCTGCTAGACTAAAGCCTACACAATATCGCTCTTAGTTGCACTCTATTGCATTTAATTTTGTATCATGTCGCCTTTTCCTGACATCTAGCCACCTTTGCTTAGTGCTTTACCGCGTTTTCTAGAAACAATAGTTGTGTTTTCTAGAACATTCACGTTTTCTTGTAACCCAAGTTCTTTCATATCTATAAACATTTTGAGCTGGAAACTATCATAACTCTCGGTCTCGACATAAAAACATCTATCACAATGGATCTTTCACTTCTGCACAATTATTTGTACCTTCAAACATCACATCTATCCTTCAACTAGTTTTTCATAGGAAATGTCAACTTATCTCTTTTGGATAAAAAATATCAAACATTTTCAAAAAATAAACCTAAAGCCACATGTTCCCCTTCTCCAATGCCCATTGTCCACCAAACCGCCTTCTTCCTTGAGTGATCTTCATGCCCTTTCCAAGTCTCACATAAATGTTTATATAACCTTTAACGAGTGGTTTCCAAACCATCACACCCTTTCACACAAAGGTTGTCTTTAATTATTATTAAATAAATACAAGTTTTCCTCTCTTTTAAATGATTTTTTATAAATTTTATTTTATTTTTTAATCATTCTTTAATGCTAAAGGGTTATTTCATAACTTTCTTTTTACTTTTAGGAAAAAGTCCCATAACCCTAATGCATCATGTTGACTATATTCATCTTCATAGCACTGGTCATAATCTTCCTCATAAGGAAGTTCTTTCTCTTTGCTTATTAAGAGAGCCTATTCAATTTTAAGGGCAACAATTTTGGCTTCAACCCACTTAATTATTTCATTTTTTTTCTTATCAATAAGCAATTCATCCATTTGCATTTGAGCACTCTTATGATTACAATCCTCTTCATAATCATTGAAATGAAACTCATCCTTTCTATTCATCATTGATATGTTCAAATGTGGCTCTACGATTTTCCAAAACCTCAAGATTTGCACAATATTGCTCAATTTCATCTTCATGTGATATGTTGGGAGAAGGGGGACATTGATCAACAATATCCTAAAATCTTATGCGATAGTATCAGATAAATGTATCAGGGATTTTATTCATATTTATTCTAACAGTAATCATGTCATAACTTAATATATGGGATTTCTATGAATTGAGTACTATTAGAACCTTAGACATCTTCTCTTTAAGAAAATATATCAAGTTCTCATGTTCAACTTCATATCTACTTGAGTGCCAAGGGTGTCAAAGTCAAGGCAAAGCCTCTAACTTATGATCAAGTAGGGCAACACTAGATCAATTTATTAAGAGTGGGAAATCTATCCTTCACTTCAAACTTAGCTAGACAAATGGGGCTTCTTTAGAGGTATCATTAACAAAATTGATCACAACTGAAGATGTGCAAATAGACAAACAATGTAGAGTACACAATATAAGCTTGGTCCCAAAGGTTATCATTAGACCAAAGACTAACCTACTACTCATAAGACCTCTATTAATCTAATAAGAATATTACTACACAACTATGGAATGTGAGTATACAAAACATGACTCTCCAAAGATAAGAACAGTTATGGGTCACTTAAGATACTTCCCTAGTTATAACACTAATCATGAAGTACATACAAACTACCTCCTACTCCTAATCTACTAGTGATTTTTTTTTTCATTTAAAGTACATGATGGATCATCACTTCCAAGACTAGTTCCTATCATTGGCTTAGAGAATTGCAACACACCATGAGAGATAACAAAAATAAATTGAAGGAATATGAGCTATGCATAAAAATACACCACAAATAAAATATCAAATAAATGAACATGCTTAGTTATCCATTTCCAAAATGTATAAATCCATATGTAATAAAGAAATAACCATTACAAAGATTGTGCCGCAGCCTATCATAGCATCAAGTTGGCTAGAGACTTGGGGATCTCTAAGATTTGGATTGAAGGGGATTCCCTATATATTGCAAATTTCCTAAGGAAAGGATGGCCCCCCTCTTGGACTATTAAAAATATCATTCTAGATGCCATTTCTTTAAGTCGTGAATTTGATGAAATTTTTATATCTCATGCCTATAGAGGCAAATTTTGTGGTTGATTGGTTGGCAATTTTTGGGTGACATCGGCAAGGTCTTGGGATGTGAATGACATCCTACCTATTGAATTAAACACTCTTATTCATAACAACTCACATTAGCTCGTTGGTTTTGGCCACCTCCTTGGCTTTTGGAATGTGTGGGAATTATGGAGTATTCTGGTTGATTAGTCTATTTGCATAGTTGATTCTTATTGGAATTTGTGGTCATTCAAGTCTGAGTTGTATAAGCCTCTTCTTCATTATTGCTATTGGTACTATCCTTGGCAGCTACACATGCTTTCTAGGTGTTAATCTTCCTCTTGCCTCTTTGTTTTGCTATCATTGTCTATGGTTTCTTTCTGCTAGTGCTTTTTTGATGGGTGGGGATAGATGCAGAACAAAGCCTCTTTCTTGTGATGACATCAAATCCAATGCTGACGTTTGGGAAATTCTACAGAGAGGTGGTGTGACTCCTTTCATGGAGAGGTTGCATGGCTTTAATGCTAGTGTATCCAAGGATTTTTTTGATGCTTTTCATGGACGTGTGCTTAGCATGTTTGGTAGGGATACTACCATCAATGAATATTTCATAGCAAAAGTGATAGGTATATCAATGGAAGGTAGGAAATTCTAAAAGGATAAGAATATCTCGTAGTCGGCCAGGAAAAACTTTCTCTAGGATAGAGAATGGGCTAAAATGGTTAGATTTGACTATGGGGGTTATGACAGGACCAAGATTAAACCCATCTAGCAAGATGTGGTAGTGGCGTTTGTTGAAAATTGAGGTGTTTATGTAGCTTAATACTTTGTAAAATTTTTTGATTGTTGATCTAAATATGTATTCTTTGTTACAGATTCTTTGTGGGTGATTATCTGATTAATTCATTTTATCATTTGTAGAATGAAGACAAAAGGTTGTAGAAGAATTAGACAGGATATTAGAAGATACACAACATATACCATGGAGAAAAACTTTTGGGAAAAACTCCACCAAGAATCAATGTATTATTTAATCTCTGAAGTAGATTACAATAATTCCAATCCTTGCTTGAGAATACTTCTATTGCCTTCACCAAATCTTCTTCACAACCTGCAATAAAACTGATAATAACTCTCTTCAACTTGCTTAGATAAATAGGCATTAATCAACTTTGTAAACCCCAAAAGGGTTACAATTACAATGCTCAATCCCTATCCCTAAAAGGTATGCCTATCTATTGCAAGTAAAGTTATGCCATGAAGAACAATGTCAAATCTTCATCTTCATCCATTTGGGTGTCCCAAAATGAAGTACAAACTCAACCTTTATTCTGTAAATATCTTCAAGGCTTTATCCTCAAATTAGGTGCCCAAGAGTGGGCCCACTTAACTTAGCCTTCTGAAATATCTTAGCATGCAAAGGAGTTAATTCCAAGAAGCCAACTTGGGTGCCCAAGTTGGGTCCAAGTCATTTCTTGTTAACTGAAACATTTCTCTCCACCATTCATGCAAGAATGGTCATTCCCTATTAACTGAAAGGTAGTCCCTGTTATCTGTCATGCAACTCAAGTCATTAGTCATTCATTCCAAGTTAACTGAAGTCAACTAGCATTCAACTAAAAATAACTGAAGATAACTGAACTGAACTAAACTAAACTAAACTAAACTAAACTAAACTGATTCTGAACTGAACTAAACTGAACTAAACTGATCGAACTGGACTGAACTGAACTTCATGCATCTAAACATCAAACCCTAACTCCTAGGATCTTTACATGATTTCAAAAGTGTTATCTCTTACTCCAAATAGTTAACTGAACTCAAGGTGAGTGTCACCTATCATGTGGGTGCCCCATGTGCTCCTATTATTTAGGAACTCATATTGGACGCCCTCACATGCTCCTAACATTTATAATTAATTACAAATGTCAATTAACATGATTATTTCATCAAATATTAATCTCTCTCTAATCCTAGTGTTTGAGAACACTTTCCAAGGACTTAGGAGATACATGAAATAAATAATGTTTAGGATTGCAATTAAATGGCATCCTATTTCCAACATTCTCCCACTTGACATTATACATTGCAATTATTTTAAACAAGGAACATTACATAAATCAAGTATAGAACTTAATGCCAATGGCCTTCCTGCACCAACTAATCAATTCATGCCAACTTCAAATGCAACCTGCATAATCATGAAGCTTCAAGCAAATGATTTAAACCAAGAGAACTTATCTGAAGGAACTAGTTTCATAAGATAATTTGTAACATTAATTAAAATGTTGACTTTCTCAATTAATACCTTCCCACTCTCAACCATTTCTTGCACAAATTTATACTTAACATCGACATGCTTAGTACGAGCATGATACATAGGATTTTTGGCTAAACACATAACACTCTGACTATCACATTCAAGTTTAACTTACTTGCAATTAAAAACAATACCTTTCCCAAGTCTCTATATCCAAACTGCCTCTTTGGAGGCATGTGAAACCATCTAGTGTGTTGAACTCACGTTCAACCGAGGTGTAGGCTCCTCGGTCTTTTATGTTGAAAATAGATTTTCTTGCTAGTAACTTTTCCAACATATATCTCTTACCATAAGAGAACTCAAGCCTCACCTATTTCTCCAAGTATCCATGAGGACCTGTAACCAACCAATTCATGCCAAACTCCAAATGCAACACAACACTTTCATGAAGTAATCAAGAAAATGATTAATGTACCCAATACTTAAGAGAACTACACAAGATCATTGTCAAAGCTCCAATCTTGAACATAAACATGACATCCATGATCTAACCATCTCCTTCTAGGAGATCACATGCACCATAACATATATCTACATCCTTGTCTCAAGAGAACCATGCCAAACTCTAAATGCAACAAGAGTAAGCCATGACATAATAGCAACCACTCTAAACCAAGAAAACATATCCCCAATCACCTAAAGATAACCTTACCAATGATGCATCCACGTCATTGCCAACAACTCCCACTGAACCTTGGTATCTATTCACACATGCAATCGCGACTACCATCCTCTCTATGAAGATCACTCTGAAACATGAAGCAAAGAGTTATCACAAACAATATTAGTTGAAATAACCAATGCATCATTATTGTCATTCGAGGATTCCTCTGTAGAAGAATCAAAAATCTCTTTCTTGTTCTTGCAATCCTTCTTCACATGTCCTGGTTTCCCATAGTTCAGACACTTTACCTTACTTTGTCCTTCTGACTTACCCTTCCCTTCCTTGTCTCCCTTAGGTTCCTTTTTCTCAGGCCTACCTTTTACAAGCAAGGTATCTTGGATTTCTGTTTTAGACTTCCTCCTCATCTCCATTAATAGGAGATTAGGAATTATATTGTCCATCTTCGGATCTACACCACTACCACTAATAGCAACAATTAGATTTTCCCAAGACTTTGGTAAAGAACAAAGTAACAAAATGCATTTATATTCATCTTCTAGATTTACATCTACAGATGCTAACTGACTTAGAATCAAATTAAAAGCATTCAAATGATTTGCAATAGAATCACCTTCTTTCATCTTTAAAGAATACAACTATCTTTTCAAATACAACTCATTAGTAAGACTTTTAGTTTGATAAATATCACCTATTCTCTTCCATAACTTATATGCAGTAGTTTCTTCAGAAACATTCAAGAGAACATCAACAAGACATAATATTATGGCCCCTCTTGCCTTCTTATCAAGCTTAGCCCAATCCTCATTTGACATTGTTGTAGGTGACTTTGTCTCATTACCAACAACTAACCACTGATCTCTCTCTTTAAGGAGATCCTCCATTTTTAGTTTCCACATCTCATAATTAGATCCATTGAACCTTTCAATATCTAAATGAGAATTCAAACTCATTGTAAAAAACTTATTTTCCAATATCAACAATAACAAAAAATAATAAATGCTCCCACTACAGCCAAAAAACCTTCAATCTTTTAAGAGAAAGGCATCCCAATACTCTACCCAACCTCAACTCTGATACCAAATGTTGAAAATTGAGGTGTTTTATTAGCTTAATACTTTGTAAAAATTTATTATTGTTGATCTAAATATGTATTCTTTGTGGGTGATTATCTGATTAATTCATTTTATCATTTGTATAATGAAGACAAAAGGTTGTAGAAGAATTAGATAGGATATTAGAAGATACACAACATAAACCATGGAGAAACCCTTTCGAGAAAAAACTCCACCAAGAATCAATGTATTATTTAATCTTTGAAGTAGATTACAATAATTCCAATCCTTGCTTGAGAATGCTTCTTTTTCCTTCACCAAATCTTCTTCACAACCTGCAATAAACTGATAATAACTCTCTTCAACTTGCTTGAGATAAATGGCATTAATCAACTTTGTAAACTCCAAAAGAGTTACAATTACAATGCCCAATCCCTATCCCTAAAAGGTGTGCCTATCTCTTGCAAGTAAAGTTATGTCATGAAGAATGATGTGAAATCTTCATCTTCATCCATTTGGGCATCCCAAACTGAAGTACAAACTCAACCTTTATTCTATAAATATCTTCAAGGCTTTATCCTCAAAGTAGGCACCAAAGAGTGGGCCCACTTAACTTAGCCTTCTGAAATATCTTAGCATGCAAAGGAGTTAATTCCAAGAAGCCAACTTGGGCGCCTAAGTTGGGTCCAAGTCATTTCTTGTTAACTGAAACATTTATCTCCACCATTCATACAAGAATGGTCATCCCCTGTTAATTGAAGGTAGTCCCTATTATTTGTCATGCATTCCAAGTTAATTGAAGTCAACTAGCATTCAAGTAAAACTAATTGAAGATAACTGAACCATAACTGAACTGAACTCAACTAAACTAGACTAAACTTATTCTGAATTGAACTAAACTTAACTAAACTGAACTGAACTTCATGCATGTAAACATCAAACCCTAACTCCTAGGATCTTTGCATGCATTTAGAAGTGTTATCTCTTACTCCAAATAGCTAACTGAACTCAAGGTGAGTGTCACCTACCATGTGGGCGCCCCATGTTACCCTATTATTTAGGAACTCATATTGGATGCCCTCACATGCTCCTAACATTTATAATTAATTACAAATGTCAATTAACATGATTATTTCATCAAATATTAATCTCTCTCTAATCCTGGTGTTTGAGAACACTTCCAAGGACTTAGGAGATATATGAAATAAATAATGTTTAGGATTGCAATTAAATGACATCCTCTTTCCAATAGCGTTGATGTGGTACCTTACCCTCAACGACAAATACACGATGTTGTATGGTCACCATTTTGTGATGTTGAATCACTTTTGGCATGGTAAGCTTGTGTCCTTCCCATTTTACCTTTTGATGTCTTTGGAAGAAGGAATTTTGAGTTTTAGGAAAAACCCTAGAAACCCTTTTCTGAATGATGGTTTGATGTTGCTCATCGTAGATTTTATTAAAGCTAATTGTATTGTTCAAGCTCTCTGGTTCCTTGTTTCAAAAAAGAAGAGGAAAGGGAGTGGGAAATGTCAGATTGAAGACATTTCAGAGAGTGAGAGAACAAAAATTGAAGAGGAGTTAGAGGGTTGGTCCAATGGGTATGACACTGACCTGGATTACACCCCCTCGTCTGGAGGGGTGAAACCCTCAACTTCCAAGGAAAAATATCTCCTCCCGCGTGTCAAACACAAACTCAAGGAGGCTTTTGTGGAGGGTGTTGAGGAAGGACTTTTTGGTGGTAAGAAGGCCAAGGGTCATTCTAAGGATGTGGGTGATAAATTTTAGGAGGTGGTGGAGAATATCCAGGGTGATGAATTGGGGAATTCTGGTGATGGTGGGTTCCTTGCGGCTGGCAAGGGGAATTTTGTGATCAATGTGGATGATTCTACCCAGGTGTCAGTGTCCAAGGATAGGGGCAAGGCCAAGATTTTCCCTAAGGTATCTCAAGAGGAGGATCCTTCAGCTAGTTCACATCAGGGAAGGGGTGTGTTTTGGGGGGCTATGGATTTTTCGCAGGCGTCTGGTTTGGTGAAAGAAGGGATTGATATCTGGTTTAATTTGTTGATGTGGCTCGTGCAAGAGGTGCATGACCTCCACAATAAGCATGACACTATTGCTCATTGCAACATTTCCACTTTGCGTAGTCTCAAGGAGAAGGATTCTATCATTGGGTTGACCAGGTCTTTAAATTCTAGTGTTGGATGTGTGGTGGACGAGCTTGCTAATTTGAAGAATGATTATGGACCGAGGATGGGTTTGCTAGAAAATCAGAATAGGCAACTCCAAAAGGACTTGGACACAATTATTAACATTAGTAAGGAGAAGTTGGAGGCCTAGGTTGAAGGTATGGTCTTCCTCAACTAGAAAGCAAAGCTGACAGGGGACTATTTGAAGAACATGTGACTAAGGAAAGGGGGGAGAGTGTTGTCATGGAAATGCATACCACAAATTTGGATGTTGGACCGAGTGCGCATACTTAGAGTAAAACCAAGAAATGCAAAATGGTCCCTGGTCATGATGTTGAGGAAATTATGGAGATGCATGATAGGTTGGCGTCTAAGGATCCGGATGCGGCAAAGATGCTCAAGGAACTTCTCTAATGGTCGTTTGGTTTGCTTTACTATTTTTTGTTTTTAGCTGTAGATTTTTGCTGATGGTCTACTGATATTCTGGTAATCAGCTTATTTTTGGTGTTTTGGGTGGGCAATCTATTGTCTCATCTTTATTTCCACTGTCTCTTTTTGTTCAGGGTTTCAGACACCCTTCAAAACCTGTTTATCATTAATAAAAACTATTACAAATATTGTAACAAATTAGAATATTATGAACTTACAAATGGATTTGTGGAGATATTTGATTACAAATTATTTGCAATATTACAACCTCCTTGTAATTTACAAAATATGTTGCTCTAGTGGTGACTTAAATTTCAAGTTTTGAAACCCTACAACCTCCTTGAACTTGTAGTGACATGGAAGAGAAAAATCATAGAATTTTGTTCTAGAATATGAACTAACATATATGGTTTGTTGGTTGTCCTATCACTTTGAGAATCAAGGAAGAAATACAAGTCGTGAATGAGACGTGTAAGGAAAGCTTAGATCTTGCAATATCTATTAAATGGGTGATCTAGAATAGGTGCAAACACCATTAGGAGCCAAAACTTAGCCATCACATAAATGATTGCATCTTCATCTTCATCTTCTGCCATTGGAATTGCATGTGAATCCACACCCTTAAGATGAACAATTTTCTAGGAAGGAAAGGCCTCTTGGAGTTGTGGCATCAAATATGGTCATTAATGGAAAATTAGGTCATGCAAGAAGGTAGGTGGAAGTGAATTGTGCAAATTGTGGGAATTGTGGAGTTTCAAGGTTGGGGGATCAAAGATACCTTATAACCCATACCACTTGTCAAGGATCGAGGACACAACATACCTTAAGCCCAAAAAAAACAAACAAGAGTATATCCACATCATCAACTCTAAAAGGATACATGAAGGGAAATATTGAGAGTTAAGGATCAAGGATACCAAGGAACTCATCCCACAAGGAATCCAAATAAAGATAGGCCCAAAATCACAAATCCAATAAGATAACATAATGTGAAATGTTGAGGATCAAGAGTCAAGGATACTTCATAACCCCTGCCCAAAAGTATCATGTTAAAGTTATTCTCACATCTCCAACTTTGAATTTTAGTATATGGAAAGAAATTTCAAAAGTTGAGAATCAGGGATACCATGGAACTCATGTTGAAAAGAATGTGGGAAAAAGGATGACCAAAATCATGCCTTTGAAAGGTAACTTCATGTAAAGTGTTGAAGTGTGGAAGTCTGGAGAAAAGCATGCCAATAAGATAAAGTTCAAAAATCCAACAAGACAAAAGGGAAATGGCAAGGGTCAAAGGAAAAGTATGCCAAGATGGGAAAGCTTTGACAATTTTGTATACACATAGAAAAATGATCACAAAACACCCTAGACATAGAGCTTTTGAATTTTTTATGACTTCCAAAGCATGATAGGCACATATGGAGATGGTGGAGAACAACACTTACACAAATTTTGACCAAGAGAGATCCATTTGGAGTCTTCTCATATTTGTTATAAGTGATAGGCCAAACAAGACCAAATGTACAAAGAGGCTAGGATTCAAGCACAATTTGGACACTATAAAGTTGGGCACTAATAGATGGCAAATAAAATTTTGAAAAATGCTCTTAAGAACAACTAAAGCAAAACAAACTATCAAAGACAGTGCCCAAGTCATATCCCCTTAAATTTTTTTTATCCAAGGTAATGACATTATTTTTTTGTAGAATAATAAAGAATTCATGTCTTCAAAAAATGAAAATGATTCTAATGAATAAGATGCTAGCACTACACCATTTCAATGGACCAAATAAGAATCTTCAAAAGAGAGAGAAAAGCTCCATGGAGAATAAGATAGAACATCATCTCTTTGTGACCACAAAAATGAATGCAAGGTAGCTTTAAAAGGATAGTAATCTTTCAATAAAGGAAAAAACATTAAAGCAAAATGCAATGAGTCTTCAAAGAGAAGAAAACCAAAAGGAGAAGGTAGAGAATTGTCACTCCATGAAACCTGTATAAGCAAGCGTAAGGGAAACCCACAAAGGTATACAAGAGACAAGCCTTCAATTATATGCTTCAACTGTAGTAAGAGGAGCCAAGCAACACCTAACTGTTATACATCTATAAATGTTCATTTTATGGAATAAGCAACCATTGTGTGCCCATATGTTAGAAGAAGAAATCCATCACTTAGAAGACCATGTAATTTAGAAAGAAGGAAAGAAGTTCACACAATTTTCCAAACCAAAGAAGATGGAAAGATAAAATAAGCAAAGAGGGTTTAAGTTGTGTTGCGTTTTATGGCCTTTATAATTTATGTTAGTGTTATATGTTAGCTATCTAATATATGTAATGCAATGCTATGATAGCATTAATAAGTGTTATGTTGTGATTTATGGGTAGTTGTTACTTGTTAACAGGTAACTAGAAGCTACCCAAGAGGATGGCTTTGTAAACCAATTTTGTAATGTAAATTTGTATATGTAAGAGTTGGTTTAGAATACTCTATACAATGCAAGTAGTGTTCCATGGGGAGGCATCCCCCCCCAAAAAAAACCTCATGTTGCTAGGACGTGGGGACTTGGGGGAAACGACATCCCACTATCCCACCATTGTCACCCAATCTTGGGGACACTTTCGAGACATCACCTAATTTGGGGACTCTAAGATGTCCCTAAGAAATTCAAGAGAGTTCAAGGAGTCTCCCAACCATCCCAAGGACTTCTAGGTGTTGTGAAAAATAAGTGATAAAATCATGAAAATGACTTTCACCATGAAGGTTCATGAGGTTTTGAAGGCCTTAATTTGTGCTCTGCCCCTAGACCCCCGCAAAGGGAACTACCTCTTGACCCCAAACTTCCACCCACCACTATTAATGTTCAATGCAATCATTGACATGTTTTTAATGTTTATTAGTTTAAACTTTACTTAGTATGCCAAAGTTTCATTTGCAATTCTTATACTTATTTCCGATTTTCCTTCAAACCTCTACCCACCATTGTTAATGTTCAATGCAATCATTTCCATTCAATTTTAATGTTTATTAATTTAAACTTTACTTAGTATGTCAAAGTTTCATTTGCAATTCTTATACTTATTCCTTGCACATCTTTTCATAACTAATGTTTCAAGTACTATATGTATTTGTGCCTATTAACACGTAGGATTGCACCCTAATGCTAATCTTGGAGGCTTAGCAATCCTGTGTAACATTGAAACACCTTCGAGCCTGTGGATTGCTTATAGCAAAGGTGAATTTCCAGATTATGGGTTGGTTCTCCTATTTATTTTCTAAAAAAAGACTAGTTATATTTGATGGGAAAAGGGAAGAAGGATAACTTATTTGGAATGGAAAATTTAATCTAGGAGGTGATGCACCAATAATGTAACTAACATGTAGAAATGGCTCACAACTATCCTTCAAAAAATTTGTTCACACAACTCAATTTGGGCAATTTAATCACATAAGTAATTCATATTTAAAGGATTGCAAGATCCATGTCCTTTGAAGGAAAACAATGTTTTCTCAACTCAGAATGTAAGACAAAACAAAGGCACAATTTATAACTTGTGATGGTTAATTGCTTTTGTGTATATGTAATATTGATCGAGACAAAATTTAAAGGTTTTTATCAAAAACACATTAACTTTGCATCAAATCACTCAAAATATGACAAAGCACCTAAAATTGAGAAGGTAACACTTGACTATATTGAAGGATGGAATGAATCTATGACAAAAATAAGATAAAATAACCTGCTACTGTATCATAATTGTAAAAATAAGTCTAAGCTACAAAAATTTCAACCTCTCTGAATGTGTAAGAGAAGGAAAAAAACCAATAACTGAGAAAAAAAAACTAATTCTTTTCCCTTTATACAATAAAATAGCTCAAAGAGCTAAGAAGAGTCATGTGAAGATAACTGAACTATAAAATATCCCACCTCCAAAGTGAGTCATGAGCAAAATGGAAAAGGCCTGAAAAGGGGGCTCACAACTGATGTAAACTAAGCTCAAATACCTCCAAACTCCCCCTCTCAATTTGCATGACCCAAAAGAACACCAAACACTAGTACATAAACAATAATAAACTACTGAAAAAACTAGTAAAAACTGCTTATAAATGACTACAGTTGGTCACGTGATCACTAGTAGTTTATTGCCAGTCATATATAACGTGAGCAGATTGATGACTAAACCATTTTGTCATTTATTGGTTGTTTTGATTGATCTATTTGGTAGTATATTTAGTCATTCATTGTTGCAATCTGGTCACTTTTTTTCACTGATATATATTTAGTCGTTGATTTAATCATTGATTGTTGTAGTCTGATCACTTATTTAGTCATTTTTTATTCACTGATATACTTAAATGGTCACTTATTTAGTTGTTGATTTAGTAATTGATTGTTGTAATCTGGTCACTTATTTAGTCATTTTTTTATCCACTGATATATTTAGTCATTGATTGTTGCTAACTGGTCACTTATTTAGTTGTTTTTATTCACTGATTTATGTGCATTGGTAGTGTATTTAATCATTAATTTTAATCATTATTTTGATCAATTTGGTAGTATATTTAGTCATTTTTATTCACTGATTTCACTGGTCATATATCTAGTCATATTTATTCATTGTTCACTAATTTCTATCAATTGGTAGTATATTTAGTCAATTTAATTATTAATTGATGTCAATTAGTAGTATATTTAGTCATTTTAATTGACTAATATTTGAGGATTTAAGCATAAAACATAAAAATACACATCAATCATCAATTGCACACAATAAGACAACCATTGAGAAGGTAAAATTAGTGAACATTATTAATAAAAAAAGATGTTCTAGTTACAACTTACAAATAGAGTATTACAATTGTTATTTTCAGTCAAAAGACTGAAAACCTGAGTTACAATATTGCAAAGAAATGATTACAAGAAAGAAACTTCTCCAAAAGACTTCTACAATGATGGAAACGCATGCTTGAAGCCCTTCAATGCGAGCACATGCCCCTTTCATCTCTTAAAACTTCTACAATGTGGGCAATCTTCCTGGAGCAAGCTGTAACATGTAGAATCCAAGGAGAGTGTTGATCATGTCCCACATATGAAGCTCTCTCGACCTTCAACACAGTCAACAATAACCCAGCTAGAATATTTCCTCCTTTATATGCAACGTGCCATTTGATATGAGCAACAATGTGTTTCCTTTTCTGCCATGAATGAAGTTGTGCCTCAATACAACCAACAAAATTAATAGTAGTCTCAATTCATAAAGAATAAAAGTGCATTGTATATTGCAAGTTTACAAAAGAAATTCCAAACACAACAAAATGATAAATCAATTAAAAAATTGTAGCCTTGTCAACAAATTCCTTAAACAAAGTGTTTAACATAGGCCTAAAATATGCATATTGAACCCTTGATTTCATAACCTTGTTCAAAATTTAAGAAAGGTGATACGCTTAGATTATAGAATGAAGTCGACATATTATAGAATGAAGGTTATCAACACTAACTAGACTGGAACAAAATTATCAACAAAATTTCCTAAAAACCAAGCCCAAGAATGCCATCAGACTTGGACAACAAAAATGTCAACCCTGGTTCATGTGTTGTCTCAGTAAATACCTGTACCATTAAAGAATCAATTTATACATAAATTCTAAATTAAGTTGATGAGAAAAGATCTTTCATATCCAACTGGGAAGCCTTAACATCCAAAAATTACTAACCTAATGTTTCACAACAAGTTTCCCAATTGTGACATCATCTTCCCCATTCACTTTACAAGTACCGCCCAATTCAACTTTTGAAGGCATAAACACATAAGGTACTTTCTACAATGGTAATTTTAAAACTAATGATTAATAACAAAACTTAAGGCATCCATTAAACTTGCAAGAAAACAACTACTTGAACAAATACATAGAAACATCACTAAATGGTTCAAAGATCATCATCAATATAAGTCCAAAAATTTGATGTGTCCTATGCAAGTTAATTAGGTTTATTCTCTTACAATTCATCAAAATTAGAAAAAGGGTAGCAAGTCAGGGGATTTGATCGTGGGAAAACTTTGCAGTTAAAAGGGTTTTGTACTATGGCAAACATCATTTCATTAGTTTCAATCCCTCCATTTTACCCATGTGATTACTGCCATATACAATAAGACTCAAACTGTGGTCATTTTATTGGTTTTGATCCCTTCAATCCACCTTTGCAACATCTACATGATGTAAAGATTTCCAATGAACAATTGAAACATATCAAAGGTGATTGAAGGAAAGCCTCTCACAAATTAAGGAATGATTCAGGTACTGCATGGCACATGGAGTTAACCTAAAAATGTTGCAATGCCCATCTGACATCTTAAATGGTTGTAATAATGTTGAAATTCAAAATGGTACAAGGAGAGAGAAAAAAATCAATATCTTATCTTTGGCCAATGAAATCAAAGGATCAAGAATAGCAGGAGGATCTATATCACACACCATAACTATAAACTCTGATGCTCTAAAGTATAACGTCTTGGTTGCTACAACACCCTAAACTCATTCAATATTAACAAAAAGGAAACCGGATATTGATCCACTGCCATATTGGATCTCACAAGATTCTCCTTCAAAAACAATAAATGATATATATTAATTGTTTAGTAACTTCCTTAATATCCCCATGTAAGTAGACTAAACCAAGTGAGATTGAGGGTTTGAAGTAGAGTACCATCTTCTTGGTATGTTCTTGACTTTGATCGTGACTTGTATCTTGAATGAAAATAGCAAGCTAGCTACACTGTAAAATCGTTGTTAGAAAATAACCACAAAATCCTCTTTAATTAAAATAACCCTTCTAGATATTTCAAGACAAGATATTTCAGTTAATTTCTAAGAGAGCTAATTTCACTATCCAAACAACCATCAATCTATTTATTGTATATAATTTCTCAAAATTCAGAATTTGAATGTGATGAAACTAACCATAATTACCAAAGGTTTGACACCAAAATGTAGTACAAAATGAATTGTTTGATAGCAAATGTGTTTTGATAAACCAAATATACCCTTGATATATTGATTTAAATAACAAGGAAAGATCAAACTGGAGACAACAAGATAATATTCATTAATTCACTTCAACAAACAATTGAAACTAGAATTTGGCCACCAATTATAACTTCATTCTATTGATCTTCATAAATATTTTACAGTATGTTTCAAAAAAATTTCCTGACTGACATGTCAAAAAGTGTTGTCAGTTACCCACTTTTAACATAAATAAAAAATTCTTAATTATCGTTGTTTACATAGGATTACATAAAAATTTAAAAGCAATGAAAGATGAGAAGTGAAGAGAATTTATCAGATGTTGAAGTTCACAACACTCGCAAGATACGAAAGTCTATTACTCATCATAAGGTACCCATGATCATTCAGATCTGGCAAGGTCCTCTCTCCATGATAGTATCTGCAAGGCTTGGTACTTCACTGCAAGGCATGTTCTTCTGGGGGAGCTAGATATGTCTCCTCCCATTGGTACACCGTGTAATCATGAGGCCATTTGTACTCCTAGATTTTTTGTGTGTTGGCCAAGTGACTCTTCCATCTACTGTCTAATAACCCTTTGGTATCCATGATGAATTTTGAGTACCCAACATCCAGTGCAATTATTCCATCCAAGGTTAAATTGAGGTGGTGAATATTTATGTCACCATCCTTCTGTATATTAGTGAGGAAGTTGGGAACAATTTTGCTAAACTCATCTGTCCAATCCTTGGAGCCTTTCAGTTGATCATCATCCCTTAGTATCTTAGGCATGAACCACTGCTTTAGTGTGTGAAAAGAATCCATTCTTTCCTTGATCTTTTTCTCTTCTGCAGACATGTATTGAAATTCACTTGTGACCATTCAGACCATTTGCTCAGTAGGCTTTAAAGCTGTGGGGGCCTCGACACTCCTTTGTAAAATTCCACACAAAGTCGTTAAGGTGTGATGTATAGGTTGTCATGTCTTGAATAAGGGGTCCAATATAGGTACATGGGCCTTTATTTGATCAATTGCTTTTGACAAGGAGACATAAAATTCATACACATTTTCCAATTTGTCCACAATTAGTTTAACACTATGCTCCAAGATCTGTTCCAATACCCTGAGGGTTTCTCTCTTTGCTCTTTCCTTTTCTTCTTCATTACTCTTTTTCAACTTCTTAATTTCTTGTTGTAGCACATTAGCTTGTTCAACAATGATTGCACCTGTATCAATCTGGATGGCAGGGGGCTGGTATACTGTTAATTTTATGCTTTGGGAAGGACTTGCTCCCTTCAAATGTTGTTTCAATTTCACATTTTCTATGAATAACCTATTCACTTCATCATTCAGATCAGTCTGTGCTTTTTCATATTCTGCCAATCTAAGCTCCATATATTTAACCACATCCCTAGTAAACATTGTTGAGTGCATTGTCATAGTAGCTGCCTCCAATGTTGATGTTCCTTGAAGTGTCTTTACCATGACAATCCCTCTCATTTCTTTTACAACATCAAGAAATCTTGGTTTTTTGTTCTTTTTTGCTTTGTCCAAAAGGCTAGGGTTTCAAGTCTTGGATTGTAACCTGTGTCACTCATTCCCTCATCTAAATTGAATTTAGAAACCAACATGGGATCTTCTTAGCTTCTTACTTGATCCAGCAAGAATATATTTTTTAACTCCATCCCAGGAATAATTAGTATATTGCTTTCTAAGACCAATTTTCTTGCTTCTTGGGGGCTAACAATAATTTCATTAATCCTAAGTTCTTCAAGAGTCTGGGAAACAATCTTGTCATGTTGTGACTCCTTAATGCCCATATTATTAATTTGGAGTCTCTCATTAAATTCTTTCATTTTCATCTTAAACCAAAAATCCTTAAACTTGGGAGTTTGAATAAATTCATCATCTTTAATAAATCTAAGGGCAACAATCACCCTTTCATCATCATGCACTTCTTGATCATTATGCCCATGTACATCCACTATTTCTTTTGGTTTGTGAGCATCAGTTGCAAGCTTAGGTAGTGGTTGATCAACTTCATCATCTTTAAAATTAAAAAGTACATCAACTACCTCTTCAGTATCCCCTACTCCACTTATTTCATATGTCACTAAGGGGGCCACTCCATGTGTCTTCTACCTTTTAGGACTCGGTTGCTTAGGGGATGCTTCTAATTGTATTGTGGTAGTGTTTGGTAGGGGCTTTGTGATTACAATCCCACTTGGTTTGATGGGCAGCATGGAGGGTTTCAAATATTGACCCTTAGGTTTCTTTTCTGTTTCAACATATAATCTTTCAAAGTTGTCAATTATTACGTTCATCCTTTTGATAGGATCCTTTTCTTCAACATAGAATCCTTGGAATCTATTTTCCCTTTTCTTCTTCTCCTCCTTAAGCCTCTTTATAATTTCTCACTTCCTCTTCCTCTGAAAAACTTCATCAGGTGTAGAGCAATTTCTTATTACATCTTTTTTGTAATCCATTACATGGGTAATCCCAGCTTTAGTGAGAAGTGTTTTCTTTATAAAATTAATATTCCCTTCAGGATCAAAGACCCTTTCTCCTCGTGACTTCAATGAATACCACATCTTCAAATAGTTCTACAGTTCTTCAAGAATGTCAGACCCTATGGATAGCTCCTCACATTTAGTTAGGTCAGGGAGGAATGTCCACTTTTATGTCTTTTCATAACATCCTGCTCCATCCATAAAATTTTCCACATAAATTCTAAAAATGCAATTTGAATAGAAACAAATTTAGGTAAAACATGTAGGGCTTGAGGACACCCATAGACCCTTATTACTATTTGGTCTGCTAAGAAGAACTAGTCACCGAAATTGTGAGTATGTCCCTACTCTAGCTTCAATGCTAAAGGTCTTAATACTTGCATGATTTTATTAGGAAATCTTGGTGAAATATGACCAAGAGCGGCAATGACCTTTACTACAAAATCATCATGAAATATTACATAATCACTATTTTTACATCTACTATCCTAGATGTAACACCAGTTTTGTACAGGCAACCTATTCCCTTCATCGTCAGTCATTTTCCAAACACATTCTTTTAGTCCATTTGTTTTTGTTTTGGTACAATATTAAATGACACAGTAGAGAGATTTCCTGAAAGTGATGGGAGCTAAGTTCTCTCTTACTTGCAAAAATCCCTCATGTAGCCCTTTCTCAATTTCAACAGCAAAGTCATACTCAATGTTGACTTCAGGATTTTGTATCCTCATTGCCATCATCATGAGATAGGTTGGCATCCTCTCTTCAACATCTATTCCAAGCACTTGGCACAAAGCAAAATAACTTCTTTTGAAATATACTTGGAAGTCTTCTATGGAAAATGACTCATTTTTTTTCAGGGGGGGGGGCGGAGATAGGTATCCTCCTATTGTTTACACCCTTTTTCATGTGTAAAATAAGTTCATCACTCCTGTAGGTTTTTCTCAATCTCCTATAATCCTCCTCACTTTTGTCCAAGTCAATCTTAGTGATAGCTTGCTTGTTTAACATAAAACACGAGCTATAATTGCTTCTTTAGTCAACACCACTAATGGTGAACCATCTGGAATTCTTATAGTCCTAGTAGTTGGGTTATAATATTGTGCCAGTACTTTAATAAACTCAACATCTATGAAGACATTTGGGACTATCAATTTGGCCAAATCTAAGGTCCAAGGATTCGAAATTGGAATCTTCTCAACCCTTTTTTCATAGAAGTACCAAAACATATCCCACCCTAAGATAGGGATAATTGGGTCTCTACATCCATGGGTTGTATCTTTAAACACCCTTTTGGATCCTTAGTCTACAAAATTAGGTAACACATCTAAAATGGATTGATGTAGGGACCTCTTCTTTGATTTAGAAATTTTGGACTCTTCCTTTTTACTCGCAAGTTGACTTCTTTTGGGTGGCATGATGAAGAATTTACTCCTACTTGATTTTTTAAATGTCTACTTGTAGAAAAAAATTCAGTTCTTATACACTTGCTACAAAGGGTTTCTGTGAAATTACTCAACAAAATAATAGCTACATAGTTTTCTCTCTTGAACTCCCTTGCCTCCGGTATGTTGAGCTTTGTGAATGATTTCCAAAATGTCATCGAGTCCCAAGTAATATTTGTTGCTGAGCTTAGTCACCTCACTATTAATATGAATTCGTGCAAAATATTTCATAATCTACCCATAGTTTGAGTTTGAATACATGTCGTTGATCTTGGGAAATAAAACGGTGGAATCATTTAATGCTTTGACAACTTGTACTACAGTACCGCTCGATCATTTCAAGATTGCTATAGGTTAGCGCCAGCAGTACCGCCACCCCCCACACACCCCTTTGGACTCCTGCAGGACGACGGTTTAATTCTAGTGGTTGAGTGTCTGTTCACCGCCATACTGTTCTGTCATATCAAGACCATTGCGGGGTAGCTATAGAAGCACCGCCACCCTGTGCACACCCCTTTGGACTCCCGTGGGACAACGGGTTAATCTAGCGGTTGAGTGATTGTTCACCACCATACCGTAGTGTCACTGTTTACCCCTTGTGGGGCTGCAGTTTACTTTAGTTGTTAACATGTCCTCACTGCCACCCCACGATATTCATATTTGGTTGTTGCGGTATTGTAGTAAGCATTTGTACCTTGACCTATATGCCCCGCCATCTTGCACATACCTCTATTGACTATTGCGGTAGTGCGGTATTGGATTTTATTATGAATGTAGTATTTTAGATATCATTTTATTGAAAAGATTGAACAATTTTCTAATTTTGTAGTCTCTCACTTTTAGTTTTCAGTGTTAGTTAGACCTAAGAGATCATTTCTTTTTTTGTAATGGGGAGGCTTAGTTCACCTAATGTTAAGATATCTATATGTATTATTAAATCATAGATGTTCATTATATGTTTGCATCTAGAAAACATATAGGACATGCAAGAAATTATATTCTAACTAAACAAAATTAATTTCAAATTTTCAACCAAAGTAAGAAAACTAAGAAGAATGATTGAACCTAACTTTAAATGCACTTCAAGTCAGCAGTGAACATCTCACGTTTTGTATACAATGTACTAGTAGAATAATGATGATTACATTCAGAAATGTATCAATAAAACAATAGTGAATAAGCATACCTATACTTAGATCTTTATTACATTCAATAATAAATTACACCATACATATAACCAAAGTTTAGGAAACAAGCTAACCTCTTAAAGTGACAAAACATCATCATAATCATCTACATTGCAAGCAAGATCAAAATCCTGATCATTCATGTCTGCATCTGCTTGATTTTATTCCTCATCCTCATTTGTGACATGCAATGCATTCTCTCTCCAAATCTCTTCATTGGTAATCAAAATGTCTTCTTCAAGCACTCCATCATTGTCTTCATCCACTTCTTTGAATGTTTCTTGTAAAGTAACATATTGCCCATCAAGCATTATATCAACAACTTCCATGATTTTTCATTTTGAACGAGACTCTGTTTGAATGACATATGACCATCTTGGGCTGCTTACATCATCAATTATAAATGATTGATTAATTTGAAGAGGGGAAACATATGACTCATCCGTGTCTGATAAAAATTGTCTTCTATTTGCACGTACAAATTGTTGGAATCAAGCAACACTAAGAGGGGGGGTGAATCAGTGTTGTGCAATTTTTAGCTTTATTAATATGATCAACAAAGTACTGATAACATTCAGCTAAGAGGAATATGCATAAACATAAAGTAAGCAACCACAACACCATAACACAAGGATTTTTACGTGGAAACCCTGTTAGGGGAAAAACCACGTTGGATGGCCAATCCACAATATAATCTGAGTATACTCAAAAGGAATTATTACAAAATGGGAATGCACTTGCATTCAAGCACACTGCCTAGAGCTCACTGCTCAAAATAAGAAAGGATCACTGCCTTACAAAAGTTTGGAATACTTCCAAGGATTTGAACTAAGAAAGTAACATCTACAAATGCTCAGTTACAGTTCCGGTTAAGCTCAACAATCAGATTCTGCTCTTCGCTCTACTTTGCCTTAATTCATTTCACAAAAATCCTTAATGTGCAAGTGAAACTGTGCTTAATTGCTTTCCTGATCTTCTGATATTCACAACATACATCAAAATGATATAATCGATCACTTATATATATCCGCTACAAGAGATTTGAATGCTTTAGGTTGGCTTCAACAAAATAAGAAATATTCATGAATTGTTGGATTCAAACCATCAAAACATTTAATGTGAATCCACAAGAATTGGCCACAACATAGTGACGACCCAAATTAAGATGCTCAAACATAAAAACAACTCCTCATATATCTGTGGCACACCATATTCACCAGGTCAGCCTTCCACCACTGACGAACAAAAAATTAGACAACCGGACCTCCTAGCTTTCACCCAAATCGATATGAGGCACCAAGATTTTCAGATAACACAGATTATGCATCGAGAAATACTCCCTTGAGATCCACAACACAAAATAACAATAGAAAATCTGCATATGAATCGAAGAACACGAAGTTACCAGATGTTTTGTTCTAACTTAGATAAACACTGATCTTCAAGCTATCTGTCGGTATGAGCAAAATGCAATGTGTGGATCAACTAGCTGACAAGGGTTGCCATCAATGACAACACCATAAAGCACGTGCAGTGTCTCTTGCCAACAATATCCCCCTTTGGCATTGATGGCAACACTTAGTAAAAAATGACTAAGTGTTGGATCAGTACCAATAAAAATACAATGCCAACCAAAACTCCAAAAAAATTTCAAAACTACAGCTCCCCCTTAGATGAATATACATTTTTCACTGTTCTACTCTCCCCCTTTGACATCAATGGAAAAGATAGGGAATCCACATATAGAAACTCAACAAAAACTTCAGGCTGCATGAGTACAACAATTTACACAAATTTGAAAATGTCTGCAAAATTTGTTTTCAACAAGTGCAAGCTTGAGTCCCAACACTTCTTAAGACTCTCTGGAATAGTTATATGACCACAAAGCAAATAAGAATGCATCTCAGTAGTTTCCATGTTTGTAGGGTCACTCACCACCAAAGCATCTTGTGCTTCCTTCAAAGCACTCAGCATAGTTTCCATTTTTGGACCAATTAAACCTCTGAGTTCATAGGCTCTTCCCATAATTCTGTCATTTTCATGCTTCAGACTCTTTATTTTTTCAAGTAAAGAGATAACTTGACCTTCTTGCGTTCCAACAGAAATAGTTAAAGGATCAAAATCATCAAAAATAACAGTTAACTCTTTCTCATGATCCTTAACCTTCTTCTCATTTTCCTCAATAAGTTGAGAAAGACAAGCATGACTTATAAACTTTTCCACCTTCAGATAGAGCATTATGAACATTCTTCACACAGGTAGCTAACAAATATTTATCTCTAGCTATCATACCTTTCAGACTACTGAACCTTTTGACATCAAACTCCTCAACTTTGACCAAAGCTGACTTCTCAAGTGACTTAAAATGAGTACTTACCAAATTTATAAGTTTCTTCAGCTCACTAGAGGAGGAACTAGATTGATCCTTGACATGAGTAGGCATGGTCCTCTCCAGAATACCAGATGCAAGATTCAACAATTCACTGTCCTCAATGTGGGATTTCAGAATTTCTTCCCTAGCCTTAGCTTGTGCAAACGATGCAACTTTCATTTTCTGAATTTGGGACAAAGTAGATAAATGAATAGGGGAACCTCCCAACTCAAGATCAAAATCTTCTTTTTGCTCATTCAAAATTCTTTTCACTGCCTCTGCAGTGTCTCTTGCTTCCACTACAATGTCATTGACTTAAGCCTTGTTTTCTTCAACTTCTAGTTCTTCAGTAACTATTTCTTGGTTTCCTTTAGGAGCTTCAAATTCTTCATTTGGCATCTCCTTTCCTTTAGCTAATACAACCTTAGGAACTTTAGTCTCCATAGGTACTTTTGTATTATCCTCATCAGGAGGAATCTGAATATCCTCAGTATCTATATTCATCTCCTCATTTACCGTATCAGATACAATATATTTAGCATTCACTTCTTCAACATTGATCTTGTTCTTTGACATAAATGCTTCCATAATTTTCTTGGTTTCAATAGCAACAACATCAGTTTCACCAATCATAAGTTTGTTCACCCTTGTTTTGCTTTTAAATTCCTTCTTGGCTTTGTTTAGGAGTGACTTCATCTCCTCAATAGACATTTCTAGACATAAGTTTGCAAGAATTCTCTTTCTCATATGCTCTTCTTTTGTCCTAGCACTTACTCTTCTCATCTCCAAAACCTCATACAGACTCTTAGGTAAACCAGACATAATTTCAACAAGAACTTTATTGAAAATATTCATATGTTTTATTATTGCTTCCTCAAGAATTCTTTGTCTTGATTCATAAAAAAATTCATACCATTTGTAGAGGGGCTTGAGGTTTCCATCCTTGACAACAACATTCTCAACTTCTTCAACTTTCATACATAGTTTTTCAAAATTTTCCTTCTTCTTTTCCTTTTCTTCTTCATTGGAAGATTTTCTCTTGGTTACCTTTGTATCCTGATAGTTGGTAGCCTTTATTTCTTTCACACCTTCATCTGACTCAGTCTCCTCATATTCTGAGACAACTTCATAGGTTCTTGTGTTCTTGTTCTTCTTCCTCTTACCGAAAGCCTTTTCTTGAGCTTTTGCAGGGGTTGACTTCTCTGCATGACCGAATAGGGGTACAAAACTCCTTGTTGTTCTAGTTCGGGAAGAGGATGCTACCAGACTAGCAGATTCAGTTTCAGTTTCTTTCCCTTTTTCAGCATTTGCTTGTTCTCTTTTCCTTTTGGCTTCTCTTACTGCTTTTGTAGATATTCCCATACTTTCTGCAAAGACTTCCACTTCTTTCCTTACTCTTCTGACTATCTTTGGCTTCTTTAATTGCTCATGGACTTGCATGCTCTTTTCTACATAAGTTCCAAACCTTTCTTCAGACAGATCCAAAGGTTTATTCAACAGATGTTGCACATATAGCTCCAAGATTCCTTCCTCGACTTCATATCCCATTGGCATAATCCAAACGGTTCTGTGATCAACTGCTTCCATTTAGAATTGATCAATATCCACCATAAAACAAATTTGTCCTTATACTTCTCAACAATAGAAGTAGGAATCCTTTCCCTTGCTTGCATTTCATTATGAAAGTTCTTGAGATATCCCCAGATTGCAATTTTCCTAGCTTGACTATCACCAAAATTGAATAACATGTCTCTGATTTGAACACCAACAGGCTTATCACCTCTTTGCCAGACCACTTTCCCAACTCTTGGAACTTCATTCATGAAATAAAAGAATAAACATAGTAGCAGATTACCATTTTAAAAAGAATTCTTCTTGTCTTTCTTTATCTTCACAAGATTCCCCATAAGCTGACTTCGAAGAAATTTGCACAAGTAATACTCTGCATTCTCCCTAACCATCTGATAAGCTGCATATATGGCAGTACTAGATACAAAATTTTCTCTTTTGGAGTGATATATCTTATAACCAATGACCATCAAGGAAAATTTGACATCCACATCGATGATGTTATCAATTGTCATTGCTCTTTTGTCAAATGTTGAACCAGTCTCATATGTGACTGTCTAATTCTTTACCGACTTCAAAATAGGAAAACCACCAGAATAATTTAGACATGTAACAACTCTTATAGCTTCTTTCGTTATCGTGAAAGGTTGATTCAACCACATAAATTTTGCATTGACTCGACTCAAGATATACCAGACCCATTCGCTTTCATCGAACATGGGTAATTTCACAAATGGTGTGAATTTCTTCTCCTCTAGGATTTTGAATTTAGGCTTGACAGAAATATTCTCCAATAATGTGTTTGGAATATAAATCTAGCAATTGCAAGCTTCCTAGCTCCTCAATATTAGCATGAACATATGCCCTAATATCTTCAATGTGTAAAACTCCGTACGACACAGATGAAAATGCACCTAAGGGATTGGTCTCAACAGACTTGAAAGGGTGCCATTTAAATTTTAGATGAGGTCTATCCTTTACTTCAACCACCAATGAAGTAGCCATTTCAAAAAAATCATAGGTTCATAAGATTTCCCGATAAATACGTTTTTTTCCGGAGTAGGGTTGGAGCTTCAAATTGCCTTCACACTTGAATTCTCCAAAATTTCACCAAAGTTCGCTTCAGAGCTCAAAAACTTCTTCTCAAAGTGCAAAGTGACAAATGAAAGATAGAAATGACCTTTTCATCACTCGCATGCCTAACTTTTTGATGTAATAAATGCTTTTTCCCTATCATCTGGATACCCTTTTTTCATACATTGTGAAAGATAACTCTTTTGCGAACCTTCAATTCTGCATAAATACTCTCCAATTTTTCAACAGCATTTGTGGATCACCAATACAATCACTGAACTCATCCACATCTTGGTGTCAATCACCGGTAGGGGGTTTGAAAGATTTTCTTGACAGATCCCCCTAGGCTAAAAGCCTAAAAACTAATTCCCAAAGGAATTACTAGAAGCTGATTCTGGTGCTGCCTCATTTTCTGCAATAGAGGGACTCTTCTTTACCCAATTTTTCTTCATCTGCTTTCCGATTTGATCTATAGTAGCCTTCCCTTTTCCTTTTACATCCTTTTGCATGTTTCTTCTTTGATTTGTTGGACCTCCTCTACAAAATTTAGCAATATGATCAGTTTTGTTACAATTGTAACACACCACATTTCTTTGTCCAGACTAGTTGTTCCACTGATTTTCTCTCAATCTACATTGATTAACAATATGGCAAAATCTATTGCATGTATAACATCTGACATCTCTATGAAAGTTGTTCACCACATTTTTGCATTCATTCGACTTATGACCATACTTGTTACAGTTAAAGCATTGACCAGAGAATGATGGACCATTTGAATTCATTCTACTTCTATATTGAGCTACCATATGACCAAATTTATTGCAAGTAAAACAATAACCATTGAACCTCTGAGCATTAGGTTTTCTTACCGGATACTTTCCAGTGTTGTTCATCTGGTTTCCTTGTCTGAATCTCCTTTGTCCAGAATTTCTTTGTCCAAAATCGGATCTTTCACCTTCCTCATATCCAAGACATCGCTTGTCACCATCAATCCTCTGACCTTTAATCAATTCATCAAGCTTAGCTGAGCTAACCTTGAACTTCTCCTTGTACTCATTTGCAATATCAAGTTCATCTCTGAGATCAAAAATGTGCTTTTCAAGTTCTTCCTCATTGTGTTTGGTTTGTTCTAACTCCTATTCCAACTAAATGAATCCATCAGTAATTCAGCTACATTCTTCATATTTCTCTTTCAGGGATTGGGAAAGCTTTTCTTCATTCTTCTTTCTATCTTCAATCTCCTTAGTCATTCTTATCATAATAGATTCCATCTCATGCTTCGGAACTGTATTCTCTCTGGCAAAATTTTCACATTCTTCTGTCTTTTCCTTCAGGGCTTGACTTAGTTGTTCATCTTCAATGCGCTTACTGTCATCTTGCTTGATCTGATCACAAATTTCCCTTCTCTTTTCCTTGGACTTATTGATTTTATCTTTCAATTACTCAATGAATCTCTCAGCATTCAGAAGATTTACTTTCAATTCTTGGACATAAGATTTTGACTGATCAAGATCATCTAGGGACACCATAAGTTGTTGAAGACTACTTGAATCCATTGAAACACTTTCCAAGATCTTCCCCAAGCTATTAAACTTCTTTTGAGGACCAGATCTCTAATACAAATTGTTGGCATCAAGCAACACTGAGAGGAGGGGTGAATTAGTGTTGTGCAATTTTTAGCTTTATTAATCTGATCAACAAAGTATTGATAACATTCAACCAAAAGAAATATGCATAAACATAAAGTAAGCAACCACAACACCATAACACAAGGATTTTTACGTGGAAACCCTATTAGGGGAAAAAACACGATGGATGGCCAATCCACAATATGATCTGAGTATACTCAAAAGGAATGATTACAAAATGGGAATGCACTTGCATTCAAGCACACTGCCTAGAGCTCACTACTCAAAATAAGAAAGGATTACTTCCTTACAAAAGTTTGGAATACTTCCAAGGATTTGAACTGAGAAAGTAGCATCTACAAATGCTTGGTTACAGTTCTGGTTAAGCTCAACAATCAGATTTTGCTTCTTCAGATTGATTCTACTATTTGCTCTGCTCTGCCTTAATTCATTTCACAAAAATCCTTAATTCGCAAGTGAAACTGTGCTTAATCACTTTCCTAATCTTCTGATATTCACAACATACATCAACTCACATCGAACACACATCAAAATGATATAATCGATCACTTATATATATCCACTACAAGAGATTTGAACGCTTTAGGTCGGCTTCAACAAAACAAGAAATATTCATGAACTGTCGGCTTCAAATCATCAAAACATTCAATGTGAATCCACAAGAGTCGGCCACAACATAGTGACAACCCAAATTAAGATGCTCAAACACAAAAACATTTAAACAATAACTCATATATCCATGACACACCATATTCACCAGGTTGGCCTTCGACCACTGACGAACAGAAAATTAGACAACCAAACCTCCTAGCTTTCACCCAAATCAATACAAGGCACCAAGATTTTCAAATAACACAGATTATGCATCAAGCAATAATCCCTTGAGATCCACAACACAAAATAATAACAAAAAATCTGCATATGAATCGAAGAACACAAAGTTACCAGATGCTTTGTTCTAACTTAGATAAACAATGATCTTCAAGCTGTCTGCCGGTATGAGCAAAATGCAATGTGCAGATCGACTAGCTGACAAGGGTTGCCATCAATGACAACACCATAAAGCACGTGCAATGTCTCTTGCCAACACAAATCCATACTCATCAAATTGTACTGTAGATGGTCAGATCCACTTACATTTTAATAATATAGGACTATTTTCACCATAGTCCACTAGAATAATTTGTTGGATGAATCCAACATAAAATTTCTTCTCAGTTTCGTGAAGAAATTCAACACTAACAACACAATCACAATTTATCTTTCCTTTGTCTTTGTCTTCCACTCTTAAATGACTACCATAGGCCCACATTCCACTGAAATGCGTAGCCCATAAATGTGGAGATTGTGAAAGCTCACTTTCCTCTATTGTTATATCTTGACCTTCTTCTTTTGTGTCCCTGACTGCATTAACAATCCATTCTTCAAATTTTGGAAAAGAATCACCTCCAATCAAATCAGCATGACGTTTGCGCCGTTGAGGTCGATGTTGCATCCAAGCTTAATTGTCTTCTTCATATTTTCTACATAGAATATTAACGCACAAATTGTAAGATTGATAATATAAATGTGTAAATGCAATTTGATTAAATAAATTATTGTGTTAATTTTTTTTACTTGCGCCACTTATCAAATGAAGATGTGTTTTGAAGAATATAGGCATGTATCACACTTCTTTCTTGATGTGATAGCTTCAAGCAACATCCATTTCCTTCCAATACTTCACCTACAACTGTGTCTTCTTCATCATCGTCCCATACACATCAATTGACATTTTTAAAATCACTCATATATTTTGTGCAAAATCCCATACCTTCCGATTTTTCCCTAGTATGAACAATTTTTTTCAAAAAATTCATATATCGTTCTATAGTCTACATCCATCTTGTTCTTATTAGGCCACAATGCTTTAGTTCATATTGTAGATGTATCAAAAGATGCATAGAAATGTTAAAGATTGTTGGTGGAAATTCTCGTTCCAATAGAAAAAGGACTTCAACAACCTCCTCCCTCAAACTATCAAAGTTCAAAGGATCTAATACATGTAAACTCATTCTCTTTAATATTAGGCCCAACCTTATAACTGCCAATCTTGGCCCCTTTGGAAAACTTAATACATTTATGACAATAGGTAAAATATTCTCCATTATGACATGATAGTCATGGGTCTTGAGGCCTCTTAAGCCATTAATGTCAGTTTGGCTTCTAATACTACTACTTACATATCCAGTGGGAAAGCAAGTCCAAGACATCAACTATAAGAATTGTGCACGTTGTTCCTTTGTCCAAACATAAGGAGCACTAGGTTTTCTATATTTTTCATCATCATATTTTTCAACCCAAAGATTTCGACTAATCTTTAGTTGTCGAAAGTCTTCATGTGATGAAATAGTATCAAAATCACCAAAAAGAGTTTCTATAATAGCATAGGCTATATTTTTATTAGTATACATAAAGTCAACAATATGCCTAATGGCTATATCCTTAGAGTATGGCAACTTATAGAATATTCACAACCTTTTTACACCACTTTCATTACATGGATCATATCTACTACTAGCAATCCCATCATTTTCAATAAATGACATTCTTTTTTGTCCATTCTCAACAATGTAATCACCTGTTATTAGAAATGGTGCTTCACGATTCTCTTCTTCACCATTGAACCCTATTTTTTGTTGATGATATGGATGATCCATTTTAAGGTAAGCACGATATCCATAATAAATACACTTACGCAAACTTCTTGAGTACCTCACAAAATCCTTAAAGTTGCAAGCAGGACATCCATGGTATCCATGAACACTGAGACCAGACAATGTGCCATATGTAGGAAGATCATGAATCATAAATAATAAGTAACCTCTTAAAGTGAATTAGAGTGAATGACCATCCCTTAAAGATTGAATTGCTTCAATTCATTTCCACAATTCCATTAGCTCATCATATATCGGCTCTAGATAAGCATCAATTGTATCTAAAGTCACACTTTTCTTTCCTGGTATAATCAATGATAGCATTAAGAAAAAGGGTTTAGTTGCTAACCATGGAGGCAAGTTATAATTTATTAAAAACACTGGCCAAGTTGACCATTTAGTAATTTGATTTGAGAATGGGTTCACCCCATCTAGAGCCAAACCCAACCTTATATTATGAGGATCTTGAGAAAAATCAAGCCATTTGTTATCAAATTCCATCCACGTCTTAGAATCAGGCACATGTCATTTTCCATCAATGCTCTTATTTTGGGCATGCCATTGCATAAGTTCAGCAATGTCTCTACACCTATATATTTGAAGTAATTGTGGGATTACCGGAAAGTGGCGAAGAACCTTTCTAGGAACCACAACTGATTTCAACCCTTCTCTATACCTCACTTCATGACATTTCAAACATTCACTCTCACTTGCAAGATTCTTGCAAAATAATACACAACCATTCACATATGTGTGGATGTTTTCATACCCTAAGCATAACTTAGTGATTTCCTTTCTACATTGACTTCGTTTTGTTGACAATGTGGAGTCAGGTGGTAACAACGAACTTAATAATGTCAATAACTGATCTACACTCTCATTTGTCCAACCAAACACCACTTGCAAGTTAAGAATTTGAAGGATTGTTGTCAAACGACTTAACCTGCAATTAACATACAAAGGCTTTGAAGCATCCTCCATCAACTTGGCCCAATCATCGTTTAGACCCTCTTCAACATTTTATCAAATTCAAACCCTTCATCTAACATTGTTGCCTCTTCATCTATGTTTGGTGCCACTTCATCTATGTTTGTTGCCTCTTCATCTCTCACACTCTACCATTCTATCATATCTTCATAATAATTGACATTCCATTAAGGGCTTATACTACTATGCCCATATCTTATCATATGTCGATAAATCTGACTTCTTTTTTTCACCTTTCCACCAAGACATTCATTACATGGACATGGATATTTGTCCATGTCCCTCTCATCAGCTATTCTCTCATCAAATGCATTGTATTTCAACCTTTGACGTTGATCCATCTGTAATGTTCTACACATAGCAACAAAAAATTGTAGACTAAGAGACAAAAACTATTTTTTTAAATTGAAAGGCATTTCCATAGAAATAGAGTTATAAAGAGCAAATAAAATAGAGAGTTTAAATAATGAATTGTAAAAAATAGATTTTTGTAGTTTATATTCAAATTGTTGATTACATTGCATTGCACATATTTCAAACTTAAAGCATTACTTCACATTGCATAACTAATAACTAGATGTTGATAGATGACAAAATTTCAATTACAATATAGTATTTACAAAGTCAACCTAAGTAGTTATGCAATTACTTCACATTGCATAACTAATAACTAGGAGAAATTGCCAATTGCATTTGCTTGTCATGGCATTCCATGAGACCACATTTCTTTGAGGCATGTTTTTAAAAAAGTTCACTGCCTTGTCTATGCTACCACATTTTTCATACATGTCTACCAAAGCATTTTATCAAACATTTCACTGCCTTGTTGCTATGGCTAAAATCCTAAAACAAATGCTTTCAAACAAGCTAAGGATGCTTGGAAAAAATATGTAAAAGCATAATAGTAAGCAATAACATAGACAAGGCAGTGAACTGGTGCAAAAAATGTGTCAAAGAAATGTGGTCTCATGGTGATGGAATGCCATGACAATCCATAACAATTCACTTGTCATGGCATTCCATCACCATGAGATCACATTTCTTTGACACATTTTTTCCAAAGTTCATTGCCTTTTCTATGCTACCACATTTTTCATACATGTCTACCAAAGCATTTTATCAAACAATTCACTACCTTGTTGCTATGGCTAAAAGCCTAAAACGGGTGATTTTAAAAAAGCTATGGATGCTTGGAAAAAATCTATCAAATCATAATAGTAAGCAACAAGCTATGGTCTCATGGTTTTTTTTTGGCACAAAAATCAACGTGATTATATTTACATTTTTTTGCAGGTTTTAAACGCATTTTTTTGGCAATTTTGTTGTTTGAAATGGGGAAAAATATTTGTGGTTAGTTTTGTGCACTTTTTAATTTTAGGATTCTCACAGTTAGTGAAAAAGGTAGTGTTCATGAAGGAATGGAAAAGATGTGTAGAGCCTTCCAATTATACCCGTATTGTGCAATGGCATTGAATCATTTAGCAAACCATTTTTTCTTCACAGGGCAACATTTTCTTGTGGAATAGTTGACCGAGATAGCTCTTGTTTCAACTGACCACCCTCTCATGAAATCTCATTAATATTATAATCTTGCATGATCTTATCATAGTAAAGATGATTGTGACACCACTTGTCAAGGAAAGCCAAAGGCCATATGATTTTGTGGATAGGTTCAATTGAAGCTGGGAGATATTAAGAGTTCTCTCTCAAAATTTGAAAAGGTTTTGGAGGTCCACCCTGAGAATTGTGAGAGCTTAAAAGTTGTAGGCCATATATATGCTCAGCAAGGGTAGGAAGAGGAGGCTTTGGAAATTTTAAGAAAGGAAACACACATAGATCCACATGATGGCCATGAATTTATCAAGATGGGTGAGTTATTAATATCGTTAGACCCCAATGCAACCTTAGATTCTCTTAACACACCAAAGTCTCTTATGAAGAAGAGCAGAGAAGAAGTACCCATTCAATTGTTAAAAAAACATTTGGGTTCTTCATTTTGAGCGTGATGAACTAGATTTGGCTCAACAAACTTTTATGGAGGCATTAGGAAATGATGTTTTGCCTCTACATAAATCTTTGTGGTCAGTTTTGTGCATTTTTTACTTGTAGGATTCTCACAGTTAGTGAAAAAGGTAGTGTTCATGAAGGAATGGAAATGATGTGTAGAGCCTTTGAATTATACCCATACTCTGCAATGGCATTGAATCATTTAGCAAACCATTTTTTCTTCATTGTAGGGCAACATTTTCTTGTGGAATAGTTGACTGAGACAACTCTTGTTTAAACTGACCACCCTCTCATGAAATCTCATTCATATTATAATCTTGCACGATCTTATCATAGTAAAGGTGATTATGACACCACTTGTCAAGGAAAGCTAGAGGCCACAAGATTTTGTGGATAGGTTCAATTGCAGCTGGGAGATCTTAAGAGTTCTCTCTCAAATTTTGAAAAGGTTTTGGAGGTCCACCATGAGAACTATGAGAGCTTAAAAGTTGTAGGCCATATATATGCTCAGCAATGGTTGGTAGAGAAGGCTTTGGAAATTTTAAGAAAGGAAACTCGCATAGATCCACCTGATGCCCATGCATTTATCAAGATGGGTGAGTTATTAATATCGTCAGACCCCAGTGCAGCCTTAGATTCTCTTAACACAACAAAGTCTCTTCTAAAGAAGACTAGAGAAGAAGTACCCATTCAATTGTTAAACAACATTGGGGTTCTTCATTTTGAGCGTCATGAACTAGATTTGGCTCAACAAACTTGTATGGAGGCATTAGGAAATGATGTTCTGCCTCTACATAAATCTCTACGATCAATTTTGTGCATTTTTTACTTGTAGGATTCTCACAGTTAGTGAAAAAGGTAGTGTTCATGAAGGAATGGAAAATATGCATAGAGCCTTTGAATTATACCCGTACTCTGCAATGACATTGAATCATTTAGCAAACCATTTTTTCTTCACTGCAGGGCAACATTTTCTCATGGAATAGTTGACTGAGATAACTCTTGTTTCAACTGACCACCCTCTCATGAAATCTCATTCATATTATAATATTGCACGATCTTATCATATTAAAGGTGATAAGCTAGAGGCCATGGGATTTTGTGGATAGGTTCAATTGAAGCTGGGAGATCTTAAGAGTTATCTCTCAAATTTTGAAAAGGTTTTGGAGGTCCACCCTGAGAACTGTGAGAGCTTAAAAGTTGTAGGTCGTATATATACTGAACAAGGACTAGCAGAGAAGGCATTGGAAATTTTAAGAAAGGCAACTCGCATAGATCCACTTGATGCCCATGCATTTATCAAGATGGGTGAGTTGTTAATATTGTCAGAACCCAGTGCAGCCTTAGATTCTCTTAAGACGCCAAAGTCTCTTTTGAAGAAGAGCAGAGAAGTACCCCTTCAATTGTTAAACAACATTGGGGTTCTTCATTTTGAGCGTGATGAACTAGAGTTGGCTTAACAAAATTTTATGGAGGTGTTAGGAAATAACATTTGGGTTCAATTCATAAATAAAAGCCCCAGTGCTAATTCTGCAGTTTTTCTTGTGCTCTTTAAGGATATGAAATTCTTCCATCGACTAGAAGGTGGTGCTTCACTTGAGTTACCATGGGATAAATTTGCAACACTATTTAATCTTGCTAGGTTGTTTGAACAACTACATGATACTGAAAAAGTAAATCTTTTATATAGGCTAATATTGTTCAAGTTTCCTGATTATGTGGATGCATATCTACGTCTTGCAGTCATGGCTCAGGCTTGGAATGAGATCCAACTAAGTCTAGAATTGATTGGGGATGCACTTAAGGTGGATAAAATCTCATCAAATGCTTTATCTATTCTTGGAAAAATAGAACTAAAAACAGATGACTGGCTTAAAGCAAAGAAACAATTAAAGCTAGACAAAGTGAATCAGATGAAAAGAATTCTTATGTTAACATTTCACTTCGAAATTGGAATTATTTTGCAGCTTTTCGCAATGACAGGAGGGATCCAAAGGTGGAGGCACAACATCTTGAGAAGGATAGAGAGTTGTATTGTAAAGTGCTGGCACAAAGACCAGGAAATGTTTGTGCTACGAATGAGGCAGCCATTGTGCTAGCTGAAAGGGGTCAATTTGATATTGCAAAGGAAATTTTTACATTGGTACAAGAAGCTACAACAGGAAACATCTTTGTTTAGATGCTTGATGTGTGGGTAAATTCTAGCACATGCTTACTTTGCACAAGGATAGTTTGTGCTTGCAATGAAAATGTATCAAAATTGTTTGAGGAAATTCTAATTTGGCACTGACACCCAAATTTTATTATATTTAGCTCAAGCACATTATGAAGTAGAACAGTGGCAAGATTGTAAAAGAACATTATTAAGAGCAGTAGAACATTATTAAGAGCAGTAGATTGTAATGAGCATTTCAAATTTTTGTTTAATGTAATGAGGGTTTTGAATTACCTCTGAATTCGCTGCAAAGGGCATCCCCAAATCAGATTTCGCTATAGAGGGCCTTGACAAATTTAAATTTGTTGCAGAAAACTCCAAATTCCTTTCCCTTTCCTGCCTTTTCACAAGTCTCCAGGTCCTCTTCTAATCCTTATCGCCCATGCAAGTAGTTGTCGATCAAAATGCCTCATACCAAGCTAACGAATGAAGCGAGGTCTGCAATGAACGAATGAAGCGAGGTCAAGCAAGATTAATGAATCTGCAATGAACATGAATAATTGTGCCAATACATCGCGCACATGAATACATAGCACCAATATTTAGCTGAATTGTTTTAAAAAAAAATTATCTACTTTGGATTTGGTAACTATTTAGTCAAGGACCAAATTAGTCATTTATTTACTCATTTATAGCTGAGTTGTAAAAAATGAGTAGAATTTAGTCATTTTTAGTTGTCGTGACTAAAATTTTTAGTCACCTAATCATTTATTTTCCAAATTCTACTAGTGAAAGGCACTCTAGTTGAATGAAAATCAGGAGTAAATGCTTCAATTTTACTCCTCTTTTTATTTTGCATGATAAAGATTCCTCCTTGGTCATATAAGCATGAAAATAATGCAAAAGAATCCCCAAAACTAGAAGTAACTGAGTGATAAGGTGGCACAAACTCCCCTTGAGTGATGGTCAACCATGTGGGATTCCAAAATCACTTCAATTTGACCAAAAATCAAGGATAAAGACCTTACTTTCATCCCCATTTTGATTTTGCATGACTTAAGGACATGAAAAAAATATTTGAATAAATATTAAAAGTAATCATTTATGAGTTACTTTCATATTACTGCCCCAAGTAACAGACCTGTTCTTAAGGATTTTGGCTACCACTCAATCATGCTCATAGTTGTCCATTCATGGATCTATTTTCCTAGAGTTTGTTGTCTTTATGTTCCTTAGATGATGATGAACTATTGTGTCTTACCCCATTCCTACTCAGTTGGCCTTGTGATGACTGTTGTTTCTGTCCATACCACAAGGACTACCATATAAAGATTTGGTTGTGTTGTCCATGAAACTATCCAAAAGCATTTATCTTCTTTTATAGTATGCTAGGCTCAACCCTTGTGGGAGCCACATTTTCCTCCACATACTATGATGTGATTGAGACTAGATGCATGAGGTGTACCTTTACATGATAGTGACATTTATAACAACAAAAGCATTTATGATATGAAATGTCAGAATGTACTATGTATGAGCTAGGACAACATGATAATGGTGACAAACACCTAATATCATTGCTTTATATGATATGACAACAGAAAATAATGAAGCGACGACATGGTAATTTGAATGTGAACATTGATGTAAAATGAAGTGGCAGCATGATAATTTGAATGTGAACAATACTCCTTAGTAAGAAATAAATGCTCATTTACTCTATTCTGTAGACTGCCATGCTTTTTGAAGGAACTCATTACTTATTTGTGATTATCATTACAAAGTGAAGGGTTACCTTCATTGCACCTTTGACTTGATAGTCTTGGATGGGTGATGTATTCTTGTGATTCTTTTCTTTATTGATTATGCATGTGACATATTGTTGATATGAATGATATTTCTTCACCTATACCTGCACATTCGACAAAATGTTAGGAAAAAATAAGAAGCCTGAGCTTCCCTTGATGATTGAATGACCTCTCTTTTTTCTGATCTCCATGATATTGCATTGTTGAACTTAGAGGCTTTACTTTTCTATCTTGATGCCAATATGAAATAGATTGAGTATATGTTAGTTAGGCATGTAAGGGTTTTGGAATCCCGAACTCTAACAAACCCTTCTCTTGACCCTTGCAGATATCTATTGCTGACATCAACGAAGCTATGGAGAAAAATGAAGATGCAACTGATAAGTAGTGGGATTCATCATTCAAGCAATGACAAATCCCTCTTCTCTTATATGCTTACTTTTCAGATGCTTTATCTGTTTCTTATGTCATACTATCAGTTATTCCCACGGCTTGTGTGGGAAACATATGAACATACTTTCTTGGCATACACTTATCAGTTATTTAATGTAAAAGTTTGTAAAATCCTTTCTCTTTATGTAAAACAGTTACATAATGAGATCTAGACATTCATTTTATATCATTATTTGCATGAACATATGAGTGCTTAAGTAGATTTTATATGTACCTTTTCTCCTTTTTCTAGTGGAAAACATTAATGTTGTCTCAGTCTGACCTGAATGGGCTGAAAGGAAAAATTCAGGTAATCTTTTGGCAACATCTGCTAAATTCTTGCATGCTAAGCATCAAGACCAATAGCATCAAGCTATCCATTGGGCATAGGAGTCAATTCTTGTCCTTTTCACTTAGAAAAAACTTTGTAACTCAGCTGTTAGGAACTGTAAAACAACAAAAATAAAACTGAAAACAACTACCATGGCTTTGTTTAGGACATGACCAACAAACTGTGCAACAACACTTCTTGGAAAATGAAAACTAAAACTCAAGCCTACTCTAACCTACTCTAACCAACAAAAAAACTGGTCAAACAAACCCATTAACTGGCTTTATAAAATAACTCCCCCTTCTAACCAACAACGGATGCATTACATGTTTATGAACTATGATAAGAGGTGGAAAACAAGAAGATACCACACAAACTATTGCAATGCTTCATGAAGAATATAACCAAACTCACTCACCTCTTGAGTTTGATCAAACATACTGCTAATTTGGAATGAATGGGTGAATTGGGTCTGTTGTCCCACAACTACAATTTCATCCTTAGGATCATTGATAACCAGTTGCATCTTATTGGTACCCCTCATGGCTAAATCTTTGATCAGGCATCCTCATGAAAGGATGAAACATGAACTCTTATTGTTGGTTTGTTGATCATGCATTGCTAATTCTACCTCATTCTGCTGATTAGTCTGCTTCATTCTTAGTGACTCATTTGGAAATATGGTCACTTCCACCTTTTGCTCTTGCTACCCAAGGTAATCCTCCTCTACAGGTTGCTTCTGCCATGCAATACTTTCCTCCTCCAAAGATCTTGTTTCACCTTCTAATTGTGAAAAAGATAGCTCGATGTTATCTTCAAACTGGTCCTCTTTGTGGAAGCCCTCTTGAGGAAACAAAACATGAATGCGCTCCTCATTTTTATTTACTTCTTCCTGCTGCTCAAACACTTGTTCAAGCTTGTGAACTTGTTATGATTTATCATGATTGGAAACTTCTTCCAACAGGTTTGATTCTTTATCATCCAATTTGGAGATAAAAACTTCAAGGTCATCCCAAAATGAACCTTCCTCACACTCTTCATGAGATTATGATGGATGATTGTTTTCTACTTCATAATAGCTCTCAGTCAGCTATGTAGGCTCCACGAAAGGATTAGTTTTGCACTCTTCTTCCTGATCCAAGGCTCCATTATCCGATTGACTAACTTCAACTAGTAACTCATCAGATTGTTTGATGTCTTCTTGTTGCTCTGAAACTATTATTGATGTGATAAAAAAATCACCTTCATCATTTTCAATGAAAGAAGGTAGTTCATGAAACCAAGTTGTAGGATGATCTTCTTGATCAACCTCTTCTACTTCTTCACCCTATTGCCCTAGTTGAGTTATTGAAACAACTTGATCATTGTCAACAAAACCAGGAAGATCATTAGCTAAAGCATTGAAACATTCCTCTTGAAATTTCTTCTCTTGTTCAATCTTTTGTTGCTCTAATCGATAATACTCTACAGCTAAATGCAGTGGATTTATATTTCTAATCTTCTCCATGATGAGTGAGCTATCCTGATCAATGGGATGCTCTATAACTACACTAGAGGCTATACCTGATTACTTTCCTCAACTTGCAAAGGATGAAGGCTCGTGAAACTTGGAATTTCAAGCTTAAGAGGCCGATTTGAAGAGTTAAGAGTTTTACCTTGCCTGAAACTTGGAATTTCATATTTTTTTGTAGCAATTGATTTAAGCATTAACTTCATTTGCTCCTCTTTGATAGCTAGCTCTCCTGCAAGATACTCCTCATACTTCCTTCTTTGAATCTCCTCTTCTTATTGGCATTGATAATCTGAATAAGCCCGCTCTTCTTGCTGCTCATTATACTCTTGATCTCCCTCATACTCTTGATTCACTTCAATTTCACTCATTTGGCTCTAAAAGTTGAACAATATGTCTCTACAACTCATGTCTTCAACACCTTGAGTTTGATTAGGAAAATAGCTATGCTGATATGAAGGTTGAGCAAGGGTGGGTGGGTGGTAAGAGTACTGAACATGTTGGTTTTCTTGAAAAACCATAGAATTTGAACTAAAACTAGCTACATGATTGGCCTGATATGGTTGATATGGATGTGGATGAGCAACATTTTAACGATATGCTAGGTGATATGACATGCTTCCATGAAACATATACATTTTTATTCATTCAAAATCTAGAAAAATAAGGAAAAAACAAACTTGCTTGAAACAAACCAGTGCCTATCCATAGTGAAACCAGAAAAATACTTCTCAGAGTCACCAAGTGTGTTGATTTCTTGCCTCCAAAGGCTAAGATTGCTAATGCACACACCAAAAACCAATAATGAAATGATAAGTTTTTAACTGTGAGAGTTCAAACTGTCCCAACGGGCTTGCCAAAAATTGTTAACACATAGGATTGCACCTTGATGCTAAGCTTGGAGGCTAAACAATCCTGTGTAACATTGAAACACCTTCGAGCCTATGGGTTGCTCATAGCAAAGGTGAATCTCTAGATTATGGGTCAGTTCCCCTTTTTATTTTCTAAAAAAAAGTAATTATATTTGATGAGAAAAGGGAAGAAGGATAACTTATTTGGAATGAAAAATTTAATCTAGGAGGTGATGCACCAATAATGTAACTAACATGCAGAAATGGCTCACGACTATCCTTCAATGAATTTGTTCACACAACTCAGTTTGGGCAATTTAATCACATAAGTAATTCATAAAAAGGCTTGCAAGATCTATGTCCTTTCAAGGAAAACATCATTTTCACAACTCAGAATGTAAGATAAAACAAAGGCACAATTTATAACCTATGATGGTTAATTGCTTTTATGTATATATAATATTGAACGAGACATAAATTTAAAGGTTCTCATCAAAAACACATTAACTTTGCATCAATTTATTCAAAATATGACAAAACACTTGAAATTGAGAAGGTAACACTTGACTATATTGAAGGATGGAAGGAATCTCTAACAAAAATAAGATAAAATAACCTGCTACTGTATCATAATTGTAAAAATAAGTCTAAGCTACAAAAATTTCAGCCTCTCTGAATGTGCAAGAGAAGGAAAGAAAGAAAGAACTAAGAAAAAAAACTAATTCTTTTCCCTTTATACAATAAAATAGCTCAAAGAGCTAAGAAGAGTCGTGAAGATAATTGAACTGTAAAATATCCCACCTCCAAAGTGATTCATGAGAAAAATGGAAAAGGCATGAAAAGGGGGCTCACAACTGATGTAAACTAAGCTCAAATAGCTCCAAACTCCCCCTCTCAATCTGCATGACCCAAAAGAACTCCAAAGGCACTCCAGTTGACTAAAAATTAGGAGTAAATGCTTTAGTTTTACTCCTCTTATGATTTTGCATGATAAAGATTCCTCCTTGGTCGTATAAGCATGAAAATCATGCAAAAGAAGCCCCAAAACTAGAAGTAACTGAGTGATAAGGTGACACAAACTCCCCTTGAGTGATGGTCAACCATGTGGGACTCCAAAATCACTTTAGTTTGACCAAAAATCAAGGATAAAGACCTCAGTTTCATTCCTCTTTTGATTTTGCATGACTTAAGGACATGAAAAAAATATTTGAATAAATATTAAAAGTAATCATTTATGAGTTACTTTAATATTTATGTGTGATTGCAGTTATTCCTATTTCATGATAAATATTAAGGTAATTTATAAAATATTACCCTTAATATTTATTTACATATTTGTTTTTGCTTCAACTTATGCAAAAACATAGGGGGCATGAACTCCACTATGGTATTTGGAAAAAAAAATGATCAGTGACCAAGGCATTAATATATATGCATTTTTGTAAAATAAAGTGATAAAATCACTTGGCGGCCAAATATTTTAGGGCTTTCATCGACAAAACAAAAGAAACCCTAAGAATACTCTCAGGCTCAACTCATTTCATTTTCACTTTTAACTGCCTTTGTTGCCGCTGCCACTAGGGTTTGGAGCTTGATGAATTAGGGATTCTCCGCTCTTGCTTTTGCACCGCCAAGGAGTTTTGAAGGTTTAGGCTATCTTTGGTAAGCACCAACTATTTCCTCTATTGTATTGAAGGAAAAAAAAATTCCTGATTTCCTGCTTGAAATCTTCCTTCCAGCCTCAAAGCTTAAAAATCATTCATATGGTATGGCATTTGGCTCGTTTTGTGTGCAATAGACTTAGCAGTTGTTGTTTTACCCATATAAGCAAGATTCTAAAGCATTTTATCTCATGGAGCAATCCCTGAAACCTCTTTTGCATTCATTTGAGCCAGTGCCCAAGGACTAATCTTTACAGAACCCTTATCTTTTTGCACTGTCTGTGATCTCTCTTTCCAAGATTTTGCAGAAGCTTTAGTAGCATTTGGAGCTCTCTCAAGGGCTTCAAACCTTCTAACATAAGCTTCCTCCTTTTGGCTTTCTACTATTCCTAAGACTTTGTATTGTTCTTATATTGTTCTTAGAGCTTTCCTTTTCACTATTCTTACTGTCGCACCTTCATTTGCTCATTGTAACTTCAGACAAGATAGTCATTTATAGTCATGATTAGCACCCTTGATCTCATAGAAGATCATTTAATGGCAGCCCTTTCAATTGAAGTCTGCTTCTAAAATTCTACTCTGTACTGGTGAAAAAATATCACAAACTATGAACTGGGTTGGTGAGAAATTTATTAGGTTTTTTTTCCTTCTTGTTTCCTAATTTTTGTCCAAAATCTCAAGAACCCAAATCATAATTTTCAAGATATGGTGAAATATCAACTGCTCCAACTGAAAATCCCTCACTTATCTCATCATTCAAGCAACACACCACTTCTCTTTCACTGAAGAAAACACTAGCTTTCTCTTCAAAGGTTTGGTCATGTAAAATATTGTCTAGCATCCTCATAACACAGTGGGTTTGCTTCTTTATGCAAATATTACTTCCTTAAATGCTTTCATATGTGGCTGACATGTTTGAAGAGGATTGTCAATTTGATGATTGCAACATTTCTTTTGATGATTATGACCTTGGTGATTGTCTTCATGCCACTGTAGGCTTTATTAGTTCAAACCCTCACATTTGACATTGCACAGTCCACCCTTGAGATGGTTGTCCTTTGATTTTTAAGCATCTTTCATAGTACTGCCCCAAGTAATAGACCTATTCTTAAGGATTTTAACTGCCACTCAATCATGCTCATAGTTGTCAATTCATGGATCTATTTTCCTAGATTCCACTGCCTTTATGTTCCTTAGATGGTGAACTATTGTGTCTTACCCCATGCCTACTCAGTTTTCCTTGTGATGATTGTTGTTTATGTCCATAACATAAGGATTGCCCTATAAAGATTTGGTTGTGTTGTCCATGAAACTATCCAAAAGCATTTATCTTCTTTTATAGTATTTTGGGCTCAACCCTTGTGGGAGCCACATTTTCCTCCACATATATGATGTGATTGAGACTAGATGCATGAGGTGTACCTTTACATGATAGTGACATTTATAACAACAAAAGCATTTATGATATGAAATGTCAGAATGTACTATGTATGAGCTAGGACAACATGATAATGGTGACAAACACCTAATATCATTGCTTTATATGATATGACAGTAGAAAATAATGAAGTGACAACATGATAATTTAAATGTGAACATTGATGTAAAATGAAGTGACAACATGATAATTTGAATGTGAACAATACTCCTTAGTAAGAAATAAATGCTTAGTTACTCTGTTTTGTAGACTATCATGCTTTTTAAAGGAACTCATTACTTATTTGTGATTTTCATTTCAAAGTGAAGGGTTACCTTCATTGCACCTTTGACTTGATAGTCTTGGATGGGAAATGTATTCTTGTGATTCTTTCCTTTATTGATTATGCACGTGACATCTTGTTGATATGAATGATATGTCTTCGCCTGTACCTACACATTCAACAAAATTTTAGGAAAAAATAAGAAGCCTGAGCTTCCCTTGATGATTGAATGACCTCTCTTTTTTCTGATCTCCATGATATTGCATTGTTGAACTAAGAGGCTTTACTTTTCTATCTTGATGCCAATATGAAATATATTGAGTATATGTTAGTTAGGCATGTAAGGTTTTTGGAATCCCAAGCTCTAACAAACCCTTCTCTTGACCCTTGCAGACATCTATTGCTTACATCAACGAAGCTATGGAGTGGGATGAAGATGCAACTGATAAGTAGTGGGATTCGTCATTCAGGCAATGGAGGATCCCTCTTCTCTTATATGCTTACTTTTTAGATGCTTTATCTGTTTCTTATGTCATCCTATCAGTTATTCCCATGGCTTGTGTGGGAAACGTATGAACATACTTTCTTGGCATACACTTATTAGTTATTTAATGCAAAAGTTTGTAAAATCCTTTCTCTTTCTGTAAAAAAATTGCTTAATGAGAACTAAACATTCATTTTATATCATTTCTTGCATGAACATATGAATGCTTTAGTAGATTTTATATGTACCCTTTTTTCCTTTTTCTAGTAGAAAACATTAATGTTGTCGCAGCCTGACCTGAATGGGATGAAAGGCATAATTCAAGTAACAACGCCACCCTCCCCCCCACCTCACCACCCCTTTCCTGTCACCCCCAAACTTCGGCCCTTAGTCCCCCCATCCCTGAAACCAATCTACTTGTCCCCCTACTTCCTTATCAAAAAACTCCATGGAACTATGCATGCAAAATTTGGCTATGGATATATCCACCCAAAATAAAGTACAAGAGAGACCAAACATGAAAGAATAATGCTATTATATCAAAGGATGCAAATGTACAATATGTGTACATGAATATGATTCAATATGATGGAATAATTGATTACAATGAGAACCTCTTGGTTATATAGGCCAAGGTGAGATATAGTACAACAAAAAATTATAAAATTTTTCTTAATCATATGTTTTGAGACATAAATTGATAATGCTCTAAGTAAACTAGTGTGAATAAGACCTAATAGGAAAACTAGTTAGGTAAAATACCCCATTCACACTAACAGTATCCTCACATAATATAGAGTTTTTGATATTCAACCTTTCTATATTCAATATGTGAATGCAAATTTTTATGCATCTGATTCCAACAAGTTGTGAAAAACTCTCCAAATAAAAGTGAGCAAAATTAAAGTGTTGTCTAAAGAAATGAGTAAGAACTATCACACAAATTTCAATATGAGTGGGTATTAGCATTAAAATGTTAGAATTCTCATCCTTTAACTTCATCCAAAGAATTATAAAGGCATATTCTAAGGAGGGAAATTATTCAAGCACTAATAAGCCAAGAAGTATCCAATGAAAGAAAGCTATCCAAGGCCAACAAGCGCATAAAAGTGTCCCTATCCCCATTGCAAAGAGGATAGTGTTGTAAGATATTATTCTAAAGAAGGATATCTACAAAACATAGATATTGATTTGCATTCATACAAAAGCATTCAAGAAGAAACTCCAAAAAAAAATTCATAATTCCATTTGTTGATTTACAAATAAAGGGCGCTAACTCAATTTGTATGAGCAAGTAAAGAGTCATTTCACTCTTCAAGGGTGCATATTTAGCAACCACAAAAATCATTTCAAACCACAAGACAACTTAAGATAGCATGAGGTTATAGTATTAATTGTAGTTAATCATATTCTCATGATTGACATGCAAATTATGAAATATTTTTCTAATTCCTCATTGTAGCAAAACGAGATAAATGATTGAAGGCCAAAGATCACAAAGATGACAACAAATTTGTTACACTCTTCTCCAAGAAAATTAAATGTATATTAGAAATGACATCAATTATAGCATTTCTATATACTCATCCTTGTTGTTGCATGCATGAGCATTACAATGATTGTAATATAGAGGTATAGGCCTAATTTCAATATTAGAGTGGTTTTAACATACCTATGTAAATTGTAAAATGTTGACTGTGGTAAACATGTAAGAAGTTGTAATAGTTGTCCAAAAAATATTGCATGTAGGTTTTTCCATATTTACTTGAATTGTGAGACTCAAGATAGGGGCAACTATGTAAAAGTGGTGAAATTGAAAGTACTTACATAATAAAGAATCTTTGATAACTTGTTACAACCATGTGAACAACAAAGATGTTATCCTAAGGAAAGACCATTGGTATCAAAAGTAATGCTTTGTAGTCTATGTATGAATGTAGTCACAAAATGCAATGATGTGGGTGTTATTTCAACAAATTTTTATGTCTTCTGAAAGAAAGTAAATTCTAGAGGAGATAGTCTTGAACTTATTTACATATCAGATAATTCTAATAGCCTATCTTTTGATACAAAGAAATCTGACAAGTTCAGGTGAGTAGTGTAGGTAGTTCAATCAGGAAAATAATGTTGGTTGTCAAAACTTGATGTCTTTGGATAAATTTTAGTCAATCACATCAAGGAAAAGCGACACCTAAAATGCTTTATTCAGTGCTTTTGGGGAAGGATCTATAGAAATTTGTATAATGGACTAGAGAACTAAAAGGAACAACTTACTGCAATCTGTGTTAGCACCATCTCAAATGTCAAATTTACATTAGTGCATTACCTCTACTGGCATGGTAGAGCCATGTTTCTTGTCCTATTCAGTTGTCGATGCTTTTATTCTGAATAATCTATCATCTTCTAGAACCTTATCCTTGGACAAATCTTTTGTCAAAAAATGGAAACCCTCATTATTTGTATCATCATTGCCAAAATTTAATTCATTTTTTTTTGCGTCAACCCAACAATATCATAATGAACCTAACACACATGAAATCTAGCAAGATTACAATAACAGTAAATCCTTAAATGGTATCAATTTGCATAAAAAAAAATTGGGTTGAGTTATGTAGATGGTCAAGAGTGAGTATGTGTTTAGTCAGCCAATTAATGTAATTAAATAGAACTATAATGTATGCAATAGTATTTTATGTTATAAGTTGTCGAGAATTAACTCTTCGACCAATGGGATTAGTTGTAACAAATAGTCGCAATAATTGGTGTTCTCAACCACCGTCAACAACTACATATATGTTTTATTTCATTGTAATCAGGGAAATGCTGCGACATGATATGACATGACATAGCACAAATGATTGTATACTGTATCTATTGCATTAATGAATGAAAGTACCATTTTTTTGTGCACATTGTGCATTCATGAATATTTCCTGTATATGTTTTGTAACTTATATTCTTGTTTATTCTAGTATGTTGTCAATTCATTCATGTGAGTAAACATTTTGTGTTGTCGAATTGAACCCTAGTACACATCACATAGACAGGAGAATGGCGTCGTGATGGGTCAGCTAGCTGAAGAGCTGGTACAAGACAATGAGGATAAAGAAGACACGTTGACGGAGGATCTCATAAACCTGTGGGATATCTCGTTGAGGGATCACATATGAAGGGAGGCAATCATCTATGGAAACTTGCACGTCAACCCAGAGGTCGACCACCTCCTCAACAAATTACTGAGCTTGATTGCATGTAAATATATTATATTGCAAGAGCTTCGAGCTGAGAGTGACCAAGAACGACAAAGGCAGCAGATATTGCAACAGTACAAAGAGAGAAACAAATGGAAGGAGGAAGAACGTGACAACAATCGTAGGTGTACTTTCAAAAATTAATGTGCGTATGACCGAACAAGGATAAGAACCGAACACCAAGTGGGAAAGAAACATCTGAATAATGGGTACGAAGATCACTGAGAATAAGACAACAAGAAGAATGACGAAGAAGGTTAAAACAAATCCTTGAAGAAGAAAATCAAGACCTTACTAAAATAAACCAAGATATTGCCGAACTGAATAGAAACCTTGTCAATGAAACAAACACAAACACAAACACTTTCAAGCGATTGTTCGTAACAGATAGAGAAAAACATAAAAATGATGAAAATGAATTAACTAAAGAACTTGAAAATAACATACGTCATATTCAAGATTTTTCCATATCAAACGAAGAACCGATAATTGGAGGATCCAAACCAAAGACCCCTTGGATGGAGGGAGTACAAGAATGAACCCCAAAAGACTCGAAGTGTGGAAGACGCTGAGTGGGGACGTGTGGAAGACTCGTACATGGCTGTGGGTGCGAGAGGCACCAAAATGTGTCGAGAGAAACAATCCAATTAGGTCCAATGCACAGGGAGGGTATTGGGAAAGAAAGATGGTGACTCTGCCAGCTTGTCTGAGTGTCAAGAGGCAAAATCTACCAAATTCACGGGGAATGAGCTAGAGGATCTGGTACAACATTGCAAGACATGTGAAACTATATGGATAGAAAATGGACAAGAAGATGTGGATTATTGGTTGTGAGCATTTCCAATGACTCTTTGAGGCATCGCAATAGACTGGTACACAAAACTAGAAGTAACACAGAGAACCACATGGGAAGCACTAAAGACAGTGTTCCAAGAAGAATTCAAGCTCCTGAGAGATGACAACGAGATTGTAGCCAAAATTTACAATACCAAATAGGGGAAACATGAGAATGTATGAGCTTGCAATCATATGATCAACGAATTGTTGGTGAAATTGGAGATGCAATCGACAGAAGGCTTGAAGAAGTGTTGGTTTATTGAAGGATCACTTCCCTCGTTGCAAAAGAAAATGAAAGTAGTACCTCAATCCTCATATATCAAAGCTTACAATCGAGTGATGGACATCTAGAGCAAGAATAAGACATCCTCTTGGGGAAAGAAAAGAATAGATGACGATGAAAGTACAAAGAGTAGTGAAGATGAATAAAAAACCGTACAATCCCTCAGACGAGACATGATGAGAATGATGAAAGAACTAAAGGTGAAAAAGGAGAGTTCTAAAGAATCCAAGGAATTATGGTGTACCGAATGCAAAACAAAAGGTCATACTAAGGAAAATTGCCTAAAGAAACTTTTATGTGACATTTTCCAAGTGATGGGACACTCCATCAAGGAGTACCCATACAATCTGAAAAAAAGTACACAAGAATTCTTTACACAAGGGGAACAGTCAACCCCTCCAATCACACCATCGAAGCCCCAGAATAATACCAATGCATCCCTTGGAGGTTACCGTAAGAACAAATGAGGCAATAACAATGGAACGGGAAGAAAAATTTAGTATGACAACAAAGGAAGACATATGATACAATGTTGGAAGTGCAATGAATGGGGTCACTTTTCCAGGGAATGCCCAAATAATCAAGGTACATGAGGAAGACTATGCAAGTGGTTTAGACCGGGCGATCACAAAGACACCAATTTCCCTAAGCAAAAAGGTATAAATATGTTGGAGGTGGACGACGAGGAGGTTCTAGTGATCACCGGAGCACAAACGAAAAAAATTATCTATCTAGACCCTCGTACGAAGAAAGAAAGACTCTGAGAGGCACTGGCCAAGGAACAAAGAGCCTCCAAAAAAGTAACTAGTACGTCGTTGCAGCCAGAGTCTGAAAAGAACATAGTATGAAAGGTGCTACACACAACCATACCTATCAAGGTAACAGACCTTCTGCAGATGATGCCACAACTGAGAGTAGCAATCACCAATGTCATCGAAGACTTCAAACTCATTAGAAAGGTTCGGTCAAGAGTACAACACAACTGGAAGGCGAGGCCACGAACCCAATGCTACTCGTAATAAATGTTGAGAGGAAGCCTACCATCATACAAATGGAAATCATGGGGAGGAAACTCTCCAACACCATTGTTGACGAAGGCTTAGGAGTGACTATACTACTAAATCATGGGGAGGAAACTCTCCAACACCATTGTTGACGAAGGCTTAGGAGTGACTATACTACTATAACAAACCTGGAAGAAGCCAACTCTTTGGCCCCAACATTTCATCTGGAAGGCGCAAATCAACATGGCATCAAACCTCTCGGTACACTGATGGCACATAAAGTAATGATCAAAACACAACAGTTCCACATCATCGATCTTAAGAACCAAGTCGTGAGTGAATAATTGGCATCCTTTGAATTAGAATCCAATGGAGGAGAGTCAGATACAGATGAAGGAAGAAAGGCTATGGAGCGAAATGACGAGGATGTACTAGATCTCAAGAGTTGCTCGAAGGACAAGATGAGTTCTCTCAATGGGTTGTTTTGTTGGCAAATGGAGGACTATAAGGTGTTCCACCCAGAATGCAACATGCTACAAGTCAAAGAAATAGAGGAAGAAGGGTACGACCAACCAAACATTTCCACCTGAGTATGGGGAATACAAATGAGTAGTAGAACTAGATGTTATGCCTACCCACCAGTTTGAACGTGAAAAAATATCCAAATACGAGGAACCAAAGCTAAAAGAGGTGAATCTTGAGGAGGAAGACAAACCAAAGATAATCCTAGTTGATGATGATTGGGATCACATACTGAAGGTGGTTGCATTCAAAATATTCATGAAGTACAAAGATGCATTCACCTGGATGTACAAATACCTGAAGGGAATACCTCCAAAATTTTGCATACATAGGATCCCTCTCATACCGGGAGCACAGCCTGTACAGAAGAGACCCTACAAAATGAACAAGAACTACACCACCAAGGTACAAGATGAGATCGATAAAATGTTGGAAGCCAACATTATATTCAAAGTAGAAGTCAATGATTAGGTATCATCAATCATCATTTCATTGAAGAAGGAATATGAATAGATTCAGATCTATGTAGACTTCCAGAGTCTAAATGCAATGAAAATCAAAGACCTATTTCCAATCCCCTTCACCGACACGATACTCGAAGAAGTGGTTGGACATGAGATGTACTCATTCATGGATGAGTTCATTGGGTATAACCAGATAAGTATTGTCGAGGAAGACAAATTGAAGACAACATTTGTAGTTGAAGATGGAGTGTATGCATACAATTGATTGCCATTCAGGTTATGTAACATGCCAACTGCTTTTCAAAGAATAATTTTGCATATTTTTGACAAAATGTCAATTGGAAACTTTAAATCATTCTTGGATGATTGGTCAATTTATCAACAACAAGAAGCACCTAAAAGCATTGGGAGAGTGCATGGAGAGGTGCAGAGCAACCCAACTAGCACTAAACCCAAAGAAGTGTCAATTCATGGTGCCACAAGAAAAACTATTGGGGTACATCATTTGCAAAACTAGATTGAAGGAAAACCCAAACAAGATAAGGATCATTGTACAAATGGAAGCTCTACAAAATGTCACTAGCGTAAAATCCTTCCTTGGACATGTGGGCTACTACCAAAGGTTCATCAAGAACTTTGCTAAGATCTCCTATCCACTGGACATACTCACCAGGAAGGGACTGCCATTTGTGTGGACAAACAACCAAGAGAAATCATTTAATGAGTTGAAGGTACGACTGATCAGTTTTTTGGTACTAGTGTATCCTAACTGGAACAAGGAATTTCACGTACATGTTGATGCTTCCAATTATGGAATCAGAGTGACATTGGTGCAGGTAGGCATACAAGGATTGGATTACTCGATGTTCTTTGCAAGTCGGTTGTTGTCAAAGGAAAAGAAAAATTATAGTATGACGGAGAGAGAAGCTCTCAGAATGGTGTACGCAGTGCAAAGTTTAGACACTATCTATTGGCAACACCATTCACATTTTATGTTGACCACCAGGCTCTCATGTACTTTGTGAATAAACCCATTATTTAGGGGAGAGTAAGTTGATGGCTTCTCTTGCTACAAGAGTTCACATTCACAATAAACGTATGTCTCAAGAAGAGTCATGTAATTGTTGACTAATTGTCAAGAATCTGGTCGGGCGAACCTATCGAAGGCAGAGTGAACGAAGAATTTTTGGACACTCACTTGTTCTAGATAGCAACACTTCCCCCATGGTACGATAAAATTGGTGAGTACTTATCAACATCAACATTCCCAAAAGAAATGTCACCATCCGAACAAAGGAAACTTGTACTGAAAAGCAAGACTTTCTAGCTCATCAATGGACTATTGCACAAGATGGGGTTAGACCAAATCCTGAGGCGATATGTTATGGAAGAGGAGATTCCTGACATACTAAAAGAAGCACATGAAGGTCTAGTCAAAGGACACATGGGATCGGATGGCATAGGACAAAAATTACTCCTAGAAAGATTGTGGTGGCCGACGGTACACACAGACACCCAAGAAAGGGTGACCGACTGTTACACATGTTAGATAGTTGCAAATCCTCTCAAGCGAGACTACATGCCATTGTTCATGTCACAACCTTAGGAGTTATTTGAACAATGGGAGCTAGATTTAATTGCACCACTAAAAGTCATCCAGTTGCATCAGTGTAGGTACATAGTCGTCACCACTAAATACTTGAAATAGGCAAAAGCTCAAGCATTACTAGACAACACTACATATAGTACAAGAAGATTTATTTATGAGTAGATAGTTACACAGTACGACTTCCCAATACAAATCACTAGTGATCGAGGAGGATATTTCGTCAACCACACCATTCGGTTGATGACGATAAAGTTTCAGATATTCCACAATTTGTCAAGTTTGTACTACTCGAGAGCTAATAGTCAGGCTGAGTCTACAAATAAAGTACTTGTTTCCATCATTCACAAGCCATGCAGCATGGAAGAATCTAACTGGGAGGAAAGGTTACCTATCGTACTATGTGTGTACCATACGACATACAAGGTGACAACAGGGCACACACCATTCCAGTTGATGTATGGTCAAGAGGCGATAGTATCGACCGAGTACATGGTGTTGATCCTAAGAATAATAGTCGAGAGTAGACTAGGCGACAGAGAGTTTGAAGGAGCGGCTATTCCAGCTCAACAAACCACATGAATGAAGAATTATGGCACAATGGGCGATAAAGGCAATGCAAAAGAGGTGAAAATACTGGAATGACAAACACCTTCGCCGGATGAATTTTTGACCAAGCTAGTTAGTTTTGAAATATAACGATTGTAACGAGATCAAGCCCGAGAAGTTCAAATTTAGGTGGCTCGGACCCTTTAAATCAGGGAGGTTTGTGAGAATAGAGCAATCAAGTTGGAGAATTTAGACGAGACTTTGTTACTAGACGCCATTAACGGGTTGAAGCTCAAGTCGTACCAGGAGAGAGGAGAAACCATCCCCATCAATATGTTGGGATACACAATTGCATAGGATTGGAGAATTAGCAAAAGAAAAACCACAGAGGAAGAATACTAGGGAATAAGAGGAAGTCAATATGTGCTAGAGGAAGATTGGACTACACCAAGAGGAGAAAAATTAGTCGAGAGGCTTATCAAAAAGAGAGTGGAGGGCATTGTAGTACCCCGGGTCCATAAGCACTTGACCAATGCTTTGTTTGGGACACCCACTCTCTAGAAGAGGGTATGGGATCACTGGAAATACCATGCACTCTACGAGGGTGAATGAAGGGGATACGTGTCATATGAACTAGATGAGGAAGCGCAGAGGGAGAAAGAGGAAAAAGAAGAAAGGGAAAGGAAGGAAAGAGAACAGACTGAAAGCAAGGAAGATGAATGGTGGGATGAAGATTGGAATGAGTACTCAGAGAAAATTGGACCATGTCTCAAACTGATAATGATGACAAAAGATATGTTTGTTGGTGCTCAAACGGACGGATACAATGACGAATTAGCCAAATATGCTAGAGAAAATGGTCAGGAACCACCCACACTGGTGACCTCCTATGGATTGTGGCAAGTGATACCAAATATTGTTGGCCCAAAAATCATGAACGGAGAAAACATAACCTGGTACCAGAAATATGGAGAATGATATGTGGATGCGAGTTACAAAGGTATGGGTCCCGCACCATTGGTCGACAAAATTTTTTGATTTGCAATACTTAGGAACATGCTGTGAGGAAGAGTGTTATAAGAGATCGCCCTTTTCTTGCAAATGGTAGTATGCCTCGGAAGTTAAAGTACGAGCCAATGAGAAAATTACAAAAGAGAAAATGTGATGAAGGAAAACATAAATTGGTAAAAAGAAAAAAATGTGGACAGAGTCAGAAAATGAAAAAAAAAAATGGATGGAGTTGAAAAATAGAAAAAGTGGAAAAAATAAAACAATGGAGTTAAAAAATCAAAAAAAAAAATTATGGAGAAATTAAAATTTGGAAAAGTGAAAATAAAGTGGGAAAGTTAAAATTTTCAAAAAGGAAAAAATTGAGGGACAAAAAAAATCAAAAAGATATTAAAATAAAGTAGAAAAGTATTAAAATTGAAAAAAAAAAGAAGAGAAAAAGGAAAAAGAAAAATATTAAAATAAAAAATATTATTAAAGTTCAAATCTTTAAAAGGGAAAAAAAGGTCGTACTGCCAAAAGGAGCCCATTATGAACGAGAGAAGATTGATGATTGAGCAAGAAGGCAAGAGGAAAAAGTTAGGCAGAAAATATTCAAGGAATCGTATGAAGCAAACTCCACCGTGCGGAGAGGAAGAGAAGTTGAAGAGGTCGTACGAACTGCACAACACATTAAGGAAAAGACCATCATACAAAAATTTTAGGCAAAGGACGAACAGAGGAGGAAACTCGTACAACATCCGATACGACAAGGTTGGGAGAAAAATTGTGCACAAAGGACCAAGGGTGTATGAGTTGCACAGATAAGGGTTGTACGGTCAGTACGTAGCTAGGAAAACAATTGGCATAGTGAAGGAGAACTCACGCATGGGGACAGAGTCAAACTTGTATGGTGAAGAAGAGGAGGATTGGTGAGATGACATAGACTACAAAGTGTACGAGAATCAAGACAAAATTCACATAATCATTCTTAGCAAAAAGGTCATACGATGTATGGAAAAATCAACATGATGGGAGGGGGATAATCCCATACAACATACATTGCATAGAAAGGAAAAAAGGTCCTTTTATAGTCCACGATACCAAGCGATTTGTTTTCGGGTCTACAGATGGCTTACTGTATATGAGACTCCTCATGCTCCCACTATGAGGGAGGCACCTAACTCTTGCTCCACAATATGAGGTGTACAAACATACATCGCATAGAGAAAACATACATTGTACAAAGAAAACAAGCATACATTGCACAAAGAAAACAAGGTTGTATGACCATCATACAAAGGCAATTTCCTTTACATCGTACACCTAATACAAAAAATAGACCATACATACAGAAACCGTGCAAGCTGTATGAACAGGAATAGAAAATCAATGGCCAATTTCATACATTGTACGTCCACAACATAGAGATTGCAACGTATGTAGAGATGAAGTGGTATGGCTTGGTAAGAGGCTGAAAGGTAGCATTCGGTTCGTTGGGGAGAAAGGGGTACAAAGAGCATTGATAAGTTGTGTACAAAGAGTTGGAAAACAACTACGATATAAGGAAAAGGCATTAGTGGAAGAGAAATTAGTATGTAGACTAAGGTGGTAGCAGAAAGCAGTTACTATAATGATCGAAAGGAAGAGCATCAGTTATATAACCCGAGTGTGTCAGAGATTAATTATTGCCAAGAGAACACGACAGCCGTGAGTACCAATAAAGGAAAGAGGCCACCACCATTTCGCTTGAGGAGAGCAATAGGAAGCATGGCAAAGAGTGATGATGTAATTACAGTAGATAATATCACGTGGGAGAGTCTAAGCAGGACGAAGTGTTGTTCCTAGTGGCTCTCGACTCAAGATGATCATGTCCTGAAATGGTCCTTGGAGAAGGCACAAGTAGACAAGGAAACACAGATGCCATTCTTTAACTCTCGTGAGTTTGAACCTTATCTCAAGCAGATGATTATCCACTACGACTCACATGGCCACAAGTCGGTCATTAATTACAGGGGATGCTATGTAACCATCTTGAATATGAGTCGCTAGAGTTTACGAGGGTATTTAGGATACCTTCTTGAGAGGCTTCAGCTTCAAAGCCCTTGAGGAAGATGTCACGGTAGATGAAGGAGAATTCGGTGGCGAGGGTGTGTAGGTCTAATCTCACCTAGCAGGAAAGGGATAGCATCTGGAGTGTCGAAAACAGGGGGCTATAGAAGAACTTCCTCAACAATGCCGAATGGAAGTGTCTATTGAATCTAATTAAGAGGTGACTAATAGGTGCAAGTAGGGCATCAAACATCGCAGTGTGGATGATTGGCTTGATGATAGGGTTGTATTCAAGCAAGGTGTACAACTGGGAGACAATACTTTCAAAGTGCATTAAGGATTTCTTGTGCCTACAACACAAATAATTTTACAAGGCATAGCACACCATTGGGTTGTTGCTTGATGCCATTTACACTTAGGTGTTGGCCGACAACTGGGGGAGATTGTAGCATGTCGGCCAATTGGATGCAGGTTGGTCGACTGTGTTTTATTGGGTGAACTTGGGGGTGCAAACCGTAGGTGAAGACATACATCACTCGGTACCACTAGTGAAGAGGAGGCAAGTAGATATCTCACCACCTCGATCAAGTGGAGATGACTATGAGCAGAGCAAAGATGACTATACAACGAGTGGAGAGGAGGCCATCGAGGTGTCCTCTTCAAAGGAGGATATGAGCATGGAGGAGGTCTCCTTGGTGGGGGACACAGGCTCACAAGAGGTGGAGGAGGTGATCCCCTTAGAGTCGGGAATGGAGCCACGACCAGCCATACGAATACAGCTGATAGCCATGCTCGTGCTTGTACCACTAGTTGCATAGACAGCAATGGCAATGCCTATACCATTAGAAATTGCAGCGGATGACAGTGCAGAGGACGTTGAGATCGACATGTGGTTAGGAGAGATGGGTGCATTGGCAGACACCCCTCCACCATCGCCAGAGCCACCCCGTGAGTCAACATAGATGGAGGTGGCTCGCCCACTCACTTCTCAGACAGAGCCAAGACTAGAGCAACCAAGTACACAACCAACTCCACAACCAAGTACTGCATAGCCAGCTCCATAGTTAGCTCGACTCATCTTGAGGGTAGCCAGCCATCTCCATGGCCAACAACCACACGACCAATTTCACAAATAGTTCGGCCACCTTCATGGCCAACTCGACCACCCTCACGGCCAGCTCACACAACACCTTCACGGCCAGCACAGAGAGAGGTACATCTAAGAGAGCTAAGGGAGGTAGAGTCTATTGAGGAGGAGTCAGAGGGGCTCTTTCAGATCAGCCGACTAGACCTTCACAACCCCCTTGGTACACTACATAGATATATGAGCAAGCTACAGAGGATAGGTCAGGTCATGCACAAGATGGGAGAGATAGAACAGTAGTTGGTTGCAGGTTTGGATCCTCTGGTGGTGTAGGAGGCCGAGAGGATATTGGCCTTTATGCAGCATGGGTGTGAGAGTGAATTCTTCTAGTGTTTCATTTCGAAAGGATGGCTAGGGGTAGAGACCGAGGAGATCGAAATGGCTAGGGGTAGAGACCAAGGAGATGTTGGTCACTTGGCCAACCCAACCCACTATCGTGGGGAGGCATAGCCATGTACTCACAACACTCCATGGTATGGAGAAGAGTTACAGAGATGTATTTCTCCGATCGTGACACTAGAGACATACCATTGAGGAGGAAATTGAGGCGACGCTGAGAGCTTTGGCACAGGCAAAGAGTAGCAAGGAAAAGTTGGTGAATCAAATATGTGTCACAAGAGCAGTTGGCTCAATGACTGTTGCCGAGTGCACGTGAGTCACAACTCTCGAACAGACAATGGTTGAGAAGGAGGGAGTGCTAGCAAAGCGGGAGGCATAGTTGGGCGAGGAGATATTGTTGGCAGAACGTGATGCACGATTGGTTGAGGTAGGAGGAAGGAGCTAGGAGCTCGAGAGGGAAAAGGCCAAACTTTCAGAGGCAATGCAGATGGTGAAGATAGCACAAGAGAGGAAGTTGGCAGCCAATCAAAAGTTTCAACGTCTACAACAGAAACTATAATGTAATTAAATAAAACTATAATGTATGCAGCAATATTTTATGTTATAAGTTGTTGTCGGGAATTAAGTCCCCAACCAGTGGGATTAGTTGTAACATATAGTCGCAACAGTTGGTGTTCTCAACCACCGTTAGCAACTATATATATGTTTTGTTTCATTGTAGTTGGGGACATGTTGTGACATGATATGACATGACATAGCACAGATGATTGTATATTGTATCTGTTGCATTAATGAATGAAAGTACCATAATTCTATGCACATTATGCATTCATGAATATTTCTTGTATATGTTTTGTAACTTATATTCTCGTTTACTCTAGTACACTGTCAATTCATTCCTATTAGTAAATAAGTTATATCAGCCATGGATAAGAATAGAAATGAGCTTGTCTCTTACCTAAGCAAAGCCAATCAGGGCTTTCCAACAGCAAGCAAAAAAATACACCAAGATGTGTGAAGAGTAAACTAAAGGTTCACTTTGCTTGAAACGAGACCAGCTCATCCTATTACAGGATACTAGGTGTTGCAAAAGAAAAAACAAAGTGTGGGGTTGGATAGTTCGGACAATATAAGCATTCTCAAAGGAAGGATTGAGAGATTTTATTTCTTTTGGTAAATATTAATTGTCTCATAATCTTTAATCATATTTGTGCAACCAATGTTTAATGTGTATTCTGAAATATGAATTTGAGGGACACTCTCCAAGTTAATTTTCTTTGGAAAGTCCCATGAAGATCTAAGTTGATTTAAAGCTTCACTCTGGATGGTAGGATTTTACGCATTCTCTTTTCTTGGATTTCTTGTTGGATTTGAACTATTTTACATTTTCCCCATCTATTGGTAGAGATTCTGAATATGATTTTTCATGGTAGAAAATTTTCATTCAAGTTGATCAAGATAGTGAAAGAGAAGGGAAAATCAATGAATTTCTTGATTTAGAGCTACAGTCTTTGGCCATCCAGCACAAATTGCCAGACCACATAGCTACTGCCCTCTTGTCAACTGCTCTTCTTAAAAACTACACTTTCTCCTTAGATCTTGCTCTTATCAGGCATATTCATTATGATCTTTTGAAAGGCTTCATAACATGGCATCCAGAGTTTGTAATAGAATTAAGGAAGCTATCATAAGGTCTAGCTTCCCGTATTTTAATGCATCAGAGGCCTATTAAGTTTTGTTTTTATCAATCTGTGATACTTGGATTTGCATCATGCAATGATCGTTGAAATCTATGGTAAATCATCCAAAGTTATTGGCACTTATAATGTTTGTGCAGATGTGTTTTTTTAAGGCTCTATGCAGTTATTATAGATCTATTCTTCTCAAATAAATTTGAGACAATCTATTGTTGCAATATTCTAAGGAAACTAGCTTTGTCTATGTTTAAGGAGCCTTGGCACAAAAAGGCCATAACTATCTTTTCTAACTGGACAAAATAAAAAAATTCAAGTGGGCCAAATATCAATCACACCTACAATAGCAGATGAGTGCAAGCCTCAAGATGCTTCTATTTGCGAAGTCATGGCTTCCACTTCCAGATCAATTGGGTTATCTTATTGGACCACCAATGAGAATACTGGTTTATGGAGTGATTCATGAAGAAAGTGGACACCCAAAGAAGCATTCAAATTCATGGACAAGTACTTGCTAAAAAACCATTGGTGTCTTTTTTCTCCCTCTCTTTCATTCCAGGTTTAAACCTAACCCAATTTTTTTGCTACAGTTGGAAAGGATTTTGTGTCCTGAAAATTCACTAGTTTCAATTTGATGATTTATATGGATGTCGTTCCACTTGTTGGATTTAGGTTGTCAGTGCTCTAGGTTCATAAGCACTTAGATTCTGAATCGAGGTTTTATTCAGTTTTCTAATTTTCTTTGGTATCTTCTAATATTGCACTCAAATCTTTCAGTTTCTCATTGTTGCTCTGCTATTGTTTGATTTATAGGATCTAGAGTGGTTCCCATCTTGTCTAAACCTTAATTTTTTTTTAAACTTGAAAAACTAGGAAACAGATCATTTTAAAACAAAAGATTGTGAATGAAATAGTTTAGTAGTGACCATGCAGATGGATTTTAAAGGAGACAAAGGTGAATCTCCCTAATTTATCAAAAGACAACAGTGTAGATTAGGTTGAAGAGAGGAAAATTAATTAGAGTATCATTTATCTTTTCATGTCTTTAAAGATTGATAAAAAGAGAAGAGAAAGAAATAATTGTGATTTAAAGAGAAGATAAAGAAGCAATTGCAAGATTTCTCAAGCTTACATTTAACAGGTATTTCTTTTTCTTTCTAAATTCTCTCAAATATGAATAGAATCCAATTAAACCTTGCATTGTAAAAGAACTGGTTGCTGATTTTTCTTTATCTCTTTTTCAGGCAGTTTTTTAAGTTAGGCTCTTATTTAATATTTAGATATAATACTAGTAAGATGTCTTTAACTGTAGGTGGAAATCTATCTTTCAAATGCAAAAGCATGAAAGTTAAAACATGTAATTTCTCATTCTTATTCTTAATTTCCCATCTCTTAGCTGCCTTTCCTACTAAAGTGACAAATGCAAAGTTTTTGGGTGTGGATCAAAGATTCAAAATAATTAAGTAGATAAATTGCATCTTCAAATCTAGGTATTCATGTTCAAATTATTTCTCATAGACTTGAATGCAATTGAACCTCCAACTTCTCTTCTCAACTTCTTCCAACATCTCAATTCAGTAACAGTAGGATCCAACACACTTGTGCTTGCTTCCTCTCCACTCAACTAAAATCTACTTCAACTGAACTTCTCTAAACTAAGCTCAACAATACAAGCTTTTAAAACAGCTCCAATACCACAGTGATGGTCTGAGAAAGGGCCAAACGAACAACCATCAAGCATCAATCAAAGTACACAGTGGAAACCAAACAAGAACACATGCAGATAGAAATATATGGCATTTTTCATTAATTTTTAGAAAACTCACTACATCCAGTACGTTAGCAAAATTACATCCACACACCACTCTTTTACACTTAGTCTTGTTGCAAACACACTGTTATTCTATCTCTATTCTCAACTATAACAACACTTTAGATCTAACTTGACTTATGGACTTTTATGGTTTATTCTTTGCAAGCTGCACTCACCCAGTTCCTAATGAACTTCCCTGACTTAGCAACTTCAATCTCTCTTTTCTTTAAAGATCAAACTACAAAAGAAATTCCAAAATTCACCATCTTAAATTTAGTCTATATATTTATCTCTGATCAAAACTCTAAGAAATAACATCAAGCTAAAATGTACCACTTGTTTCTCTAAATTTGCATCGATGAGAATGAGAATAAACTAAAACAACCACTCTCACTCTGATGTGGGAAGATTGATTCAGCTTCTTCATATTCATGTTCCCTAACATCTTTATCTTTGTCAACAACTTTCGTACTATCCCTCCATCTTCCTACTCTTACAACTTGTTGCCTCTGATGTGAGGAGCTTGATTCTACTTCTTCATATTCATGTTCCCCAACGTCATTCTATTTGCCAACAACTTTCTTATTATCACTATATTCTCTTCCCCAAACCATTTGTTGCCTACTTGACAACTTCTCTCTTTCTCTCAATTCACATTTGTATAATTTTTCTTAAGTTGCAATTCCCCCAAGCCAAATTAATCTTGAATGAAAAGGTCAAAATCATTTACACGCCTATAAATTTTGCCTTCATCATTTTCTGTATGACCTGCTTAACTTATAGAATTCTTGAGCATTATTAAGAAGAAAAAGTTTCACCTTTAACCTTGTGACATTATCATATTCGATGTCTTGTCTCTTTCCTTTTCTCATTGCAGGTGATTCATGAGATGGGTACATGTCCTTTCAACTTGGTAATCACAAAATTTACTCTCTTTGGGTTATTTATATGGTTATAATAAAAATGTGTATGGGTTACCAGTCAAACCCAACTTCTGCACCATCTATGTAGATACCAAATTTTCAGCATTTACTCTGATCATTAATTATCTTGCAACACTTACCTTGTATTTGTTTCTTGTTTCTAAAAATGCTTTTGCATTGCAATAGACCTTATCCTTTTCTGGCTTCAATAATATTATGCATCACCAAATTTTTACCATATTGAAGTTTCAACCAAAGCAATTGTTTCTCCTAACACATCATCTCTACTTGAGTAACATAAGATCTTAACTTAACAGCGGTTAAATTATATATTCTTTCTTAGCTTTTGGGAATTATTTGCATGCCCTATGGCCATGCTGACCACATCTAAAACAAGTATCATCAAATCTTCTACTACCTCTACTCACTTAGATGTGAGTATTTTGATTTTCTTATCCACACTTGTGATCAACAACATCTTTATCTTTGCCAATTTACCTTTGACCCTTAAGCATTTTCCTCTTATACACCTTTCTGCCTTCTTGAAAACTTCTGCTAGGCTCCTAAAGCACATCAATATTCATTTTTTTTATAGAAACATTGTAGAAACCCCTGTTCTAACTGATCTCTGAAAACTATCTGTTTTTCCTTGTTTTTGAATGTTTTTGGTTTTTTTGTGTTTTTGCATGAACAAATGAAAGTTGTGATTTTGGAAAGAAATTGCTTAAAAATGTAAATTAAATACCACAAGCCTACAAATGATGAAAACTGATAGATCTAATAATGCCAGACTGTTATTGAATCTTTTGGGATTGATTACATTAAAGATCTGATTACATGCAAATGAAAAAGTAACACTTTTATTGATGAAAAACCTGGTATTGCAGCAGCATGATAATCTTCATGAAATGGTACGGCTGTAATGGAAATCCACTTCCCCTTGCGCCAAATGATAGAATATGATGCCAGTGATATATGCGCCCCAGTTGGTGAAGGCAGATTGCAGAAAAGGAAGGCGCATGACCCTGAGTGCAAAGTACGGCCTATCCTAGATGGTACGGCCCTAGCCGCAAGAAAGTACGGATCTGAAACAACAACTAATGATTTGTACGACCCTTGAAAGAAATGCAAGATATGAAGCAAAGATAGGCGTCTCTGAATAATTGACTGCCTGACGAATTCCAGATCAAAAACCCTGAAGATGAATCTCTGATTAAGTTCAATGATAACTTCTGAATGAAGCTACCTCACTGAAAGCAATAAATCAGCTGATATTTCATAGCCTCTGAACTACAACACTGAAGATGGCTCGTTCTCCAATGCCTGAAGACAATTGAAACCCTTGGCTTCGTTCTCTGGAAGAAGACTTAGCAAAAATTTGATTTTCAACATAATGAGCTCTATTTTCAAAGAAAACCCTTATATCCTCAAAAAGTTGACTTTTCTCAAAAAGACATCATTTAAATTAAGTTCGAACTTTTCTTTTAATTTTTCAATAGTTTCGAATGCACTTTTAATTATAAAATATAATTAAAAAGTGGCCCCCTTCAATGTTGGTCGACCCCTTGAGAAAATCACTTAAGTTATAATATTAAATAATATTATAACTTTATAATATAAGCTTCAAATAATTAATATCTAATTTGACAATTAAAATATTAATATCTTTCTCAATTTATGTCCGATTAACGAACTGTCTGAAGCTGGAGAATAAGTAATTGATTTTGCACATGACCAAACCATACTACTAAAAATAGCAGGGGTGCTCCGCTGAATGACTATTACTGCTAAAAATAGCAAGTCAAGCAAATGATGTCTGAATGACCCTGAACGAAAGCCAACTGGTAATATCTTACGACCGAAGCCAAGTCAAGCTCCAACAAGACCCTCTATCCATCCTATCAGCCTACGAGGGTCGCATAATAGGCTAATCATAAGCTCTGATAGATGTCAACTGGAAGGGGACATTACAGTCCGCCCCTCCTGAAATTGCTTGTCCTCAAGCAATCTCAACTCCGGACGCTGCAAAATCTCCTCGCTCTCCCACGTAGCATCCTCCACTAGTAAGTCTCTCCATTTTACCAAATATTCCCTAATAGTCCTCCTGCGCAACTGTCTCTCTCTGTACTCCAGGATAGACTCAGGTACTAAGATCAATTTTCCCTCATCATCTAAGGGAGGTAAAACTACTGAAGGTACCACACAGTGTCCCAACGCCTTCTTGAGACGTGACACATGAAAAACATTATGGACCTTGCTATCCGACGGAAGCTCTAGCTCATAAGCCACTTCTCCAACACGCCTCAAAATCCTGAAAGGACCATAATATCGTGGCTTAAGCTTCTCGGAACCACTCTTCCTAAGAGTAGACTGACAGTAGGGCTGCAACATGAGATAAACCATGTTTCCCACCTCAAACGATCTCTCTGTCCTCTTCCGATCTACGTACTACTTCTGCTGATTTTGTGCCTTAGCCATATTCTCCTTGAGAGCCCTCATAGTGTCCTGACTCTCCTGCAATAAGTCTCCAGCACTCGGTACTCTACTATCACTTAGTAGCAAATCCAGAAAACTAGGCGCCTCATAACCGTACAACGCCATGAAGGGGGAACATCTGAATGGTCATGTGGAAGGTAGTATTATAGCAATACTCGCACAAATATATCCACTTGACCCACGCCTTTTGCTGCCCTGCAATGTAATTCCTGAGGTAGCCTTCCACCCATTTATTCACTATCTCCGTCTGACCATCGGTCTGCGGGTGGTAACTGGTGCTCGGTGTAAGCTCGGTCCCACAAAGTCTGAACACCTCCTGCCAGAAGTGACTCAGGAACCGACTATCCCTGTCGCTCACTATACTCCGAGGCAACCCATGTAGTCTGAAAACCTCACGGAAGAAGACCTCTGCTACCTGTGTAGCTGTGTAAGTGGTGGTGATTGGAAAGAAGTGGGCATACTTCGTCAGCCGATCCACAACTACATATATACAATCCCCCTGGGCTTTGGGCAAGCCCATAATAAAGTCCATCAACAGGCATTCCCACTTCCTATCAGAAATCAAAAGTGGCTGCAATAATCCTACCGGATACGTGTTCTCCTGCTTGTTCTGCTTACAAATAGGGCACTCACGCACATACTGAAGAACATTTGCCTTAAGTCCTTTCCATGTAAACCTTTCCCGTATTTGTTTGTATGTCTTAAAATACCCGAGATGTCCTGCTGTGGGCACATCATGAAAGGCTCGCATAATAGTGTTCATCTCAGATCCTGGGATCAAGAAAATCCTGTTCTTGTAAATGATCAAGTCATTCACAAGTGTGTACCTGGTATCAACCATCGATCCCTCAACGATACTAGATGCCCAAGTATCCTTGGCATACTCTGCCACAATCAAATGCCTCCAATCCTCTGCAATGTGAACCATAGAGCTCAGATAAGGCGTGTGTGAGAGAGCGTCGCCACTACATTCTGGGTACCTTTGATGTAGGTGATATCAAAGTCATATGCCTGTAACTTACTCACCCATTTCTGCTAATGATCATTCAAGTCTCGCTGCCCCAGGAAATGCCTCAAACTATTGTGGTCAGTTTTAATGCAGAACTTACTGCCCACGAGATATTGCCTAAATTTTTCCAAGGCATGCATTATGGCTAGCATCTCCTTATCATAAATACTGTAGAGCCTCTCTGGTCCTCTGAGTTTCCTACTCTCATAAACAATCGGGTGCTTGTCCTGCATAAGCACCGCTCCAATGCCCTCACCAGAAGCATCACACTGAAGCTCAAATGGCTTCGTAAAATCCGACAGTGCCAACACTGGACACGTAGTCATCAGCTCCTTGAACCTCACAAAACACTCCTATGCCTCAAGAGTCCAAAAAAATGCACCTTTTTTCAACAAATCCGTCATAGGTGCTGCATGGCGTGAATAACCATTCACAAATCTGCGATAAAAACCACACAAGCCAAGAAATCCTCGCAGCTGTGTAAGGCTCGTCGGGGTAGGCTAATCTATAATAGCACGGATCTTCTCAGGATCCATCTGCACTCCCTCCGCACTGATAATATGACCTAAGTAGAGCAACTCAGTCATCCCCAAATCACACTTGGACTCCTTGGCATACAAGGACTCCCTCTCCAAATTGTTGAGCACTATATCCAGATGAGCCAAATGCTCCTACCAAGTCCTGCTGTAAATCAGAATGTCATCGAAGAAGACAAGTACATATCTCCTCAGTAGTGAGTGGAAGACCCTGTTCATGGTGGACTGAAAAGTCGCTGGCACGTTGGTTAGCCCAAATGGCATCACCACAAACTCGAAGTGTCCACAGTGACAACAGAATGCTGTCTTCTCAACATCCTGCTCACGAACTCTGATTTGGTGATATCCTGATCTCAGGTCTATCTTCGTGAAATAACATGCACCATGGAGCTCATCAATAAGCTCATCAATACGAGGTATGGGGTACCTATTTTTGATGGTCCTCTTATTCAGGACTCTGTAATCTATGCACATGCGAAGGGTACCATCTTTCTTCTTCACTAAAACAACTGAAGAAGCAAATGGCAATTTACTAGGTCGAATGTGACCCATAGCAAGCAGCTCCTTGATAGTCTTCTCTATCTCATCCTTCAGCCGCTTAGGATGCCTGTACGGAGTAATCATGACAGGCTTAGCGCCCTCCTCAAGCTCTATAATGTGCTCAATACCCCTGTCTGGAGGTCTCCCTGGTGGAATATCACTGAAAACCTTCTCATGCTTAACTCTCAACTGCTGAATGTCAGGATGATACTCGGCCTTATGTTGTCCCTCCTGAATAGGTGTCAATGTGCACTTGGCAGCCCACTCTACCATGTCATGTCGCATGAGCCTCTCCATCCGTCAGAAGGAAATAGTCCTGACATTACTGTCCTGAATGGCCTTCAGGATATGTGTCTTCCCATCCACATCAAACTAAATCTCCATGTCTTTGAGACGAAGAGTGACTTCCTCAAGGGAATGAAGCCACTTCATGCCCAAGACTAAATCAATATCTCCCATGTTCACCACGTAGTAATCAGCCTTGAATTCATAGTTATTCAAGCGCAAGGGGAGATCCTTAATCATACGTTCACACCTGAGAGTGTAACTGTCAGCCACCTTAACCCTAATGCCTTCAAACTACTCAGTTATGAGTCCGCACTTCTCCACAAATCTAGCATCAATAAAATTGTGGGTGGCTCCTGTGTCAAGAAGGGTGATGACCCTCTGTCCTACCAAAACTCCACGGAGTCTAAATGAACCCTCCTGCTGAATGCTAGACAATCGTGCCTCCTGAATCTGGAGCTCTGACTCTGCCTCTACCTTAGGCTCTGAAGCCTCCAATTCTAATTCCTCATAACTCTCCTGCTATTCGAAACTCTCAGATTCTGAATCCTCGTAATAAGCCCACATCACTCTATTGGCCTTACCCTTAGGCCGCAAAGGACAATCGTGGTTAGCATCGTAGGGACCTTTGCAGTAGAAGAAAAGCTTCTTCCTACGTAAATCATTAAGAGCCTCGCGATCCAAGGGTGGTGCTGCTGATTTCCCCTTCGAGTCACTCTTAAAATCAGATCTCTGGTTATTCTTATTAAATCCTTTATTGTCCCTGAATGAAGAAGTGTTTTTGGAGTTGAATTTGCTGGAAGGTGCTGCAAACTCCATACTGCGTGCCTTCTTCATAGCTTCCTGTAACGAAGGAGGATCAAAGGCTTTGATCCAACCTCTCAATGGTTCTAACAGTCCCTCCATGAAAAGCACAACGAGTTGCCTCTCTGATATATTAGGAACCATAACTGACAATCTCTGGAAATCTCCTATGTAAGACTCCAAACTGCCACTCTGTCGCAACTGAGCCAAATCTCTGAAATAGGATTTTGGATCCTTCCTGTCGAATCGTTCCACCAACCTATCAACGAACTCCTGATACATGGTGATACGATCGTGCTGGAGTGTCACCATCCCGTGGTGCCACTAGTCATAAGCTACTCCCTCAAGATGCAATGTAGCATACCTGATAGCATCCCTCTTAGCCATGGGACGCAATGTGAGGAAAGTGTCTAACTTACTGATCCAGGCCTGTGCTATGACCTTGCCACTACCATCAAACATAGCTAGCGTGAGTCTGTTTGTGGCATGTTTCAGATCATTATTATTATTCTTAGGCCTCCAATCATGTCGATTCCTGTGGTGTTCTCTCCTCTGTGTGAGAAATCTGTCAAATGAAATCCGCTCTCTAACATCTGGTGTTAGCAACTCCCACTCATCGTTCGCTGCCATAAGAGTATCAACGAACATCTCCTCAGGCTCCTCTCCTGCAATGGCCTCATCAGGCTCCTGTCTCACAAAAGTAGGTCAAGTTGGCCTGTCTGTGGTCCGTGAAATAGTCCTAGGTGCTCTCCGTGATCCTGCATCAGTCCTGTCTTCGTCACAATGTGGTGACGGTCTCCTCGGCGTACCTAACCTCTAGATCACCACTGCCAACTGTTGTAGTACATCAGTAGCCTGCTGTTGACCTACTCGTAAATCTCTGAGAGTGAGTAGAACCTCTGCATCATCCTGATCCCTAGAGTTTCAAGGAATTTCTGTCCCTTCAGCCATGGTACTCGGCTGCCTGTTCAATCTCTATTCCCTATTAATCAAGGCTCTCCTGCGAGTGTAATATCTGTGAGACCCAGCCTCTTGTGGCTACATAAGAATGCTAAACCCTCAGGATGGTAGGATTTAGCTCTGATACCACTGTAGAAACCCCTATTCTAACTGATATCTGAAAACTGTCTGTTTTTCCTTGTATTTGAACGTTTTTGGTTTTTTTGTGTTTTTGCATGAACAAATGAAAGTTGCAATTTTGGAAAGAAATTGCTTAAAAATGTAAATTAAATACCACAAGCCTACAAATGATGAAAACTGATAGATCTAATAATGCCAGACTGTTATTGAATCTTTTGGGATTGATTACATTAAAGATCTGATTACATGCAAATGAAAAAGTAACACTTTTATTGATGAAAAACCTGGTATTGCAGCAGCATGATAATCTTCATGAAATGGTACGGCTGTAATGGAAATCCACTTCCCCTTGCGCCAGATGATAGAATATGATGCCAGTGATATATGTGCCCCAGTTAGTGAAGGCAGACTGCAGAAAAGGAAGGCACATGACCCTGAGTGCAAAGTACGCCTGTCCTAGATGGTACGGCCCTAGCAGCAACAAAGTACGGATCTGAAACAACAGCTAATGATTTGTACGGCCCTTGAAAGAAATGCAAGATATGAAGCAAAGATAGGCGCCTCTGAATAACTGACTGCTTGACGAATTCTAGATCAAAAACCCTGAAGATGAATCTCTGATTAAGTTCAATGATAACTTCTGAATGAAGCTCCCTCACTAAAAGTTATAAATCAGCTAATATTTCACAGCCTCTGAACTGCAACACTGAAGATGGCTCATTCTCCAATGCCTGAAGACAACTGAAACCCTTGGCTTCGTTCTCTGGAAGAAGACTTAGCAAAAATTCGATTTTCAACATAATGAGCTCTGTTTTCAATGAAAACCCTTATATCCTCAAAAAGTCGACTTTTCTCAAAAAGACATCATATAAATTAAGTTCGAACTTTTCTTTTAATTTTACAATAGTTTCGAACGCACTTTTAATTATAAAATATAATTAAAAAGTGGCCCCCTTCAATGTTGGTTGACCCCTTGAGAAAATCACTTAAGTTATAATATTAAATAATATTATAACTTTATAATATAAGCTTCAAATAATTAATATCTAATTTGACAATTAAAATATTAATATCTTCCTCAATTTATGTCTGATTAACGAATCGTCTGAAGCTGGAGAATAAGTGATTGATTTTGCACATGACCAAACCATACTGCTAAAAATAGCAGGGGTGCTCCGCTGAATGACTATTATTGCTAAAAATAGCAAGTCAGGCAAATGATGTTCGAATGACCCTGAATGAAAGCCAACTGGTAATATCTTACGACCAAAGCCAAGCCAAGCTCCAACAAGACCCTCTATCCATCCTATCAGCCTACGAGGGTCGCATAATAGGCTAATCATAAGCTCTGATAGATGTCAACTGGAAGGGGACATTACAAACATCCTGGCTATGTCAAAATAACTTTGAACAGAAAGTGGCGATCATTAACACTTTTGCATACATTTTTTCTTCGCCGTCTTCTATGTGATCTGCCCTTTTGATCAATTTACAGATTCTCAAGTATAATCCTCCATACTCATATCCTTCAGCTTTAGACTATGTAAATTTTTAAATAAAACCCAAATGATGATCAGTAGCCAGAAGCTTCTCCATTAATTCTTAAATCATCATATTCCAAGTCCTCATCCTTCCTTTCCTCCTCCTTTTTCTTTCTAATTTCACATGAGCACACCAGACAGATGTATGTCTTTGTAATTTGGTGCATTAAAACTTTACTATCTTTTAGATCATCTATTTGTTCATCTATAAATATTTTTTTGACTATAATTTCATCTATGAACTCCAGATTTAAACTTGTAGAGAAATCACGTCTTTCAATCTTTGACTCATCTCCATGTTTTGCAATGGCTTTGATCTTTTCTTTAGGTCTATACTCTTCTCCAGGTTCAAGGCTATGGATTGCACATTCGTCTTAAATATTGCTTTCTTCATTCTCTTCTCCAGCAACTCCATTTCTTTGGCTTGTCTTTATAGCATCCAATTTGGCATGTATTCCTCCCAACATCTCTCCAAGATCAGCAACTCATAGCGTGAGAAATATTTTTCCTCTTCTAAGAGATTCTTCTTTGAGCCATACCGCACAGTCCTCTTTATGTAGTTAAACTTCCAGCTTCTCTATTCTTGAGATCTAAGAGCAACTTAGCTCACTAATGGTAGGATTAAACCTATTTCCACTTCCTTTCAACTAAACTCAACATATTCCCACTCCCCTTCTTATTCCAAGAAACCAAAAAGAACTCTAATGCTTCTCCTAAGGTGTCTTGATTCTAGCACTCCCCATTCACTACTTGGAAAGCTCAAGCACTATACCAACACACATCATGGATCGACCAAGACTTAAAGCTCTAATATTAACTTGCTCACTCTAGCCTACAAATATGTGTGTTGCAACAAAAGGATTCAGGAGGATCAAGGAAGGGCAAAGGGCAACTGAAACAGTGCAAGAGCAAGGGAAAGGCATTAAGAGTGCAAAAGGATCTAGCTGTCCCGTACAACGTTGTCCAATCAAATGGGAGTAAGTACAATTTCCCTTAAATAAGGTAAATTTTATTTCAAGTAAGGTTTGAGGCAAGATAGATTCTAATGAAGATGTAATATCTTAGTCCAACATTTTTCAACATCTTGTCATAGACTCATTAATGGCATGCTATAGCCTTCTAAGTATATATTCTCTAGATAATACTTAAGTACCAATCTATTGGATTGATGAAGTCAATAAAATAGTCTAGCATCCCTAGTAAGTGATGGAAGGACTTAAATTTATAGGTTTATTCTAATATCCAATTCTTGTCTTATCTTCCAAATTGATTGGAGTTTATTACTTTTCTTTTGACATATCCCCCCCTCTCCATGTTTAGCACTAACTTTATTTTCATATCTTGGAAAGATACTATTTTATTTTACAATATCAATTTATCCCAAAGTTTGAAAGGTGAGAATGATCCTGGGATATGTGGGTTATGGACCCATAATAAAACTTAGCATAGGCTCATGTAATAATTTTGTTGTAGCTTGAATTGTATCAAGTTTATGAATGTAGAGCTACTCAAAAAAACTCAGGAGAAAAAGACCCTTAGATGAAATGATCTATTCTAGATATTACATATAGGATTGATTTTGGTCTAGAAGGTAAAGTTCACTAGATTCATTTCGTAGGTCACAAGGTGGTATGGACTTGATTGCACAAATTATTCTTTGTTAGAAAAATTGTGTTCTTGCCTTGGGAGATCTTTTGACATTTTATTTTTTTATTTTTTTTATTGTTTGATTTCTTGATGAGTGATGATTGCTTGATTTCTTGAGGGATGGATGAGTGATGAATGCTCATTGAATGTTAATGAATCGATTCATCCCTTATATTCATTTCCTATTGATGGTTTCTTTACAAGGAGATGATTCCCCTTTTCTACATCTTATTGTTGAGAGAGTCATCGTCTTTCACATTTGAAGGGTCACTATTCTTGAAAACCTAATTTAATTCTCTTGCAAAATTACTTAATGTCCTATTCTCAATTGGATTTTTCAAATGAGGGTATAGATGTCTCTCTCAAATGAAATGCTCTCTCTTTCAAGTTTGAGGGGAGTCACACCTTTTCACTTAAATGGTTACAACTCTTCATTATTGCATTTGGATACTAATAATAATTCGTAATTCGATTTTAGATAAGTTAATTTTTTAGCGTTTCTCAACTCATGAAGCATTTTGACGAGCAGGATTTTTTACATTTTTATAAAGTAATCATATGGTGTAATCTTGTAGAAGACATATCCGGCATGAAGCAAATGCATAGATATATGCAATACACGTAAGACATGAAGCATGACGCATATACATGAATACACATAATACATGAAGTATACACATGAAGCATGAAGCATGCACGTGAATACACGTAATACATGAAATATACATGGGAAGCATGAAGCATACACGTGGATACACGTAATACATAAATACATGTAAGTCGTATGAATACACGTAAGTCACGAGGTATACACATGAGTACATGCAAGTCACAAAGTATATAATTTGCAAAGTATGTACTTTAATACACCCAAGTCACAAAGTATATGCAAGATATACACATAGTCACATGAATACATGTAGGTCACAAAGTATATGCATGAATACACAAAGTCACAAGGTATCCACGTGAATACACGAAGTCACAAAGTATACACATAAGTCGCAAAGTATACACTCGCATACATGTAAGTCGCAAAGGATACACTATAAGACACAAAGTATACTCATGGATACATGTAAGTCACAAATTATACACATGAATGCACGTAAATCACAAGGTATACATGTGAATACAAGTAAGCCACAAAGTATACGCATGAATACACGTAAGTCACAAAGTATACACTTGAATACACGTAAGTCACAAAGTATGAATACATGTAATACATAAAGTATACACAGGAAGCATGAAGCATACACGTGAATACATGTAATACATAAAGTATACATAGGAAACATGAAGCATATACATGAATACATGAAGTATACACAAGAAGCATGAAGCATACATGTGAATACAAGCAATACAGGATGCATGCACATAAATATGCGTAAGCCACTTGAATATACGGAAGTACATTTATGGATGCAAAGTATACACGAAAACCACAAAGTATTCATATAAATACATGTACGTTGCAAAGTATACACTTGAATACGCATAAAAGGAACACTCATATAGAAATGCATTATTGGCCTACTTAAGAAGAAGGCTAAATAGTTAATTCTAATTGAACGGTGGTTAAAGTAGGTATGTCCCACAGGCTAGCATGAACATGCTCTGATACCACTTGTAATGTCAGACTTCTTATTTCTTCTTAATAAAATCTGTTCTGAATGCCGATCTTATTTCTGACTATTTCCATCTTTTATATCTATTTAAAACTCTCCATATATTTCTTCTTGAACCATCTCCTCCTTCCCACGTATCTCTTCTTCCAAATCTGTCTATAATGTATTTGCTGCTATACTCAAGAGTTACTCCTCGTATTTCTATTCTCATTTACTGTTCATATACTAGTCTTTAAATCTGATTATATTATATTGTTCCAGCTTCCTTCCTTATTTATTCTTCCATGATTCGCCCCCTAAAACTCAGAATTTTTTCCCTTTTTATACCTTCTAAAGAATCACAACCAATCATAAGACACACCATTTCATGGTTGATATCCTTTGAAAGGGCATGACTGTTCATTAATTATTCTTTCTTAATAAACTAACCCACAGTCTTCCTAATAGCCAGTGCCTCCCTTGAGTAATGAACCGATGCCTTTATATTGATCGCTCCTCCCTTATTACTGCCTTTTTCATATTAATCGTTGCTTTACTAAATATTCAGTCAGATCGCTGCCTTAGGGACTCTTGATTATGAACCGCTGGCTGTTTCTTCATTGCCTTTTATATTAATATATGTTTCTTCATAATTTGGTTTTATTGTAAATATATTTATTTTATATTAGTTTCATATATTCATATTATTATATTATAATAATTATAATTATAATAATATCAAATTGTTAATATTGTTATACTTGATAATTATAATTATAATATTATCTTATGATAATTATTATTATAATAATATTAAATTGCTAATATTTCTTTTTATATTTTAATATGTATTTTGTTATTTACTTTATTTATTTATTTGCAATTCAATGCTTTACATCTTAGTGTTACAATTTCAGGGACATGACACCCTTGATTGGCTTCACTAGTTTCAGATGGATATCTCTCTCTTGTAAGTCCAGTTCTGCTGGGTACTGGTGCTTCAACAACAGACTAGAAGAATAGTTCCAAATGGTTGAAGGCTTGAAGCTTTATAAGTTGAAGGAAGTCACCATTTTAATCAAATTTCGAGCTGCTACAGAGCCTTGCACCTCCAGGAACAAGACTAAAAGTGTTTCTGGGTAGATGACATTATACTTTATCTTCATGAGGATATAAGTTTCTTGTACTTGTGGGCCTGTGGCCCCTTTTCCTCTCTTTTTGGTTACTGTGGAATCTCTTTCTTTCACCACAGAAATTGATATGCTTCTATTTCATTCTCTGCTGGATTCAACCCCATGATAAGCTTTGTTTTGGCTCCTCAAATTCCCTTTCTATTGTGGATTCAAAGAAATTTGTTTGAGATGCTGAATTTTGTCATTGCCTTGTAATGGAACTTGATGATATTACTCCCTTGGGATATCAATAGGGCATAATTTTCAGACTTGCGCCTCATTTTGGCTTACAAACTCCAATCTGCACCTGAAATGGTTGAAGAGGGAAAAGAGGACGGTTAATCAGGCTACTGCTTATAGACTGGCAATCACAAACTTCCTGATGAGAATCTATTTCAGCCATCTTTGACTCTCGCATTCCTTGGACATGTGTGCTCTTAACATTACAACCCCTTATGTGATTATGTAAGAGATGTTAATCAGCACCTTACAACCCCTTATGTGAAGGCCTATTGTATATTCAACTATCAATAAGACCACCCTGCTACGGTCATACATGGTATCCCTTAGGCTTACCTCACCCCTCAAACACTTACTTCCAGTTACTTGCCTCCAAATACAAATCAAGAAGTGCATTATCCAAATCCCAGTCTTCCTGCGGCAACCACCATACATGAGAGTAGCAAAAAGGGCATCAATCTGCCAGTGTGCTGAATAATATCAATGCTTCCGTACTTGAAATAGCCAAAAGAATTGAAACCTGTACATGCATAAGGATGTGCAAGACAGTCTAATCAAAATCCTCATTAATTGTTTTCATCTGCAATTAGAGTGTCTCCAAAGCCTTCAAAAGGGCTGGGACAAGCTTACTGATTTTCTCAGCTATCTTACTCACAACTTCAAAAATCTTCAAAGACGGACCAAGACCATGGAGCAGTAGAAGCACCAATTGGCAGAGATAATGCAGCAAAGCCATCAAGCCAAGCATCAATCACTTCATCCTCAAACCCCAGGCATAGACCGGCATGATGATAAAGAAAATTGTTCCCAGAAACTCTTTGGGCCCTCTCCACAAGTGCCAACTTGGTTTGTTGTACTCTAGGTCTGAATGACAACAATCACATGGAAGCCAACAGTAAAAACTAAAATGCCTAGAGGACCCAATGTTTAATCCTCAGAATTAAGTATGCTGCTGTTTTATGTTATCCTTGTTTAAATCAAAGATGTAATTAGAATTATAATTCTCTTTGTATATCAGACTTACACTACCCTCTATGATGTTTTCTTGGAAAATGGGGTCATTCCCAATTTTTGTATCAGCAATGGTATATACTTCCTGCCACCTTGCCCTGTAATTCTTTATTTTCCGGTTAAGGACTATGATCTTTTCTAGTTGCTATGTTTCTCTTTGTAAATATATATTTTATCTTTTATCAAAACAAATTGCATCATTTTGACATTATCCCAGCAATTTCTTTGCCCATTGGTATGGCTTGGATGTGGCAGGTCGGGAAGTTTTTTCTTATAAATTTCTTAAAGTAATGATATAGCAATATGGAGAAGGTAGGAGATATATATAAAAGTGATTATTTCCATATAAAAAATGGTTCCTCTGGCGACCTACAACTTACAAGTCTATGGAATTCAGAACTTCTTACCAATCAATTGATGTCATTCCTGCTAAATGTTTTTAATCAGAATTTAAGGAATGCAACAGGACAGTGTAATTCTGTTCAGAGGAATTTGCTTGTGATGACAACTTTCAACTGGAGTTTTTCCTATCTCCATTTTTTATGGCTTCCTTAGTTCATGCTCACGTTTTTAAGGAATTGGTTCCTCAGGACATTCAGAATACTTTTATGATTTATCCTCACAACTATCATTACAGTAAATACATTCATTGGACAAGATATTTTATGACATCATATAAAGATGGATCAGGACATATCTTTTTGACTCTGACAACAGTTTGATTTCTTCTGTAACTTGCTTTTTCATTCTTTTGGAAGCTACTTCCACACCTATTTTGAACTACATCAGTCTTCATAATGCTTCTCAGTTCAGTCAGCATATTTCCACTATCTAGCATAAACCTAGTAGTCTCTACTGATTTGATAGAGCCTATGGCCATTTTGCTACAAACTAGCTACCAGAATATCAATTTGTATAAACATTGTTTTTGCAATTTCATAGGGTTACTTAGAAGATGATAGTAAAAATATTGTAATGGTCCAACTAGAGATACTCTATCTACAACCAAGAGCTATAAGCAATGGTCCATACAAGCAAACATGGAACCCTTACACCTTAAGAACAATAATTTCAAAGTCTATATGGTTGACAAGCCATGATCGCAATTTGCATCCAAAAGAGTATTAACTAGTACCAAACAATATAGCTTATGTTTATTCTTCAACTATTATAAAGTTATAAACAAAAACTAGAAACCAAAGTTATAGTTATGTTCCATGACATTTCTGGGATGGGAACAGAGGGATGCATTTCAGAGACATCAGGATACAAATTTAGACATTCAAATATACATCAAGTTCAAAATTTAATGTTCAAAGTGCATTGTTTCAAGTATAGCAATAACAAAAATTGCATTGTTTTCATTGCAAATGTGAAACATATAACAAGTAAAGGCTAGAACATGAAATCATCATCATGTTACCCTTCACGTCCTCCTTTGTTCTCTTATTGTGCTCATTAGCATGTCTAAATTTTTGAAACCATGAACATAAAAAATCCTATGAAGAGAGCACAAGCCCTCTAGAAGCAGAGTGATAAACTGAATTTGCATGAACATGATGCAGAGAATCCAGAACCTGCTCCACAGTCGTTATCAGTGGAAACTTTCTAGAATGCTCACTATAATGGTTGCAAGTGACAAAATGCATACAAATAGCAGTTTGAGTGGAGCTCGAAACAACAAACATTAATATCTAATTATTTCAGATATTAGTACCAGTGTTCTGCACAATATACCAGTACGGTAGTACCAATCGATACTGTTGAAAACACCAATCGAATTCTAAGATACTCCAGTAAGTAAATGTTACAAATTGTAGATGTAATCAGACAGGAACTAGCAAAACATGTAATCCACATACCTTTGAGTATTTGAAGCTCTAGTGATATTTTCCCAACCCCCACAACTGGGTTTCAAGAGAATTATGATGATACATTTATCGCTCAACCTGTAACAAAGATGAAATGAACACAATGATCCTAACAGTGGCAATGGAACTATAGTTAAATTCCTTTTTGGCTTCATGAAATCACATAATAAGGTTCAGATACAGATTGACATTAATAATTCAATAAGTCAATTTACTTGGATAGCATCAAGCAGTCAACAGTTATCTTTGCAGCAGAACAGTTATCTTTATATCTGCAGCAATGTATATGAACGTGGCTTTGCACAAAAGAGGGCACACCACACAGTTGAATGTTGATTCAAGGTTCCTTCCCACTGCTACCAAAGAAACATAGAATTGCCTTCAACTGCCGGTTGCACACCATGTAAATGCTTTCAATACATTTAAGATTTACTTGGGTTGAAATTCAATTTTTCTCAAGCATGGAATAGTGATTGTTGTTTTTTATTAAATGATAAAAGTTATCTAGACAGTTCAACGAACACCAAAACCCTGTAGCCAACCCAAATTAAATAAAATAAGATTAATTGCAAAAACCATGATACACAATAACAGATCAAGATAATGCAGCCTCGCATTACAAAAAGTGAAATAAGCATTCCAAATTATTCGCATTATAGGAGTGATGTCACATCCCACCAACGTAGACTGGAGTCACCAATTTAGGCTTTGAACCTTGCACACATTCTTTATCGCATTATATTAGTCTATTAAATATCAATGTCTAAAGAGAACCTAAATGAGTAACCAAGAAAGCATCAGTACTAACCAGATAACAGAACATTACAGATACACTCTTTGGTAGGAAATGAAAAGCGTATTAAAATGGTCTCTTTACAATCAACGGGCCTTTGGTGCCGAAATAATGATTCTGAATTTGGACATCATTGTAAAACACCTTAGTTTGATAAAAGGAGTTCAGATATTTTCAAGGAAAGCTGAACTCATCACAAGTTACGGTTAACTTCTAAAATCAACAGGCTTTTAGTGCCAAAAATATGATTTTGAATTTTGATATCCTAAATTATAATGCATCTTGATTTGATACTAGAGTTCAGATATTCTCAAAGAAAGCTGAAATCATCTTCCACAACAGGTAGTCAAACTAAAGTTCTAGGGGAAAAATGTTTTCAAAATTACAAATACCACAGTTTTTTGCATGAATCTGACAAAACATTTGATCAAGTATGAGAAGCGCAAGCATGGTCTTCAGCACATGTAGTGACCTCCATAAAGCATACACCTAAACTTCCCAGTGAAACAAAACATTCCTTCACATTTTATGGTAAAATTATAGACAAAACAAATGCTACAATTTACTGCAACATACGGCGACTCTCATCTATGTTTTTATCCAGATACAATATATTATCCTTTCCCTGTGATTTGTCTGTATTTAGGTTCTGATTGCCTGGTACAGCCTCAGACAAGCAAAGTCCAGTGAACTTATGGTAAACTTCTATCAATTTATCAAGCATATCTAAGGCACGTTGCTGATCCTCATTCACTACTGCTAAATTCGCTTTCATGGCCTCCAACTCTTTTATTCGCAGCTCCACCATTCCAATGCTATGGCACTGAAATTCTAAACCAAGGGCAGCTCTTTCAGCATTTGGTAAGAAAAGCCTTGGCATATCCTTGAGATAGCTAGAATCACTAAAACTCTCACTCGCAGTCTCAAAATAGCTCCTGTTACTAGCCAACTGCAACCCATGATAGGAAGTCCTTGAAACTTGTGGCAGCAGTGGCAGCACTAAAATACTGCTCACAGGACCCACACTATGGTTGAACATCCTAATAACACAATTAGCGCAGGTATCCCACAGGCGAATGGTACAATCCTCAGACGCCGACACCAAAGTAGCTCCATCCATGCTAAAACTCAGGGATGTTATAGTTCCACTGTGATAAAAAAGTGAACCAATTATCCCATTCTCGTCACTAATCCCATTGTTTCCTCTAAAATATACTTTAAGAACAGCAACATATATCCTCCCATCTATACCCCCGGCATAGAGGGCATGTTCAGAAGGATCAATAACGACAGAATTTATCCCACAAGGCAACCTGAGTGTTCTTAAATGGGTCCCCAAACCTAGGCTCCAAATTTTCACAGTGCAATCCAATGAACAAGAAACAACAATTGCATTGCAGCCCCCAATACCAGAAGCAATTCCAGTCACGGCCAAACTATGAGCAGCCCAAGTATGCAAACTTAGCAATTGGGCATCCCTATCTAAGCTCTCTGCAATGTCTAGGATTCTAATAAAAGGCCAAACAACAAGAAAACCTTCGTCACCACCTGAAACCAACAATGATTCATCATCGTTAAAGATAAGACAACTTACAGATTTTTCGTGGGCATGCCACGAACGAACCAGTTGTCCTGTGGGTAGCTCCCATATGTAGATTTGGCCTGAAATTCCACCACCAAGAAGATAGACTCCGTTTCGGGTGCAAGCCAGAGGGCCAATCTGTTCAAGGGGGAATATTTTGTGATGGATTTGGGGGCTACCCCATGTCCAAAAGCAGATGGGTGCTGCTGTAATGGCAAATGGTTTGTGTATTTGGGAAGCTGCGATGAAGGATGTGTCATTGCCAATGGAAATGATTGCGTTTCTAGAAGATGCGCAGCCATAGAAATGCATGAGCTCTGAGCCTGTGGATAAATCCCACACTGTCATGATACCTGCATCTGCTGTTGAACTTGCTACCAATATCTCTGAAGCCATCCGAGTGTAGGATTCAAATTCATATTTGTTGGGAAATGCACTGTTGATGTTCGATGGTCCGTACCTAGTTTGTTTTAACACTAATTGTAAACTAGCAATTGCACCTTGGTGTGCAATGGGGACGCCGAAGAGGTGTGGAAGGTCAATTAGGGAAAAAATTAGTTTTTTTTTTTCCCTTACATTTGTGTACTATATGAGTTCAAGCGGTAGGTTATTTAGAAAATGATTTTGTTTATATATTATTATTACTATTATTATAGTATTATTATTATTATATTTTTATATATTAATTTAATTTGATCTATATAAAAATATATTAATTATTAATTATAATAATTTCATATTTATATTTACGGGTGGTAGGGTGGGTGTCTTTCCATAATCATTGTGGAAAGGTTGGCTTTAAAACAGGAATGGTCGACATGGCAGGACAAGGTGGCAACCACCTTAGAGATGTTGGGGCAATGCTAAATGTTAATTGTTGACGTATATTTTTCATGCTTTTGGATGGTGGGTTTAATTTAATACCACAGTAGGCATTGGGATTTAGCAAATCCTACAAGTCATTTCATAGGTGTTCCACTACACCTCATCGAGTACTACATCATCTGGGTGGTGGCTTGCTTATGGTTCAGAGGGTGTTGGTCAAGTTGGCTCACTTGCTTGGTACAACGTAATTATGGTCGTGGGATTGGCTGCATCTAAATTCATTAAAACCCCAAAGGTGGTCGCGTTATTTCACTTATCAGTCTTAGTTTCCTTGTTTGCAATTTATGGTGGTTGGCCATGGCAGAACACTCCAAATTTGTGGTGCACATGTCGGCAAAATCACTAGTGGGATATGGGGCAGATACCCCTATTCATCTGGATTGTAAAGTGAGGCAACTTGCCTTCAAGGCAATCACGGACCAAAGGTTGAAGCGCATAATGCTAAACATTGACCACCTCACTGTGGTCATAGTAAAGATGATTTTGGGGAAGGGGCATGTGGAGGATCATGAAACCTTCTAGGTTAACACTCACATTGTTTCAAGGTTTCTCGCCTCCCTGTTGGACATACACATGGCCAAGACAGAAGCAAAAGCCCTAGTGTGAAAGCTATTCAAGGAAAATTTGTTGGGTGGCTTAGAGGAGATCATCAAAATGGCAATTAATGGCTCTAGTGCTCCATGCCTATGTGACATGGCTCTGTGGAAGGTACCAGGAGAGGTCATCAAGTATTATCTCCTATTGTTGGATTTGAAGGGCATGGCCTTGGTGTGGCATAGACAACTGGTGGTGTATGGTGCGAGCTACCTCAAGAAAGCCCTGCAATTGGAGTCTATGAATGATTTCGAGTGGGTTCCAGAATTCGAAGCTTTTGCCAAAGCCAATGGATTCATGTAAGTTCTTAGTCTGGGATTTGTAAATAATCAAATGTCTGGTATAGCTGGTCTAGCTCTGGTTTGGCGTTTAGGGTCCCAAGTTTCAATCCAGTCACATAAATGGTGCGGCAGTGTATGGCATTAAGCCCAATGGTTCTAGTCCACCTTTGGGTGTATGGTCTTTTGGGTTGATGGGTGTCACTGGGTTCTCCAATTTTGGTGTATGGTTTTTTAGTGATGGCTCCTGCATGAGCAGACATTCTATAAATCTTTTCTACAACAATATAAACTTACTCTTACAAACCAAAAAAAAATCATATTTATATTTATTAATTTTTATTATAGAATATAATATATAATAATAATAATATAACCTATATACTATTATATATAATAGTAAATATAATTTAATTATATAATTTAATTTGTATTATAAATATATATATATATATATATATATATATTATATTAATTATATTTTGTATTATATAAAAATGTAATAATTATTAATTATTAATTATATTAATTTTATAGCATGCACGAGTAGCAAAGTTGGCTTGGGTCGTGGGTTTGCTCCCCATTGGTTTTGGGTTCGACTCCAAGGCCCAGGCTTACCCAATGCACATGGTTTTTCACTCGCCCCATAAAGGGAATGCATTGGGCTGAGTCACAAGGACACCCTTAGGTTAACAAAAAAAATAAAATTATATTAATTTTATATGTGTATTTAATAGTTTTGTTAAAAATATAATATATAATAATAATAAGTAGTATAATTATATTATTTATAATTTATTTTTTATTATATAAAATATACATTATTTATTAATTATGCTAATATATACTTAACTACGTAGGGTAAAGGATGTTGTAATGTTAAAACCTAAATGTGCTCATTGTTAGAATCTTGGCCATAATTTTCATTTTAATAAACATACTCTAAAACCCTCATCAAAACCTTATTTTCAAGCCACAACTCGTCAAATTGGAGAAGTGAAATGTCAATACAAATGAGGAAGAGTTTAGAGGAGCGGAAACCAATAGCGGCGGGGAAAGCAACAAAAAGGGGCAAGAAATAGTCAAAAAAATAGCAAAAAATGATGAATGGTTGAGATGTGTTTAATCGTCTTGCATGCCCTATTCACGAGTCTGCACCATGGATAGACAGAATGCCTTCAATGTGATAAACATCACCAAAAGATGTGCATAAGACTACTACCTACAAATATTTTAAATGCATTATATTTAATAAAGAATTATTTTATTTCACTTTAGAATTATTTTATTTTTAAGATATTTATACTAATTTATTTTTGACTTTTTTTAAAATCAAATTGCTATCAATGGTAGCTTCTATTAAATATTGAATGAAAATAAAACAGTTACATATTTTGATCATTACTTTATGCCTCTTACTTGTGCTTATATGAATAAATCGCTATCAATCCAGTAACAAGTTCAATCATCTTGTCCATCTCAGCATCAGTGAAGAGTCCTTGGTTTGATATGGCAAAGTCTAGGAAGGGTTGAAGACTCCTTTTGTAAAAGCATTCACAATACATATCAATGGCTTCAGCAAGTTGCTTGTTCTTCTTTATCTTGTCATACTCCACAATATCACAGATGTAGCCTTTCTTTGGGGCTTTATTGAATGTAAATATTGCATTGGTAGCTTCTCTGGCGTAATCCTCCTTCAAAATGTTTTGTGCCATAAGTTTATTGATCATCTTCCTGCTCGTAGTTCGCACAACATTTGAAAGGAAGATATCGATCAGTGTCTCGTCATGTATCTACCCAACATCCAACATATGATTTCCAATCACCATCCTTATCGTTGTCTCCATCGATGGATCATTTATCAAAAAAATTGTTGTAGTTGAACGAAAACATCTTCCTGAGCATATAAGCAAACACAACTTGGAATTGGTATACTATTTATTGTTGGTTTGGAAGTTCTTCCACTGGTTTTTTATAGATTGGTCTTCAGCAAGAAGACATCTCAATGGTAATACCTATGAGTGCACAACATGGTTAATGACTAGCAGTATGATCTTGAGGACTCAGGTCCTTACCTTATTCTTTGTTCGTGAAATCCTAAAGTGGTTGTGTCACATCTTTCTCTACATCAACAAACTTATGGAGCTCCTACTAGTCCCCACTTTGATTTGATATGGCAGATATTTCTCATTGGTCGATGGACTAATTAGAAATATATTCAACTCCCATGTTGGCCTCTCTATAGATGTGGTGCACTGTGAAATCCTCAATTTTGGTTAAGTATGTGTGTATATGATCTGTCTACATGGTCGATTTTCAGCTTGGTGTCTACTTGTTAAACACTTGAAATACTAAGAGGGGGTGAATTAGTATTCTTTGAAACCATTTAAACATTTAAACAGTCATTCCACATAGCATATTCAAATTTCAGTAAGAAAGGAAGCATGAAAGCAACCATCAAAACCACATAACACATGAACACCATAATTTTACATGGAAAGCCCAAAAAGGGAAAAACCATGGTGAGGATTAGTTCACAAAATATTATAACTAGTTATAAGATATTACAAAAGTGTTTACTGTAGACAGACTCACTATCCTAGTGAACTCACTGCCCATAGATAGAAGAAAAGATAGAAGAGAGGGGTGGCTCACAACCAAAAATAAATTGTTCCAAATGCATCTACAATATGTTAGAATACAATTCCACTGAGGCTCAATTTAAGGAGTTAACACACTTACATATCACTCTGCTCTAACACTGCTTTGTTCTGCACTCACATAACTTTCGCATAATTTGCATCATCAATACATGTGTTCACACTCTACAACATTGAAATGAACTTACATATATCCACCACATCTACCAACACCTACAACATTAATTAGGTCAACCTAATTATATGTATTAAGAAAAAACATAACTTTTTGACTCCCAATCAACCATACACACCTCGTGCCTTAATTAAAAAACATATAACACCTCAAATAGGTTGGGGAAGACCTATAATAGTTCCCACATAACGAATCAAGACTTAACCTCCACAATACCCCAAATATATTAGATTGGCATTGTTGGTGACCTAACAACAAAATAGGCCAACTGATCATCCTCAAACCAACATGCGAACCTCCAAACTTCATGCCACTTGGAACATAGATGCTAATAACACCTATAAACACCTTTGCAAATCTACAAGACCAGACATTATTTCGTAGTGAAGTGCGGACTTAGCAAAACATGTACTTTGCACTAGCAAACACTATCACTAGCAAACCAAATATTTTGTTACTCGTGACTTTTGCACCAGAGGGCTGAAAGGAATGAACCTTTGGATTTAGACTCCTCTAAAATCCAATAAAATTTCCTTAGAACCATAGAGAAAGATTCTTCAATGCAGACCAAAAAATTGAATGTCCTATACACTGAAAATTGTGTTTTGACACTTAGCCAATCTTCAACTCAATTGTCTTTACTAGATCAAAGATTCTTGCATCTAAGCACTGGATTAACATCTTTATGCATGTTCATGCTTCACCAATTGGTTGGCACATCGATCTTTATACCAAATCACAATGTTGAAATCAATAACAACACTATATCATGTACAACTCATGCTCATACTCATGCTCATGTTACAAACAAGTATATCAATGACAAAATCCACAAACTTCCAACAATCTCCCCTTTTCATTGATGGTAACATGCAAAAATTTCTCTCCAAAACTACTCTCCCCCTTTGACATTAAGGGCAAAGGACACATACATATGTTTTCTTCTTTGCTCCCTCTTTCATGACTTGCAAGATTTTGCATCTACCAAATTACACATATACTCACATACTCACATACTCCCCCTAATTGATATATACATATATACATGGGAGTAACAAAATCCAAAAAACTTAGCCAATCTTCCTCTAATAGTGTTATCCATCCAACCGAATCAAAATTTGCACCGGAAACTATCTCAACCATCCATATATATATAGTAAAATATGACTAAGAAATATGAAATACATAGAAGAAAAGTAATATACACCATTAACTAGAAGAAGAGTTTAGCACCTGCAATTTTGTAATGTGTGCTTGCCAAACATTCTTTCCTTCTTCCCATTCCTTCTTGGCTACGCCAAGCATGTGGCTCTGAGCTTCAAACTCCATAAGGAGTTCTTCTCCATCATCCAGAGTGCTAGGTACGAGATTTAACTTCATTTCTTTTTCTACACTTATCAGGGCACTAGAAATAGGTGTATATTTTGCATTTACCAATTCCCTAAGATGTCTAAACTGCACTATTATCTTTTCTCTTTGTTCTTGCAGTTGGAAGAATTTTCCATGTAGGCTCTCAATTGCTAACCTTGTGCTTCCATCTGCATCAACTGTTGAATCATAGGCACTAGATTCCTTATCAATCTGGGACTCAATGGAGTCCATTTCATCCTTAATACTCTTTGTGGAATTGGGCCATTTCATGCAAAATTGGAACAACACCTTGGCTTTCGCAATGCAATATTGTACATCTCTGAGATTACTCTAAAATTTATCATGTGTAGTGGCACATTTCTTTGATATATCCATTAATATTTTATCATTCACCTTTTTATCTATCTCCTTCTCCAGTTCCTCCTTCAAACCATTGGAATATTCTTTAAATGAATCAAGCAAAATCTTCAAATTTTCCATATCGGATATAGAATTGTCAATGCTTGCACTGAGTATGCTCTCTTGTAGCACCTTTACTGCTTCATCAATAAGCTTTGTGCTCTTTTGATGAGTTCACAAAATTTCTTTCCGAGCAGAGGTGTGGAAAGCATCACCTAACTAAAGCTTGTGCAATGGAGATATTTTATCCATATCTACCTGCCCTTGTTGCATTGAAAGTTGTAGTAGTTGGGCAAACACAATGGGTTGAAATTGGAGTTGCATATTTAACAAATTATTCAACAAATCTCCAGAGGTACTAGAAGATTCTCCAACCGTCCTCACGTTTTCTTCCACATCCTTCTTCTCTTCAGTACTAGATGCATTCACAGGCTTATGCTCATCAACAAATTTATCAAAGTTATTTGGAGCATATTCATCTTTGGGTTGTCTTGTACAACCTCTACATTCTTCTCTTGTTCTAGAGGAGGGGAGTTGTGGCCTGTAGGTGCATCCTCCTTTTGTGCCTCTATAACATTTTCTTCTGCAATAGTATTTTCTCCAACTAGAGGAGCATCACCAGTAACACCTTATTTTGCAATGTTTTCTTCATTGGTAACATTTTCTTCTACAAAATTTTCTTCCACATCCAGAAGAGTGTCATTTTGCACATTCTCCTCTTTTGTTCCATGCTCATGTTGAGCATCTTCTTGTTGTGCTTCCTTTGTTACATTAACTTCTGGAGCCGACATATCATCATGCATTTCTTCTTCACTGTCCGGAGTTAGTCCTAATCTTTGTGCCAAATCTGCAACCTTCTCCACAGTTTCATTCTGGAGCCTCTCAAGATCATTTTGATCTCTTATCATATGGGTAGTTACCCCTTTCTTTGTTCATAACTCCTTATTGTGCACCTAATCCAATGTAGATTTGTGTTCATCTGAGAGGGGTGCACTAACCTTCTCCAAAGCAAAAGATCTTAACTTTGCTTCTTCATTGATGGCTTCCTATCTTCTAGCATATAATACATTTCTCAATTCCTCAGGCAATTATTTTTCAATATCCTTTGTATTCACTTCAAAAGTAACAATGTGTTTTACAACTACTTCTTCTATAGTAGCCTTATCAACATCATTTGTTGTAGTATACAAAGCAACAATTTGCTCTAACATCTCACATTCTACAATACCATTGAATAAAGCATCCAATTTCATGGGGCTATGTTGCCTTACCAGAGGGGAAAACTTACCCTTCTTATTCTTTGCTTCAGGAGTCCTTTTTCCCTTATCAGACTCTATTTTCTTCTCCCTCATTTGTATCTTATAGCCTTCCTTCTCCTTTTCAACTTTAGCCTTGCTATTTGTGTCCATAATGTCAATCTTTTTTCTCCCACTTGATTCTCCTTGTGACATATTTGTTTTTCTTTTTTGGACCAATTGTGGTCCTTCTTTTTCTTCTTCCTCATCATCAACATTCACTCCCAAGTATGTCTCTCTTGTTGCTTTTGTCTTTACTCTTCTCCTTTGAGGAGCTCCTTGTTTCTTTGTTGGGGATGCCTTTTCCTTCACACATACTTTTTTTCTTTACCGGAGTAGACTTTTCTTTCACAGGGGCACTTGTCTATTTTGTTGGAGTGCCTGGCTCCTTTCTCTTGATTGAACTAGTTGATGGTATAGTCTCAGAGGACTTAGGAGCCACCAAAGAGGTGGTAGTTTTCCTGCTAGATCTCCTAACACTAGATGAGCCTCCCAGAGGGCTAGACATGCTCTTGGATTCCTCTACTTGCTCCTTTGCGAGGCCCATTTCCTTCGCAAATTGTGCAATCACCTTCTCAATAGATTTATTTATTTGTTTCTCCCTTTTTTTTCATGTGCACCTCCATAGACTTCTCCTCATAGGTGTCATACCTCTCCTTAGAGGTGTCTTTAGGTTTATTCAACATAAAGTCTATTGAGCCAGTGACTTCTTCCTTTGTAATCTCATATCCCATCTTTGGGATCCAAACATTCCTAGGCTCAACAACTTGCATAATGCAACTATCCTTTGTTACCAAGAATGTGATATTATTCTTATACTTTTCCACCATGCTCCAAGGTTCCTTTCTCTGGCTTGCATGTTCTTATGAAAGGTTTTGAAAAATCCCCATAATGTTTATTCTTGTGCATCTACATCACTTAACCTCCTCGGTCTTCTACAGGTTTTCAATCAATTGTGCCCTCAATAACTATCACAAATCATAATCTACACCCTTCACAACCATCTCATAGGTCACATTAATTGTAGTTGTTGATACAAAATTCTCCTTGTTAGATAGTCGATCACCATAGAAGCGTACTTAACTTCTGGATTCTTGATGTCTTTTATTTTTAGAGCTCTTCTATCATACTTTGCATCAATTAAATCCATCACCACTTCATTCTTCATTGACTTCAGCACCAAAGTTGGTCTTGTTGAGCATAAACCCATAACAACCCTAATTTCCTCTTTGTTGATTAGGTGAGGCATATCAAGCTAGATGAATCTATCATGGATTCTGCTTAGGGCGTACCTTGCCCACACATCAATGTGGAAAAAGTTAGGGAAATAGTTCCATACATCGAGCTTCTTCTTCGCTAAGCCCTCAAATTCTATTTTTAGCTCAAAGTCATATCTGATGAGTTCATTAACCCACACATCACCCAATTTATAATGATCATATTCTTCCAACTTCGCATGAATGTATACCCTTACATATTTTGTGTGTAGAACACCATATGGGATGTGTGAAAATGCACCATCTAGATCATCCACTAGGGATTTATCAGGATATTGTTTGAATTTAGGTCAAGGATGATCTACAACTTCAACTACTTATGGTGTATACATTTTTCAACACTTCAAAACACTTTTGAAAGTTTAGGGCAAGATAGAAGACTGCAAATATCTTTTGATCGCTTTTCGGTTAGGGTTTTGTGCGCAAGATCACTGGAATGCTTCACTCACTCTTCATTGCTCTTCAAATGCTCATTTACAAATGACTTAGATTGAATGTGAAATCACTTTTAAACCTTTTGAACCGACCTAATTTGCATTGAATGCACATTTTAAAAAACTAGTAAAAAACCTAATTGTATGCATAGTCAACTTCAAATGCTCCACAAACTTCCACAACTCAATATTTTTCATTAGTTCTTTCACCAATAGGCTAACCATGTCATCCTACACCTTATTCCAATGCGTTGAAGGATCAACACCATTCCTCTGGTAGGGGATAAAGGATCTTATGTTAATGCCCCCTTAAGCCAAAGCTTTCTACTTAGTTTTTGGAGGAAACATCTGTACCAAATGCTGGTATAGACTCAGGCTTAGTCTCACTATCATCCTTCTTTCTCCAAATCTTTTCCATCTCTTTCTTCATCTCTATTGGATCAGCCTTTTTCATCAGATCATTCTTCTTTACCAAATTGTTCTTCTTCACATTCTTGCTTCTACAAAATTTGGAAATGTGTCTTGGTCTATTGCAATTGTAACAAGTGACATTATTTTGAACAAGCTTACTTCCACCCATTCTAGATCTATATTGAGTATCTTTATGCCCAAATCCATTGCATGCATAATAGTAGCCATTAAAAGATTGAAACCTCATACCATTTTTATAGCCATTCATCATTTGATTTTTGCATTCACTAGCCTTATGACTGAATCTTTTGCATGTAAAGCACTGACCAAAAAAGGATGGAACATTTTGATTCATTATGCTTCTACACTCTATAGCCTTATGTCCAAATCTATTACATGAATAACATAAAACATTAAAATATGAGTACCTTTGTGTATTTGGTTGTGGTCTTATGAAGTCTTTCCTTTGATTCTAGACCTTCTTGCCATTGTTCTTCATGTCTTCAGTCTTCTTTTGTTCAATATTCTTCTTTTTGACACTTTGTGTCTGATCCGCCTTTGAAATTTCTCCTTTTTAAAATCCTAATCCACATTTGTCTTTGGAATTATTTTGATTTGCAATCATTTCATCAAGCATTGTAAAGCTCATCTTGATTTTGTCTTCTTGATTTGTTGCTTTTTACAGATCTGATCTCAAGGTCACAACTTCTTCAAGTTTCGAACATTCTTCAGATTTTCTTTTCATCTTAGCATTCAAACATTCTTCAACTCTTTTTCCTTCTTCAACATTTTTAGACTGGTAATTTTTTCATTTGCTTGTTTCAACTACTCATTAACTTCCTTATGTATTTCTCTAAATTTTTTGATTTGTTCTCTCAATTTTTTGATGCATTTATCTACTTCCTTGAAATTTTCCTTCAAATCTTTGTTGTCACTTTCAGTCCTTTCCAGATCTTCAAGGGTTATTCTGAGCTCTCCACTCATGTCAACCATGCAATCTTCTTTAGTGAATCCAACAACAGGAATTTCTTCCAGTGGAGTAGGATATCTTCTAATAGCCATGTGTTCAACCTCCAAGATCTACCTCAAGCAGTTAAGCTTCTTCCAAGGAACCAAGACCTGATACCAATTGTTGAACACACAAAATACTGAGAGGGGGGTGAATTAGTATTATTTGAAACCACTTAAACATTTAAACATCAATTCCACATAGCATATTCAATTTGCAGTAAGAAAGGAAAGCATGAAATCAACCATCAAAACCACATAACACATGAACAACATATTTTTACATGGAAAGCCCAAAAAGGGAAAAATCATGATGAGGATTAGCTCACAATATATTATAACTGATTATAAGATATTATAGAAGTTCTCACTGTAGATGGACTCTCTATCTTAGTGGAATCATTGCCCACAAAAAGAAGAAAAGATAGAAGAGAGGGGTGGCTCACAGCCAAAAATGAACTATTACAAATGCATCTACAATATGTTGGAATACAATTCCACTAAGGCTCAATATACAGAGTCAACACACTTCATATCACTCTACTTTGTTCTGTGTTCACATCACTTTCACATTTGTTGCATCATCAATACTTGTGTTCACACTCTACAACACTGAAAATGAACTTACATATATATCCATCACATGCATAAACACCTACAACATCAATTAGGTTGGCCTAATTAGATGTATCAATCAAAAACATAGCTTGTTGGCTCTCAATCAACCATACACACCTCGTGCATTAATTCAAAAACATAGAACACCTAAAATAGGTTGGGGTGGACCTATAATAGTTCCCACATAATGGATCAATACTTACTTAGCCTATGCAATACCCCAAATATATTAGGTCGGCACCATTGGTGACCTAACAATAAAATAAGCCAACTGATCACCCTCAAACCAACACGCGGACCTCTAAACTTCACGCCACTTGGAACATAGATGCTACTGAAACCTATAAACAACTTTACAAATCCGCAAAACCAGATATTATTCCATAGTGACATGCAAACTTAGCAAAACATGTACTCTACACTGGCAAACCGAATATTTTGTTACTCATGACTTCTGCACCAAAGGGCCAAAAGGCATGAAATTTTGGATTTAGACTCCTCTAAAATCCAACAAAATTTCCCTAGAATTGCAAAGCAATATTCTTCAATGCGGACCAATGCAGACCAAAAAATGGATGTCTTGTACATTGCAAATTGCATTTTGACACTTAGCCTATCTTCAACTCAACTGTTTTCACCAGATCAAAGCTTCTTGCATCTAAGCATTGGATTAACATCTTTATGTATGCTCATGCTTCACTAGTTGGTCTACACATCAATATTCATACCAAATCACAATGTTGACATCAATGATATGTTGTACAACTCATGCCCATACTCATGCTCATGTTACCAACAAGTATATCAATGAAAAACTCCACAAACTTTCAACACTACTTTATCGTAATAGCCCTTACCACTACCATTGAATACCCCTCAATTTCTACATAGTTGTAATTTTTATCAATGCATGCCTTGCTTTGTTGTAATAGCCCTTACCACTACCATTGAATACCCCTCAATGTCTACATAGTGGTAATTATTATCAATGCATGCCTTGATGCCTTCAGAACTTGGGCAGAAAACTCAACCTAAGTATTGGTTACATTTGATAGTTTCATTGATCCAGACTTGTGTAGATTGTCTTTGTGATCATGTATTATGAAACCTGCTTCAGAGGTCTCAGGATTACCTTACGATGCCTCGTCAAAGTTTAGTTTCAACTTGCCTTGTGGAGGTAAGAGCCATTTGGATTTTTCCCTCCCTCCCTTATTTGGTCCAAGGCCTCCAGTCCTAAGAGGGGGTACTTTTGGCTATGGCCATAGCATTTGTATTTTATCATCCCATGTCAAGTAGAACTTCTTCCTTTGTTTTTTCACTTGAACATTTTGGTGTTCACAAATATCAATCTCAATTTCACTTAATATGGATTTTGTGCTAGTGAATTTCACTTTGAATACTCTAGCATTCGTTTATTTCCATAATTGTCATATTATCATGACAGGTGTTTCAATCCATATACCTACCCATTGCAATCCTTTTTGTTACACCCCAATTGTGTATTTATTGTTTATTATTACTATGTACGGTAAATGTGAATGTAATTTGAATTTTGAAGATGAATAAATTGTGCTTGCACTTTGTTATCAATGAATTTATGGATTAATGTTATTTGATTTAACGATATGTGAAGAAATGTGTATATGTGAAATAAATGGTTATTAGTTAGATGTTCTAACTATGGAGATGTATTATGGGTAATGAATATATTGTTGAACAACTGACTATCGTGGGCATGTGTTAGTTGGATGTAGGTATATGGTCAATCCTCCAGGTGGAGGGGAAGTATCACTCAAGATAAGGTCTTGAGTAACCAATAACTTAACCTATGTGAGCCTACACACACTTATTGATGCAGTGTTTTGTACACTTTCTCAACACAGGCAGTGCATAAGCACACTACCTCTCTTGAAAGGAAATCTCCAACAACAAGTTGCTGAAAATCACCCCAAGGTATCTCGAGTGTCAGGTCATGACTTGCATGGAATTCCTCAGTTGATATTTGATGTGATTTTGATGGTAATCACAAGGAAGACTTACAAAGCTAGGTAGAACAAAGTAGATCTTGTAAATTGAAGTTTCGAGGATGGGGGGTTGAAATGTACTTTGTTGTAGGTTCGAATAGTAGTCTAAAACTTCAACATTTTCTTAAGTTTTGGGTTTACAATGTGCAATGAACCTTAGCATAGGCTACTTCTAAAAAAAAAGGAAAAGAGCAGGGGAGATGAGAAGTTCCTGGATCTGCAGCTAACCATGAACAATGATCATGGAGGTTTTTTCTGTGGACAGCTTCCCTAAAAAAAAAATTCACCTAACTAGAAAATTCACAGTGTCATGAAATGTGTGCTATATTCTAAGGTATGCAAATTTTTTACCATTCATCCACCATATACATGCATGAACAAAGATAAAAATTTTAGGCAGCTTTAAATTTAAGTCCATACTAACTTTACACAGCCATCTACCAGCAACTAACAACAAAAATTATGAACTAGGAAGGCATCTACATAGTAGAAATCTTCACAACCATAAAACAACATTACCAAATCTATTAAAGCAAGCTATAGATAACTAAATAACAATGTAAATCAAACTAGATCAACTATCAGAGATGAATCATGAAACATGCAAAGAAACTCAGAAATGCACCAAAGTCGATGTATTTCTATTATAATTTGAGCAACATGTCATTACAACAACTCAAATCTCTCTTGAAAATGAGAGGAGACCCCCTATTTATAGTGTCCCAAAAGTAGAATGAATGGACGAGATTAATTTGCATTGTGTGGCCAAGATTAATTACAAACTAGGGTTCTACCTACCCCTCAATCTATTACATTTTAAAATACATCTTTGTCCTTATCCCTATTTTGTCTTCTAGTGGCGGCACTGTAGCATTTTGTCTTTCTGTTGATTGCTCTTTTGTTGCAGCTATTATGTGAGGAACTCTTCACCAATAATAGGGTTTCCTTCCTACTTCTTCAAAGCAACATACTCCATGAACTTCAGAATTAGTGGCTGGAGCTTATCAACTTCCAAAATTTCAGATCGCAACACTTGATAACTCCATTCTTTGGATTGATCGGTGAGCTTTCCCCAGTCTTCATCATATTTAGCAGTGTGGTCTCTGAACAGTTCTGACTGGGTGAAGACTTGGGTTGCAAAACTCATGAAATCAGTGGTGATTTCATCTGACATCCCATCCTCTATCTTCTTCTAGAAATGGGGATTTATCTTCTCTGGATCAATTTGCACGACAGGAATATCATAGCCCGTCATTAGCTTCAAGTATCGAGTACAATCCGCTCTAACTTCCTTAGCCCACTCAATATCTAGATCCACCTTTTCAAGCACTTGCTCCATCCTTTCCTTTCGGTTCACGAAATCTCACTTCCATACGTCCACTAATTAGTGATCATCCTTTTTGAATGTAAGCTCCTTTTCCCAAGTTGCACTTGGAAGTTTGAGAATAGCCTCAATCTTTGGGTAAGTGAACTCATATTTCCTCGAGAAGTCAGTGCAAAGTTTCTGTGTACCCTCAAGAGACTTCTATAGATCTAAGAATTTGTTTGTTGTCTTAATAGCATGACTGATGCCCATGTTTCCTACGTACAAGACTTTTCAGAACCAAATCTCTGTAGCCTTATCCAAGTTCTTCCTCTTTTTGATCTTGTCTATTTGTTCTTTTGATAGCAACTAGGCAGGGCCAAAGATGTGGTAGGCATTTCCTCTGTTGACGACCACAACTGGATGTAGGATGTTAGGTCAGCCACTTGTGCCTTAAGCTCTTCCTTTGAGATTTTATCCTGCTGAATCAGGTGTACTACTATGGTGACGAACTCCTATAGGTGCTCCACTTTCTGCTCTCTAATGGTCATCCCCAAGTCAATAGTGGACACATTGTAACTTATCCCTTCTTTTCCCACCATTGGTGTAGCTACTTGCAAAGTTATAGATCCTGAAGCATCCATCGTCACCTTGGATCTAACTTTGGGCTTCTTCTCTTTCTTGGTACTGATTTGTGCTTGGGCTAAGATAACCTCCAGTCTTGCTCTTGGATCTCTTGGGGCGGGAACCTTCTTCTCAAGTTGTTTTTCTAGCCATTTAGGCATTTGAGCTTTTGCTTTGGGTGATTCACTGTCACCTTTTTCTTCATCCTTTACGACTTCAATTTCCTTATCTTTGGAAGCTTCCTTCTCCACTCTATTGTCTTCTCCCTCTTCTTCATCGGAGTCTTGGGTGAATGTTAGGTGTTTGATTGGGAACTTGGTGGGCAGGCATTCTTTGAGACTTTCTTCCCTCACAACCTCCTCTTCTTTCTCTTCTTCATTTTATTCATCATGTTCATCTTCATGCCCATGCTCCTCAAGTTGTGGATTCCTGTAGGTTTCAGCCTCTTCTTCGGGCTTATCTTCCTCTTTATCTTCCTTCTCCTCATGTAGAGGCGGTATATCTTCACGTTCTTTTGTCTCCTATTCTTCCATATCCTTGTGTAGAGGCGGTATATCTTCATCATGTTTGGGGCCTTCTTCCTATTGTTCACCTATTGGAGGTTCCATGCTTTCCTCCATCTTATCACCTTCTTGTCCTCTTTCTCCGGAAGGTCATCTTTCTCCTTCATCGAGCGGGTCCTCATGAATAACGGGCACTACATGAGTATTGCCCGACCTTTTATGTTTCTTGGAAGGTTCACCTTTCGAAGCCTTTCTTGCATATACCTTATGATTAGGCTATTGCTCCTCAGTCTCTTTTCTTTTCCTTGACCGAGTGAGTGGAGGAGATTTGGATGCTTCTACTGTTGAGGCTGTAGCAGCTCCATCATCTATTGCACTAGGCTCACTTTCGAGCCCTTGGTAGGTCAAGACGACCCCTTGTTGCTTTAATCAGGCAACCTGCCCATTGACCCATTCTCTTGTACGAGTCTCAATTGGCTTAGTTATGATATCAAATTTAGCTACCTCTTGCTCGTCCTAGTCTATCAGCGGCAATGGCAAGTTAGTGACTGCATTGTACCAAGGGTGCATAATTGTGCTCTCATCCTCTTCCACTTGATCAGGCATCGAAAACAAGTTCACCATTTTCACAAGTAGGCAGTCATACACATATAATGCCTCATGTGTACCTCCTTATCATCTTGGCAATTTTCCCAGAAATCTTCAACATGATGCAGACGGGCATAGTCGGGTCCAAGTGCCTTCCTTATATGCTCGTATGGGTCCATTCGTGGGCGGGCGGTATGCAGCCGAAAATGGTATTCCGCTAACTCCTTTTCTAAATTTCTAGCACATTGAGAGGTATGTAATTTATACATCCCTTGGCCAAAAGAAATTGGATAAGGGATCGCCGCCAAATATTTGTGTGTGAACCCCAACCTTAGTACCTGCAAAACAAAGAGAATAAACACTTCAAGTTAGATATAGCAAGCCAAAACAAGGATTCCCCATAAAATCCATTTACAAATTCAAAATAGGAAAGAAAACAATGAAGAACACAATATAAATGACAAACTAGATTTGAATCCTAATTTAAATATGCAAACTCATGATCCCATGGGGGAATTGGTGCCAATTTGATGTGAAAATTGGCCCTTTCCCAACTCCAATGATGCAAGCTTTGAATGTTGAAGAGATTGATCCACTTTGTTGGTGAAGAATGAGAACTCCAAGCTAAAATCTGCAAAAACCTAGCTATGACTCAATGACAATGGATGAAATTCAAGAGATATTTGAGCATGGTAACTTTGCATGGATTGTGGATGATGAAATGAGGAGAGGAGCTCTTCATTTATAGAATTCCAAGATGGATGAATGTCCAAATTTGAGCAATGTGGGACTAACATTCATCCAATGATATGATGCCACTTGTCAAGCTATGAATGGATGAAGGATGTGCAAGATTTGGGGTTTGTGCCAATAAATGCATAAATTTGAATTTCAAATTTGTTGAAATGACTTATAAGAGGGAATGGAAAATGCAATAAATGCCACTTGGCTCAAGGCAAAGGACATGTAAGATGAATTTATTGCCTTGTTGGATGTACATGTTGACTTAGAATTTTTGAATTCAAATTGAGAGAATATTCCAAAAGATGCCTTGTGAGGAAAATAGAGATTTAATAAATGAATTAAATCTATTTTCATGTGCAACTTGCATTATCTAGAGGATGGGACATAAGATGAGATTAAATTAATTAAGGGTTAATTAATTTAATGAGAGAGGTTAGATGATGTGACCTATTTGACTCAAATTTATGGATTTATTTAAATCAAATAAGAGAGGAATATGACAAGAGGTTAATTAAATAATGATTTTGATTTATTTAATTAAAAGGGATGGTGTTAGATTAAATCAAATAAGGTTTAATTTATTTAATTTAATGGATAGAATTTAGAAATTTAATCAAATAAATTGATTATTTAATTAAATAGGGATAATTAGATCAGATGGATTGATTTAATTAACAAAAGAGATTGACTTAATTAGATAAAATGATTTATTTAATTAAGAGAGGAATATTGATGAATTTAATCAGATAGGGGAATTTGATTAAACGGTTAGAGAGGATGATTCAGGAAGAAACGATGTTAGTGAGTCAGGATTAGATGCACAATGTCAATCAGTATATTTTACGTGTCTACATTTTTCCCCTCTTTGAAGCAATGCACTTGTTGCGTTGGTTCAAAGAATAAACGATCTCGATCAAAGCTAATTTTTTTTTTATATTTAAAAACTTGCCCCACTACTACATGGAGGGAGAAAACATGCCATCATGATGCCCCCTCGAGAGATCGGACGAAAATTTTAATTTTTTGGGTGATCTCGTGAAAAAAAATAACAAAGTTCCCAATAGGTCCAAAAGGTCTCCGGGAGGCTAAAAACGTGTCTAAATGCAATAAAACAATGAGAAACAAGCCTCAACCAGACGAAAACAGGTTCGAGAGTCCAAAACCCTAGCAAGACAGCCAAACAGGGTGAAAAAGCTCTAATTTTTAGGCTTAAAAGGGGCCCGAGGGGTCATTCTCAAGTCATTTTCACACACCTCCATTAGCAACTTTTGAGATTTGAGTGCAGACCTCCCGACGACATGGTGCAACGACAGCTTCCCCTGCACATCACTGATCGAGTTCAGACATACCAGCGGCCACCGGGCATCAGGGCACCAGTAAGTGGTCCTTACGTGAGCTTTGTCTTTTATTTTAATGCTTCAATTAATGCCTTAGAGAGTTGGTCCATCTTCAGAGGTGCTATATAGCGCCGCTCAGAAGACAAATTGCGCCGCTTGGTACTGAATAGCGCCGTTGCGGTGCAGTTTAGAGTTTAGAAACTCTGATGCTAAGCTCGACTTTGGCGGGCTAGTTTGACAAAGTGTGACGCAGCGTCACCCATTTCACAAAAACTGCAACGCTAGAAGGAAAAGTGCGCAGCGGCGGTACCATATCGCTCTTTTTGGGCCCTAGTGTCGAAGTTTGAGTAAAACCAAACTGCATCGTTGGGGATGTTTTTAGAGCGCCTGATCAGAAATTTTTCAAAAATTTTTAACACGGTGATTTTCCTTGATGTAGGACGGGCCTAGGGAGCTCTACTCTCGGGAGCACTGGTCGCGTGACCTGGCTGGGTATTTGTGGGACCTGAGTGACAGAGATCAGGATAGACTCTATATTGCAAGGTTATGGCATATTGCATACGCAACACCGATTCGCACTCACTTGGGGATGTTGTCAACGTTGGCGGAGAGATGGCACAACGAGACATCTTCATTCCATCTTCCCACAGGTGAGGCCACTGTCACCTTAGAGGACGTTTGGCGCATTCTACGATTTCCTATTCATGGCCAACGGCGCGATCTTCGACATGGATGAGGGATGCAAGGCCTACTTCCGAGTGCTTGCCACAGATGAGATTGTCTTCTGCAAGGGGTAGATAGAGCTTGAGCACCATAGGATCGTGGCACCTCCCTACCGCTAGGTGATTGCAGCCATTATTTCTGGACTCGTTGCCCTAGAAAGACGAGGGCGATATTTTAGTCCTGGCTAGGGATACTGCTGGGAGCGATTGGTCCAAGATAGGCCAGTTCATTTTGTGTGGGGGCTTGTTCTTCTCGCTTCATTATACAGGGACCTCCATGAGTACGTGTACATGGCCGGGAGAGCACATGGAGCAGGGGTGACTCTACTTCATGTCTGGGCATGGGAGCACATTTATGTGCTACGTCCACATGTCGTTCCAATTCCAATGGGGGTAGACAATGCCCTCGTGGCACGATATTGAGGTGGTGTGTCCTTTACACACACTGGCGAGCATGGGATCCCCTACTAGAGGCGGGTCTTGGATGAGATGCTAGTTTTCACTTGGCGTCCATACCTTGGTTGGCCTGGATGGGCCGATGATGCCGATCAGCTATTTTATTGCTACCAGGACTGGTACATGCAGGGGCGGGAGCATACGATGATCGAGAGGTATCTACCCGGGCGTGTACAACGTCAGTTCAGAGAGTCACAGGATCAGCCAGATGACGACTATGTAGTCATCTTTGCTCGCAGAATGACACAGGTGTCATGGGGATAGTACATTCCTACCTTAGTGGTAGTTGACAGTTTTAGGCAGTTGGTAGCCCGACCATGGGCTTATGATCAGGGTTTGGTAGATCCAGGCGCCACTCAAGCCTACAGGGATTGGTTTAGATCTCCACTTTGACTGACTATTCCAAGTGAGGACTCAGATGCACGTAGAGTCAGGGGGAGAGGGAGAGGACGAGGGCAAGGACTGAGGATTGATGTTCGACAAGATCCACCAAGTGTGCCCCTAGTCCCACCAAGTCAGGGAGATGTACCGATGCATGATTAGTAGTAGGAGCCGCCAGTTCCATCACTATGAGCCAAGGGTGAGGATCAGCCTCACGTGCAACCACAGGTACAACCAGTAGGATAGGCAGACGCATGAGACACCTTGATTTTGTAGTTGCAGGCCTAGGTTTAGGCGGTGACAGCAGAGAGAGACCAGGTGAGGGCTAAGAGAGAGAAGCTTAGGGTAGAGAGGGATCAGGCTGTGCAGCAAAGATAGGCTGCAGAGCTACAGGCAGCCGCTGAGCTAGGCCGCAGACAGTAGATAGAGAGCATGACAGCCTCCTCCTCCCATGGTACAGTATCAGTTCGGTCCTACAGGGACGCTATCCGAGAGGTAGAGTACTACCGACGGGCCTATCATGAGATAGTACCTAGGGCCGAGTGGGTCCCTGAGTATTCAGAGCGGGCCATCCATAGACCAGCAGAGGGTCACGGTGACAGGGGCAAGGGTAGCATTCACAGAGATTGAGCTTGATCGAGATGATACATACATTTTTTGTGCCTTATGGGCTCATTTTTTATAGCCCCAGTAGGCCTTTTATACTGATTGACACATGTATAGTGATCTGATTTATTCTTTGTACTATGACAGTGACATTATGGATGATATATATGAGCCAATTTTGATGTGATGCAATGTGTTCTCTTTTGTGCATGGATGGTTTATTTCTATATGCTTTGCAATGATGTCCTTTATGGATGCATTTATTTCTAATGATGTATGCGTTATGATTATGACTAACAGATCTATATTATGTTAACCTATGATATGCCAATGTGATGATCTATTTATGATAATGCAAATGAGATGGTTTGATATGTTAAATGATATGATATATGGTGCACCTGCGGAATGATATGTAAATCATGCTTATAAAATGTTTAATGAATGGATGCATATATGAGTTTTGTTTGTAATGAATTTTATACATCTATGCCTATGTGGAATGATTTATGCAATGAATGTTTTATGATGTTATTTATGAGATGATATGGATAATGAAATATGAAATGCGATGGTCGTGATATGATGCAAATGAGATGGTTTATTTACGATGCTTAGAATAACAAATATTATTATCTGAAACATAATAAATGATGATATATGTGATGCAAAGTGATATGAATATGTGATGCAAAGTGATGCAATGATGTGCAATGTAGATGTAATGTGATGATGTGATGATGTTATGCAAGTATGTATGCCTAATGAGTTAAATGCTTATATACCTATTTGTTTATGCAAAAAATGATTATGAAATGCTTATGTAGATGCTTATGTCATGGTAGTGATGATGGTAATATGAAATGGTTGTGAAATGCAAATGAGTGTTTATGCAATGATTGATATAATTCCATGATATGCAATGTAAATGGAATGGATGTGTCTATCTATGAAGAATTTTTATGATAACCTATTTATATGATGATAAAATTTAATGTGTATGTTTCCTATATGATATGTTTATGCAATATGCTTATGAGTTGTGGATGCAGGATTGATGACAATGGTAGTGATGATGATCAACTGTCATAGTACCTTGTTAGTGCAGTTAGTAAGAAAAGGAGTCATTTCAACAAGACACAAGATGATGCAAAATGCAAATGATGATGATGATGATTGCTTGCCGAGGAATTGGGATTTTCAAAGGGCCACATTTCTTATGTTTGATAACGCACATGGTACGATGCATCAAGGTATAGAAAACCAGGATGGCATTGTACCTAGTGAGATGAACTTGGTCTTGACAAATAGATAGGAGTATTCTTGTTCACACCTAACATACAAAAACCTTGCTAGGATGCACTTCAGAAGTTTCAGGCACCTCAGACCAAAACATAGAAAGGTAAATCTATCCATGCAATAGTCATCAAGTTTCCCTAGAACTCTTCCATACACACCTAACAAAGCAAGTATTCGCCAAGGTTATATTACAAGAACATCCAACAAGCATAGCAAACAAAAGATAATGATCATTGCCCCATTCCTATTTCTCTAAATCCTCTGTTTTTGGATATCATCGAGACGTCCTTGGAATGAGGGAAAAATAAGATAAGTCAAAAGATAAAGACCAAGTAAACAAACAAACTGATGCTCTTCAATACCGCTAACGGAAAGAGGATGTGTTTTCTAAGGATGATAACCGAAACTTATTGCCAAAAGATAATGCCCATTGTAGGAAGGATTCATCCTAGGACATGTTAGTGGATGGCACGTCATTTCGTTTATCAAAGTGTTATTTGATAAATAATGCCCCTTGTAGGAAGGATTCATCCTAGGACATGATGTTATCAGATGATTGATATGGGACTATTTGGATGATGGACTATCGACACAAAGAATTGACCAACTTGTTTACTTACTAACTTAGACTTGAGACTCGACATTTGGAGTTTTACTTTTAAGCTGCTAGACTTGTTTTTAACTATTTCACCAAAGGTTGAGGATGACGATCAGTTTATTATGAGTTGTGTTATTGCGGGTGCAAGCGAGATGAGATGGATGGACTTTTCTTTTTTTTTATAAATATTTGAATGTTTTTGATGTTTTGAGGCTATTTTGGTATTTTCGGGGTTTTCAAATGTTTTGATTTTGATTTTCCAATGTTTTGGGATTTTCTAAAATTTTGATTGAAGACTAACCTAAAGACCTATCCTAGGGGCCTTGAGGGGCTGATCAACAGATTAGCCTTGCCTACGTTATACACGCAGAGACCACGTAGTTCGACTGACGACTTGACCGATTTACAGATGATGATATACATGATGAAATGTTAGCTTATTATGACAGACTCTAAGGAATGACCTAAGTGTCGGGGGATGATCAAAGATCAACCTGCCTACGTTCAAGCTCGGAGATGATGTGGTTGACAAGATGACCTGTTTTGACTTTTTTTGAACTTTTTGACCCTATTTTGATTTTTGATATGTTTTGAATGTTTTTGGATTTTCTAATTTTTCAATGTTTTGGATTTTTTGATTTTGATGTTTTGGATTTTTACATTATGAAGGCGTTAAGATCATACAAATTGATCCAGGTGAGAGAACATGCCCCTAGTGTGATGCAATAGACTACTCTAGATAAAATGGGACAAACTGACCTTGAGGATGGGTCAAGTAGTATGAGGAGGGATCATGATTCAAACACAAGACCAAGCTATGGTGTGGATGTGAGTGGGTGAGTGATGGATGGAGATTTGAATGTGATGGATGATGGAAGAAAAATGGAGGGATGATGTCGAACAAGCCGTAAAGATCTTGATGGATGGAAGTGTTTATTCGCCAAAGGCAGCCCTATTGCAAAGTTTTTCCTGGGTACTTGCCCAAAGTGCCACCAAAGTGATTTTCACTAAAGGACTCGATTTTTCTCTTTACTATTTTTTGATCATTTTTTCTTTTTTTTTTTTGGATTTTACTTTTGATTTTTGTTTGTCACCAGCCTATTTTACCCGAGGTTTTAGCCAAGGTAACCATTTTCCGGGACATTTTCTGATTTTTTGGATTTTTGGTTCTATACCTTGAAAGATTTAGGCATAAAACTTTTTGAGATGGGAGCTATTCATGGGCACCTGCAGAGGTTCCCCTTTAGGTGTTGATAACTGATATGCCCCTGATTTGTAACTTGCTGTTATGACGAACGGTCCCAACCAATTAGGTTCAAACTTTCCTTTGCTGCTTGGGTTTGGGACATTTTTCTGATTTTCTTTTAAGACCAGTTCTCTGACTTGGAAAGTCCTGCTTCTGATTTTCTTGTTGTAGTTCTGTTTAAGTCTATTCTGATAGACTTGCAAATGATTCAGAGCATCGATACGTCGCTCATCCAATAGCTCCAGCTCGTTCAATCTTGACACCCGGTAGTTTTCATCAGTGATGAGGTTTTGCAGTGATATTCTGAGGGATGGGAGCTCGATCTCAATGGGGAGTACGACTTCTGATCCATAGACCAAGGAGAAGGGGGTGGTGCTAGTGGGTGTGCAGATGCTGGTTCGATAAGCCCAGAGGGCGAGATTAAGCTGCAGATGCCAGTCACGACTTGCGTCATTGACTATTTTCTTAAGGATTTTCAGAATGGTCTTATTTGTAGCTTCTGCTTGGCCATCGCCCTGGGGATAGTACGAGGTGGAGAAGAGATGTTGGATTTTGAATTTCTCACACAAGTTGTAGACTTCCTAATTTTTGAATGGTTTCCCATTATCTGAGATAACGGCTTGTAGAACACCATAGCGGCATATGAGATAGTTTAGAATGAATTTTGAAATCTGCTTCCCAGTTATATACGTCATGGGTATGGCCTCTACCCACTTAGTAAAGTACCCAGTTGTAGTTATGATGAATTTATGGCCCTTGGATGAGGTGGGTGTAATTTTCCCAATGCGATCAAGTCCCCACTGCGAAAAGGGCCATGGTATGATGATGGGATGAAGCTCTTGAGCTGGAGCATGGATGAGGTCCCCATGTTGTTGACATTGCAGACACTTTCTGGCATGATCATGCGCTTCTCTTTCCATTGTGGGCCAATAATACCCCATCCTCAGCAGTTTCTTAGTGATGGTCATTCCGCTTGAGTGTGACCCATAGATACCGTTATGTACTTCAGTTAGAGCGGTTAATGCCTCCTTAGCGTTTAAAAAATGCAATAAGGTACCTTCTATGCTCCTACAGTATAGGGTATCAACTAGGATCAAGAATTTGGATGCCTTTTTAACAAAGGTTCATTTTAGGTTTGATGGTAGGCCAGTGGGTATGACTCCTATTCGAAGATATGTATAGATGTCATGATACCAAGGATCGCTAGGACCAATGATTTCACACACATATTTTATTTCCAGTACCTCGAATGCGGGAACAAGAAGCTGCTCAATCAAGAATTCATATTTTGGAATGTTGTGAGGGATGTCTAATAGGGACCCAATTGTAGCCATGGCGTTTGCTGCTCTGTTGTTGGTTCTTGGTGTGATAGGTCGAATGTGAGAGTTAGAAAACAAGCAGCAAGTAAAAGAGTGCAAATAAACACCAAAACAACCTACACCTCAAGATTAGCCTAAGTTGGAAACAAAACAAGACAAAAGCAACAAATGGAACATTATAGCTTGTTTCGAATTGATCCTTTGGTTGGCCCTTCGATCTTTGATGTGTATGCTCCTTGGATGGCACAAGATGCAAGCTAAATGATGTTATGAGGATAAGTGCAAGTGGATGGAAACATGAAAATGGCTAAGTGTAGATTGAAAAACAAAACTGCAAGAGTTTGACTAGCAAAATGATCTCCCCCAAAATGAGAGAAAAGAGGGGGTATTTATAGGAATTTTGAGAATTCCTAGAGGAGATGGATGGTCAAGATTGAGCCACAAAATATCAAGATGTAGGGCTAAGGTGAGTTGAGAACTCACAAGCCCTCACATCTTGACATGTGGCATGTGAAGTGGCTTGTAAAAGATGATGTGTGCATGAGTTGGAAGGAGGGTACATGACATGGAGGTACTCCATAGTACCTTGGGATTGGACAATATCTCCTCATAAAGGGGATGCTTGTCCCCATATGGGTCTGAGAAGGACATGTGAGGAATTAAAAATTCCTCAAATATTCTCATAGGAGTGGAAGGCAAAGAATAAATTAGAAGGACATGTGGGAAGAAGTGGAAAGGAATTAAAAATTCCTTTTACTTGGGTGCCTGGGATTAAAGAGGTGAATTAAAATTCCTGCGAGAGTGGGTGCCTTGTCCAAGGAGAAAGCCTTTGGCAAGGTTGACTCAGGACATATGCCATAAATATGGGAGGGATTAGGTTAGGCTAACCAAATGATTAAGGTTGTGCAAGTACTCAGTTAGATGGACTAATGACTCATTAGAAGCAAGTGGGAGATTATGGAGGATGTGACCCTAATGATGATTAAGGGTGTGCACATTCCAACCCTAGTTAATTAGAAGAAGATGAAGTAATTAAGATGGATTAGGGACCAACTTGCAAAAGTTGGAGGATGTGACCATGAGAGAGAAAAGAGGAATTAAAATGAATTTTAATTTCAAAAGGGGAATATGACTAAATTAAATAAAATGGTAGATTTATTTAATTTAGAGGAGGAAAAGGGGGTAAAGTATTTATCAAATTAAATACTTTAGGACCCTTATGTAAGATGCAAGGTATTAATTAAACAAATGGTTTAATTAATTTTGACGGAGGGGATGAGGAATTGGATGAATAAGGAGATGCGTTTGATCATATGGAAGTGATGATTAAATTGGGCGTCTATATTTTACACCCTCTTGAGAAATACTA